>VMRM01000009.1:7280357-7919642 GCA_010277075.1 Poeciliopsis retropinna | reverse complement strand
TAATCCATCAGTTTGTCCATTCATGACTGGCAGCACAGCGGCATCACGTCCTCAGCAGGGGAAGAAGGGAGCAGCCTCATGACTTCCCTGGAGGCTCTGGTGAAGCCGTTCTGGAAAATGAGTGTTTTAGTGAAGCAGAAGGAGAGCGGTGCTCATCCCCGCACAGAGCTGGCTCTCCAGAGCTGAGCTGCTTTGTTTGTGCACTTCCTTTCCAGAAGGCTCATCTTACACAAGCTGAAAAGAAACGGGATTACATTTTAGACATTTGGGTTTTATTTTTAAAATTCATCACAGGAATGGGTTGGAGTATTGAAAGTAGACTTCCAAAGTATGCTATTGCTTTGGGATTCTTATAGATTATTCCCCATTTATAAATCAGATCTCTGCTTTAATACAATCTAAAATACTTTCTGGCTTTAGATCAACATCAACTCCAGCTAAACGTCCAGGAAATAAACTTACGCCGTGCGCTGATCCCTCATGACGGTCGCTCAGTCAGATGTTAGCTCAGGGCCTTCAAGGGGTTTCCAAGGTTATGATTTTGACCACCAAGGTTTTCCTCCTTTAAATACTTCTTCACGCCAACTTTCCCACTCATTTAATGCCATGCTGGTTCTCACTGCGTTTGACCAATCACAAAGCAACGCAGTGACAATAAAAAGTGAATAAATTAGTTGGAACGATGATAAACAAAGGCCTCAGTCTGAAGAAACAGCTGGGAGGGGCCCTTCAGAAACCTCTTGTGGCTCCCATGATGCTTTATTATAGGAGGATGTTTGGTGGGAACGTGGAGGACAAACTTTTTCCTCATGTATTTTATTTTACAAGCGTCTATTTATAAAGAACGACATGCTAAGTTTTTTAAATAGTATCTTCTTGGTGTTTAGTTTAACTAATGATTGTGTTTAAAGAATCTACACTGATGCCATTAGTTGATTATTTGATCTCTAGCAAAGCAATCACTTACAAATCAGAAAAACGCCCAATTTTTCCTTCATTTATTTCTAAAAACTATCTTGATGAAGCAAATTAGAAGGCTTCTCAGCCCGCACACACACTTGATCTTCTCATTTAATTTCTCGTCTCTATTTCAGTCTCTCCAGTTCTCACGGTGAGCGCCTCTCATGCTTGATTGACCGACAAAAGCACTCGATCCATCCAGATGGTGTGCCTGGAAGCCCTGTTGACAACCTCGCCTTCTTTAGTGTGTGTGTGGTTTAAAGGGTGGGTTGGTCACTCGGTCTTTGTTCAACGGGCCACACTTCCTTTGTGCAGCCTGCCTTGGAGTCATTAACACTGAAGTGTGGGAAGCCTGGGAACACAGCAGCTCCCACGTTCCACACGGGCAGGAAAGGAGCGTGTGACCGAGACGTGGCCAGCGGCAGGCTGACCAACCTATGTGTGTGTGCGTGTATGTGTGCGTGCCTGGGGTGTTGACGTGTGCTGAGAGCGGGAACGCTAACAACTGAAGCATTCTTCTGACAATTCGCTCGCTTCAGATAGTCTGAAATACTGGTCGTGTGAAAGACTAAGCTTTTGACACAAATGTTTAACTTGCTCCCCTTTTTTCAAAGTAACATAAAAAGTAAAGGGATGAAGAGAAATAGTACTAACAGAAGGTAAGTAAAGGAGAAGAGCTGAAAGTGTTAGTTGAAAGTGACCTATAAAAGTCACAGCATATCGAAGTCTGATTCCAACATCAGTTTCTAAAAAAAAAAACTTAGGCACTTAATTGGAGATGCAGTCGGATCACTGTCAGCAAAGACTTTTTACTGTTTCGTTAATGTTGTTGTGGAAGCAACAAGACAGCAACAGCCTTTCTGTTTGCGTTTAAAAAATTCCCACCTTGCTGCAAGGAGAATTTCCCTAAAGTGACAATAACAGCATGATAACCTGAAATATGTGTTGCCATATAACTCATAAGCCCTTGAGTTTTAACAGATTTACCACAAATATATTTGTCTGATGGTGCAATTATCTTTTTTCTGAAAGGCTTTAAGAGATCCTCTGTTAGTGTTTAACCTCCAATCTTGTGCTGATTGTTGTGTCATCACTTTATCTGAGGCGAGTGAGGTCTGCTCCACAGATCAAACCTTGTCTTCCTTGTCTTGTCTATCGAAGCTGGGTCAAGATGCAGGCCTAAACTTGAAAACAAAACTTGTGCTTTTTGTTTTCTGCAAAGATTGGGAAAAACTTCAGTCTCTACGTGCAGGAATGAAACAAACCCCAAAACCGGAACCGCAACCGTGGAATATTTTTACTGCACAACCCTCTACAAATTTCTGTTTGTATTTTATTTGTATTTAATTGCTTTTCAACCGTGACAGATTAAAGATTTACCAACATATTTGATGTGTATGTCTTTGGCGACGGCGCTCATCAAAATACAATGTCTGTTCAACTGTTGGTGTATTCTTTATAACTTTGTGATTTTGTTTATTTATTATGTAAAACGCCTTGCTGCTGAAATGTGTCACACAAATAAACTTGATTGATGGATTTTTGATTGATCGTAAAGATGAACTGAGACCCACTTTATTATTTGTATCATGCTACGTGGGTCTGATTCATGAAATCCGCATAAAATACTTGAAAGTTTGGGCTTCTAATGTGAAAATGTGAAAAAAGTTCAAAGTATGTGAATATTGTGGAAAAAATACATGAATCCATAGAATTAACGTTTGCAGATGCCCTTTTCTCCTAACACTGAAACTTCCTTTATTGTGACCTTAATTATGAAAATACACCAGTATTTGAACAAAGAGGGGTAACTTCCTGAAATTAACTTTGTTCTCTCTTGCATCTTTGCAGGACTGACAGAAACCAAACTATTTATAGATTTTTATGCAGAGAATATATATTCTTACATATCCAAACATTAGCATCTCAGCTTTTTAGAGAATCCAGTAACATCGATGGTCTCTCTACCCACGAAATGCCCCAACTAGACCCAGAAAAGGTTTGGCGTCTTTAATATTTGTTATATTCAAGACACATCATATCTGATCTGCTATGTGTGAGTCAGCAGGACAAAATGTTTTGCCAATCAACTGAAGAACAGCTGTGGAGTCAGAATCAGAAAATTGAAAAATACAAAGTTTGATTCATTTGGTTTACACCAAAGTTCCTTATTCTGCTTTTGAAACGTTTAATAACATTTTGATTGTTACAGAACATCATGCTGTTTATGTTTTTAGCACTTGATCAAAAAAATCAGACAATAAAAGGCAGCTGTGTGATAATTATTCACAAAAAATATGACCTGATTATGAAACTGTTTAAAATTGTAGGTAAGCAAACATACAGACTTATTCCACAAATTAGAACATGACTGAAAAGTTCCTTTAATTCCATCACCAAGTGAAATACATTATATAGATTAATCAGATTAATCCCGTTTTAGCATATTTATATTTTGTAGTGTGTTTTCAAAATTAATCTAACAAGCCTGATCAAGACGTAGATTCTAATTTATTGAATAAGTCTGCATGTCATTCACATGTTATTCTTAGCACTAAGACAGAAAAGACCTTCCAGTAGCTGATGGCGCATCAGGGCCCCTGGCACCACCTCGTCCTCAAACACAAAGTTACATCCTTGGCTGAACCGGTCGTTTATAACAAACTGTTCTCTTCCTTCCGGTAGAAGCCCCTCCCTGTTTGCCCTTCAGGCATTTCTGCGTCGTCCTAACTGTTGCACCGGGGAGGTTTGCTGCCTCCAACAGCTGGAAGTGGCCGCATGTTGGGCCTTTTCAGAGCCGCTGGCCCCTCTGTAACACCCACGTGCGCCTGGTGGCGGAGGCACTTTGTCTGCAATTACGTGGCAGTGGAGACGACATGAGACAGCGGCGTGCTTCCCTCTGGGGTCACCACTTTCCCATATCAACACAAGCGCCGGGTCACTCTCCCAGCCCACCCCCCACCCCGAGGCTCTTTCTCTCGCGGTCCATTTCTCCACCTGCTCCCCGGAGGAACACTCATTGTCCCCACGGCTATAAACACTTCATTGAGCATGTGGCAGCCCTGCGCTCCCTCAAGCCCTTCCCAGCGCTCCCATTGGCTCCGGGGACTGTGAGAAACTCCGACAGGACTCAGACTCACACATTCATATGGAGATGCATGTGTATAAATACACGGCCGCACGGACCCGACGCGGCTCTTCACGCTGAGCTGAACGCGCTCCTCCTCTTGCTCCGCAGCGATGGCGCCCACTGCTTACGGCCAAGCCGGCAAGGAGCACCTGACTCCCGCTCACAAGGTAAACCTCCGACAACCTGAGACCTGTGGGGGGTGGGGGGGCAAAATGGACGTTTTTGTGACCCCTGGACTGATTTTGTGCAAATTATTAAGTACAACTCGAAGGTTTCTTTATAACCGAGGTAGAATCGTGACTTTTTCTGAACAGTCGGTTTTTTTCTGCACCAAAATCAGCTTTTATTTAAGTTCTGTGTCACTTAGTTAAGTATAGCAAGTGTTAGTTCAAATGGGCCTGAAAGGGTTTTAGATTTATTTTAGTACACCAAAACTCTTTTAACATTTTGGATCTTTAATGAATAAGAATTCTTTTGGATAAGGAAAATAACGTAGACTCCTTCATTTGCTTGATTTACTTATTACTTTTGACTCAACTATTTTGGTCCCTGTGGGTCTAAACTGGACACCCCCGGGTTTAGACAGTTACCTTGAAAAGTGACGATTAAAAAGTGATTCAAACTTACTCAACTGTCTTCTCGTCTTCTGTCCTTCAGCTGAGAAAGCCGATGGTGGAGAAATTACGCAGAGACCGCATCAACACCAGCATCGAGCAGCTGAAATCCCTGCTGGGTCCCGAGTTTCTCCGGCAGCAGCCAGACTCGAAGCAGGAGAAGGCCGACATCTTGGAGATGGCCGTGTCGTACCTGAGGAGCTGGCAGCAGCAGCAGCACCTGACCTCCGGCACCGTGACGGCCAGGGACGGCTACTCCCGCTGCGTCCAGGAGGCCGTCGGCTTCCTGTCCCGCTGCGAGGTCCAGACTCAGGCTCACCGGCTGCTCCTCGGCCACTTCCAGGGCCTGCAGGCGTCTAGCAGGAACGGCCTCGGCAGCCCCTCTCCGCCCGGTTCTCCCCTCCATCGGGTCAGCTCCAGTAAGGGCCTGGGCCCAACCGGCGGCTCTCTGTGGAGACCCTGGTGAACAGAGAGAGAGAGAGATCACTACGTCTGTGAACGTCATGGACAGAAAAGTAAAAGACTCCCTTGGAGTCTGACGTCCTTCAACCTTGGGCACAAGTTTAACTGTAGTGAAGCTGTGCTGGGTTTCCCATGGAAGGACTAAAAACAGAATATCAGTCCACACTGGATACTCAGTGTGGACTGAATATCCACACCATGTGTGTTCGTTCCTTCAAAAGACTTACTCTGTGAGGAGTCGCTTCTCTGTTCCTGAGTGGAACGTTGATGGAAAGCCATTGCTGTGCCGTTTGAACCATGTTGGTTTTTATTTTCTTTAAGTGTCTGAGACATTTGCCGGAACAATCTGTGTATCGATACTGAGTACCAGCCATTTATGTTTGAAGTTTTATCGAGCCAGTGGATCCATGTTTACTGTAATCCTGTTGGGATTGTAACGCGTGTATTTGTAACCATTGTTTGGCTTTTATTTGAATGAGTGTAACTGGAAGTTCTGTTTCCTGTCTGTTTATGACGTCCATAATAGATGTTTCACATCTCCTACTTGATGCCTTTTATAAAGGTGTTTTATTCTCGCTTCAGACTTTTCTGAAACAATCTCTCGTGTTGCTTCTGTGAGAAGTTTGCATTTGAAAATGTGAAATAAATCAACTTCTGATGAAGTTTTAAACAGAAACCATCAGTGTTTGTCTTAATTTTAATCATTATTTTCTATGGCATGTTTCATCTTATTCCCGTTGTCAAATCACCTTTGATTTGATAACGCCTTGACTTGGATCTGATTCATCTATCAAACATTCACATGAAAGACAAGAAATTCACTGCAATTTAAGATTTAAATCAAATTGTTATTTATTTATGAGACACTTCAACTGAAGACGTAATGAGTGAAACTTACAAGGCAGGAATGATATAAAGAACATTTTCTTGATGGAAGTTCATAAATCTGAACGGTCTGATGTTCAGATTTGTTCTGCCTCTTTGTCAGGTCTTTGCTTTCATTTTCTCTGGGTACGTTGAAGGTCTTAGAGTAGCACAACTCAAAAGAAGAAAGTAAAATAAAACAATTCAAATGTCAGATATCACTTTTGTCAATAAAAAAAATTAACAAGGAATACTAGAAATAAAGTTTTTTTTTTTTTTTTTTTTTTTTGCTACCTCACGACAATTAACCTAAGACACATGTTTGCATATTTTGGATCAACAATGCTACCTGAACCATCCACCTCATGGTGCATCTGTCTTGTTGGGGTTTTTGTTTCCCACTAAAACTTTTGAAGATTCTCAAAAAGTCCCTAAACCTCAAAGAAGGCACGTTAAAAAATCATTTGAAACAGGTTGGAAATGATCATTGTAATAACTGTCAGGCACTGGAAGTCAGATCAATCAAGAAAATCAGTCAAATACGTGACATTTAAAAGTGGAAAAACCACCATTATGAATGATTAAAGCTGCAACTTAACTATTAAAGTGGTCAAACTGTTTGGCCTTTTCAGCTGGAAAATAGGAGGCTGAGCGAAAATCTCGCAAGAATACTGCAGTGTATGTGAGTGAAGAAGAAAATATGACCTTATTATTTATTTACTTTTTACATTTTCTCACATTTGGCACTCAGTTTTGCTCATCTACTGACTGTAAATTTAAGCCTGGCTCATGCTTCCTCCTCTAAGTTGCATCCTTTGTCTGGTCAGTGTGCTGAGATGACCAGATGCAGGGCCAGGCACTAGTGGCCCTTATTTGAAAATAGACTGACGGGAAAGATGTGTGGCAAATGTCACCAGGTCTGGGATTCAAACCTGCAGCGGCCACATCGAGGACTAAGGCCTCCAAATGTGGGTTGAGCTAAACCCCTACGCCACCACAGCGCTCCCAACCAAAGACTTTTGATCAAAATGACTTTAAAATAGGAAAAATATATATATATTGTATACTGTCCCATCTATAGGATTTCTCACAGGGATTGCTAACACCTTGTTTAGTCCGTCCTTGTTTTCCAACAGGTGTTTTTAGAAACTGAGAAATGGGCCGGGGACAACCCTGCAGGTCACACGCTCCACTTTCCTCTGTTCCACCAGTCGCAGTGTGACGCCAGATGCTTGAATTATGTCTCAAGTGCTCCTAAAGTCTTTCACGACTGTTTTTTTGGGGGGGATTTTTTTGCTGTGTGCAGAAGTTGTGGAGAGTGTGGCATGCCTGCCTGCGACTTTCTCAGGGTCTAGTATGCCAGGCCAGATGGCCTGGCTGAAGCCGCCCCCTCCCCTTCTTCCCCTTCAACAGGAGATCAAACACCGTAGCTAATGTGATGTGTAACAAGACACACTTCTATTGTCCCCCGTCTCAGGGCCAGTGAATAGGCGCAGAGTGTGGGAAACGAGAGATACCACTCTCACAGAGAGATGGCTGATGGGTAGCAGTCCCGCGCTGCCGCAGGTCTCAGTGATGGACAGGATTTTATGGCAGGAATTCGGAGCTCTCGGGCCGCTGGTGGGAGGGGAACCCATCTTCCCACACACTTGCAGACAAAGAGCTCCAGCAACAGTGGGGTGAACACTGAACCTTTTGGGGGGAAGGCCCGATTTTGCACAGACATGTCAGGTGTGACGGGAACAGACAGTAGCCTCATTTTTTAATGTTATGAATAGAAAGCTGACATGAAGGGAAGAGAAGAGGAGGTAGAAACAGTAGGTTGGGAGTTTTTACACAAATACGTGTCAGGATGGTGCGTTCTTTGAAGTTTTAAGCACCAACAATTCTTCGCATCGCTAAGTCTTTATGAGATTTTGAAACTAATCTGGAGGACTTTGGATTCAGTGCCAAAGATTACCTTCAGAAGTCACACAATAAGTAAACAAACTCCATGTGTGAATCACTTAAACTCAGTTTAACTACAGCTGTGACTCAACGAACATCCTACACAGCTTAAGGAAGCAGTAAAGAAGTTTAAAGCAGAGTTATAAAACAGTAACCCTCCGTTTGAAGGTCTGACCTCACTGTTCAGTCCGTCACCTGAAAAAGGAAGGAGTATTGACAAACTGGCCCATTAAAACTGATGCAGTTTGGCTTGTCGTTCCATCATCAATGAGGGAATATTAGGATGTACTAGCTGGACGGATGGAAGCAGGCAAATTCACACAAGGTCAAAAACAAACAATAACGAAATGCAGTTATTAAAAATAGCATACTCTGATTCAAAGAAATGTGCAGTCGAGTACCGTTATTATGTAGGAATGGGCAACATCAGTTAGAGAGACGGCGGAAACGGCCACGATTACCATGGAGGCATCGCGGAGATCCACAGCTCAGGTGTGGGAGAATCTGTTAGCGATGTCCTTAGTAAGCTGCCTTTTTATGGAAGTGATGAGATGAAAATCCTGTTTGGTGTTTGCCAAAATTCTGTACAGGACACAAAAAAATATGAAGCGAAGCAGTTGCTCTGGTGAGCTGATACCAAATGTAACTTTCAACAAGGAGAAACAAGTGGTGGCAGCATGATGCTGCGAGGGTGTCTTTCTTTAGCAGGCACAGGGAAACCTGATGGAGGTCGCAAATAATTGACACTGGAGCAAAAAGGCGCAGCTTCCAGCAGGACAGCAACAGATCTAACACGCATGTTTGTGTGTGTTAGAATGGCCTAGTCAAAGCAAAAACAACATTTCAGCGTGGCTCGGGATGAAAATAGATGCAGAAACAACAGAACAACTTCAGAGTTTTATGTGAAAATGACAAAGTTAATTCTACTTTATAGACGTACACAACATGGATCTGTCACAGTAGATCCCAATGAAATACATTGAAGTTTCTGGTTGTAACGTCATAAAAGAGTATCTGACTCATAGTACACTAGTAGATTATGCCTAAAAATTTAATGATTCTGGTACTATTAGTGTACCTTTATAAATATTTTGGAGTAAAGAGACACACATGATCTACAGCCAACAGTTCAGACGCTAAAGGAAATATTCAAAGAATGTGTGCGATCATCATCTCTTTTAATGCTTTCCAAAAAAAAAAAAAAAAAATCTCCATCTAGTCTGATAAATTCTGAGATGACCCCTTGATACACTTTTAATTACCTGTTGCTTATCTTGGAAACCACACCAGGCACAGATATGCTCTCTCTCTCTCTGATTTATTGACGTGTCCTCCATTGTGGAGCTGGGAGTCCCACTGGTGAGAGTGTGGGAACCCCAGCCCGGCCTGGACCGCGTGGCTTTGTTATGCTAATGAAGCAGTATAAAACCAGGAGCGAGCTCCTCCAGAGGAATCAGAGCCAAACGTGCTGCCCTGCGAGAAGCATCTGAGCTCACCTGCAGACATGTCCCCCTGCCCCAACAGCTACTCCTCCATCCACCACCTCAGGATGTCCGAGAGAGACAACATAAAAGTGAGTAGAAAACTGTTTTTGCTTGTGATTCTGAATGCAGAAACCTCCTGTCTGAAGCAGGTTTCTTACCCGTCTGCCTGCTCCTTCACAGCTAAGGAAACCCATAGTGGAGAAAATGCGCAGGGACCGCATCAACACCTGCATCGAGCAGCTCAAGGTCATCCTGGAGAAGGAGTTCCACAAGCAGGAGCCCAACTCCAAGCTGGAGAAGGCCGACATCCTGGAGATGACGGTGAGCTTCCTGAGGCAGCAGCTGCAGTCGGGTCTCTGTCAGAGTTACTCCCGCTGCCTGAGGGACTCGGTTCACTTCCTGTCTGTGGGCTCAGCCACGGAGGCCTCGGCCGTACCTCAGCAGGTCCTCCGGCAGCCAGAGCAGATGCTCCGTCAGACACAGAGAGCCAGCAGCTGCTCCCCGCTCAGGCCCAACACGCAGCCGGACAGCAGCAGCAGCAGCAGCAGAGGCCCGGTGTGGAGGCCGTGGTAGAGAGACTCTCTTGAGACCTGAGGGGAGCCATTCTCTCCCTCACTATGTAGGAAATTTATTTCCATCCCGCTCTTTCAGTGTGGGTTCATTTATTGTCTCATCACATTGATGGACAAGTAAACGCAATGTGCTTTCTGTCTTGTTGCCTGATTTGTCTTTCTTTGTGTTGAAAACTGAGGATTCATTTTTGAGTGACACAGTTGTTTTTTTGTGATGTGATTGTTTTTTACTCCGGTGGAGTTTATCTTGGGTCTGCTTTATGTAACAGTATATGTTTCTGCCTCACTGTGTGTTACTGACAGCCTTTTTTGAGAATATTTCTCTTCTGTTTTAAATTTGATATGCCAAATTTTAGTTATTAGCCCACAAGTGGATGTATGTCCTTATATTGTCTGGATGGATGTTGATGTTAATATTTTCTTTTAAGGTTTTTTTTTTTTTTAATTTCTCAAGCTTATGTGACAATTAATTAAAAAAAGATGCAATCACTCTTGGTGTTGTGATGTTGAAAAATAGATTTTAAGCTTCAATGCTAACTATTTAGTGTCCCTGCAAAGGATAAGCTATTTAAAATGATTTCCACCTCAGGTGACTAAATTAGCAACAGGCAGCTTTTATACTAAAGTGATGACAATCCAATATATACTGCAAACTTTAAATTGTAACCGAGTCAGCTTTTATATTTTGTAGCTTTTATCTTCGAAAGCATGAGTGCAGTTATTTTAGCTTCATAAAACTAAAACTCATTGGAAGCAACCTGAAAAACACCCGGAGAAAAAGGATTATTATTATATTTAATGAGGATTAAGGATGAAGTTGCCATGGAAACCAGACTTACCTTGCAGCCACACACAGTGAGCAGGTTGCTATGGGTGGTAAAAAAAAAATCTCCACAGTTAAGGTTGCAGAACTGCAGCACAATGGCGTCTTTCCCATTATTAAGCACGATGGAGGACCTGTGATGCTGTGGGCCTATTTCTCCTCCTACTGTCATATGAATCTTGCTAGCTAGCTAGCATTGCGTTGTGAATTCTTTCAAACATAAAGTCATTTAGATAAGAATTTGCTTAACAAAAAACAAACAAACAAACAAAAACTGGTTTTTATCGCTGAGTCTAATTTTGTTTGGTTAAAAACACAGGACTAAATCAACACACTTAATCAGACACAAAACCAAAACTGAGACAAATAAAGTAACTCTTCTGGTCAATGACAAACACGCATGTTCAAATCTGCGTGTTCAAATCTAAAAGTATAATCTCTAACACTCTGATGTCGTCTTTATTCTGACATCCCGTTGCTGTGGACAGAGGCACTGCACAGTGCACTGACGTTCCCCTTCATGTCTCTGGAAGAGCTGCTTCTTGTTCATGGAGTAATATCAGCATAACAAAGCCACGTGTTGCAGCAACAGCTTTGTCGTAAATCGCCAGGACTCCCATCACTAAGGAGAGGTGAGGTGATCTCAAGGTGACCAGTAGAGATAAAACTGTCCCCGTCAAATAAGTCGGCATTGCACTGATGTGCTGCCCGCCTCTCATCGGGAGCTGCTGCTTATCTCCCCCTCAGCAGCCACTCAGGGGAATCCAGGCTGCATCTCCTGATGGGTGTCCAGGGAATAACCAAACAGAGCTTGATCCATCAGTGTCATCCAGCGGGAAGCTATCAGGAGAAAGATTACAATCACTTTCTCGTTGATTGTTGCTGTGGAATAATCTGCAATCTTAGTTAAATTAAATTTGTACGCAAAATACATTTCATTCATGGTTGCCTGACAGCGCTGGTGCCAAAAGTTGTAGCTGGAAAATAATTTTTTTTATTACAAATGTCCCTTTTGCATATGTTTATAGGATTCATTTTAAGCATTAAACAGCAAAAGTTAAAAAGAAAATCATTCTGCTTTTTTTTTTTGTCTTTTAACTTCCTCTGTTTTAAAACCAGAATCAAACGCGAATAAGACTTGTGAACTCCAGAGCGCCTGTAGCTTTGGCCTTTATGCGCCGCCACAATAAAACTCCTGCTTGTTCAGCCGTGGCACACTTCGATTGTTGACGGAGGGTCTTTGGCTGCGAGTGGACAGACAGACTGTGGGAAAGCCGAGCTGGGACTCTACTCACACATCTACTGGTCAACAGTGCTGACCTCCCTGCTACAAAGGAGCCTTTCATCTCTCCCTCCTCGCACACAGCAGCCAACGGTGCACACACACGAGTGCACACGCATACACAGACACACAGATTTAGCATTTATTGATGCAAGGCTGCAGTTCTTAGTTTCAAATTGCTGAAACAGAAAATGTCATTTCAGTTGTCAAAGCAGCCAAAGAAGAAAGATTTTATGAAAATGTGTTGGTTTCTTTTAACGTCCTGTTGCTTGTATTCACACCCTTTCAACTTCATCACATTTATCCTTGTTTTTATCAAATGAAAACTATTTCTATGCTTAACCCTTGTGCGTTACACCGCGGACAGGAAAGCAAACGCTGTACATTACCCACAACACACCAGACCAATAGTGAAACATGGTGGTGGCAGCATTATTCTTTTCTTCGGGTTCGCTGGTCAGAGTTTAATGGAAGATGAATGGGACTAAATACAAAGTAATCCTGTCAGAGGCTCCAAAAAACTTGACGTAACCCTAATCGTGGTTTAGATCAAGTGCATTCACGTGTCAAGATGTGTCCTAGTTAAAGCCCAGATGCAAATCCAAGTAAAATTTGTTACAAGAGTTGGAAGTTGATGTTCAAGGGCAAAACTTCCAGTATCTGTTGATTTGCTGATTTGTGTTTCTCTTTCATTTTTTTCTCATTATTTATTTTTCTTTATTTTTACAAAAATCTTAAAAGCTGACCAGACTTGAAGCTTTTACTGCAGTGACAGATGAGATATTAACAGAATATAAATACACAAAAGCATGCCACACTTTTCAGATTTTATTTCAACAAAAAAACAAAGAAAGAAAAGAAAATCATGTATCCCTTTTTAATGCACTTCTGTGTGTGTGTTTATTACATGCAATCCCAAAAGGAAACATCAAAATGTGTTGTTATGATGTTAAATGCAATGTGTTCCTCTGAATCAAAAAACTAATAAATACATTATTCAGAAACTTACTGTATGTTTCTAAAAATGCACTGGCTAGAAAATAAAGAAAGAAAAATGTCTGACTTGAACTGAAAAGGAGTAAATTTGTTAAGATTATTTGTTGATGTTGGTGGATAAGCTACGCTCACTTCATCTCAGGAACATCAGTCACATGGCAACATTGATATCCTCATATTTCACAGTAGCAAAGTTGTGTGACCAAATTCAATTTTATTAATCGCTTTCCAACATGTTCCCTTCCCTTCATTGTCTACAGGATTCATTTCTGTTGATTATCTTTCTTCCAGAATCAACATAAAATAACTCTTTCTCAGCAGATTCATGAAATGTTATCTTTATCATACCAAACATTGTAAAATGTTAATAAGTCGAAGCTCTATTCTGTTACTTTTGGAGTTTAAAAGACGTTACTCAAACACAACAACTAAAAAAATAATGGTAAAATAAAATCTGTGCTATAAACATAACAACAGATGAAATATAAGTTTGACAAGCCGTTTCCTGGTGTTACCACAGTTGTGCCTTCTGGTCTTTCTGTTGATCTTTCTCTCTGACCTTTTGCCAAAAAATATCAAAACTGTGTGCAATTTTGCTGCCACTTTACAATTACGCATTACTTTGTGCTGATCTACCACATGAAAATCTGAATATAACACACTACACTTTGTGGTCATTTGATAAAGGTTCGAGACTCAGAGCCCATTTCAGTTTTTCTTCATAGTGTACATCTGAATGCAGTTCTGGAAGTGTGCTGTGGTGTTCATTTGGGGCCTCAGAACAATAATGTACATTTTGGGGAGGAAGTATCCAGCTAGGAAGGCCAGGACGCTGAAGAGCGTGGCGAACACGTGCGCCGCCATGGTGAAGGTTTCTCTGTTAATGAGGTAGAGGGTGAAGAAGCTCATCCAGGAGATCATGTACACCATCAGGCTGAAGGTGACACACTTGGCTTCGTTGTAGTTGGCCGGCAGGTCCTTCCCCATGTAGCTGAAAGAGAAGCAGAGGACGCTGAGGAACGAGACATACGCCAGCTCGATGCCTGAGCCGACGGAGAGGGTTTTACTGCACTCCCGGACAATTTTGTCCTGGTAGAAGTGCAGGTCCTGGGAAGGCTGCGGAGTGTCGACGGACACCCGGAGCACCGATATGAGCAGGATAACGGCAGACACCAGAAGGATGGTGACCTCTGGACCCTGCTTTTTCGTCCACCTGTCGTAGGCCGGTGGCAGCTTGGACGCAAACTTAAATATGCAGACGACCTGCAGGGAGCGCACAGCGATGCAGGCCAGACACACAGAGAAGCTGATGGTGAACAGAGGCTGCTTCAGGACGCAGGCCGCCGGGGACGGCTGGCCAAAGTGGCACAAAGTGCTCAGGGCAGCGACCGTCAGGGCGGCCAGCATCAGCAGGCAGGTGCGGCCCCCGGCAGACTTGGCCACCGGTGTGTTCAGGTTAAGCAGGAGGATTACGGCCGTGCTGGAGGTCAGGAGGAGGCAGGAGGCCAAGAAGAAGAGGAGAGCTATGGAGAGAGGGTGGTCCCAGTCCAGCTGTACCACCGTCCTGTTCAGACACTCCTCACTGGATGGGGGGGCCCACTGCTCCGCCAAACAGGCCTGACAATCTGTCAGGTCTGAAAGAGAGAGAGAGAAACATAAAAAATCTGAAATTAACTGGAATGTTGAACTTGTACAGAAGCATATTTGCATCAGCACCATTGTCTCCTTTTGTACACATTTTCATAAACAATTCAAGAAGGATCTAATTTTGGTCTAATTGTGCATTAGTGTCAGAATATAACGTGCGAATTTGGCGCCACTTGCTGATCATTCACGGACACACAAAAACTGTTCAGTGAAACTGTAAATGTATTCAGTTCAGCACAATAAATAATAAAACTGAACAGTTAATTTAAACAGTAAATGTTCCATTTCCAAGTGTTCAAAAATGAAGCCAATCCACTCAAACTATTTTATTTTACAATAATAATAATAAAAAAAGGACTGAAAAATAATCTTGGTTCTAATGTTTCTATTTCACAGATTTTAATTTATTTAGCTTTGGTTCTCTCTGCACTGCATCTAATTTTACTTATCCATTCTATAAAAATCAAATGTAAACAATTTTCCAACCATGCAGTTTCTAGCTGATGCTGGACCCGTCTTGTTTAATGAGATCACAGATATCGATGGGATGTTCTGCAGAAAACTAAAACCTCACTTCACTCTCGTGAGTTTCTGTTCCTGCCTGTGCCTTACCACTTTTATTGAGGAACGTGGCAGAGGGACAGGCCTGGCAGTCGAAGCAGCAGGCATGCTGACCTGTCAGCAGCTTCTTGTGACCTTTTGGGCACGGTGGGGAGCAGAAGGACTCGGGTACCTCCAGCACAGTTTGAAGGAAAAGAAAAGAAATTATTTTGTTGAAGAAATAGAAACGAAACAAGACACAACTTCAGGAGTAAGAGGTTTGAAACAAAGAAAAGAACAGCTGCACGATTGCTTACAGCATATTAAGGAACTGCAAACATCTGTATTTTTTGTTTATTTGTCTCTGTAACGATGTCATTATTAAGAAAGAGCAAACAATAAAGAAGGGGAGTGAAAAAACTAAAATATATAGTAAAGCTATAATTATTGTTATTATTATTGATTTGATGGTTAAAGAGAAAATAAGAAAACAGGAAAAGAAAACGTGATGAGGAAAACAACAGAAGAAATAACGCAGTCGTAGTTTATTACATTGAATCTGAGAACTTGAATGATTTCATTAAATAATTTATTTGATGCTAAAGTTTAGATGTTTCTTACATTTTTAAGGTCTGGCTGCCGTGAAATGTGAAACTCAAAGTTTTGCCAAGATAAATAAGTAAATAAATATTATTTTGGTATTTATTTATTTAATTCATTGTCTTTTTTCACAAAGTGACCCAGCATTGATCAACAAACGTAACTGACTGATTTAATACGGGCTGAGACATCTGGGCCTAGCTTGAGAGGCCCAGGTCGATTTCAACTAAAAGACGTGAAACGTCGTTTTTCGTACCGATTCTGAGTCTTCTTTGCCGTGCCACTCTATCAGACTGGCATCCACGGTGAGGGCGATGGGGTCCGGTGTGAAGGAGCCTACCACTCTGAGAGACCAGTCCGTCCCCCTCCAAACCCAGGACACTATGTCGTACCCAGTGGGTGGGTCCCCATGCATGTCAAAATACACAGAAGAGTTGCCGAGAAAAAATTGAACCTTCCTGAGCTGCGCCAGAAGCTGAAGAGGAGAGGACAAAGACACGGAGCTCAGCAGCTGGTTAAATGTTTCGGCTAAAGAGATGTTTGCTTCAGGTTACCTCTGGTGGAGTCACACTTCTCCTGCTGCATTCTCCAGAATCACAGCCGAGAGCTTGATGCAGAGCCTGAGCCAGAGCATAAACTGCCTTATAAACATTGAAGGAGGAGGTGATGTCATATTTATCCATGGAGAAGTCGTTCCTGGCGAGGGAGTACAGGTCTGTGCTCTGCAGACAGTCATTGCCACCGCCGAGGGTCACATTGGCCTCTCTGTTGACGTGTTGCATTGAAATCTCGACCATGTTCTTCTGGAACTCGTCAAACCCAGGAATAGCGGCTTCCTTGACCGAGATCCCGAGCACAGTGCCGATGGTTTGGATCCCAGGAATCCTGGATATGAGGGTGGATGGCGACCAGTCCTCCGTCCCGATCCACACCTTTTCTGTGATGTTTCTCTCCAGCACATATGGGAGGAAGTCGTGGAACTTTGTCTTGCTTGAAAACACCACGATGGTGTTCACCTTGGTTTTCAGGATGTTGTCCACCATGTTCCTCATGGTCTGAACCGTGTTGGCGGAGGCCGTGGGGATGATTCCTTGGTATGGGATGCAGATGCCGTGGTGAGGGGCTTGCTCCGACAGGCTCCGCATGCCCTGCAGTCCGTAGTCGTTGTCGCTGCCTAAAAGAGCTATCCACATCCAGTTAAACCGGACCAGCAGCTGGATCATGGCTGCCACCTGGTTCTTGTCGCTTGGAATCGTGCGGAAGAATGACGGATAGATCTCCTTGTTGCTCAGCATCTCATTTGATGCTTCATAAGAGATCTACAGCGAGCAATCAGGATGTGGGAAATTATATTACATGGCTATATAGATTCTTATTTTATTTTTGCTGTTTTGTCACGATTAATTTGGACGATCTTCAATAGTTTAGATAATCAAGCAAATTTATTCTATGTGAGGAAAAACAGAATAATAATTTCATTTATCAAGGAAAAAAGCAATACAGCCCAATGACTGTTGTTGCTAAAACATAAAACAGTGATTAACTTGTTTTTGGCTTCCTTTCACTATCTGCACTCAGGCTTGATTACCATCAGACATTAACAGTCAAACCTTAAAGTGTCATACCATGAAGTAGATTAAAATATTTCTAAAGCAGCACATCATGCCTCAATCTAAAGAAATTCTAGAATAGATGAAAAATCAAGTCTGGAAAAGGTCCAAAAGTCATTTCTGATTTTAGAGACATTAGTGAACTTACACTGAGAGCTGCTATCAACAAATTGAGAAGCTTGCTCTGCATTTAAGAACACAAACCCAGGACCAACAATCAAACATCTTGGAGATCTGGGTCTACTTCCTGCTTCAGGACATGGAACAATATATTTGAATCTCTACCAGCAAATCTCAACGGAGAACGTCCAGCCATTAGTTCCTGACCTCAAGCTCAGGGACATTTGGACTTATGCTATCTAGTCAAAGTCTGATTGAGGACATGCAGAATTACCTAATAGGTTGTCAATGTTAGAAAATGCTCTAATGGTGAATTAAAACAAACGGACAGCAGGACAAACGTCCTCTATATTGATGCAAAGTGAGTATGACCAGTTAAAGTTCAGGAGACTTTTTTTCCCCCATACAATCAGGTTATTTGGATAGCTTTTTTTCTATTATAAGTGAAATCAGAATTTCAAAACTACTTTTGTATTTTACTTACGTTATATTTGTCTGGTGTTAAAAATTGTCTAAACGTAACAGAAAAGCAAAAACTAAGAAATCCTAAAAGTACTTAAAAAGAAAGTTAGGACAATGAAGAGACAAATCATGTAAATTTTATGAGCAAAACCAAAAATATTAAGACTCCCACCTGTGGAATCACATAAGCCCCCAGCAAAGCGGCTGGCGTGAAGCTCTTGCTGCTGCTGTCTGGTCCAATCACACCAACTGCTCTCTGATTGTTGCTGAAGTTCTGGTGCTGCTGCTCCAGCAGGTCCAGCGTTGCCAGGACACTGGCCGGGTTAGAGCAGATGTCGTACATCTGGTAGCCGAGCGTCACTCCCGGTAGCAGAGGCAGCGGTCCGGAGCTGTTGTTGATTTCTTCCACAGCGAATCTCATGGCTTGCATCAAGTGAAACCCGTGTTTGTTAGGTCTTCCTCTGAAAAGTGTGAGAAAAAAAAAGCAATTTAAAAAAAATTAAAAATTGTTGGTGGTAAACGAAGACTAGTATTGACTGAATGCTTACTGATCACATGGAACCAAAGCAGGCAGACCATTAGCAGACACATCAGTGTAATGGAGGGGAAAGAGTCCTGCGAAGGAAAAGTCACCCTGGAGCTGCAACCCCTCAGCCTGAGAGGTGTAATTTAGCTCCCCTGCAGCTAACTGCAGCATCAGCCAGCCCAGGGAAAGGAAGACAGTAAGAAACATTATTCAAAACTCAACTCAAACACTCCTGCTGACAAAACTCATGCAGCCCATATGAAAAGAAGCAGGACTCATTTATAAGAGGCCTCCTCTGAAGCGAGAAGTCTCCAGTGTCAGGAAAGAAACACTTTGCATCTGTCAAGGGAATGCTGATTCAAAGAAGCTTGTTTGCATATTGAATTTGTTTGTGAGACTGTAGCGTTTCCCCTCATGAAAATGAGCTGGAGACATGCAAAAAGCCTAAAAAATAAAATAAAATAAATCAGCAAAAGGTTTTGACAAAGGGAAAACACTTTTATTCTACTCTCACGTATTATTTTGGTCAGAAATTCTGCTTTGGTTGTTAAGAATGGTAAAGAAACATATTTCTGATGGAGTCATGCGTTGCTTTTTTTGTTGTTTATTGATTCTGTTTTTTTGATCAAGGGGAACTGTGACTTCTCTGACACATTGTAGGGAAAAATACAGCTTTAAATCTAAATCTTTATGCAAATAAAAACACATGGGACAAATAATCATGCCCTCATAGTACATTGACAACAACCAATCAACTTTTATGTTTTTGAATGGCGGAAGGAAGTAAATGAACATTTTATGTAATTGACCAACCGTAAAAGCATAGAGTATCTGAGCATTACCTTCATATTTTATATGTACTTTTAGTAAAATGGTGAAAAGATTGTGCAGTAATAGACATGAAACAATCAGTTTATGCCTGACATGTTTTTGTAATCATTGTGAATTTTGTGAATAGAACCTTCCCTTTTGCTTCTGCTACATTTCTGCCATCCCGTTTCCTCAAATTAAGGCACATCACAAGAGAAATTTTGACTAGAGGTGTAGATCCGTTTGCATTTTGGTGATATTATAGCCTCAAATTACTTAACACACTTTTTGCATTGGAATACAATCTGCCTGAGGATTACCTGTCCCCAAATCCCTAACCCATTGTTTTGACTGGGATAGTGTGCTTTTTTTCAGCCACAGTGTCGTGGAGGCAAATGTCTATGAAAATGAGCTCATCTGTCCAAACACAACAATATGTGATACTTTTGATAAAACAAACTTGATTTTTGAACAACTTTTTTTATTATTTGTTTTTGAATTATTGAAAGCATTATCAAACAAAACAAAAGTGTGAGAAACCGCCATCCATTTTCTGTTCACCCTTCTCCCTAACGGGGTCGGGATTTGCTGGTGCCTATCTCCAGCTGCGTTCCGGATGAGAGGCGGGGTCCACTCTGGACAGGTCTGTCACAGGGAAACACAGAAACAAACAACCATGCACACACACACATAGGGAGAATTTGGAAAGACCAATTAACCTGACAGTCATGTTTTTGGACTGTGGGAGGAAGCTGGAGAGAACCCACACATGCACAGGGAGAACATGCAAACTCCACGCAGAAAGACCCCGGGCCGGGAATCTAACCCAGTACCTTCTTGCTGCAATCAACAGTGCTACCAATTGTGCCACTGTGCAGCCCGTGTGAGAAACAATCTAACCAATTTATTCTTATTCTGAAATCCTAGCTGCATGCCAGATGTTTCATTCACAATACTGAAATTTTTGTTTACAAACCATCTTCTTATATTTACTTCTTTACAAGCTGCCAAAGGGACCTTAAGCAAATATACGTCTCCTCCTAATATCATGCCTCCCTGCAAAACCCAGAAAATTGGGTATGTTAACCTGTTATTTGAACCAAAATCATATTATATCTCTCGAGAATTGTACAAACCCAAAATATATGTGAACAGTTTACATCTAGAAAGCTGCACTTCTAAATTTAGTCTTTAAACAACATTTTCTTCAAACATGACAAGATTTGGTGGATTTTTGTTTCTTATTTTAAGATTACAGACTCTTTTTTTAAAGAACAAGATACAACAAGTATACAAAGAACAACATACCATATAAAATTTGTAATAACAGCATCCATTGGTTATTACATCAGAAATTAAAGCTAAAAACTGAGTGTTTTAAATGCCTTGAAGTTTTTTTTAATGAGATAGTAATTGAAAGTAGTTCAGTAGGTCAATTTTAAGTCAGAAAGCAAGGATTTTTTCTATTGAATTTACATTTGTCAACAAAAAATACTTTGTTGAAAAGTACAATAAAAATTAATTAAAAATAATTATTTTCTTCTTTTCTTTTATTGTGAAAACAAAGGACAATATTATCCCAACGTAAAATAATATCTTTACATGTATTATCGATTATAAACCAAAACGTTTTGGTATGAATGGAAGCGTTACAGACTCAGCTGCTGCTGGGTTCCAACCGGTGACGTCTATTGTCTGCGACGCACATGACGGGGTGAAAGTTCAAGTTGCCATTTTTTCGAGCCATTTTTACATGAGTTTATGCGACCGAAGGCAGAGTGTGAGTTTTAACCCAGTCTTTTTCTATTGTTTGTTTTACAGCGGTGTACTAGAAATATTGAAAAGGAAGGTTTTAGAAACGCGGGTGTGTTTTTCACCGGGTTGGAGCGCAGAGACGCTCGGCGCTTCACTTCTGCAGGTAGCTGCTTAGCTGTTAGCTAACATTAGCGTCTCCTGTAAACAAACACAACTGTCTACAAAGGCACAGCAGCTTCCTCCTGCTGGTTTTCCTCACCACATTTCTCTTTAATTTAGTCATTTAAGAGCGACAACGACGTTAGAAACACCGCTTTCTGCTCGGAGCACAAAGCTCTGATGCCGATTATCTGCGAGTTAAGCTACGCAACTTCAGTTTTGATGACGGTGCGAGCTCTTTCAAAATAGCTCGGAGCTCAGTTGCTTTGGAGCAGGTCGGGGTCGGTTTATACTGGGAGCGGGAACAGAAGAAGTGGGCGGCATGTCGTCCTTCTCCGAGTCGGCCCTAGAGAAGAAGCTGACGGAGCTGAGCAGCTCCCAGCAGAGCGTCCAGACTCTCTCTCTATGGATCATCCACCACCGCAAACACTCGGGCCTCATCGTCAAAGTGTGGCACCGGGAGCTGAAGAAAGGTGAGAGACACAGACACACACACACACACACACGCACACACACACAGTGCTGCTGATATTTCTGTAGCTTTGGTACAGCTAAACGGTGTAAGGTACATTTTTAAGTAAATTTGAGGTTGATGGTAGCTTTATAATGTTGTTTCTTGTTAAGCAGAGGTTTTGTAAATTTGATTTTCTTAAACTTGACCTCATTTAAATCAGAGAAATCAGCTTGCCAGTTATACAGCTGAACATTCCTTGATTTAAAAAATAAATTAATATTAGGTCATGTAAGATACAACAGTTCTGTTGGGGTTTTAGGTAATACATCTGTAAAATGCTACATATCTTTAACTTTTTAGATGACAAATTGAATAGTTCTCTTTGGGATGCTAAAAACTCATGTTAATGTGTTTTAAACTGTCTGGCGTGTCAGATGGATTACATAGAATAACCATGTTATGTAGATATCAAATTACACATGTGGTTTCTATTTATTAATTAGGCATGTCAGAAGGCAGCTGGTGACATTAGAATTTATTTATTTACGTTAACAAAGGGGTCATTACTTATACCTTCCACACTTTTAAGTTTTTTATTTTTATTATATTGAACTATGAAGGCTGCACAGTGGCACAGTTGGTAGCACTGTTGCCTTGCAGCAAGAAGGTCCTTGGTTCGATAGACGAACTCTATGTATAATTTTAATTCAACTTCATGTCTCAGAAAAAAAAAAATCTTACCAAAATACATTGAGTTTGTGGTTGCAAGGTGAAGAAGTGTAAACTTTTGCAGGGCATTACACAGACACATGTGTGAATATATGTACGGTCTTTAAGTTTGAAATGAAAAAAGAAAAGTAATCCAGGCATCGTTTGACATTCCAACTAAATATTTGATGTTACATATAATTTATTCCCTTGTGATTTTTTAAATTTTTCTCAAAAAGGTTGTCAACTGCGCCACATTAGGAGATCAAGTCCCTCCCCCATTTTTATTTTTAAAAGTGTTTGTGACTTTAGTCCTCGTTGATTAGAAAACGGTTTGCCTTAAATATATTTCTCTGTGTGTTTTCTAGCAAAAAGCACCAGGAAGTTGACATTCCTGTATCTGGCAAATGACGTCATCCAGAACAG
The DNA here is from genome assembly GCA_010277075.1 of Poeciliopsis retropinna. Classification (NCBI taxonomy): domain Eukaryota; kingdom Metazoa; phylum Chordata; class Actinopteri; order Cyprinodontiformes; family Poeciliidae; genus Poeciliopsis; species Poeciliopsis retropinna. Next base: position 7,896,691 of record VMRM01000009.1, on the reverse strand, counting down.
CAAGAAGAAAGGACCCGAGTTCACCAAAGACTTTGAGTCTGTCCTTGTGGACGCCTGCTCCCATGTAGCAAGGTACGTTTCAACAAGTCATCTGTATGTTTTCTAAAAACATACTCTGCTTGAGTTCCCAGAGAACTCAAGCAGAGTTAGTGTGAGCAGTGATAAGTCAGAGGCTTTCTATCAACTACGGATGATAAACATTTTAGGTTGGATCATTTGGAAATAATCACTCGACTTTTTGAGTGATTTTAATTTTAGCATCTTTCTAAAATTTGCTCACATGTACTGAAGTAGAACATCCTGTATAGAATATTGTGAAACCAGATTTTTAAAGGTGTTTTGCCATCCAAATGAAAGATTGATTTAGTTTTAATTACTTCTTGTGCTTTTTATGATAATTGTGCTGTAGTTTCGTTGTTATTGTTTGTAGTGATAGTTTTTCCTTTTGTATTTATTAGTTTGTTTTTAGCAGGACAAATTAAGCGTTGTTCAGGAACAGCAGATGAAAAACAACCTTTTGGCTAATTCTGGCACATTTACAGCAATGTCAGTTAATGTGCATTTTCCTTACTAAATAAATAAACAAAATAAATTAAATTAATGAAACGCAATAAGGTTTTTATCACAAATTAAGCTTAGCACTGACATAAACCTGCATGTATCCAGGTTTATGCCTTGATGTCTCATGCTTAAATGTAGTTTTTTCCCTTTGTTCGAACTCTGTAAGTGGAATAAACTCAAACATTTTAAATATAGCTTCCGAATATTTTTTGTAGACATATCTCACTTGTTTGGACAAGTTGAAAAACACTTTTTTGTTTTTAAAGCTCGTTGTTATTCCATTTGGCTGTTTTCTTGCCTCTCTGCAGTGAAGTGGATGACGGCTGTAAAAAGCAGATGGAGAGACTGCTGAACATCTGGAAGGAGAGGAATCTCTACAGAGCTGATTTCATCCAGCAGCTCAAACTGGCCATAGAGGACTCCAGCAGCCCCAGACCCTCAGGTTTGATCATTTAATAATGACATAATTGCTTCATAGTTATGTTTATATAGAGCCACCCTCACTACAGTTATATATGTATATAATCCAATGCACATTTCTGCTCTGTGTCATTTATCTGCAGAAGAGAAAAAGGCTATAAAACGAAGCTATCAGAAGATCCAGGAGGATGAAGAGGATGACGACGATGACTACAGAAGTCACACATCTCCCCGCAACTCGGATTCCTCGGCGAATCAGCTGGTACGAAAGCTGGCATCACACATTAACAGTATCAGATAGCGCTTCTGATTTTTTTTTTTTCCCTGATTTACTCCTGGTGTTTTTGATCGCTAACATTTTCAGACAGAGGAGTTGGTGAAAGCTCTGCAGGACTTGGAGAACGCCGCATCAGGTGACGCAGCGGTGCGCCAGAAGATCGCCTCGCTTCCACAGGAAGTTCAGGATGTTTCCCTCCTCGAGAAGATTACTGGTATAATTTGACAAACTATTTCTTTTTTTATATATAATATTTAAATTGGGTTTATTTACATTATAGAACAGAGTATTAGGGTTATACATTCAACAAAATAAAATAAAATTACAGGAATAAAGTCAAATAAGATATAACAACTTTATTCTCGAAATTTGATGTTTTTCAATTTTCTTAGCTTCATTGTAATTTTACAACGCAGCTGAGTGTTGTGACTGAAATTTAGTGGCAAAAGTGGCGAGTTTTATTTTTTCATAAGGTTTAGTTAGTGAGATTTAAATCAAAGGTGGCAAATGTATAACAAATGAGTATGAAAATTTAGACAGTAAATGCTTAAACAATTAATTGATGCATGTGGTATTTTGAATTAATTGCAAAAAAAATACAAATAAATAAATAAGTAAATGTAATTGAATAAAATAATTTAAATTGGTTAATTATTGATGTTGTTAGATTGGAGTAAATCTTATATGGAGTTTGACCAATTCATGCTGAGGAATAAAGGACAAAATCTACTAATCAAATAAACGTTTAGAGAATAAGACATGGGTAAAAAAAAGTTTAGCATTGCTTAAACTGAAATGAACTTGGTGAAAGATATTCTGCAAAGTCAACAACAGCTTTACCTCCTATTCAGACAAGGAGGCGGCGGACAAGCTGTCAAAAACGGTGGACGAGGCGTGTTTGCTGCTGGCGGAGTACAACGGACGGCTGGCAGCTGAGCTGGAAGACCGCAGGCAGCTCGCTCGTATGCTGACTGAATACATCAGCAGCCAGAAGGAGGCGCTAGTGGAAAGGGAGAAAAAGCTTGAGGTAAAGCACATCTATTTTTAAAAATCTGTCATTTTCTATTTTAAAATTCTGCAGTGTTTAGATTCCCGATTGGCCGCAAACATTGCGGACATTTTACATTCCCGGAAATATTTCTATTTCTCATGAAAGAAAACCTTTTTGAGGCGCCACCAGTAAACACGGGTCCCCACTCTTCTTCTGCAGGAGTACAAACAGAAACTGGCGCGAGTGACTCAGGTGAGAAAGGAGCTCAAGTCCCACATCCAGAGCCTCCCGGATCTGTCACTGCTGCCCAACGTCACTGGCGGCTTGGCTCCCCTCCCCTCCGCTGGAGACCTCTTCTCCACCGACTGAGAGCTGCCAGGCTGAACAGACTCCTGCAACGTCCCTCCTCAGCTCCATGTTTCAGTAACAAGGACGCTCCTGGCTTTGCCTCCAACATTGAAGGCACATGTTCTCCCAGACGAGCAGCTTAGTCCACCTGCTAAACTCAACTGGACTAGAAGACAATGAGAAGAGAAGCAGAGGAGAACGGAGACTCTGCCCGAAAGGAGTCTCTGCCACCAGCCCGGAAGTTTGTGTTCCCGATTGTTTTTATTTTCTTTTAAATGGTAAAATGTTGTTTCAGTTAAAGCCTCATCCCATGTGATGCGTTTCCCCGATTGGTCTAGGTTATGGCTGCAGGCTGAAGAGGATAATATTTGTTAGTTTCATTTTGTTTATTTGTTTTTCTCGGCTTTCGGTTGGAAGCTTTTTTTTTTTTTTTTTTTTTTTTTTTTTTTTTTTTTTATCAACGCTCTGCCAGATAAGCTGTTAGGTGTGTGAAAAGATCATGTTGGGCTCAGCAGAGGTGGATTTTTGTTTTGTCATCTGTTACATCACATATTAAGTTTAGTAACATTTTAAGTCCGCTTAAACCAGATGTGTTGAGTAAAAGCATCCAGATAGGAATGAACAAATTAAAAGATAAATTCTAGTCTTCTGGTTTTTGACAAAAAAAAAACAACAAAAAAACAGTGTCCAACCCAAAAGTATCCTTTTTTGTGTGTTTTTAGGTTTAGACATATGATCAATCTGATTAAGTTCATTGATGTGTTAGATTTGAGTTTTGCTAAAACAAGCTGGACTGAGGAAATATTACAAAGTTTTCTTTCAACGAAACTGTTTTGTGTGTGCTTGTGTGTAAACGATACATGGGAAATGCTAAAACCTAAAAATACAGTATCTTCTGAAAGGAAAAAAAGGCCTTATGTTGCATGTTTAGAGTTTGGAAATATGGGGGGGAATAAATATTTTTCACTTATTGAAACTGAGCAGAGGAGCTTAAAATCCGTCTGACTGGGAAATAAACTTTAGGGCCATTTCAGTTTTGTTGTTTTAATCCTCAGCTGTACTGAAGTTCTGGGCCTCGAAGGCCTAAAACAAATCCCAAAATATTTCCCTTTGGATGAGAGTCCCATTTTTATGTTTTATTAGAGATATTTTTTTAGAGGATTAAGAGATAATTCATGTCTGTTGGTGTAGGGATGAAGACAGGGATGCTGAGGCAGGTGGAGATGAGGAGCAACTGGATTTGGTATTGAAATTAAGGCCAGAATGAAATTTAGCTCTGATTTTATTTATTCCCTTTGGTGCGATTATCTTTAATTGTTCTCTGTGACGGCTACTCTATGTGGCTATCTTTGAGGGGTCATACACAGCCAGAAAAACAAAAAAACACACACAGACGTCTTTGACTTTTCATCACAGACAATAAATTAGCCGATGCTTTCTGAAGAACATGATGGCTCCTGCTAACGGAGAGGAAACCTTTATTATTATTTTTTTTTTATTTTATTTTTTTTTACAAAAAAGGGGTTTGGAAAAGCTGTGAAAGTGAGAAATGTTTACTGAACTCTGAGCAGAGTCTCCTAGCTGTTTCAGAAGCACAAATATATATATATATATTTTTTTTTTTTTAAAAAAAGGAGTAAGTTAAGCTGAACAGCTTCATTTGTTTCCAGACCAAAGTCATGACCATGTCTTGGGCTTTAAAGAAAACAACTTTAAACTACTGTACACCAGAAAGGATTCTGGTAACATTTTACCCCCCAATTTGCTAAACTTGATAGTATTTAAATATTTTCCTACCATGCGGCTGTTGTGTTTCTCTCTAATGCTAGTCCTGAAAGGAGACGTGGTTTTTCTCTAAGGAAAGTGATTCAGTGGATGCCAATAAAGTGGAACCATTTGAACAAATGCTGTGTGTATTTTAATTTAATGACTGCATTCAGAAGAAAAACAGGCACAAGTTTTTACACCGCTTTTAGTTTTTATATTTAATTAAATTTATATTTAATATTTAATTAGGTTCACTTATCTATGACTCTTACTGTGTTAGTTTTATTTACAAATACATATTTTGATTGGAAGATTCCTGCTTTGTGTTATATATTGTAACCGAAGTATGAGTTTGTATTGTTTGCAGTGTTTGTTCAGCAAACCAAATGGGTTTCATGTGGTTCTCATACACGTATTACCACTGCAATAGGTAAGTGTGGATAAAGTAATAATAAAAATAATGACGATAATAGTAGTAGTAATAATACCAGTACATTTTATTTAAAATGCCTTTTCATCATAAAATCTGAAAGGGCTACAATGAGCTAAAAATAAAATAACCATCACAGACCTTTTATCCACTGAATGGATAAAAAATACAAAGTAAAAAAGGTTAAAGTCAACATCTAGGAAAATTTGCCAAACATTTTGCTAAGAAGGTTCTTAAAGCAGTCAATGGACTGTGGTGCCCTTTAAGAGTCACAGAAGACCTTATTATCCTCAGTTTGGTTGTGGTTATTTGGAGAAGGTTTGAATGGGTGGAGAGGAGCTAAACCTGCACTATGTAACTTTTATAAAGAATATGTTATTTTTTATTTATTTTTTAGATATTTGCTAAAACTGTCACCAAATCATGACAGATAATCTGTGAACAGTGTTGTCCTTTCTATTTCAAATCCAGTAATCAGACTACAGTTACTTATCGATAATCACTTTGCGTTGTGTTGTGAAATAAATGTTTTATAAACCGATGGACCAAAAACGTGCAAGCACACGGAGCAGAAAATCAGCCAAGAAAAGTAATCAGACTTTACTTCTTTTATTACTTTTTTTAGCGCTAAAAAAAGGAGACGCTTACTCTCACAGACTAGAAGTGAATGTGACCGAGTCTATACAGCATCTGATCAAAAACGGGAAGATTCGTTAAGAACACACCCAGTGGTCATCCGATGGTCTGCGTCACCTAAGTTTTCTATTTCTACAAAGGCCTTTGTGTGAAAGTATTAGAATGTCCTTGAAGATGGGAGAAAAGTCGATCTGTAACAAATATAGGGGCCCCTGTGTGATAGCACGAGAATGCAATGTGTATACAAGCATATGTGTGTGCGTGACCTCGATAAGCGTCTCCACAGTTGCTATCTTCTTTTGTTATTTAATTGCATTTCATCTACTTGTCGAGTGACTGACGTCTTTATGCGACAATATCAACAGCAACAGAAATGTAAACAATGGAGGGAGACGCACATTTTGTTGGAGGAAAAACAGGAACTATTTTGAGTTTCTGTCGCCAAGGCCGATTATTATAAGCGGCTTTGGGTGGGTTGCGCCTCTACGGGCTCGTTTTTGAACGTGACGTCACTCATTTGGGCTTAGAAATAAGCAGAGATTCTGACACCAAACACAGGGCCGTAACGCACAACCTGGAGGCCTGGGGGCAGGATAGGGGCTTTAAAATCCTTCTTAGAGTTTTCCAGATAATAGAAACATACAAAAACACACACAAATTACTAACGTTTTTTTTTTTTTTTTGTACTGTTGTAACCATTAAAAAATCTCCTCTTTAGTTCAACCTCATGAGTGGAGACACATTGTTGATGTTACCATTATAAAATAACTTGCAATTAAGTATTAGCAAAGATCAATATGATTTTCACAGGTGGCGGAGCGTTGTTGTTATCAGCTTCTGAAAGTAACTAAAAAGTTACTTTTAATGTAACTTAGTTACTTTCCAAATCAAGTACTCAGTAATCTAACTAAGTTACTTTTTCAAGGAGTAACCAGTAATCCGATTGAAGTCACTTTCTCAAAGTAACTATGCCATCACTGTCTGTGAAAAGATTGATCTCTTCCAATCCATCGGTGGCCATGCTAGCTAGCATTAGCATTCACAACGAAATCTGCTGGCTGGGAGTAGAGAGCAAAAGGGGAGGAGTCAGATGGGGGAGGAGCCGCAGCGCTCGTTAAGGCCCGGCCCTTGCTTCTGATTGGTTGTTTCTAGTTAGCACCGGTGCACAGGAAGAAAGCAGAGGAAATTGATTTTCCTTAAATCAATTTCAGATTGATTTAAGGAATTATCACATGATAATCACAGATTATCATGTGATAATTTCTTAAATCAATCATGTCACATGATTATCATGTGATAATCATGTGACAGATAATCACAGATTATCTGTCTCATGATATACTGTCAGGAAATAACAATTTCATTAACAAAACATATTTTAATAAAAGTTACATACTGTAGCTTTAAGTAGTAGGTTGGTAGGATATCTACTTTTCCTGCTAATTGATATTTTATCTAAAAGGAAGATAATATATATAATATAGTTTATTAATAATATATATAACATAATATATATATTAATATTTTTAACATAACTAATCTACTACAGACAGCTGGATTTATCCCTGGAATGGTTACCTTTGGAATTCTAATGACTAGTTCATGTGACCTCACAGAAACCGAAATGACAGACCCTGTGAGAGTTCTGAAATTCTCACAGCCTTTCGTTTCTGCAGGAAATCTGTCCAAGACTGAGGAGAGTAGAAAGGTCTTTAATCCTAGGGAGCAAATATTGGTTAAAACATGTCACTGCATAACAAGCTCTGCATGAGGCAGCAGCTTTGTGACACAGTGATCAGAGTGGACGGCAGTGATTTCTACGTACACAAGGTCGTCTTGTGCAAATGTAGCCCATATTTCAGGTAAGCTCTTAGCAGGAGATATGCCAGATTTGATGTGAAAAAGTAAAATAGGGTGGCTTGTTAAGAAACAGAGGATAGTAAGAGAAACAAGCCTAAGAGAGATAAGAAGAACATTTAATGAAAAACTGTGATTATTCTGATTTTTGGATTCAGCATGCACTACATGATCTGGAAATATGTGAGTATTCATTTTCAGTCCAATGCCTATTTGGTTTTTTGTGTTTCTTCACAGAGCTCTGTTTAGCCACTGGTCAACACCAGACTGTGTGACCTTTGACATCCCTGGAATGTCAACCAGCTTAATGTGTCTTATTGTCGAGTTTGCCTACACAGGCAATGTTCTTCTGACAGGACAAAATGCACTGGACCTCTTCGTAGTAGCAGACCGTTATAATATGACTGGCCTTTTACAAGCCTGTAGTGATTATTTAGAAAAGCAGCTGAACCCACAGAACTGTCTCAGCATCTGGATGTTTACAGATACATTCTACCACCCAGAACTGAGAGAGAAGTCCGAACTATACATTCTGAGTCATTTCAAAGAAGTTGTTGAAACCTGCGCAGATTTCCTTCAGCTCTCTGCACAACAGCTAGTTCAAATCATTGAAAGTGACTTGCTCATTGTGAAGCAGGAGAAGACGGTATACAAAGCCATCCTCAAATGGATCGCACATGCGCCCGAGGAACGGAAAACTTACAGTTCATTACTTTTTTCTAAGGTGAGTGTGGTGGGTATACATAAATATATATATATATCGGCAGTTACCTAAATTAACCTGGTAAATTAACTAACTAATTAATTAATTAAATTAACTTGGTAAATTATATATACAAATATATATATATATATAAATATTCACTTACCTAAATTGATCGGGTATATTAATTAACTAATTAATTAACAGATTAATTAATTACATTAACTTGGTAATAATTATATATATATATAAATTATATAATTATATAGTTAACATATTTAATATATACATTTATTATATATATACATATATAAATAAATTATATATATAATTTATATAATTATATAGTTAAAATATTTAATATATACATTTATTATATATATATATATATATATTTTTTTTTTAATTATTTTTTATTTTTTTTTATTTTATTTATTTATTTTTTTGGGGTTAGGTTTAGGACTATTACTGTCATGGTGAGATGATGTCCTCGATTCTGAATTCGCTACACATTTTGGCTCAAAAGAAAAATAGACTAAAGCCATATCATGAATGTGAACTAGAAAAGGTTGGCATTGTCTTTTGTACTAGCTAAGTCTGTGGCAAGCCCTGGAAAGGCTATGCTTCACACAGTGTTAGCCAAGTCATGTATTTCTGTCTCTCTGCAGATCAGACTGGCTTGGATATCTCCAAAGTACCTCATAGAACATGTGAATGAAAGTGAATTGGTGAAAACAAATCCAGAATGTCGAGCTATGCTCTTCCGGACATTGAACCCCATCCTGGACCACATGTCAAGGACCAGCTACAGGTCTTTTGTCTGCCCATCTTTAGCAATCCCACGGGTGCCACCCGCTCTCCTGTTGGCCATAGGAGGCTGGACTGATGGCAGCCCTACCAGTTTAATTGAAGCCTACGATGCTCGCAGTGATCGCTGGATAGATGTGGCCTATACCACAGAAACCATCCGGGCTTATCATGGCGCTGTCTTCTTCAATGGATCAATTTACTGTGTTGGTGGTTTTGACAGTGTTGAGCAGTTCAGCGCTGTACATAGACTTGACCTGACCTCGCACAACTGGGAAGAAGTGTCACCGATGCATGTCAGTCGGTGCTTTGTCAGTGTGACGGTGATGAATGACTACATATATGCTTTAGGAGGTTACAATGGACAGGAACGGCTAAACACTGCTGAACGCTATGACCCAAAATGCAACCAATGGACTATTATATCTTCCATGCACGAACAGAGGAGTGATGCCAGTTGTGCCACCCTTCATAGCAGAGTAGGTAACAGTAATTTATGTTTCTGGGCTATATGGCAAGCACAGAAAAAAACAGCAGTGATTTATTTGGTAAACTTTGGGTAATTCAGACGGTTTGTATCACATTATTGCCAACATGAGCCATCATGGAATATGTCATATTATATACTCTTTGGTCCAGCACTCATCTTGTTCAGATCTTATATAAAGAACAGGAATTTCTTTATATTTATAGGTAGTTTCTCATAACATAGGATGGAAGTCACAAGGGGGGTAACCCAAGGTTCAACCCTGGAACCACTTCTATTCAATATGTAGCTCAGGTTATAACAGCAAATAAGATTAGCTGTCCTAACTAGGCAGATGATACACAGCTCTATATTGCCATGTCAACAGGTAACTCTAAACCCATCCAGGCACTGACCATATGCGTAGAAGAAATCAATGTGTAGATATGCCATAACTTTCTCCAGCTGAACAGAAACAAAACTGAAGTCAACATCTTTAGACCTAAAGAGGAACATTCAAGAGTCAGGATTACAGATGGAAACTAGCGAGAAGGCCCAAAATCTGGGTGTGGTGAGGAACTCCGACCTGAACCTGTAAAGCCACATAAAGACAGTTACAAAGTTGGCCTTCTATCACCTGAAGAGCATTATATTATCCTCCAACCATTTCTTGTCATCTTCTTTGCCGTTTTTGCCTGTAGTAACATCCGGCTGTTGATCACGACTTGTGTGATGCAAATAAAAATGTTACCTTTACAGTTTTGCAAAATAGATACATGAAAAAACCCCGCATCCCATTGAGAAGTAATCTTAGTGAGAAACTTTTTTTTTTTTTTTAACATGATGTGTTTCTGATGAGCCAATTTACTGAAACCAGGAAGATAGAGCACATCATTCCACTTCCACTGGCTCTCTGTAGGCCTGAGGATAGACTGTAAAATACTTTTGTTAGTTTATAAATCACTAGATGGCTTTGCACCTAAAAACATTAATGACCAGTTGTTGTTGTATCAACCTTCCAGACCTCTCAGGTCTTCTGGTTCTGGTCTGCTCTGGGTCCCCTGAGCCAGAACCAAACATGCATTCAGCAGTATTCAGTTTCTGCACACCACAAATCTAAACTTCAAGAAAACTGTAAAACAGCTGAAACACTGAGTTCCTTTAAGTCTAGACCAAACACCCACCTGTTTAGAGTTGCCTTTGACCCATAATCACTACAACATTGACCAACATATTTGATTTGTATTGATAATTTTAATGATGGCACTTGACAAAATCTAATGTTTGTTACTGGTCTCACAATTGTTACTGATGTTTTTATATTTTCATGATGTAAAGCATATTAAGCTGCCTTGCTGCTGACATGTGAAATACAAATAAACTTGATCGATTATTTAGTAATTTCTAATTTTTAATAAAGGGGAATGGAAAATTTACGTATTGCTAGATATCGGCCGAGAAAAACACAAGAAGTTTCAGAGGGTGGTTGATATTTTTAACCAAACACCATTTATTTTCCATTTTCTCTAGGTGTACATTTGTGGCGGCTTCAACGGGATACAGTGTCTATCCACAGCCGAATGTTACAACCCAGACGAAGACCAGTGGACCCTGATTGCCAACATGAGCAGCAGACGTAGTGGGGTCGGCGTAGCTGCCTATGCCAACTACATCTTTGCAGTGAGTACAGTGGAGCAGAAACAAAAGCACTGAGCTCAGCAGAAATATCAAACTTTGGTAAGCATGTTTGCACTTTGTTGTTCTTAGCTGACAGAAGTGGCGCCTAGTTTTCTGTCACCCATCTGCTTCAAGCTGTGCATTCAGACATGGTGTTCCATATACCTTGGTTGGCCTTGCACAAATAATGACTTGAGCAAACCCTTCTTTCTACCGGCCCCAAACCAATCATCTAAATTCTTGAACTAGCTAAAATGAAGTCTCACTGGAATTACATAAAAATATTTCCCTATTTTCAGCAGCAGGCATGGGTTGCCAACTCCCCACTGACTGGAAGTGCTTAAAAACAGTTTGAAGACTCTTTCAAATTACTTATTTTTGTCTGGTGCTTGTAAACCATCCCTGTCTCATGCCACTCTGGGCAGCTGCCCAAACGGCTCATATCAAAAACTCAGCTGGTTGTTTGTGCCTTTCTTCCCTCTTAAACTTGTTGGTCCAGTCTCCTTTGAATCTCAGACACCAAGCTGCTTCTCACTGAATTTTTTTTTTTTTTTTTTTTTTGAGCCATTTTCTACTAATTGTGGAAAGAGTTTTGTGTGGAAATTTCAGTAGATCAGCAGTTGCTAAAATACTGAATCCTCACTTAGAAGACACCTTCAAACTCTATTAAGTGCACTTTCTTCCATTTTCTTATCCTTAATTTGAACTTCAGCTGGTCTTTTTTTTTAAACCAAAGTGAGATGCCTTGATTTGCTGCCATTTGATTGGTTGATGTATGTGAGCAAGAGACTGAAGTGTTGCATCAAAGTGTTGAACTCTTGAGTGTAAGTTAGAAAACCAGGTGTTGAACTTATCTGAATCAGAAAATCCATTTAGCTGTTTATGTTGACAAAACCAGGTGTCCACTTGGGTTTTGCGACATCATATCTATTCCCTTATCAAATATTCTACTCTAGGTTGGGGGTTTTGATGGAGTGTCACGTTTGAACACTACAGAGGCCTACAATCCCTCCAGCAACACCTGGTGCAGTGTGCCCAGCATGCCAACCGCCCGCAGTAACTTTGGCATCTCCGTGATGAACGACAACCTGTTTGTCGTGGGAGGCTTCGGCGGCATCACCACCATCCCTAATGTCGAGTTTTATGACATCAAGACCAACATGTGGCTAAGTGCCAGCGACATGAAGACGACCCGCAGTGCACTGAGCTGCTGTGTGGTCAGCGGGCTCAGCAACATGGCGAAATATGCTGCCGCTCTTTACTCTATGCAGCGCCAAGATTTACCTACCGAAGAGGAAGACGGGATGGAGCAATAAAATCTATCCACCTGAATTATTCTTTCAAATAAATTTCTCTGCATAAAGCCATTATGCTTTTGTGTTTGTTGTTGAGGGCATAGTTTGTGTAAGGGTTTGTTTGAAACAGATTTTTTTTTTGGCTATTAAGGGGCATGGGTTAAGCCCCAAGTGACTATTTGAAATATGGAAAAAATATACTAAGAGTAAGTGAGATCTTACTCTTAGTACTTCTGTCCAATTCATGACCTTTAACTGGTCACTAACTGGTCTCTCCCAGCTTGATATCAGTCTATTGACTAAACTCTGAGCGTTCGATGGGAATTTCCACTGTTTCCCAAGACACCATGTCTTGTCACTACAAAGTGAGAACTGTGATTTTAGTAGTTTGTTGCAGGCAAATGTTTTTATGGAGAGGTCTTACGTATTTCTGTGAAACCAATTACGAGTATTTACAGTGACACCAGAGTCAAGTTAACACTAACTCACTGGTTCGTTTATCAAGAATCAGTGAGTTAAAAGTTTACAAATTCTGATTAACAGAAGTCCAACAATGTGATAGTCTTATGGTTGAAAGGTCAAGCTCTCAACTGAGCTACTGAAAATCAGCCAATCCCAATCATTTTCTACAACTTTATTCTTTGGGACATGGAAACTTTTCCGTTGAAACAAAGCAGAATTCGGACTGAAGGAATGCATGCTGTGATTGAGTCACATGAGGGTCCTACACGTGACCCTCAAATTACCAATTCAGTCCATGTAGGAAAGGACTGAAGATACCGAGCATGAGAGTTAAAGGTCCTGATTAGCAGAGTCAATAAGAGCTCACTTGTGATGAGCTGATGCAGTGCGATTTCACATTCAGGCTAAAACCAGAATATTCTATTCTCTCCAATCGTCTGGCTGTCTTTGCAACAAGTGGGTCGACTGAAGGTAAGCAAAGCTAATTGTTTCACTTTTATAAGGCATTGTTGACATGTATATTCAGCTGTTCGGCTATAATTTGATGTGATTAAATCTATTCCAAAGACTTACTGGATGAATACGTTTTTCCCTACCCGCTGGTTATTTTGTTTGTTGTTTATTTTGTCTGCATGTCACAGCCCCAGTCTGGTCACCTTTCACCTACCTCAACACAATGCCTCACCGTCGCTGCTTCGTTGAGATCAAGAACAATACAAACTCCTACACTCTTTCCAACCCAAGGTGATGCATTGCTCTTATATTTTATATCTTATTTTGTCAAGTAAACCTGTTCAGGATCAATTTCTATTTGTTCAACAAGGCAGCCCACTACTACTGAAATGTCTGGAGCAGGGGTCTGCAAGCCCAGGCATCGAGGGCCAGGCATTTTCTACTTTCAGATTGGTTTCTGCTTCAACACACCTGAGTCAAAGAGTGAAGTCATTAGCAGGACTCTGAAGAACTTGTAATTCAGTCGTTTGATGCAGCTGTGTTGGAGCAGGGATCCGTCTAAAAGGTTCTGGACTGGTGACCTCTGGACTTTGCTGACCTCCTGCTCCAGAAGGAAATAAAGAAATTTGGTTATATTATGAAATCATATAGCTTTTGTTAGAGGGTGTTTTTTTTTTTTAAAGAAACATACTCTGCTGTTTGAACAATTTCCACAATGCAGCTTACAAACTATAATTAAATTAGGTGATTTCATAAAAAAAAAAAAAAAAAAAATTGGAGTTATTTCAGACAAGCTAAGGAATTTTAAAGTCTGCCAATTTGTGACTTGGAAGATGTTTAGATAAAGCCTCTTTTAATGTACTTTAAAACTTTAAATGTTGGTATGACAGGGAAGTCTTAAGAGGTTTGTCAAAATTTTCACCAAATTTTTGCAATAATGAATATTGATGTAAATAATATTCATCATTTTAGAAGACGTTTGCCTGTTTGTGAATGGCTCCAGTGATCCCATAACACACCAACTCATCACTGTAGAAAAGTGATGAAACGGCTTCAGATAAGATAAAACCTTGCCTAAAGCGAGAATTTGTCTTATATTGCAGTTCCTGACTTTTTCTTATGTAAATGTTTGGTTTTTTTTTTTGTTCTTTTCTCTATAGATTTTTATAAACCCTGTAAGCTGTCTTATCGAGAACAACAAGATAAAAAATAAATGTGATTTTCTATGTCTCCTTTTTCCAGGGTCTACACTTTGAGTGGCTTCTGCCAGGTCCCTTTCCCTCCGATGGTCAGTCCCTGTTCTGCCGTCAAGGCTCGCTTCAACAAGACGATGGGCTTGGCGAGCGGGGCTGTTGGTGTTTTTACTTATGACCTTTTCGATACAGAGGTGAACGACTACAACCACGTCATGGCTGTCATGTTCTCCGTGCCCTATGACAGAATCGTTTTTTCCAACTGGCTTGCTGTGGGAATCTTTAATAAAGATAGAAAATGTGACCACAGCCTTTTTCATAAGATGTACAACGGAGGTGAGAGTAACTTTGTTAGAGGAAAGGCTGACCAGCCTACCCTTTTTTACGAGGGTGACTACGTTATTCTCAGTGCCTCCATGACAGACTCGGGCGAAGCCACCCTGACAGTGGAGATCAGTGACACTGGACTGTATTAAGTCTTTGATGTGATAACTTTCTCTATGATATACTGTATTCCTAACAAATGAAGCACTGATACAGCTGAAAGCGGTGCTTCAAGTTAAGAGCAAATATCTGCTAAGGCTCATTTGTTACATTAAATCCTTTTTCTCAGGTATTAAACGTGCCATCCATTAAGCCCACATTTCTGTAATTATTTGTATATTTGTCTGACATAACACTCTTAAACTATAAATAATTTCTACCATCCTACAGTCACTTTCATCTTTCCCGTTTATATGGATGTGGGAAAACTATTATCAAAGAAAACTCTGCAGAAACTCATTTCGACGAGAGTGTTCCTCATTTCACACCACAGGCTGCAATGCACAAAAGTTCTTGTGATTCTGATTGTATAAATTTTGAATTCATAATTCTCACCAAGAGTTGGAAGTCATTCTTCTGAAAAATAATAATAATATAAAAAAATCTGGATATTTTCTGATAACAGTTTTTTTTTTTTTTTTTGGTTTTTAACAAGTTCTAATAATTTAGAATTTATAAATGATGTGTTTGTGTGATCCAGGTAGCCAAGCTTGTCCTTATTGCTCATTTCTGCTGTTTTATTGATGGGTATGATGTACTTGCACCATTGTTCTTGAGAATTGAGGTTTAAATCATTCCTCCACAACAATGTAAATGAAGTTCTTGATGTTCTTCAGTTTGTCGCTGTCAAAGTTCACCAAGAGCACACTGCAGTCAGCAACGGTGGGCTTAAACTGAATCCTGGCCTTCGCTTCTTTATTTGCTCCCACAGTTCCAACCCTGCAAGACAGACTCATTTTAATTATCTGTTTGCAGTGGCTTTATGATTTCACGTTGTTTTTTTTATGTACATATTTTGAATTTCATGGTTCAAAATATTTCATGGTTCTTTGAATAGTTTTGTTGAGTGTTGAAGCATTTGTATCTGTTTTTACTGTCAGTTCCCTCAACTTTCTCTTACTCTGTCCCTGCTCACTAGGACTAACTCATGTTTCCTCCTACCACATCTGCCTTTTGTCCCCTGTGCTGGTTTTGTCTGTCGCAACAAATATCAGATCATTGATCATGTGATCATGAAATCACACTTTATCTTGTTTCCAGTGTCAGTGGTTGTTTTCAGTAATCAAGTGAAGGCTGTAACATAGAAACTAACTTGACATACGTTGCTGTTATGGGTTTGCTGCCTGTGAGTCCGATGCCGTCCACGGCGAAGCTGCAGTTCAGCAGCGGCTCTGGCAAAGGATTCAACAGAGTCAGCTCTACAGTCACAGGCTGGTTCACTCTGGCTTCACCCAGCAGCTGCAGACAGAAGGTTCAGGTTTCACCATAAAGAAATGACATCATGAGGTATCAGGTAGACAAAATTCCAGATTTTGAAACGTAAAACATAAGCACTGCAACTCAGAAAAGGGTAAAAATGTACAAATCAATGTTAAACTATACATTTCATCTGGATAATTACCTCTTATAGTATATTTACTCTGCTGAAAGACAGCTCTTTACGTTCACACTAAGCTTCACAACACAAATCGACCTCTCTGGGTCTACCTCAGATAGAAACACCGTTGTTGATGTGGAACTTATTTGTTTTCATGTTCCAAATCCAGAGACTGGAATGATCTCAAGCTCAGTCAGGCTGAGATGGAGAGTATCTCTGAACAGAAATGTTAATGTGTTTACACAAAGTTTAGGCCTGACATTAGATCAGGCCGTTTTGATACACGAAGATTTGATTCAAACTATTTCACTGTAGCGCTGGCTGAATGCTTAACCTCATTCAGCCACCACCATCTGCCTCCATTAGGATGGTGATAGTCTCACGTTTTCATTGTGATGTGCAAGGTTAGCTTGCACATCACAAGCTATGCATAACCTGTTAAAGAATAGTCTTTTTGCCCTCCAGCTAAGTCCGCATGGGTGAAATTTCCTTATGTAAACAATAACATGCAGGGGGGCTATATTTGTACATTTGATTATGATCAAGTCACCGCTATGAACCTCCCCACACATCACTGGTACTCCTGATTGAACCAAAAGCAGATTTTGGATACTTTGCTATCCACACTAATACAATTATTGACATAATTGCTATTATTTAATATACATATTTTTGGAAAGGGTAAAAAAATAAAAAAGTAAATGTGGAACATTTGTCTCTACTA
The DNA here is from genome assembly GCA_010277075.1 of Poeciliopsis retropinna. Classification (NCBI taxonomy): domain Eukaryota; kingdom Metazoa; phylum Chordata; class Actinopteri; order Cyprinodontiformes; family Poeciliidae; genus Poeciliopsis; species Poeciliopsis retropinna. The sequence continues at coordinate 7,879,703 of VMRM01000009.1, read as the reverse complement.
ATTATCTTGTGTCTTGCAGATTCTAACCTTGATCCCGACGTCTGGCTCGTCCAGCACAATTGTTTTTTCAACCTTATGGACGTCGACAGTCTCCTTGTCAAAGGTAATGGCCGACACCTGGATCAGCAGGTCAGAGGTGATCGCCGTTTTATACTGCTTGTACTCCAGTTTCAGAGAAAGACGTCTCTCTGAACAAAAGCGTCCACTGATCAGTCTACAAATTACGACCACTGACAAGGATGTCCAACTATTTACCTCACAAAGAAATTGAACAGTTAGTACTGAGCTCAGAGCAAACCTTCTCCAGAGGGCACCTCCAAGTTGTCCAATGAAAATCCACAAAGCTCCCCGAGTTTTCCATTGTAGCAGACCGCTTTGGCATAGAAAATGACTTTGTAGGTCCTTGTGTCCATGCAGTTGTTCATTAGGACAGCATACACCTCAAAGCTGGAGCCCACAACCATGTTTTCAGCCAGTTTGATCTAAAAAGGGACAAAGAATGAGATAAAGTCATTGGTGCAAATCACACTAGAGCTGATTTATGGCAGAGATGCAGATTCTGTTATAATGACTTTAGTTATTTATCTCAGTGTGTTAACGTTCAGCGCTTTGTTTTTTATTCATAGGCGTCATCGCTGTTTATTTTTGAATAGACACTTTTTACTTCCTGTTTAGACTGTTTCTAATGACCTGTAGAGGAGGTGTTTCTGCCGTTTTCAGGAACACAACTAAAACATGTGGGACTTTGTAAAGTTGAACAACTTCATACAACCTTAAGATGAAGCCCAGGCTTTTCTCCTTTCTGCAGCAGTATGTTGCGATGCTGGGCCTTCTCATACACCTCCCGCTCCTCTTTTGAGCCTGAAATTATCAAAATTACAAAAGAATATGAAGCCGAAATAGATAACATAAACATAACTGCGATCAATGTAGTGTTTCTCTGATCTTGCCAGAAACTCACAGAAGTTATTCACTTTGGTGTCATCAGGTACCAATTAGACTTTTGACGAGCGTTAGCAACGATGCGTTACGTAACAGATGAAAACCCTATTTTTACATTTGGAGGGAGTGTAAGCTCCAAAACACCAGAAAGTAAAATATCTCTGTCTTGAATCCGAAGTCTAATTCAAGGTCTGGAAATGGAATTCTAATAGAAAAAAAAAACAAGTTGCAGTTTCGCACTAACTCCACATGCAAAATTATAACGCATCATAAAGTGCCTTTGTATGGTTTCAGAAGTTTAATTAGTTGTAAACTAGTTAAATAAAATAATTCACAATATGAAATACTACGATGGATTTAGAAGACACAGTTTCATAATCGCAATAGCAAACATTGAATTTGGACAAGGCGTACGTCTGTGGGTCAAAGAAAAAAATGTCCGCGTGTGTGTTTTGACCAGAGAGTGACATGTGTGAGTATCACAGTTCAAAAGGTCAGATGTCACTACGCCAGACTGCCATGAAGCTTAAATGTAACGACAGGAAGATGTGTCTCATTTTGACCTGATTGTTAGAGAACTAACCTGGTTTTGCTTTAGAAAATAGATTTATGGTTTGCAACGATACGATGTGACTTTGTTTTACCTTCTGGATATTTATACTGATGCGTGATGTCACGTCTTTCATTTGAGCCAACGGCTTTAGTACTGATGAAAAGGCCAACAGATTTAGTGGATTCACTGAACGTCACCAACTGTCCTGTGGACAGCTTCACCAAGTCCTCAACATCTGCATTGACCTGAATGCATAAAATGACAGTGATAAAGAAAATGTTAGGTAGATGTTAATGTTTACAACCGTCTTGCAACTGAAAACGCTCACTTAAAAACTGCAGAAAAGCTTTAGGAATGTTGTCGGAATATTTTTAAAGTCAAAAAAAATTTTAATAAAATTTGTTAAAAAAAAAAAAAAAAGTTCACTGTAAATAAGTTAGATATAATTTCATTTAAATCAAAGTAAACAAATATAATTCAATTTATTTACATCAAGTTGTGTTTTAGAGCAAAAAAAAAGAAAATTCACCTCAGCAAAAATGAAAGGCGTGTCATACTTCAGGCCCACCTCTCCTTCTTTGATGGCGAACAGTGAAGCTGGGCCACAGCAGAAAACTCCTGACAACATCAAGGAGCCAAGAAAAAAAAATCATTTAAAAGAGTCTCTGGCTGCACGTGCACACCGCCTTACTGACAAACTCCCTTTTCTCTAGTTTGAATATGTTACAACCTTACTCAGAAATGCAGAACATTTATTTCCCCCTAATTAAAGCCTCTGTTTTTTTCTGGCTCTTTGAGAATGACACACTTGTTTCAGGAAACTTGATCTTTCTGGAGCTTCACCTAAATTACCACTGGGCTCTTGGTCCTCTGACTGATCAAGATCCTTCTTCTCACATTTTGCTGTGTTGCCAGATGGAGTAACGGTTCTGACGGTTCATGAAAGACCACAATGCTTTCATAAGATGTTCAATGGTGCAGAATCTAGTTTTTAACCTTATGATCTATTTAAAATCATGTTAAGCAAGTTATCGAAACATTTGACGGATGATCAGTGGAAACAGGATGCACCATACTTTTGACTGTCATGGTAAAGCTTTTTTTTTGTTTGAGTAGAATTACAAGGAAAAATGTTTATATGGCCCATTTGGATAAAAGGCTTGAAAAGTCAAGCGCTGTGAATACTTTTGATGCACTGAAAATCAAATAGCACCAAATATTTGTATGTATGTATCTATAAGGCATGGTGGTGTATATAGTGGAAACCTAGGTGCTGTCATTTTATTTATTTATTTTTACCATCACTCTTCTCCTGGGGTGTTGGATCACTAGTTTGCCACCCATCAAACTTGCTCCCCAAGTCTGGACGAGTCATCCAGCTGTCCACCCATACATGGAAGTTCCTGGACAAAAACGAAAATGAGTTGCAAATGAGAGGAAAATGAGTTTATATCACAGGGTTGCGCATGTACATTAGTACATGTTTCATGTTTTCTTGTGACAGATTATACTCACCATATTGAATCATCTCCAGAAATTCGGTCTCCGTCTTCATCGTAGAAGCGTTCGATCACCAGGTTTGCGTTCGTGTCGTGAGCTGATCCGAAGTTAGTGACCACTCGACATGGAATACCCAGAGCGCGGGACACTGAAGGGGGAGCAAAAAACCTTCTACATCACAAGGGCAAATTAAAGCATACTTCAGATAGAATCAGTGATACTGACACTTCAAACTAAAGCATCAAACAGAGAAGACAGAAAGAAGACTGAGACCCAGAGGCTTGGGAAAGGTTGTTAGTGCCATAAATAGGATTTTGAATTGGACTATGCTGTTTTCTATGTGCCATAAAAATATTCTATTTTTAGCATGGTTATATAATGCAGCACAATCTATCGCAAATAGTTATTTCACTAAACTTTGTGGGGAGAAAAAAAAAAAAAAAAAGCAATCATGCTCTATGTAATATCCAACCTGTGCATCCAATAGCAGCAAAGACCCAGCACTGGCCATAGCGGACCGGACCACCCTTTGCCCACTGCCGCAGAATTTCCCCGCTGCCCATCCACAGTCCAGGATGAGTGCCATTTGAAAACTCGGCCCACTCTCCCACCAACACACCTCGGTCGTCATTACTGTTGATCTGTGAGAAACAACAGCAATATATATATATATATATATATATATATATACATACATACATACATACATACATATATATATATATACATACATACATACATATATATATATATATATATATATATATATATATATATAATAAAAAACACTTCTGAAACCATTTTTATTAAAATTATTGTAAAAACATTTGTTAGGTTTTGTCGCTACATTTTGTACTCTGCATTGTTCTTTAAGTCATATTATAGTTATTATAATTATTATTACCATAGCACTAAGTACCCTGGTGACATAGATGGGATCACTCCGGGAAGAAACGTCCTTACCGGCATCTGACACAAATTCAGGATTGTTGTCCAAAATCTTGAGACAGATTTCCAGAATCCCTGGTTCAAACTGCAGAGGAGTAGATGAATAGTAGTGAGATCAACAGAGGACATTATAAAAAAAAAAATCACTCTAAAGTCTCAGTAGTTTGAGGATTGAGGATTATGGGTTTTTTTTTAACTCGATGCCAACATAATAAAAGTCGAGTCGACGTCGATTAGTCGCAGTGACATCAGCGAAAATGCGTCACAGCAACTTGCAGGCTTTATAGATAGAGACGAAGGAGAACTAAACTTGGTTCAATAAGATGCACAAAGTTGAGTGTGACTTTTTTTTTTCTTTTTTGAACACCGGGTGCAGGAATCATATTATTACGTTGACCACAATTGTGTTTTGGTGACATAATAAACTTAATGAATGGATTCCATTTAATTACAGTTACAGCCCGATGAGCGGCCCTCTGACTCTGCAGGATGAACCGACATGCAGACGACAGCAGAGATAGCCTCCATCAAATCCTCAGAATGCAACTTGAACTTCGTTTCCAGCTGAGAGACAGTATGTCAAACAGTATTTTTGTAAGAGCGACGCTTCAACATGAAGGGTGACATGATCGGTCGGATGAATGAAAAGGCTGACATCATTCCCGTACTCTTTTTTGTTTTTTAAAAGAATTATTTCAAAACTAGTTGCCTTTATTTGACAGTAATCAGACAGAAAAAATGGGGTATCAGGTGACGGAGATTGAGGCAGAGGCGGTCCTCGTCTGTTTGGCGCCCTGCGAGAACTACATTTTCGGCGCCCCCTGCCCTCTCTCCAATATCCAACCCCACTCCACAAAGTCATTGAGAGCGGTGGGCTAGGATTGAACGGGGTGGGCTAGGGTTGGGTACCTGTCCAAAGTTCCAGGGTTTCCCTTTAATCCTTTTGTGTGAGCCTCTGTAGACCAGCCCGTGTTGTGCTAGAACATACTCCTTCCTCTTTTCCTCACTCTTCATGTAGACTGCATCATCTGTTTGTACACACAGCATACTAGATTTGAAACTCTTCTCATATTAAACATTTACAAAGAGCAATTTTAAAGCCGATAACAGTATTTTAGGGAGACTGAGATTTATTAGTTTAAGTTTAAGTTTGATTAACTCACCAGGACACCAGGCATTGAAAAGCAGAGTAAACTGTCCTAAGCTTGTTTTCTGACCCAACTGGTCTAAAGTCAGAGTGTAGATCCCAATAGGGGCTTTGGGAGAGGAACTGATGGACACAGTTACTGTTCTTCCAGAGGCATCAGTAGCAGCTGAAGCGCTCCACTCTGTGGCCACAGTGGATGCCTGTAGACTGAAGGTAACTTTAGTGCCAGATTCTGTTCTTGGTAATGGACCTGCAGACACACAGATTTAAATGAGATTATATACAGATAAAATCGATATAAATCAATATAAAAAACTGGGTATAAGGCTGCAGGAGAGGAGTACCGGTTTCAACATCCAACAAGAAGTTTGTTTTGCCCACTTTGAACTCTTTGCTGCTGGGTGACAGGTGTAAGACAATGCTGAAGGGCTGCCCCCTTCTGACAATCAAGCGCTCCTCCCCAAAAAGCTCAGTGTGGTGGTTGCTGTGGTTGTCCTTAATATTCAGATCACAGCGCTCAATGTCTAATGCTGTTCCTATACAGAAGCAAAGAAAACCCTGGTCATGCATCGTAATTTCTTGCAGATTGTAAATCATTTCAATTCAACATTCTTCCTGAAGTTATGTAACATCCCTGGTTTGAAACATTTTATATCCTTCACCATTCCTACTCATCAACTTTCACTCGTGACTCAATCTCACACTCAAAGTGAGTTCATGTGCAGAAACCTAAAGGACGTGCATCAGAAGCAAGAGCACGTAACAAACAAGCGTATCACAATTAAAACAAAAATACTACCACCTTACCTTGGCTCATTTCTGCAGAGAAATTGTTGTTCAGTCTTTGAGGGAAAAGTTTTAGTCCAGCTGCAACTGGTTAGTTCTTACTGACTGAAGACCCAGCAACGTAACAGTGAGTGACAGATATTTGTAGCATATGCAACCTGATCAGTACCCCATCCACCCCCACTCTCTTTCTTGAACCCACATCAGCAATTCTGCTTTCAGTCAGGGAAAGCAGATGGCGCTACAACCTTACAGCCTTTTTGTGTGTAAACCAGTTTGGGGGAAATGATTTAGGGTTGGAGAAAGGTGAAAATAAACTCGACTCAAATGCAGCTGTCAGATTCCTCTGCTTGTCTTTTAAAAGGTGTCCTTGGTTATGAATCCTTTATTAAATGTAAAGAACTTTCTAATGCTATCTTCTCGGCACATGCGACACATGTGCACATACAAATTTTGAAAATAATGAATGAAACACATTTCAGATTCCAAATATTTAACTTTACTGTTGTAGCCCCCAAATTATCCAAATCCCGGGTTATTTTTTGACGTAGAACTATTTACGATTATGTCGTAATAAAAAAAAAACAAAACAAAAAAAAACAACAACAACAAACAAACAAACAAACAAACAAACAAATAATAAAAAAAAGTGGGCTTTTCCGGCATTTTCGGTCTGGAATCTGAATGTCGGTGATAAATCAGTTCGTGTGTGTTGTGTTGTGTTGTGTTGCTGTTGCCGTGTGTCTGGCTGAACACCACACACTGGCTGCACGACCGGACCGACCCAACGCGTTATACCTACGATTTTGCTCGGGTGGTGTTTGGCCTCTCAGGTTATGAAAATCGGCCGACATCTCTAAAACCGCGTGGTGTGAACTGGGCTCACCTGTGGCCCTTGGCATGCTCCAGCTTCTGTAGTCCAATTTCTATCACGCACTAGCGCGTGCGTGCGTTCATAGTCATGGTTATGGAAACGTTAGCGTTGCAGGGTTGTCAGCTGGAAGGTTAATATTATTATTCTAATATTTTAATAAACAAAAGCAAGTTATTACTGAGATATTACTAAATTATTTAGCTTATTTTGTGTTTATTTTTGGGCTTTTTAAAAATTTGTCTATTGTATAACAACAGCAAAAAAAACAAAAACAAAACAAAAAAAAGAACAACAACAACAAACGCTAAAAACTACTAGCATTCTTTGTTAGCATATATTTTTGGTATTTTCTCGACAGGTCGGTAATGTTAAGCTGCGGTGTAGTAATTTTAAGAAATACATTTATTCTCGTTAATGATATTCACTTTTGTTGAATTCAGTGTCAAATTCTTGGAAATCGAGCTTCTCCTGGGTCTACGTTTAAATGTGCTGATAAACATAGGTTTCCATGGAAACATTTAATAAAATTAATTAAATATTACTACATTAAAAAGAACAATTTTTTGAACTAATTTTTGGAATCATGTGCCAAGTCAGGTTTGGTTTCACTAGACCACAGTTCATTGGGTTAAAATAAAGAAGTTTTATAAAAGGCTAAATAAAGGGATCAAGCTCCCATCTGGTATCACATTCTCATTTTATTGCAATCAAACCTTTTAAATTCAGAGGGAAGAAACCTGACATTCAAACTAGACACTGCTTACAAAAGTTAAAAGAAATAACAAAGGGGTATAAAACTGAAAAAAAGAGAAGACATAAGTTATATAAAACACAAAGTAAGAAAACGATGGTCTAATAGACCTGTCATAATTTGCTCATGTACATTTTGTACACACATCAAAACAAAATCCAGGCGCTTTCAAGTTCACAACAGTAGGCTAATCTTTAAGACAATATGAAGAAAAAAAATACTTAGCTGAATTCCAAAAATTAGGTGAAAATGATTTGATTTGTGGATCCCAGTGGGTTTTGACTGCTGTCTGGTAATTGTCCACTCTTCTGCAGAAGCTTAAGTTTCCTGCTTGAAGATAATGCCTATATAGTCATCCCAGTCTTTATGGATGCATCTATAAAACATAACACAACTCAAACACACAGGCTAGTGGTCTGTCCCATCAGAAGAAGACTAAAGATAAAAAGACATTCACAACAACGTCGGAACAAGCATTAAATACTGAAAGGCACCACATTACATTTACTGTGTATTTGGTAAATCTTTTTATTACAGAAAATTTTCTAATCTGTCAAGCGGTTTCAGGTTTTCCGTGGTAATATGTCCACATATTTAACTCCACTCAAGGTCAACCTCTTCTTTATATCTTCAGTCTGGACAGTGGGCCGATGTAAACACTGAGCAAGCTAACCTTGCAGAAGAGTGCTGGACTTGGTGACTCCAACTTGTTTAATAAACTTGTTTGATCCCCGCAAATAAAGACCTGCAAAAATTGTGCATGACAAGATCCCACACTGGCGGTATCTGTAGTTCTGAGACACCAAAACCGATTCAATAAATAAATTTTAAAAAATAGTCTTTTTGATAAGAAATAATGGCTATGAAGCCCATGGAAATGTTTGCATGCATGCAATCCTTCTGTCTTCATGTAGTCTGCAGCAGGCATCAGCTATGTTATTGACTGTTCATCTGCAAAAAAAAAAAAAGGCAAAATAAAATGAAACCTTCTAAAGCCACAAGTTTCAATTATTATTACACATGAATACATTTTAATTTACCATTTTATAGAATACACAAATGTTATAAAAGTATTGTTCCGTATAGAGCATGGTTCACATCAGAGATACCCATGGTTGATGATACATGACTTGTGATTGGCTGGGAACTTAAACGTTACGCTAGCAACAAAACTCGACACCTTGTTGGCTGTTGTTCAGTGAAAAAAGTGAGGTGTTTTAAAAAAAAAAACAATTAAAAGAAACAGAAAACATTTCTTTCAGAAAGCTGAAATAAGCTATTTAAGAGATTTGTAGTTATAAGACAACTTGAGGCATGTCAGTGGTTTATTCAAAATGAAAAAAAATGTGAGAGAGAAACTTTCAGCAGATAACATGAAGGGAACTGACTATGGCAAAGTTTTTTTTTCTCTCTTTGAAATTTCAACTTCAGTAAATGGTGACATGGAATATGGACAGAACTACTATATGACTTACACTACTACCCATTGATTTTACTCTACATTATTCATTTGGAAATGAATAATGTATCATTGGCTAGCTGTGCTAATCAGTTTAATTGCTAACGTACAATATTAAAAACAGTTTCAGTTTCAGTTTAACTTTGTAACACCTTTGGTGATTTTCAAATTGGTATCATTAGACTGCAAATTATCCACTGTTCCATGACTGGCAAATTCCTATTTAAAACATTTTGACCTTTAAATTTATGTTGTTAAATGACCATTACCTTCTGTTTAGAAATAAGGGTCAAACTTCTGTTGATCTTCCCAGCTTCCCCTGCAGTGAAAAATACAGTTCAGTTTAATCAAAGATGAAAATAACACCGTTATATTAGCACCTAAATTGCTGTTGATATGTTTTGTGGACAATGTCTACTACAGAACTTAGATTTTTCAAGAAACAAATGAAGAATTTGTTTTTCAAAATTGTAATTTCAAAAAAATTACCATTTTTTTTTCCTAAAAAATTGTAATTTTTTAGGAAATGAACATTCATAATTGTTCAAGGAAAACAGGTAGTTTTAGATACCTGGAGCTCATTTAATCAGAGCCATGCATGTAAATTATGTTCAAGACGCTTTTCAGGGCTCGCGATAGCGGTGTTCAGTTCATCTTCAGTTTTACCTGAGGGTTAGCTAGATGTGGAGGTTTGGGGGGGATGCCAGGCTTCTTTCTGGTAATTGCAGGGGAACTGTTTGTCCTCAGGCTGGGGGCCCGACAAAGAGTTGATTTCTGCTCTGACCTCTGGGACACGGATGAAGAGTCATCCACTACCTCTCCGCTGATAACAGACAGACAGCTGTAGTCTGGGCTGCTGTACAGATTCATACTTTCTCCAGAGGAGTCAGTGCTGTCCACTGAAACACAGACATGCACCAAACACAATATAATAACGTCTAAAAATATTAAATTCGACTTTACTTATGTTGTGAATTTAGAACTTCTATTCAAAAGAATCTAAACCAAAGCAATAAACTCACTCAGAGGACAGCGAGTTTTCCACTGATCACAGTGAGGATGAGGCTGGTGCTGAAGAATATGATGACTGTTGAGTTCGTTTTCAGTCACAGCCTCGGGGGATGACCCAACTCCTGGGTTGGTGTTCCCAAGATAACCAGAGGGGGGCAGCGAGCCACGGCCAGAGGAAGAAGATGATTGGCTGACGGTGGTGGAGGCAGTGCTACCAGAGGCAATGGAGTGCGGTCGGGGATAATCTAAGCCCCTGTGTGAACAACACGCCACAGGGACTAACGACACACAAATAAATGCAATCAATGAGAATATAACACGTTTTACACTATATATTTAGGCTCAACTCGGTAAAATGATCAGACAACATGAGGCAGATTTTCACTGACATGTTGTTGATACCCAGCTACATTCATACATGAACCCAGCCCGTTAATTAGCGAGCTGGATGTTCTCCTATTTAAGGCCGTCTATTGGTTATTCATCCCTAAAGGCCATATTTAGACTAATAATGCGTGGCTTTTTAACAGGTCGGAGCTGTTAATCTATGCAGCTCCCTCAGAGTTACCACAGTTCTCTTGTCTGGCTTTGTGATTATGCCTTTAGATGAACAACCACATCTTGGTAGTTTCGTAGCTGTTCTACTTTTAAATCAAATAGTTAGTGAGATGTTGATTTGGAATATTGTTTCATAATTTAAACCTCTCCACAACTTTATCCCTGACCTGCCTGCTGTCATCTAAATCAGATTTGTATTTGTACAAAACTCCTCCTGAAAACTATTTTCTTTTTTCCCGCCACTTTACAGCTTTGTGTTGGTCTACTCTATCTTACGAAACGTCTATAAAGTACATGGATGTTAAGGCTTAAAGGTTTTACAAGACACTGTGTCTTCTCACTTCTCCTAATAAACAAATGCTCTGAACAAAAAACTAGCTTTGGAAATTTCACCATGTCTTTGTGCTTTCACCAAATGTTTGCTTCAATTTAATTAAACTGGTCTAAGTTGTAATTTTATAACAATGGTTTTGTAGTTTCATGTAAAAATGCATCAACTTTATGTCCCAAATATAAAACTTTCAAATTAAACAAGTATTACAAAATAACAGTATTAGCTATTATATACCTGCTCTTGCAACGCTCTCAGATGTAATGTGTGGAGGATCAGGATAATTTAAAATGTAAAACACTTTGAATGGTGTAAACTTCTTACTTCTCCCAGGCAGGCCACAGCTGACGGCTCGGTCACAAATCGCCTCATCACTGGGTTGAATATCCATAAAAGGACTGCGACCCGTTCCCATAAACACTCTCTCTTGCAAACGCAGCTCTGGAACATAAACTACGTATTCAGAATGAGCTTTAAAAAAGGACTTTAAAAAAAAAAAAAAAAAACCTCTAAATATGTATTCCAATCTCATATTGTGACAAACACCTCTACTGTGAGCAGCTTGGTTCCACAGAATCCTCTCCAGGTCAGTGGTCCAGGCTTCCTTCACTTCAGTGCTCGAGGCCTTCAGAGTGTAAGTGTCCTCGCTTTTCCTCCTGCGGAACCAGATCTCAAAGCACAGACCGCTTACACCAGAGTTATGGGTCATTCCTATATCGTTAGTCTGGAAAACACACACACACACAAACAGATAAATGAGCCGCATTGTTCCAATTTTACAGGTAAAGTGTGACAATGGCATGCATTTTACTGCAAAATTCACAATATCACGTATGCAAAATTTAATACAAGTAGGCTGTGAAGACTTCAGCAGCTGTTTGTTTTAAGCTAGCGTATGCAAACCTTAAATGACTGTTTGTAGACATAAACATCATTTCCAATATTTGTCCTCTTGGTTTTGCTGAACAGAATCAAATGTTCAAAGAGGAAGACTCGGCGGACGCATTTCTTCTTCCGAAAGAAAACTGTGAACTCATCTTGGCGGATCAGTTCCCCCTGCTCCTTCAAGTTAACCTGACGAAGGAAAAAAAGATTCTGTTTATGTCGTCTAATGCTGGCGCTCAAAGCATGAGCGCTCTGCTCTGCTAATATCTCACATCGCAATCCTGAATGGCGTCCATGGTGAGCAAGTCGTTTCCGTGACGCATTTGAAACTGAATCAGGTCTGCAGCAGCCTGGATTTCACTCCTCTCTCTGTCTCTCTCTATGAAGGTCGGATCCGGTGCAGCCAGGCCACACACGCCGTGTGTGCACACAGCGGCGTCCTTCTGCTTCGATCTGCAGGGTCCAACCAAGGCCAGCATGTCCTGCAGCAGCAGGCTGTACTTGCTGATCCTCTGGATGGGCCTCAGCAGGTAGGAAGACAGATCCATCAGGTCCCCGAGCTCCTGCTGCTTCTTCTGAAATTCCCCCCAAAAAGAAAGTTTCAAATGCAAAATAGCACTGTTTAAAAACACTCTTTGTGAATAACAGCTCTCTAAAGTTGTGAAAACTACTCGTAGCTTTGTTTTAAAGCCCGGTAAAAACAAAGAGTCGGAAAAGAAACAGTTTTTCTGGTTGAGAAATTACATGCAACACAAAACAGTAGACTCATACAGTGAACTCCTAGAGAAGAGCCAAAAAAACCTACTTTGACTTACATTTGTGGATTTGCATAGCTTATGTCACACAAAATTGTTTTCTACAGTTCTCTAACCCAAATCTTAAGAGATTTCTGTAAACTTTCTTTTCACAAAGCGTTGTATCAAAACTTACTAACAACAGGCAGGAAATACATTAAACTGACTTTGAAGATGTCATGGCGGTGGTGAAGAATCAGCGCGTCTGACTGAGGTTTATTCTTGCTGTATAAGGCGTACAGGCCAAAACTCTCACTCTGCAGGAAACCCAGGTTAGGATTATTGTCGCAACAAATTTAAACAAATCTTATAACTGCACAGTGAGTGAGATAGTTTTTTTTTTATTTCTTACATGTCTGAGAAAGCAGCGGGCCACCATGGCCGGCTGCCTCTCACAGGCCTCCAACTCTGGGAGGAAATAGTGGCTGTGGAAGTCGTAAACTTTCTCCAGGTTGCCAAAGATGACCCCCCTCTTGCCTCTGAGGTCCTGAGGAATGTCCAACCTGTCCATCAGGGGGAGGTAGTGAGTCAGGATGTAACCCAGAGAGCGCACATACTCCCTCTCGGTAAAAACCAGCTCCTCCATGACATGCTGCACCCTCCTGGTGACACAAAAGGGAATTTAAAAATCCATTACCTTCAACCATGCTTGAAGGGTGAAACACAGCATGCTTCAGAAAACATATAAGTGACTATTTTAGACGACAAAACAATCATACAGACACAAAATGTCACCAAAATCATTCTGTCCCTGTCAAATCTTTCAGAAAATCTTCAAATTGTATCAAATCATATTGAACTGCACCATCTGCTGTATATTGTGATGTATATTGTATTGTGAGCAGAATATCGCGTACCGGATTGTATTATGAGATTAGTGTATAACTACAGCCCTGCTAATGTTTTTTCCGATAAAATAAACTATGCCAATTCAGTTTAAAATCATGTTTTGATTCTTAAGATGCAGAATAGAAATTGTTCATATGGAACCTCCAACCAGATGCTGCTGTAATTGTTTTATAAATAAGACCAAAATAAAATAATTTGAACATTTTTCTGCCTCTTTGATACATACAAAATATTAGTTGATCATCCTAATCAAATTTCTGGATACTTTGGAAGAGACATCCAGTCAGTATCAGACAGTAAATCTGACTTGAATCTTTAACATGACAGGCCTGGAAACGTTGGAGACTGAGCTTAATAAGATTGTTATTTCATAAATACAAGATAGATTAAAATTCAACAATGAAAACACAAGGAGAGAGTACCTGAAGCTCCTCATTGTCAGCTTAGGGATGAAAAGGAGTTCATTAAACTTCAGAGAGTAAAGGGAGTAAGAATGTCACTGACAGTCAACTTACAGAGCACTGCTGGCATTCTCCTGTGGACCTGACAAACAAAACGCTCTCCCATATGTCTCCGGGGGCAGGCTGGAGTGTTTACAGCATTCGGCTGTAGCAGCGCCGCCGTCGCTCACGCAGGAGTTGTCTGAGCAGAAGCTCCCGTGTCGAGAGATCTGGAACTTCTGTGCTTCCTGCAGGACGCGGCAAGATGGTTGACCGCGGTGGGAGCAGCACGGTGGCGACCGAGGCCCTTGCTCTTCAGGTGTGGAGCCAGCGGCTGAGGCTCTGGCGGTGCACGAGTCCTGGCTCACCGACCTCACTCCGAGACCCTTTCTCCATGGAAACCACTGGCAGCCGACGGGGTGGGACTGAGATAAAGCGGCGGCGTCCCTCTCGCTTCTGGCTCTGCTTGTGTGTCTCTTTCGTGCCTCCCTCTCTGTTCTCCTGGCTGATCTATTTAAGAATGAAACAAACCAACAAACAGGTGAGTTTTTACTTTTCACTGTTTCTACAGCCTCCTAACACAGTGGAGTCAAACTCATATTCATTTAGGGTCTACATCAAGGTCCTATGTCCTCATAGGGCCGGGTGTGGCAGAACGTGTTGAAAAAGATATCCGTTAACAAACTGACTAACAAACTAAAAACAGTTCAAATTGATTTTGGCAACAACAACAAAAAAAAAACTTTGGCACAAAATGTTGTTATTTTAAGAAAATGACAATATTATAAAAGCTTAAAAGTCAAAGTAGCGCCCTCAGGAAGTTCATTACCGGTGAGATGACTGCTTTGACTCCCGGTTTGTCCTTGCATCACTGCTGCCCTCCGGTGTGATGGTAATGTTACTGCAGGCTACTGCTGCTGGATTAGGGCTGCTGCTGTCCAGAACCGGCCTCCTTTTACCCAAATCCTCTGCACCTGACAAGATGCCCTCCCACTGAGAACGCTGAGTCCCCGGGGTCGACTGCACCACCAACCTCTGTTCCCCCGGAGAAGCCGTCTGGATGTTGGTGCTCACCACATCCACAAAGTGACCCTCACAACTGCTGCTGGGATCTGCCGGCTGGTGGCAACGTTCCTCCAGCTCCTGCATCCTCTCCTGGAGCTGCTGCTGGGCCTCGTGAAATCTCAGCCAGGCAGCATTCCAGACGTGCATTCCTCGAGATCCCCGCAGGGAGCCAGCTTGGACCTTCACCTCGTGGAGTTTCTCTGGGCTGAAGTGGAGGAACCTTTCTTGGAAAGACTGGAGATTCAGTCGGTCAGGAGAAGCCTGGACATCGGACTGGCAAAGAGATGTGGCGTTCAGGTCTTTGCTTTGCTTCTGCACCAGCTGAGTGTTTGTTTGACTGATCCAGGAGGAGCTTTCAGGGGATTGGATTGAGAGATTTCTGGCTTCAGTAAGATTCAAATAATCAGTGCACTCATTGGCAAGCTCCACAGCCTGTTTTAAAAACAAAAAACAACAAAAAACTGAATTTAATTTTACCTTTCTTATAACATGGTGAAATTGTCTTATTAGAAGTGAAATAATCTGCCAGTGGAACTAGTACTTTTTCCATCAGTATTAAGGAATTATTGACTTAGAACAAGTTCCTGAAAGGTTACTTGTAAGTGTTTTTTTGTCCTATGTCAAGTGTACTGACAGATTCTCACTAGAGACGACCAAAAAAATGCTTGGTAAGATTTTGTGTTTTAGCATTTCGCACTAGATGCAGGTGAGCTGCATCTCCATCTCACCTGCTCACAAAAGTCACATATGTTGACCATAATCTGCAGCTCTCGGCCACACGCCTCCGCCCTGCAGAGGAAGTCCTCCAGGTCCGATTGGAAAGTGCCGATGAGGGTCTTAAAGGCCGCCGTCTCTGGGTAGGGAAGCCCACTCTGCTGGAGTCTCTCTGCCTCTGACACCAAGGACATGGCGTGGTGCCTGCGGTCCTGGAGGACGAAGGACGGAGAGACTGCAGTGAGGTGCACAAATAGGAAGACGACAAAGACAAAAAGAAAGTCATGAAGGAGATTTAAACTCACGTTAGCTTCAATTAGGAAACCAGTGAAGCTGTTAAGGATCTGCTCCATTCTGTCTCCAGAGCCCTCGACCGACTCAGCCTCCATTAGGTGGCGCTCTCCCTCTACAGTGAACCATTGCTGAATCTGCAGAGTAAAGTTGTTAATCAGATGATTAACAGATTGCACATTTTGAAATGTGCAATATCTATTCAGATCCATTTTTGTTTGAATATCTGTGATCTAACATGTTATAATCCTGTTTTACACAACATGTAAACAGTTTATGACCAATTTACTTAACTAAAGCCTCTCAGTAGTTACTAGAGGAGAAAACTGTATAAATAACTAATTCTCATTCATGAGAATATTGTCCACTGGTAACAATGACAGAAAAATAAAATAAATTTCTCACAGCATGATGGTACCGCCACCGTCCTCCACAGCTTGTAGCATTGTATTTGGATTTAAAAGACTCACCTTAATTCATCCAGATATTCTCGTCAATGTGACTAAATATCTTAAACTTTTGTCCCGTTTTATTGTTCTAGAAGGCATTTATAATGCTCATCTGAACTATAGTAAAAATGTAAGCGCTATATCTAATAACGTAAAAAATCTGAACTAATTCTGCATTGAAAAGAAAATCAAATATCAAGTCAATCCTATGACAGAATTACTATAAAAAATGTTGTTTCTTGAATAATTATTCAAACCTTGAAAAAGCATTTCTAAACCTTGAAAGTAACATGGGACGAATGCCGTTCATAGCTGGATGCAACTTCTGTACAGCACTGTGAATATTACCAGAGTTCAGACATACATGAAAATCAGAGATTGTGAGAGAAGCATGACAGACCTGCATGAAGTGTCCCTCCATTTCCCTGAGCTGCAGCAGGTACTCCAGATGTTCCAGTGACGCATTCGTCCTCTGCACCAGGATGTGAGCTTGCTCCTCCACATAGTTGTACAGACTGGTAACTGAGTCCACTGCATCACTTTAGAAAGAAAAGAGATAATTACAAGTTGTTGAAAGAACATTTCTGAACTTTTACAGATATATTTGAGACACTCCTGCAAACACAAGATCACAACTTCTTTTCTTTTCTTTAGTCTTTACTGACTAAAGAAAAGACCACTGGCAACTCTGATTTGGAGAGAAAAAAAAATCTTGGTTGTCATGAATGTCCTTCAAAGCTGAAGTGGATCTCATGGTCTCACAGTAAAGCTGGAATCTATAGCTTTCTGTAAATGTTCAAAGCGACAACATGATGTTTGTTGGGTACCTAAGGTCCTCACAGTGAGGGTATTTCAAGTCACTCTCCTTCCTCAGCCTGGCCAGGATGGCCCCGCCCTCCCTCTGCAGGCCGACCAATCGACCGTCCTCCAAGACGTCCCTCATCAGAGTCCTCTGGTCCATCATGCATTGCTGTACAGCCTGTGTGCCAGAGTGTTGACACTTATATTTTTACACATAGAACAATTAACTCACACTGAGTTAAAAACTCGCCATCATGGGATCTTTGAGAGGAAAGGAATGGAGTGTAAAATTACCTGCACAGTCTCGGTCATCTGCAGTTCCTCTAACTTACTGATGGCTCTCAGTAACAGGCTGGAAGCCTCGTGGAGATTGTTAACGAAAGGGAAAAGTCTCTGAAAACAAAAGATAAGATTTGGAGACGCATGAATGAATGATCACTTGTAAGAGAGACAATAATAGGGTTCCTGCACATCTTCACTTAGATATTCTACATGTACACTGAGTGCAAAATATTAACTTTGATACTGTAGTTGGGTTTTGATTTTTGGAGAGATTACATTTTTGGTTTGTTTGCTGTCATCAGGAGTTACTTAGATCAGCTCTTCTTTGAAATATATAACTCTTCACATTGTTAAATACATTGAGTTACCTATAAAGACCAGATTGTACAGTTTGGGTACCTTGATTTTCTTTGTGCAAATTAAAAATGTATATATTAGTAAGCGGCTGAGGTCCAGTTTAACTATAATTAAACTGGTGATTAAACAAGTAATGTGTGCATTAAACCCTCAAGTTAAAAACCGAAATGCTGATGAGTAAAATGTTAAAACTGAGGGAAAGTGAGATTTGATAAGTAAAAGAAAAAAACATACATTTAAGTAAAACCCATTGCATTTGCTAGGAGACATTAGATATATGTTCTTTGGAAATAGAAAAAGAAAATAAGTTGGGAAAAAAAAAATTTCCCGCACACATTTTTTTTTTACACACATATCCAGAGCAAAGCATAAGCTCCCTACTTAGAGGTAAAGTCAAGCAGAAAAGCAAAAGCTGCCACATGATATTTGATTCCTACCTGATGCAGCTCCATCCAGTCACAGTAGCCATGAGCTGTGCCATCCAGACCGAAGCTCAGCTGATTCACCTCCACCAGCTTGAGTAACGCTTTCATTGATGTCACCAAATCAGTCTACATCAATATTAGATACATACAATTAAACTGACTGTCTTATATCACTTCTTTTTACATTATCCCTAAAATTATATCCATTCTGTGATGTTCCCTGTGGTTTAAGGCTCAGAGACAATTCTGAACACACACATCCTCAGCAGAAAAGGCAAATGCAGTGTGTTTGGATGAAATAGTTCAACCTGGACGCCGGGACATCTTTCTGGCTGAGGGTTGTTCTCTTTGTCCGCCACCAGAACCAAACTATTCACAGCACGAGGTGACCACTCCTGCAACAGGTCAACACAAGATACAACCTTTTAACGGACTAACAATTTTGTTGAATTAAGGTAATCGAAAAAAAAAGCAAAGCAGCACCAATAGTCAACCTGGTAAAATTTCTAAAATAAATTTTTATTTAAAAAAAGAATGTTTTTGTTTAATAATTAGATAATGGTTTAAGTTTCTAGTAGTTTAAATTTTTGTGTGACTTTTGCGTCACCTGAAACTGTTGTATTTTTACTCGAGGCTGTCGTACCGTGAGATTTTCACATTGACCATGCCTAACATTGCTTACCAGTCATTATATGCTAATAGTGGCCCTCTGGTCTCATGCTACCATGCAAACAGTAGTTAACGCAAACCTGCAGCGTTCTCCTGAAATATACTTTGTGTGCTTCTTACATGAAGGGCCATCAGAGCCTTGTAGAACTGTGGTTGAGGATTTCTTTTCCTTGCATCAAATATTAGCGTCATTCCAGCTTCTCTGATTTCTTTTCTGCAAACAGGCACAAACAAAGATGCTTTTGGACTGATGTTGACATACTTAAAGTCCTGGTAAAACTTACAAAAGAGTCCAAAAATGATTCATACTCCTGGAAAATTTGATTCCAAAGTGTTATTATTTAACCAAGACGTTTGTTTCTAATAGGAATTAAGAGGCTTCTCTCTGAAGATAATAAGACAATTTAAAAGAAATATCAGTTTTGACATGAAATAGTTTTCATCTATTTTTATATATGTTTTATTAAAAATGTGCACGTTGACAATTGACCACAGCACTATGTATTGACACTGATGCCACTGCAGACCATCACTAAAATTGAGGAGCGAGTGTCTGCAACAAACCAGTTCCCATGTTGTTTATTTTTCAGGTTCCACCATCTGAGACGCTTCTTTCTCACCTGGTGATGGAGTAGAAATAGAGCAGCATCTGGAACAGCTTGTGGCTTGTTACTGTTGACTCCCATCCCTGATCGTATCCGTAGAGTTCAACAATCGCCCGGCCTGTCCTGTCTCTGCAGCCTGCAGTGGAGGGAGGGAATCAGAAGTTGTGGAGTCAAATGATGTAGTAAGGCTTCACCTGAATCAGGTAAATCATCTCTAAAAGACTGAAAGGTGTTTGGTTAAACTTTGGTAGCTAGTATTTTATCATCTATGCGATAGATTCTGAGATAATTCTGTTTACATGTGTAGGAATAAATTTAGTGTCCACTTTGTAATGTGAATGTTTTTGGTCACCTTTGCTTAGAGGTGTTGGACTATAGCATGCACAAAGATTTATATCTGTGGTTAAAGCAGTAAAAAAATGTAAATGACCTGTGAGAGAGGCTAACCCAGAGTAAACGGGATGGGCTCTGGGGTCAGGTGATCCCAGAGGGAGGTGGTCCGGTCTGGGACGAGCAGACGCTTGCTGAGAGGTCCTTTTGGTCTCAGTGGAGGATGTTGGAGTCATCTGGGACGGGCTCTCTGTTTCATGACTAATGATTCGTTTGGTGCCAAGCTGCTCTGCAACTGCAACACATTTTATTTTGAATGTGTTGCATTCACAGACCATTATTTTTAGCACGTTAAAAATAATGTGTTAAAAATGTTTCAAACTGTGACGATGAAAGCAAGAACAGTTCTTTACCTGGAAGAGGATTTTTCTTTCTGTTGATCTTCGGTGAAACCAGCCTGAAGGCTGTGCTGTTTTTACATCTGACCACATGCAGCTGAGGAATCTCTGCGCGAGGCTTAGAGGTTTCTTTTCTCCGGACGTTTTGGCCTTCGACAATGATCAGTTCACACTTCTCCGAGGTATCCACCACCGCCGTGGAGAGAGATGAACATCTCCTGTCTGGGTGGGTGTCTCGTCTGTTTTGTGGCGCTGGGTTAGACTTAAAGTTTGGAGCCGTACTCGTCAAACTGGTTCTGGTTTGATGGCTTTCAAGATGGTTGAAAGGTATGTGAGTCTCAGATGTTTCAGCTGAACTAAATTTCGATCTATGCTGTTTATTGGAGTCGTCTGGGTACCTGAGACCATCAGTAGCTGACAGAACGTTTGTAGTCTGTGTCCTCATTTCTGACGTTAGATTCATCGTGCTCACGTTGTGCAAGTTGTCAGAAGATTTGACAGATTGTACTCTGCCATCATTATAGGGCGGGACATTTATTTCTTTTGGTTTTCTGCACGGGGCACATTTTATTTCTCCTGACTCTTTACAAATGTCCCCACCTGGTTGTGGAGGAGACTGATTACAGCTTCCAGGATGACATCTTGTGTCTTGTACACCTCTCCATGAGTCCTTTGCTCTCAGTTTGTCAGCGCTCTGTGAGGTATCTGTGTCCTCCTCCGCCACGGCTGGTACATTCCCTCTGTTATTCTCAGCCCCAAAGGTGACAGGGTTCTGTATGGCGGCCTGGTATGAGTCTCTGTATCGACATCTCAGCTCTTGAGCCTTGATGACCTTCCCACCCTGTCGTCTGGCCAAGCATGGGGTGCAGGGCTTCTCTGCAAAGCGCACTGTGCGGAAACACTGAGGGGGGTCCAGAGAGTCAGAGGAAGGGTGTTCCGTCAGGGAATGGTCACGAACAGATTGAGGTCCTACGTCTCCAGACACGTCTTGTGCTTTTGTCTGAGAATTTACTTCCGACTGTGTGCTGAGCGTTTGCGTGATTGACTGATTTTGCCAATTTGGATGTTTTTGTGCTTTGTTATGCATTTGCAGGCTTTGTTGTTCTTCGGTCAGTGACCGATCTTTATCGAAGAGCATTTTGGCCTGCAGTATATCAATATAGTCTCCTGTTTCAACAACTGCTGGGTCATGCCTGCTCATTCTCTGTGCTTTAGAGTCTCTCTGTTTATCTTCCAATATATTTTCAGAAGCTACAGCACCTTTATTCCCAACTTTGAAGTCAATTATATTACCACCTGAGATGTTAGGTTTTTCTGTTTTTGCAGTTGTGTTTTGGTTTGTCCCAGTAAAGCGACTGTCCCACGTATGCGGGGAAACCCAGCCTATTGGCTTATGCTCTGCTTCACTTCCTTGAATTTTTACCAGCTGCGACAGAGACGAAGTTCTAGCATCTACCAGGCAAAGTGACACAGCAATGCCGTGCTTTGCAGGACATATCCTGGTTTCCACCGAGAAAGCTGCTGGGGAAGATGTTAAACCTGAGTTCTGACTAGTAGTCACAGGATTAAGTTGCTCAGATTTCTTTGAAAAGGAAAGAGAGGAGGCATTATCAGACGATGAAGTCTTGGACGAATCAGGAAGATGTGGCGGAGTTAAAGATGGATTTGATGGAGCAGCAGAGGCCATGCTACTCCCAGCACAACGTGCCAGCTGCACAAAATCAGGCACAGCTACCCGTTCCCATGGCAACCTCACCACGCCTCGTTCAGTAGCGACTAGGCACTGTCTGAGCGGCGACCCCTGGCGGTCCTGGTTGATCTCATCCAACCAGCCAGAGCTAAAGATACAAGGATAGGACGTCTCAGGGACCGGCGTCTCCTCTACCACCGCCACTGCAAGCCCCTCCTCCTTCAGCAAGCTGCAGACCACAATGCGAGCTGATTGGTCGCAGAACGGCGTCACCTGGAGGTAAAAGTCACCTGGCTGAAGAAGGGAAGGGTTGATCGGAGCGAGGTGGACGACCACTTGGTCACGTAAACAAAGAGGCCAGCCCTCGCAGAGGAACAGCACATTGGAGTATTGAGCCTGAACGTGGACAACATGATGACGTTATGACACACGTGTGTAATTGAAGTGATTCACATTCTGTTTAGACAGTAAGAGAGTCTCAGCGAATAACTTACGCATGCAGCCTGCTGCACGGTATCTAAAATGTGCTTGGCCGGTACCAGGAAGTCCAGAAAACAGCGCAGGGCATCCCTCTGGTAGCGGGCATCGATGATTTGGAAGAGCTGGCTGAGGAGAGTGGGGGCGGTGGCTTCGTAGGGGGGATACAACGCTGACAGGAGGTGCTGGATTGATCCCTCCACAGAGTCAAGGTTCTGAAAAGGAAAATTTCAACAAGATTTGCTCAAAATATTTTTACATTCTGCATATTATTACATGTCAGCTGCTCAAACCTGGAAACTGATGAGGACACAGAAACAGCAGTGCAGCTACTCAATATTTTACTAACAAAAAGCTGATGAAGCACCAAGTTACCCAGTAGATATTCAAATGAACTATTTAAGTGAAGTTCTCCAGTTAATATTTTATGATTTTCTGAAAGTACTTTGAGTTATGGATTTAATGACCATCCAGTGGATCGCCATAGAGTCAAGAGCATAATGTGAACACTTAACAGTGGCGTAAAAAGTCGTCCTTGTCATCACTTAAATGAAATTGGAGACATGTACATCAAAAAATACAAATTTCTATCTCTTCGCAAAAAACATAGCAGGAAATTTGAAATGTTTTTATTACGATTTTAGTCTTAGAAGGGTATTTTATTGTATATTTATATCAAATTAATTTATTCTAACAGAACATATCTACATTATTTTTATCAGCAGCCAGAAGTTGTTTACCTGGTTCACTGTTTTTCATTTTAATTTTATTCAAATACAACAGTTCTTCTTTTTAGTTCAGTTTTAAAAACCCATTTGTTTAGGATTGTCTGGTTAAAAAGTGAACATAGATTATTAATTCCAGCCTGGATTTCAAAATGTTATTACTTCTCTTCGTTTTGATGTTGCAATGTTTCTTTTTGATTTAATACATTATGTTTTTTATCATGTAAAGCACTTTTAACTGCCTTGTTGCCGAAATGCCAAAACTTGATTTTACACGATTTTGGCTAAGTTTCACATCACAATTCAATTCTGACCCACCAATTTAATTACATTTGATCTATGAGGTCTCAGTAATATGTAGTGCTAAGCAGCAAACATGCAGTACAAAAAGTAATTCAACTTCAGAGTAAACTAGAAATGCCTCATTATCAAACTACTAGGAGCTAAGGCTTCATTCAAGTAATTCTCGTTCTTCAATGTGGAGGCAGCCAGCCTGTGGACAAATATTCAAGTAAACACAGCTACACTTCTGGTTTATGGTTTCACATTCCCTTTGACCTGAAATCCTGCAGCCCCCATGATTCTCCCACCCCACATTTAGGTCCTGCTTTATTTAGCGCCACTAAGACCAGAGCAGTGGGTTTCAGAAGGAGAGTCTGACCCCAGGAAACAGAATGTGAGAACTTTGATATATGGCCAGAAGATCATTTTTCTACCCATGCAAACTGTGTAAGATTTAATAAAATCAGACACAGTAATGGTAAGTGAACACCAGAGATGTTTCTTAAGCTGAATCTGCTGGCTAAACTAAGAAAATAACGCAATTAGTCAAATCCATACGTCCATCATCTCTAAGTTACATCTTCCTGTAACATGTTATGTTTGAGATAGACCATCACAAAATAACGTGTAGCAAAATCATTTTGGGTGTTGTCTGTACCATTTAAAAATGTATTTTTCCTCACACCTATGCACTGTGTTGGAGTACTGCAACCAAATTCAAATAAAATGCATTATCGATGGAGTGTCACAAATTGTGAAAATATTCAATAGAGATGACAAGTCTTGCACGATCCTTTCAGTCCCAACATTTCTTTTCCTGGCGAGTCACCTCTATAATCTCGTACCGTGACATTATCCTCCAAAACTGCCTGATTGTCCTCAGGTCCCACAGCTCAGGGAACAACATGCCTGACGCAGAGCTTTGTGGTAGCTGCTGCCACACCCCGCTAGGGCAAACCTCAACAATCCCCATCAACGTAACGTCAACAAGAAAGACAGGGACGGCAATTATGAAAATGATGGAGAGGGGATGTCGACTGAAGGCTGGATGGTGACGTTTGTTGCTGGCAGCTCAGAAACACACAATTTAGTGGAAGTAAATATAGATCACAGTTCATACATTTTTAATTAAACTGTTTCCACAGGACTAAAAATACGTCTGTCATCAATTTTGTCATTTCATTAGTGAAATGACTTGTCGGATAGATCTGGGTCAGCAGCGACCCAAGGTGTAAATGATCTTTTTGCAGCTTGGAGGCCTCAAAAGACATAAAAACCCCTCAAGAAATACTAATTAATTTGTTTCCCCACACAGTAGGAAGAAACCAGCCAGCATGAAAAACTTTATTACATGAAATTCTATCTAAAGTTGTGTTCACTGGATCCTTGGGAAAGCAACATTACACTTTGCTTCTTCAAAAACAGCCTGTATTGACCCAGAAAAGGGAACACAAACATTTTTCAAGCATTTCTGCACTTGAAACCAAAAGTTTGTTGGTTTGTCCTGGCAGCACACCGCTGTTAACGCAGAACTACTTGGCTTCAAAAACACACAGATTCTTCCCAGTAAGTCACTGAAAGAAATGACAAGCCTCACATTGCTGTGGATAAGATGTCTCAGCGCTGCAGCCGAAGACAGTTTGAATATCTCTGTCCAGTATCATTATGAAACAAAAATAGTCCGTGAGCATTTCTGATGTCAAGCCGGCTCCAGTCCGGGCAAGCAAAACTGAACTGGGAAAACTAGAACGTTTCCATGCAGACATGAAAATTTCTAAAGGAGATTTTGAATGTTTTAAATACATACTTAATCTTTTTCAGTTTAATCATTGTCATCTGAAAAGTGACAGGAAATGTAGGAAGATGGATTCTTCTTATACATTATGAATTATGAGAGAAAACTCCATTTTTTCTGTAATACATCAAACTATGGCAGCATTCTTCTAAAATCTCAAGAAGATATACCTTATGGGCTGTCGCTATAGTAACGCTAGCGGTGCTAACAGTGCTAGTTTAAGACGCTAAAGACCTATCAAGCAGCCCGATTCTCATTCAGATTCATCACAATCAGAATCAGGAGCAGATTCATCACAATCAGGAGCCAGATCTGTTTGCTCTGCTGGGAGAAAGGGCTGACTCACGTCACATTGCCACGTTAACAAAACAAATAACAACAAAAATCAGCTAAATTTGGCGTCAAAATTTGGATCCGTGACTGTCTTTATTTGATATATCACTGAATGCATGAGAAAATGTGGGACCCTGTTAGAAACCACTGTTCTAACACTTGGATAACTTTACATAAGCACAAGAAGAATCAATTTCCTGTGTTGATATTTGATGCTTTTCATCTGAGCTAACACTCACTGATTCCCCGCTGGATAATACAAACTGTTTATATTGAGTTCACTGCTGCTGGGCAGAGAGGACAGGGAGAAATGCTGGCGTCTTAAAGAAAGGAGCAAATCTTTTCCCATTTCATTGTCGCATTATGCTCTTAAACAACATTAGTTTTAGCTTTACAAGCTGGAAATAAACATAATGTCCTCTGGTTTGGACATCTGCAAATATAGTTTGTTTTTCAAATAAACAACACTGTTTGTTTTCAAACTTGACTAAATTGATCATCTAAACAGAAAAGATTGTTTAAAAAGCTAAGTTAGTTCAAGCTTTCAACTCTTTCTCTCTTTTGTATCAGATGATAATAAGGAAGTTGTTTCTTTCACATTTTTCAACAATAACTAATAACAAATATCAAACAAATAACAATTTGATCCTTGATTGTTGTTCACCCACGTTGTTGGAAGAAAGAAAGAGATTTTCGATAGACAACAGACATGCGACAGAAAAGACCATCTGTTTATGACCAGAGTGTTAAAATCTACCAATCAGATCAAAGAAGAAGCCAAACATCTCCATTTTAGATAACCAGTGCTGTAAGCATGGCCATTTCTTTTGACCGCTCTTCAAAATGAGAAAACAAAAACAGAAAAATGTGTAAATAGTTTTTCATAACACTACATGCAAGGTTCCTTCGGTCTGGACAGATGGCTGTATGGATATATATGTAAATGTGACCACAAATCCTGCATTGTTTTAAGAGGCCATTTGAACTGAACATTGAGTAAAAGTCATAAACACGTTATAAATAGTTGATGTCAGTAGTTCAGCTTACTAGCAAACTACAGACTGAAATCAGCAGGATTTCAGTCTGCTGATTTGTTGCATCATTCACAGAAAATGACACATTTATGGATGACAACAAGTGTGATATTAAGGCGAAATTCAATTGTGCAGTAAACGGATTAGCTGCCACCCTAAAGAGGAGTGAAAACAAGCCAACGAACAGAGCACACAAAGCCTTGTGGCAACCGTTGGGTTGCCACAAGGCTTTGTGTTTAACAGAATGTTTTTCTGTTAAACATTCACATTTATTTTTAGAGAATAAATCAGTTTTCTTATCAGTTCATTTTAATCACAGCTTCAGTACGAGATCAAAAGACAAAAGATTTCCTTTTCTGACATAAATCATTTGGGGTTTATTTATTTTGCTATTTAGAAACACACAGCAGGCAGAGATTACCCTGTAAAGCTCAAATTTCAGCTTTTTTCTGAATGAATGGACTTAGTTGGTAAAACTGAGCTCTTTAGCTATAAACTATACATTTGAAGAAAACAGCAACAAAAAAAAGTCAAAAATCCTCATTTTCTTTCTGTCTTTTCTCTTCAGTTTTACCTTGTCCCTCTGTGCCTCAACACACCTGATGTCACCTCCTCTCAGGCTCAAGCCAAATTACACTGGCGTAAGCCATAAATCCTCTGAACAAAACCACAGAGGCTACGCGATGGCCAGACGGTATATTTAGCAGCTTCAGTGGGATAAGGAGACCGGGGCTCGCGGGAGACAAACACCAATCATGACGGTCTAGATCAACAGAGCGATTTGAAAAGTAGCCGTAAAGTAGCAGCCTGGGTCATCGAAAACACGTGAGGGAATCGTGAATGAGCCGGGCCGCCTTTAAAAATCGCCATGAGCACAGCTGACGTACGCACTCTGTGTTCATGTGAGAGACGTTATTATATCAAAGTGTAGCTTAGCTTTCACTGACATGCTCGTCTCATCTGTAATTAGGCCTCAGCTGTGCTTAATGCAACTCTAACCTGAAGATTTCATGACAAACCACTGAAAGTGACCACTTCGTTACAAGCAAACACCAAAACACTATATCATACATTTGTTTTAGACATTTGTTTGAGTTTTTTACAATTCATTACCCTTGAACTTTTTTACCTGAATTTATTTTACGTGATAGTCCAAGAAAAATAAAGTCACACATAATAAGTGAGGAAAATAATACATGGTTTTCGTATTCTTTCACACATTAAAAAAGCTTGGTGAACATTTGTAGTCAACCTCCTATACTATGATACCTTAAAGTATGGAGCCATTTTAATGGAGAACAGAGGCCACAGGTGTGTAATTAAATCTCAATATAAACCTGTTTCTATGAATGTTTGTGAGAAAACATCAGGGAACTAACAGCATCATGCAGACCAAGCAGCACAGCAGACAAGTTAGTGATGAGGTTATGGAGACATTTATGGGTTATCTAGTAAAACAAATACCAATATCTCACACAACAATGCAGGGATTGTCCATAAACAGAAAGAAAATGTCCCAAGGCCTACCGAAGACAAAATCTGTAAAAGAAGATGAATTAATCAGAGAAGTAGCCAAGAGGGTTAAGCACATCTCAAATCTGACTCTTTGGGAAGGAAAGTGAAAAGAAAACTATCAAAATGTCCCATTTCTAGTTTTCCGGAAGCCACTTAGGAGGCACAAACATGAAGATGCTCTGGTCAAATGAGAAATAAATGAAACTTTTTACATGCAAAACACTAGCACTGCCCTGATCCCTATTATGACACACTGATGTTACAGCATCCTAGTTGCTGGAAAACAATTATTTTGTACAAACTACCATGTGCTGAACAAATAAACGTGAGTAATTAAGCCCTTGCAGAAAACACAGTCTCTACAGCGTTCATGTGTTAGAATGGTCCAGTCAAAGTCCAAATTTAAATCCAATGTTAAGTCAGAGGCAAAATCTTAATTTGACTGAGCTATTATGAAAACAAATGCACAAATGCCAGCCATATTTTTCAGATTTTATCTCATAAAACATGTGTAAACCATGTATCACAATACAAAACTCCAATAAAACATGTTGATGTTTTTAGTCATAAGGCTACAAAAAAAAACTGAAGGAGATTAAAACTTTTGCAAGGCATTGTATGTGAAGATAATGATGGTAATCCAGGTAAAGGGGAGATGATGATTTGTAGGTTTACTGGCAGAAATTTGGATCAGACTGTTGTGTATTTTTTCCATCGAATTACTCAGACAGGACAAGTTGTCTTTCTGCAGAGTGAAAAGAAGATGCTTTATACAACTTAGTCAACATGGGAACGAGCACCTAGACATTGAGGTCACTCAGAAAACAGGAATAACGGAGTTAATGGACCCCTGGTGTCGACGACACAGAAAACTTATACAGGAAGCAGGGTGGGAAAACTCACAAAGATTCCTGCCAAGTCAAACCCACGGGAGAGCTGGGCGGGTAATTTCAAATTCAACTCCGTTCATAACATCCCAGCAGCCTGTCGGCGGCAAACACATTCAGCTTTATGCACAAATGAGGCACACCCTGTCTGATGTCTGAGACTTTTCTTGAAATGGACAAAATCAAACTGAGACATTCCTTCAGGCTTAAAATCTAAATCCACATTTCAGACAGACACCCATACTTTGAAAAAAAAAAAAGAAAAAGAGTAAAAAATACATTATGCTTGTATTCGCATGAGTCACATCTTGTAGGGCCAGGAGCAGGAAGGACGCACAGGGGATGGATTGTAAAACCGGGCCTAAAGCTGAGAGCTTCACCTTGAGTCAGACTGCTGGCCAGAGCAGCAGCAGCAGTGAGTGTTGGCTATGGCAGAAATGTGGTCAGAGTACACGGGTGTTAAAGCACAAAGAGCTTCTTGTCAGGACACACTGAACAAATCCCTCTGTGGTACTAATGTTTGGAGACGTGGTGTCAGAATGTCACGTTTCTGATGCAATACTTCACCTGTCAGCAATTTAGGATGTATAAAACATGATGTTTGTTTGCTATACATTGTTCAGTCGTGAGAGAAAGTATTAATTTAACTGTAACAGTATAAAATGTCTCCCTTTATATACATGTCAATAATGTTTTTGATAAAGAAATAACGCATCTGTAACAGTGTTTATTTAATCTGCAACAGCTGAAGATCATGAACATCTAAAAGGTCTTCTGGAGATAAAAGCGGAGTTGTGAAGTAAACTCAAGCTGCAAAGTCATTATACTCTTAAAAGCAGCTGCTTCAGTTAGTCAGTAAAAACCACAAAAGAGAGAAAAGAGCAGGATGAAAGTGATCGCGTCTCACGTTGAAGAACAGTGACATTACCATCTTCCCTTCTGCTCGCTGGCTTCCCCGCTCATGACCCCGGCTGCTTTTTCAGATATAATCCAAAAAAGGAGTGAAAATCCTCCGCAAAGCTCAGAGGCAGCAGGACCCAAATGCAATCCATTCTGTTCGGACACGCGTTCAAGGCTGAGTCACGACGGGGCTGATGAGTCTTCAGCCGGTCCACAGCGACTCTGTGTGTCTCTCCCTCTCTCCCCCCTGCGAGCTCTGATTCTCTGAATGCTCTCTGCTTTCTGTCTCTCTGTGGTTGTTTCCTTCTCACAGCCCCTCAAGTGCTTTCTGCAATGTTTGTCCGAGAGGGAGTGAGGCCAAACATTAACAGAGAGAGAGAGACAGAAAGGAGCAGACTGTCTCTACATATACCTCATAAAAACTAAACAAACATAAAAAAAAAGATTTACAGAACTGAACTTTTTCCACATGCACCAACTTCATGCTCTGAGGTCATTTCTTGGAGTAACATGTGATAGACAAAAAAAAAATGTTACAATTAATGCTGAGATTAAAAAAATGACTTTTCCTCTATGAAAAACTGCTTCTGCTCCATTATATTCTTGCAGGTTTCTGGTTGCCTCTGATTTTCTGCAAGGATTTCAGACTAAAGGGGATTCAACAACAACCAGACCTTAAAATGTTCTCTTATTGAAGAATGTTGAAAACAATGCATATTTTTCCATCAACCTCTCACCCACACTGCTTTGTGTTACATTTACTGCAGAGACCTTTGAAGATAAAAAAGTTGTTTTTTTTTTTTTTTTTTTTTTTGCAATTTTCCAGTCCTCTAACCTCATCTGTATGTAGAGCAATTTATTTCTTTAGGCTAAAATAATATAAACAGCACGAATTTTTGCCAAGGTTGAATAAAAAATGTATTAGATCCAGAGTAACATCAATCGTTAATGAAGTCTATGTTGAGGCACGTCTCTTTACTGATTAAAATTTCAGGTGCCAAACATAACTTTTGGAGGGATTCTGTTAAGAGTCAGAAAGGCAAACTATAAAACTATTACCTTAAACAAAGGACAAATAAACAGCAATAAAGCAGAATTTTTTTTTTTTCTTTTTTGGAGTAGAACTATTTTTTATGCTGCACCCACAGGTTTTAGTGCAGGATATTGGGATCTCACAAAACAGACAAATAAAGAACAATAAGTAGGAGGAAGGAAAATTACATATTTTGGATTGTTTTTGTTTTTGTCCATCAGCTTTGCGTAGACTCAAAAAATAGCTCAAGCTCAGTCCAATAAAAGGAGATTTCCTGTCATCTTCCAGCTGTTTTTCTGATTTCAGTTGAATTGAGGTCTTTGCTTTTACTCAGTAGGCCAAACTTTTCAGACTTATATCCTTTTATTTATCTGTTTGAAGCAAAAATCCTTCTTCCCTACAATATTATGTGCGGCTCTTGTGTTGGTCTTTTACGTAAATCTCCAATAAAATCTATTTAAAACTTTTGACTAAGTGTGAAAAGTTTCAAGTGTCCGTAAGGCACCTTTGGAAGAGCTGCAGTTAAAATTGAATGTCTGTTAAGGGGTGTTGACAGGTCCTATCGATGGAAACTTTGCTTTTTTTCACAGCCTCGAAAAAACTACGAAAGCACAAAATTTACCAGACATTTATAAGAGGCCAGAGGACATTAGGATACCAAACCTCTAAATAACATTTAAACACATTTTGTTTCCTTTTCTTGCCACTGAGTAACTGTGTAAACTGTTCTTTAGACAAACACTGTGTCTGTTTCACGAGGGAAACAGACACAGTTCATTTCAACCATGCAAGAAAACAATTTGCTCATCTAAGACGCACAAGTTCTTAGTGTTAGCTTTATCTGAAAACAAGCTTTAGGGAGAAAAAAAAACTTGTAAGTCAAAGTAGTCTAGTTTGCTACAAAGAGCTATCCTTGTTGCGATGGTCCTCTCCCTCTCCAGGGTCCTCCTGCAGGCTCTGCAGTGAATCTGCTGGCTAACGAGGCCAATGTGAAAAAGTCACAAAGGGACAGAGAAAGACACAAAGAGAATGGATGGGAAGGGGGAAAAAAGCGCTAGGGAGGGGGAGATGAAAAAAAATTGCTCATGCGTGACAGCATGTCCGTGGTATTAGGCTTGAGCAAAGCGAGCGTGTCCTCGCCAGAGGAGGGAAGCTGTTGATTCATCTGGTCGTAGACAGGGCCTTGTCGTCCTTGTCCTTATCTTTCCATCTCTCTCTCTCTCTGTTTGTCTTGCAAAATCCCTTTCATACACAGTTCAATCCCATACACATATTATTAATCCGGAATCTCACCACGAATTATAATCTGCACAAAGCCTGCTTGCCTGATCAAAAATATGTTAAGAAGCATTGTGAGGAAGGGGCTGGACGAGCACAGATGTTAGCATCACTGCCACCACAGCGAGAAGGTCTAGACTTAAAATCCTGCAAGAATATGTTGTAAGTTTGCATGTTCTCCCTATTCATGTGTGGTTTCAAACTAGTTACTCAACGTCCCGCCTCACAGACTTAAGAAAATTGCACGCT
The DNA here is from genome assembly GCA_010277075.1 of Poeciliopsis retropinna. Taxonomy (NCBI): domain Eukaryota; kingdom Metazoa; phylum Chordata; class Actinopteri; order Cyprinodontiformes; family Poeciliidae; genus Poeciliopsis; species Poeciliopsis retropinna. The sequence continues at coordinate 7,847,291 of VMRM01000009.1, read as the reverse complement.
AGATGAACCGGTATCTGAAAGAGACTGTGAGATGTGAGTGACCTGACCTGGGTGTATCCTGCCTCTGTATCACTTCACCAGCAGACAGAGATGCGGAGAACAAAATAAGCAAAGGAAAGAAGGACTGTTTAGGAATTAGGTGACATCTAGTGGCAATTTTGCAGATTGCAACTAATTAAAAAATTCTTGATATACCCTGTAACCACTGAAAGTGCTGCAAACTGAGGCCTCAGAAGGAGTTCCTGGTTTATCTTGATTAGACTTTAGTGCAGATATAACGATACATAATATGTCAAACGATTTTCTATTTGAACAAATTACACATTATACAAAAACAAACTCTTTAACTGTGTTAAAGCTTTTGTCCCACAAGATACTGAACTTTAACTGATTCAGTTTAATTAAAAATATATCTGAAGTATCTCTGCGATGAATGTTTACTCTATGTTTGTGTTATTCTCGTAATTAACGGATTACGTATTTATTTGTGCTTTATTCTGAAGTCATCTATGGGATATTGAGTAATAAGAATTTATTTCTGTTTGATATTTTACTTTCAACTACTTCTCCACCTTGAATGCCACTGTTGTGTTTTGCTTTTGATTAGTCACACAAAGACATAAAGTTCGGAAGTTATAATTATTGTAAGTGTGCCGTAATGTCCGTTCTAATATTTACCTCAAAATTTGAGAAAAAGCCTCAACTTAGGAAAAAAAGAAAAACTGGATCATTTTCAATGAGCATGTTTAATAGAAAACTGCTACGAACTGTAGTGGGGTTTACTTTATTTCACATCTATTTAGCTGAAATGTTATTGTATTTCAGCTTGAAAAACTGTATGTGTTGATTAAATTGTTAAACCAAAGCAATTAGATGATCTCTTTTACGTTTTTTGTTTAAATTTGTTAAATACGGAGCCTTATGTCTATTCTTCTAGAAACACGGCTTGTTTTTACACAGCAGTGTTGTTTCAGATTTTAGATATGAAATCCTACCGACTGGCACACCTTAACCCACACCTGTAACTTCTGAATGGAGGCATCAGTGACACAACAAAGCAGGTAAAGGGAAAGAACCAAAATCTTTCAGCAAATGATTTTGACACTTATACAAATTGTGGGGTTTTTTTATGTGTATTTTTTCTCCATCTCTACTCTACGTATCCTCAGTGAGGAGGTCTGAGCCGCATCAAGAACCACACAACGTACGAAAGCAGCCAATAAAGCACGCTCAATGATCCGAAAGCCAACAGTCTTGCTGCTGCCACAGTTAAACTGTGTCAGTGCATAGTTTAATAAGGTGTGCACTCTTTCATGCATTGGTGCACTTTGCCTCGATAGCTGCAACTGAGTGGAGAGATTTGAAGCGGCTAATCCCAGCCACCGATGGAAACAAGAGCACCTCCAGTTTTGGCCCTCTATTTTTACCTCCAGTATCTTCAGCACTTGGAGCATGCCTCGCCCCGAGCTCCAGCTTAGGCACCTAACACCTCATTACCATTCTGTAGAGCAGTTAGCATAGCTGGAGATGCATTTCCTTCAATGAGCAAGCGAGGGTCAAAAGTTCATTTGACTGACAGCTTGAAAAGTAACTGGGTTTGTTTAGCGTTTTTTTTTTTTTTTTTTTTTTTTATAAAACCCACAGGACAGTCACCCATGTATGTCATCCAATTACAGTGGTGCAAAGAAGATAATAAAATGTACTTTTTTACCCTCAGGTGAGGCTTCCTTTAGACACTAAATCGTCTCCAGTTTTTATTAGGGTTCTTCAGGGAAAGCAGCCAGTACATGAAAGGATGCTGGATTAGTCGGCATTCACAGGGTTACCTACGGTTCTTTATGGCGACAACAACCCGTCTTAGATACATTTAACACTCAGCTGTAAGAGTTAAGAGTATAATTTCTGGCAACCCCTGGTGCTTTTATAGCATCAGACTTCAGATCTTTCCTTTCGCTTCCTCGGTTCCCATAGTTACTCATCCTATAACAGTAAAATAAAACTAAACGCAAAGGTAAAGTGAAACTTATTTTGTGCCATTTTGTTCCTATGAATATTTTCTTAAGAAAGCGGAAGTTTGATTTCATCAAAGTGAGTAAGGCAACGTAGAAACTGCTGGCAAAGAACTTGTTTTTCTGTGGTGTAAAAGTACAACTCCCTTAGCACAGCTAATCTTAAATCCACTCAAATTAAACTCATGAAGAAGTCTGCCTATACGAGCTGTAAGAGACTTAATACTGATGTTTTCACTCTTTTATGTAGTCAAAATAGTAATCATGGCTGTTTTCGTCATTTATGCACTTTGTTTTAAACTATGTAAATATGAGAGATGTGTTATAACAGAGGTACTAAACTCATCTGTATTTAAGCCTTGCATGAGGACAATCTACAGATTTATGTCCCAAAACAATAGAGACACAAGATGAAATTATACAATTCATTAGGCACTTAAAATATTATTGACCATTTAGAAGTATTTGATTGTTTTTTATAGTGCCTCAAAAAAGTATTTAACTTCAACTTTTTCTCACTTGGTCAAATTACACCCACATCCTTAACTATATTTTATTGGGAATTATGTGACAAAGTAACAAAAACAAAGTAATTATGAGCCAAATGGTTAACATAAGACACAGATTTTTTTTTTCATAATCCTGAAAAGTGTGAGAAGCATTTGGTTCAGCATATTGTTCTGCATAAAAAAATGACTGAGGAAGGAGGATCTTCAATATCTTTTCAACTTCAAATGTCCATCCATTTTCTATACCAACTTCTCCTTGTTGTGTCGCAAGACCTGGTGCCCGTCTCCAGCGGCCATTAAGCGAGAAGCAGGCTACGGCCCGGACAGGTCGCTAGTCCATCATATGGCAAACATATGCAGCCATATTCCATACATTAGAAAATGATTGAAAATTTCACTTATTTCAGTAAATCAAAGTGAAACACATTATAAAGATGAATCACACACACACTTACATTTACAAGCTTTTAGTTCTGTTCATTAGTAACTTAGTGTGAGGACTGGGTTTTATGGGTTGGTTTTGCTTTTCATTCAATTTAGATTTATGTTTTAGTTCACTTTACTTTAGCCCTTTGTGGTCCTTTTGATATTATTATTAGAGGCATTTAGTGTAATTAGAATTGTATCATTGCTTTCTAGTGTTTCTAGTTAGGTTTATTCTTTAGTTACCTTAGGTTCTGTCCTTGTTTGTCAGAGTTCTTGTCGAGCCTTCTTTTGTGACTATAGTTTATTTCTATTTTATACTCCTAGTTATTTCAGCCTCCCTGCAGTGTTTCTAGTAATGTTTATTTCTTAATTTCATCACCCTCGGTTCAGTTATTGGCCCATTGGGGAGGGAAGGTGGAGAGTCTATTTTAGACTTCTAAGTGAGTGTGTGGCTCCCGACGGGCCTCCTCTGGAGCTGACCCTGCTGCTCACCAGTCACTGCCATCAATCAACATGAGCTGCTTGGGTCATTCACAATGGCCCGTGAGGCTGACTAGACTCTTTTTAAACATATAGTGCTTGTGCGTGTTTGCATTTGGCACAGACATGTAGCACCAACAGCAATTTGGCCAAATGAAATGGCAAACAGAAAGTAGTTCAGAGAGTTAGCGGTATTGTCTAAAGAGAGAAACGAACTCATCTGAGCTGAAAAGGGAAGGATGTGCTGTAAATTAGGTGAGAAGCTTGAGGGGTGTAGTTAAACTTGTTCTATTTAAAATAGATTATTAGTTATTGGATATTCTAATACAAAGTTATGTTTAGCGGCTTCTGGTAACTCCAAGCTGATCTAGAGTTACCATTTTTAATCATATGAATCAGTGAAGCAATCAACCCAGACAGATAGACTGGCATTTTCTTTTTTATGTGGGCAGAATGGCTGATCACCCAGGACGTCTTTCTATCTGGTGGCTCTTGAAAAAGTCAAAAGTTCATTTGTCACTTGTGACTTAATTAGTTTTATCTTTTATTTTGCTTTCTTCCATGTCCAGGAAATGGAGAGTGGTGAAAATATGACCAGGAATGGCAGGAATCCAAACACACTTTAGATTTAGAAGTATTGAGCAATAGACCAAATATGGTTTTAATGTGCTTTTGGATGCTTTTGATTATTTCTAGTCCCAATTCTTAAATGTTTATACTGTATAGACCTGAGCTGGATGACTCTACTGTAGGGGTGTATCTGTCTCTTTTATCCTTCACCACACATTTAAAGTGTTTTCATCCAAGTAATGAAGACCTTCATTACAGGGTGCACCGATTTATCGGTCATCCAATTATTTTGGGAGATCGGTGATCGGCCGATCTTTACATATGAAGCCGATCCTATCCACCGATCTTATCTAACTTGGCAAAGGTCTCAGAATCAACCACTCCCCTCTTTTGCTCTCCGGTGACAAAAGGTTTGACTGACTGACCAGCCCACCAGGTTATGTCTGCATGTTTATAATTAACAATAGTGACCTCATTGTTTGCCAACTCAACAACTTTCTTGCTATATTCAGCAACATTTCAGACAAAAAAAAATTGGTATCGGCCAAAATCGGAATCGGTAGGTTAAGCTTTTTAAAAGTTCAGTAATTGGCCAGAAAACTGCAATCGGTGCACCCCTACTCTACATTAATAAAATGCTCTTTAAGACACAGTTTATGGTTCACAAAGCCAATAGACTAATTGATCTATTGTAAAAACACAAAACAGAACATGTTAAAAGCATTTTCTTAATTAGAACCACCTTGAATTGAGACAAGCATAGAATCACACATACAGACATGTTAGACTTTAATTTCTATTAATGTTTCCCCCATCAAGTTGTTTTTACTTTTAATGTGGAAACTGTCATCTTTCTGCTATTTTCAGCTTAATGCACATCTTCCATCTTCAAAATATCTCAAATAAAATAATGATAATGATTTTTTACCATCAAATTAACAAATTTAAAGAAGAACTGTGGATAAAAACACATGAGAACCAGTCAATCCGACTTCATGGGGCTGAAATGGACAAATAACTTTAAGACAGATGGTCCAAGCTGAAAAATGTCTCATGCTCACTTCTGTCCAAACCAGGACGTTCTCGGACAAAAACATCACAAGGGTATAATTTTTCCGAAGTGCTCAAAGTAAGAAAAACCTCAAAGTATGAGTTACTGAACTTTTTCTCTATGTGCAGTACTTTGAGTTTGCTTCCTCTCGATCTCTTCCAGCTCACAGCTAAAAAGACCTCTTCCCAAAACTTTCCTCCAGTCATGGTTGTTATTTAGATCCATAGCATCTGAGCAAAGCAAACAGTTTACAGACCTTGAATCTTGTTTTCACACACCGGCTCTCTTCATCTGCATCCTAAATCACATTTGTGCTGCATTTATAACTATTTTGGGGAAAAAACAACCAAAGTCTTAACATTTCTTGAATGTTTTCTTATTTTCTTACCACAAAAATTCATTGGGATTCTGTCTGGCAGGCCAACACAAAGTAGCAAACAACATTATGTGTGTGCTTTTGAGTCCACTCATTTGAACTAGTTTTAGTTCTGAAAGTTCTGACTCGTTAAAATGTTTTTATCTAAACATTAATTAAAATGTTTGGGATCATTGTCCTGCTGGAAGGTGAACCTCTAGTTTGAAATCTCCTGCTGCCTTTAGTTCTGCTTCTCACAGGACTGCCCTATGTTTAACTCCACCCATGTTCCTATAAACTTTGATCAGATTCTGTGTGTTTGCCATAAATTTTCCGTTTTTATCTTGCACATTTTTAAAAGCAATGCATGGCATTTTCTTTTATAAAGAATTGTGGTGTGAAAATGCTAAAAAAAACAACAACAAAAAAAACATTCAAGCCGTAAGATTGTTTTTTTTTGTTTTGTTTTGTTTTAGGCAGTGCATTTAGACGCAGAGTGCTAGAGTACAGGAAACAGGTGACATTGATCCAAAGCAAACAGACAAAAACACTTGTAAAAAAACAAAAGAAAAACAGGCGGCAGGCTGAACAGGCTCGAGAACATCATCTAGAGGCCACGGAGCACACCTGCAGTCAGAGGAGGCAAACAAACCTCTCCGGCAGCTGATTAAACAAAACACACACACACACACACACAAAAAGTCTGCAGCCTCTTATTTATAACCTCGCCCACACAGCAGAGGAGGAGACCTGAAGCAGAGGAGACGCTGCCACTGACACACAGACAGACAGACAGTAACAGCTGGCTGCAGGAATGAAATCACGACGCTCAGGTCACATGGACACCACGGGCGGACTGACTCGCAACATGTTGTTGAATCGTTTTACATGAGTTTCTTTTCAGACTCAACATTTAAGTCCAAAATAATCCAATTCAATTCAAAACTGGCCGCCGAGGCAAATTGCCCAAATTTCAAATCCAAAATCAGTTGAGTGTCCAGTTTTGGTTCAGCAATGTTGCAAAATAACAACACTGAAAACATTTTTTGTCAATTAATAATAATAATAATAATAATAATAATAATAATAATAATAATAAAATGAAACCTTCCCACTCTTAAACCACAGTTGTTTGTGATGTGCACGGTTCTAGTTTTGTTTTTAGCCAAATTAAGGCTTACATAAGTACAGTAAGAGCCCAAGCACAACATCAAATGCTCTTAAAACTCCCTGACATGATTCATCACAGTGGTGTCCAAAATAAATGGAAGTCTGCAGACACTTGGATACAGCAGAAGTCGGTGCCCATTTCACAAGTCTCACTTCCACTCACAAATATCTCCTTGAAGACCTGAGCAGCAGTGATGAACACCCGGTATCAAATCTTCAGCCACACTCATTTGGACCCACCAGTGACACCAAACCACAGGGTCCTGGACGTGTGAGGGTGTCTGCGTGTCATCACATCATCAGTCTCGGGTTTATGAAACTGATCGGACTGACCAGAAGAATAAAAGCAGCGAGGATTATCACCCCTTCTGATTAAAAGCATCAACCTCATTACTCACTCAACCCCCCCTTTTTCTTTTTTTTATTGATTTCGCTGAAGTGAAATCCAATCCTCAGAGTGCTAGTGGGTTTGGCAGGATGACAGTGACTTGCTATTAGTATTGGGTGATATAAATTCAGTGCATGTGTTAAGCAGCGTTTCAGCAACTGCAGTTATTGATTATAGTAAATAGGACAAGATTGCTAAAGAAACCACCTTAATATACAGTTAAATAATCCCTGTATATTAAGAAGTTACATACCTAAAGCCTAAATGTGCAGACTTTTAAGAGCTTCACATCTGTAAGTAACAGCATGTAACCAAGCTACAGGAGTACTGCAGTACTCTGAATGTGGCAAGCTGCCCTAGAGCTCTAACTTAGAGCTGCTCTAACTTAGGCATTTTTTTTTGTGGGGGGGGGAATTATTTAGTGAATCTTTCAAGCCAAATTAGTTAAATATTTGATAATCCCAAATAAACCTAAACAATAGACTAAGCCTGGCACCACCGTGCGACCATTCCTATCATTTTACCAACTAAGCAATTCAGCGCCGCAGCTTCCAGTCCAGCAACTCCCTGCCTCTAAAACACTGTAAACGATGTTCCAGCTGTAACAGAGAAAACAACCATCAGCTCGTTCAGTGACAGTCTCTACCTGGTGGCTCGGCTCCTCTGCGGTGCTGCAGCGAACCGCGCAGGCGATAGAAACCGCTGCTGGCCGACCTCCGTCCACCGGGGTGAGGGACACAGTCCGTCTGCCTGACCGCCTGCCCGCCTGCCTATCGCGGACTGTCGCTGTCCGTTCAGCCCCGCTGCTGTCGATCGATCCCACAGCGGCGCGGGAGCGCGCAGCGGGCATGCGCACGAACCCCCCACCCCAAATCAATTACTGTCAAAGCTGAACACAGCACTGTTAATTACCGAGTCAAGTTTACATCTCGGTTGCAACACATGAAGGTGAAATTATAGATGGATTTGATTTATTGATTAGATCGTGGATCAGATTAGTTTGCCAACATGTTCTTGTGTTTGGTACATTAGGTTCTCATCTACACATCATCACTGGTGTAAATGTTGTGACAGTAACTGATCTTTTTTTCATTTTGAAATGACATGCAGCTTATGCGTTGTTCTTTTTCAAAATTAGATGCACAAATTTGAAATTCTTCAAATTAAACGCACATCTGACTTCTAATTCATTTTTATTCAGTCGATATGTTTGCGGCTGATAGGAATAGAAAAAGACACCTCTCAAAACTTTAATAAAAACAAAAAATACAATTTTGTTTAAAATGTACATGTCCAAAAATATTTATGTATTTCTCAATAATGTCATAATAAGATAAAATAAAATTAAAATGAGATCAAATCTACATGAAATGCAAACCCTTCCATCTCATTGTCGCTTTAAATAGTCGTCCTAGTTGGTTCTTGTACAGTATAAGCATCCATTCATGCAGTATGTTACAAACCAAGAATAATATTTAAGTTAAAAAAAAAAGAAAGAAGCAAAAATCAGTCTCATATTCAACTCCAATCATATGAATTAAGGGTAGCTGTACTGAGCAGCTAATCAGCATCCTTCTTATTTACTTAAACCCACAGTGGCCTGAAGATGCTTCACATGCCACTGCTGTTTACATCACTGCTTCCTTTCTCGTGGGAACGATGAAGTGGAGCTTATTATAAAATAACACAAAGGAAGGAAGTACCTTTGAAGGCAAAGCTTTCCTTCATCTCAGCAGTATTTTGTGAATGCTGACAAAAGCAGAGTCCATATAACTGCTCCACCAATGTCTATTTTATATATTTCAGCACCTTTTAAATCTGTGGCTGTTGTCTATTCAGTGCTTGCAGCTTAATTCATTCATTTCTCTGCCATTGACATTCCTTTAATCTCAGCTTTTCTTTGGCAAGTCTCCATTCTTAGATCATTTCACATCAATTTCCTGTTTAGGTCAGAGGTTGCGATAAAACCAGAGAGCAGGAAATGAAGTCACCGAAGGGAGTTGCAAATTTCTGTTTGGGCATTTCAAGGAACACTGTATGAACTGGAAAATATACAATAACTGCATTTTCCAGATGACAAGGTGTCCCTCTTTTTGTGTGACGGTATTTTTAACCGTTAGCTAAGCAGAACAAATGTTTGCTTCGACTTGATTTGTATGCAAAAGAATTAATTCAGAAAACTAAGCTGCATGTGTGAATACATCGCCACGGGCAAACGTCGTGATGGTAGCATCATGCTGCGGGTTTGCTTTTCTTCAACAGAGACAGGGAAGGTGGTCAGAGCAAATGGGGAATGGATCCTAAATCCTGTCAGAAAATGTCACAGCCAGCAAAAAAAGAAAAAAAAAGTTGAGACTGAGATTCAGTGATACTAAATGTCCTGCCAGAGCTACAAAGTAAGAGCTTAGATCATTCAGTTTGTGAGTCCAGACCTAAAAACCTATCAAAATTTGTGGGCCGACCTGAAAATTGATGATCACAAGTTGTACTCATCCAACCTCATTGAGCTTAAACTGGAAAGAATCCATTTCTTATAGTGTAAAGCTGAATGAGACTACATAGAGTGGCTCTACAAAGTAATTACCCAGACAGACTGAACACAAATGCAGGAGAAGTGACAGTTCATTCAATCAAATCTGAAAGTTTTACATCTTAACCACTAGATGGTGCCATTTCCATCTGTTCTCACATTCGTCGTGCAGCATCCACATCACGGCGTGAACAAGAACGACACTAAATCACCGTTTTTACAGTTTTATTGAACTTTTTTTTTACTACAACACACAGGTTTACATACAGCATAGTGATGGATCTATATTTACAGATATTCTGCAAGGTGACTCGTCACATAATCATGTCGACACTACAATTAGAAGCTTACAGAAATAAATAAAAGGAGCATTTCTCTGAACGAGGTCAGCGTGCATCCTACTATGTCATGATGCGCCTTTTTACTTACAGGTTTACCAATATATAGCACATGTATCGTAGATATGTTGAGCTCAGACAGTGTAACAGCAGATGACAACATATTACACAATCCTTCTAATGCAGATCTATTAAAAAAGTGTAAATATGATATAAGATTGAAGATTTGCAGGGTTGAAAGGCTATGAGTTAGAACGGAGGCGTGTTTATTTGGATTTACGTACATATCTTTTCTCATCTCACGAGTCACCTCACTCGTTTGCTTCGACTGAAGGAGGATACACTGATACTGATCGGATTGATTGTTCATCAGCAATCACATAGCTCAGGAGGAAGACAATGGCGGTGATGTATGCCAGCTTTGATTATGCATGTAATAAAGCCCTGAGATGTTATTAATGCCAGCAAGAGCATCAGGTAGAGCGGCAATGTGATGAAAAAGAACGGAGGAATTCACATGGGATAAATATTTGAGCATTTTTAAATTTGTTTTTTGGGGGGTTTTCTGGTGTAATTGGCTAATTGAACTCTAAAGTTCTGTCAGATTTACTGCAGAAGACAGAAGATGGTTGGGTGTTTAGCTGCTCACTTTTCCTTTTAACTCTTTCCTTTCCATTTTGAGACAACGATTCACAGCAAACACCTACTTGTCTCCCACCTATATGAAGTGCTGCTTTCCTCTATCCTGATTGGCTGGTCAGGATTTTGCAGAAGAACAACAACAGGACACACAACTTCTTCAAAAAGTCCCAGGCTGGTGGCTGCTCAGTCGGGAATAAAACCTGAAGCATTAAATGTTTCGGTCCTCAGTAACAGCTTCCATACTGTCTCTACTTCCTTCTGCTGCCCCCCACATCCACTGCTACTTCCTCCCTTTTGATTCTGCTTTCCATGATATAAACAGCCATAGAAACGGTTCCAGTTTCATTCATGCAAAGCCAAACTTAGTACCCAACCACTCTACCTAAAGGAAAACAAGGTGTCACAGAACAGCTTGTGCCTGGTGTAATGTCAGACAAACCCTTTTGTCCCAATGTGAGTAGGATTGGACACAACATGGAGGTACCAATTTTTATCTAATTGCATGTAAGAAAACAATAGAAAACTTGTTAAGAACGGGACAAACAGAGAAGTAAGTTACATAGTGGATATGGTGTTTGTGCGCCCGTTTTCTAATGCTGTCCTGGGCAACTGCCCATATGTCAAATGTAATAGAAACAAACAACAACAAAAAAACAAAAAACTGCCTCTGCTTTTCTGCACATTTGGGAGTGGACGTACACAAAAAACTAAAGTCAAATCTTGTGACAAAGAATGACAACAAAGTTTCATGGCGTCCTTTTAAAGCTGAAAAGGCTGTTTTTGCAAACACCATCGCATCGGCCAAGCTTTGAGGAAATAAAAATGTTTTTTTTTTGTTTTTTTTTATGAACCGGCATGAGACAAAAACTACAGCTATGGCTAACACGTCAAAATCTACTTACACGTACTCTTATTCTAAAGTTACAACTGTCTGTAGAAACTCTAGGATCAGCTCTTTTTTAAATCAGCATTTGAAAAGAAAGGTATCCATAAACAACAAGCTGCTCTAGAGGTAGTAATTACAAATGTACTTTATGCAAATGCCAGCGAGTTCAATTGACTGTGCAGTATCAGTTGATGTTAAGGCTCGGTAAAGGGGACATTGAAGTGTGCGAGCGGTGCCGGGAATGTGCAGAGGGCCATCGTACAGCTGCAGCATTACCAAAGCAATCAGTCGAGATTCACTCAATGCAACTGCGAGTCTGAGCTGGGATTCACTCGAATATTCGTTGTGTTTTTCCCTTTTTCTTTTTTTAATTTACAACAATCTAAATCTGCACTGAGATTTACTTTGAGATAGAAAACATACAGCACTGACACCAAGATGTGGACTGAGGGAAATCATCCCTCTCTCGTTTCTTGTTTCTAGCATCCGTCACCAGCTTCATATAAGACACATGCAGAGAGATTTGAAAGCTTGGTCAGGAAACTTAAGCGACATGCACAAAAAGACTGCACAAAAAGCTATGTCGTAGTAAATAGCAGCTACAATATAGCTGCTATTTACGACAGCTATGTCGTAAACAGCTGGTATTCGCTCTTATTTACGACAGAATAAAAGATTCATGGTTGCTCGCATTTTTAAATAATTTTTTTAAACCCGCGTGGCGAATAAAATATGCACAATGGGGTAGAGCAAGTGTGGCAATTTGGACAAACAGTTGGTGGTCAAAAACAAAAAGAAGAAAAAGAACTACAGGAGTATACAGCTCTACTATTTACAAAGTGTGAGCATCGAGCAATCTGGGTCCAGTCCTGGTTCGGTTCAGCCACCTCAGGCAGTGATATCTACCGGCCCTGTTGATGAACTCACGGATCAATAATTTAGATTCATCTGTGATCAGGCTGTCTGAACAAAGCAGAGCCTGAGAGAATATGCTCAGCACCGGCTGAACCGGAAGGGACTGAAGCCCAAAACGGAGAGCAAGAAAGGTCACCGTGGGAACAGGAGGGGGCTTCATCTACCACAGGCCTACAGATCTTCATCTTCATCTTCATTGGTGATGCGGTGGTCAGAGGTCACAGAGGCTGCATGCAAACGAAACGGGAGGGTCCTCCAAGGGTTATAGTGTTTGGTTGAGCTCTGCAAAGACAATCAAATAGATTAATAACAGGAAGGAAGATTAAATCATAATTTAATTTGGGTTGATTTTGGTTTGTAAACACCGCTAGTGTTATGTTGGGCTAGTGTCTTTGTTTTCCAAGCTGTATTTATAAATGTTTTTCCAGTTTAACTCCTGACTTTAAATCTCAGAGAAACATGTTTAAGTGCATCAACACCTCATTAAACCACAGAAACACATTTTTTCTAGATGTATTATCGTCTTTGATTACTTTCTCTTGCTTAATGTGTGTGAATCTAAGGCATAACATTATTTTTTAAAGCTATGAAAGAAAAATTCTTCACCAGTATACTATATTTTCTTTAGAATACAGTTCAAATCTGCTATTTAAATACACTGTTTAAAAAACCCCCCAAAAAAACAAACAAGATTTTTCCCTCAGTGTCTGACATTATATGCAACTAAGGCATTTTTACCCTCAGTCATTTAGGATGACAAAAATATTTGTGCTTACTAAATATCAGAATAATAAAGAGCTTTTTAGCTTAAGAGAATGCATGTAAATTAATTTTGCTTTACACACATTTCCTTAATATTTGATCAAAGTGCCTTTAGACTGAATCATTTTGGTGAAATTTGTATTCTTCCACAAGTTTTTTACTATAGTTTTCTGAAATGTAATATCAATCTGTGACCAAGCTTTAGCGTCCTGGCTGAGATTTTAAATGTTGTTTCAATATTTCCACATAATGTCATCGATTTTAGTATAATAATTGTGATGGGGGGGGGAGAGAAAGCTACAATTTCGATAAACAAACAAGATTTAATTTTAGTGGCAAAAGCCAAACCAAACACAGAACAGAAGTATTTTTTTCCTGGGTTTGCATCCACTGCAGTTTTATTTACATTAATAGCTGAGAGGGAAAAAGTATTTAGTTGGACAACATCAGGAATTCTGCCTTTTAATAACGCTTTATTCAGAAAGCGAAGTGTGTGGATGCAACAAAATCTAAGATTCTAAGTGAGTGTGGGATCAAGTATGTGGTTGTTAGATTAAAGGTTACATTCGTATAAACTTACAACTTGAAGCAGTCTGCGGCTGCGGCTGCTGCATGCTGTTGTGCCTGTTTGAGTCGTCCACTTCACTGCCACAACGAACGTCACTTCTGATGAAACAGACACAAAAACATTGTGTGTTTCATCCGAATAATGCCGCATAAAGCTCAGGTGACTGACTCTCAATAAAGCCGTCAACAAAAAAAAAGGTTAAAAACCTTTGTTGTTGCTTTACGGGAATAAAACAGTGAATATTTTCTTTGAGATCTCACCTGTTGTCATTTATGTCTCTGGTTTCATTGATGCTGTTTCCTGTTGGAGAAAAGTCAGGAGTTTGAGAAGATGTTAAAACACAATTAGAGCTCAACGAGAATTGAGATATGTATTTCTTTATTTATTTTACCGTTGTCAATGTTGAGTGGGTAGGACTCCAGCACATCTCCATTATATCTCCCTGCTCTGTAGCCCAGAGCTGTGGAAACTCTGGCAAACAGGAAAACATTGCAACTAAATGAGGTAACCTGCGAGATCTCTTCATTTCACAGCACAAAATCAGCTTGTTTGATTCTGTGCGTCTTCATGTACAAGGTATTACCAAGTAGTACTTTGTATCTGATAGTATTTTGTCACATAATCACCACTAACTCCAGAGTATTTTGCCGATTCAGCTGTCCTGACAGCCCAACACAAGCTACAAGAGTATTTCTGAAAGTCTGAAAGTTCTAATGAGAACAGTTTTCAAGTTTTATCATATATATTCCATGAGGCTTTATGGCTAGACTTTGACTGGGCCAAAGATGGCGTAGATTGAGGGAGTGTTTAACTCACGCGTTGCTCTGCACAGAGTTCAGGTTGCAGTCCATGCTGGAGGAGCTCTTGGGTGTCATGTTGCTCTGGAAGAGGGCGTTGCTGTAGGCGTTGGCGTGCTCGGTGGCCCGGATGTAGGCGTAGAACGGGTTGGTGGGAGAGCAGACAGGCAGCTGCTTTGGTCTCACTGGTTTTGCTGTTGGAATGACAAGCGCCACATGAGATTTGTTCGCTTGAGCATTGCGAAGGATAAGTGAGAGAACTGTACCGATCTGTGCAGCATGGGGGCGTCTAAGAGCGATTTTAGACTTCATGGCCTCCTTGATCCGATCCACCTCCTGCTGGTAGCGGCGGCGGTCCATCATGGCGCCCTCTTTGGCGTCCCTCAGTGCAGTCTCCAGGGCCTTAACTCTCTCAGCAGTAGACCGAAGACGTTTCTCCAGCTTTGGAAGCTCACAACGCAGATCTGCATTGTCACGAACCAGCTGGGAGGGGAAAAGAGACAGAAAACAGGATGCAATATAAATAAATAGTTCACAGAGATCTTCATTTATTAGTTTCAAACTCACAATCTACTTATGTGTTTGGAGCAACTGACCCAAAACTGACTGGTGCAAAAAGTGAGTAAAAAATAGCAATAATGTATCATAATAACTCTTCTGTATTTATGTTGTATGTCTTCTCTTAGTTGTAATTCCAATCTATGGGATCACATTGCTTATTATTACAGTCCGTCTCATTTTTATGCATTTCTCACCTGTTTGTGAACCTTTGTAAGTTGGTCCAGGTTATTCTCAAGAAAGGAAATCTTCTGCTTCTGGGTGCTAGACCCCCCGCTATCATCAGGCTCCATTTCGGAACTCTGGAGAGGCAGAAACAAGGAATAAAATTTGAGAAAATCAAAAGGGAAAGTTTCTTAACAGAGCAGCTGATGAATTGTCTCTTTATGACAATATATATTTTTTTAATATTTGTGTAGAAATATTTAAAAAATCAAAAGTAACACAGAGCATTAAGCTGCCCTGTGCAAAATTGTTCTTATTGCCTTTATGTTTTTACATTTGAAATGAAAAGTGGAAGATAAACGATGAATAGTTTGAATCCTTTCTTTTTTTTTTTTTTTTACAAACCATGTTATCATTGTTTAGTGCCCCAGTTTCAGCCTTTAAAACTGTTTCTTATTCAGGACTGTAATGTGTTTAGAGGTAGAAAAGTGGTCAGTTATTTTCTTTTAATATTGTCTTTCTTTTCCATAAAGTATGTCAGCAGTCTTTTCTCCCATTTGAGCTGCTGCTCTTCATATTAAAGTTTTAAAAATGAAAATGTTCAACCCATGAATTTTTTTTCCTTCCATTTTACGATCATACCTTACTTTGTGTTGATCTGTCACATCATTTTCAAGTAAAATAAAATTGCAATCTGTTATCGTAATGTGGCAAAATGTAAAGAATTTCAAGGCATATAAATATGTTCGTGAGTCTTTGTGAGGTGGTTGTAGCTCACGGGTTTCTTGAGAGCTGAGCTCCTTACTTTTTTAACCCGCGACGTGAGGTCTTGAACGAACAGCTTGCGCAGGTTGTGGAGGGTCTGGAGTTCGCGGGCCTGGAAGACGGAAAGACGGTTGTAGTTTACAGATGCTCCATAAGAGAGAACTCAAGTGCAGAGCCTCTGGAAAGTCTTCATAAGTCTCTCCCACTGCAGCATGTCAGTGTGTTGAATTGGCCCAATTCAAAATTTGGACCAATCACACGACTGTTGTCTGCCCAGATGTCAACAATTGAAAACTGATGTAGTTCTTGTGGTTTTTACAAGAAAAGCTTGTAAAAACTACAAAACCAAGGGCTGCTAGATCAAAAGAAATTGCATTGTTTTGGTCTTGCAGACCTGCGATAAAAACAACTACTTTTATGCAAAACTTATGCAGTGTCGTCCTTCAGGGAGAAACTCTGGGAGTTGTAAGTAGATGGAGAGTCGTGTCTGTTTTACTCACAACAGTCTCCTCCAGACCCTTCAGGTCCTGTTTGGTCTGCTCATGGCGCTCATGGAGGAATCTAACAAAAAGAAGTAAAAGCATCTGTTCAGTTGTTCTCTGGAATAAAACTCAGATCAATCACCTCTGACCTCAAATATGTATAAATGCTCATTTACATACTAAATGGCCATGATTTTTTTTCTTTTTTATTTCCTTTTCTTGAACATCAGGATTATGACTTTAAACCGAATCTAGCTTTAGTGAAACTAAAACTCCCAGATACGTACGAAAGCTCCTCCAGGCGCTCGCTCTTGCAGCTGTCCTGACTCTTCAGGCGATCAAATTCGGCACGCACCTGAGCCAGCTCCAGCTCCAGCTTGGAGTTACGACTGAAGTTTTAGGAAATGAAAAATAAAAGAGATCACAGTTCCTTCAATGTAAAACACAAGTAAAACAGCAAATAACTATTGAAACTAAAAGATTGGATGGAAAAGAATCTTTTGGTAAAAGAAAAAGATGACGACAGACTCGGTGAGCTCATCGATGACCCTCTGCTTCTCGTTGATCTCATCCCGCAGGCGGGCGAGCTGCTTGTGATGGAGGCCGCGGTGAGACTCCCCCTGCTGACGAAGCGCTTTCTGGAAGTTGGGAAAACCACGTGCATTAAAAGATGCTGACTGATAAAAGACCATTGTTTCTCCTGTCTGTGCATTAAACACTGAAATCAAATCAAATTAACAAAAAATCTGGTATAGTGTTTTAGAAGGTGAATCTCAGGAGGGTCATTTGAGTCAAACGTATTGTGAGGTTTAAAGGAATTGTTGCATTTTTACAGGAAAGTACACCAACTTCCTCCTAAACGCACATAGTAAAATCTTTGTTACCTTTGTATTTCCATCCTCAATCTCACCCTTCTCTCCATCTTTCTCCTCAAGCACAGAGTTATCTGTAAGTTCAGTGGCAAACAAGCGAAAAAAAGCCACATGAAGCGAGAAAGCAGAATTTATTTTGCAGACAGGTTTTCCTGAGCTGCTGTTACCCTGGTCCTGCAGCTTAGCCAGCTCTTCGGTCAGGGAGTCGTGGCTTTCCTCCAGCTGCCTCTTCTTCTGCTCCACGCTCTGCATGTACTCAGTCAGAGAGCGGATCTTAGCCTCATGCTGCACGAACAGAAAGCACAAACAACAGCGTTAACCATGAAAACCCTTCCACCCCATTCAACCATGTTTGTTTTTTTCGGTCTATTCCTCTTTTTTTTATTCTACATTTACATGCGTTGGCACCTGAGAGATGAGGAGCTGGCAGGAGGAGAGCTCCCGCCCGGTCTCCTCCATCTTGCGGTGGCACTCCAGCTGCATGTTCTCCAGCTGGCGGCATCGCTTCACCATGCTCTTCACCTCCGACTTGATCTTACTGATGTAGAGGCGGGCCACGGTGAACTCCTCCTCGATGGCACCGCTGATTTCCACAGGCTACAAAAAAAAAACACGAACGAGTTTTCGTCCAATTTTACACCAGGACAAAGAACAGAAAATCACAACAAAATTTCTCTCAGTTAATTAAAGTTACTTCAGTATAAAACTTTTTTTAAAATTTAAAATTCTGCTATTATGATTTTGGTTTAAGAACTATATTTACAGTCAAAAATTGAATAAATTATTCTGTTGGGAAACTAAATTTGAAGTTTTGGGTCACAGTTTACAAGACATGTCTTAAAAAGAAAAGAACGCTGGAAAGCACAGTGAAAGGGTTAAGTTCCTATAAATAAAACCTGAACTTTTCTACACATGAAAACATGTTCTTATCCAAAACTTAGCAGCTGAAGTTGCTTCATGGCAAGTCAGAACACAAACCCACACTATTCCATAAAGGGTAGATGTAAGTTTTGGAAAGGACGAGTCAGAACTAAATGTGACATAAAAAATCTCTGAACTCATAAAAAGAGTCAAGAACTGTCCCCAAAATCCAGCACATAAAACAAATTAATGCCACAGAGTATTTAAAACATGGAGAATTTTAGTCTACTGAAGCCTGTAATTATTGAGTTTAAGACTATTTAAGGTGATCTGCCTCCATAACCTCCACATGAAACCTCTTCCAGTTCTGCAGTCGTGCTCACCAGCTTTATCTCTCCGTTCCCGACGATGGTGCTGAACTCGCTGAGGTCCCTCATGAGTCCGTTGAGGACGTCGGCGATGCGCTTCCTCTGCTGACCGCTCACCTCCTGCATACGGGACAGCTCCGCCTCCAGCTCCATCAGACTCGCCTGGGGGCCGGGAGGAGCACACAAGCCAACCGTTGAGCTATAATGGACATCTTTACAGCCAGGAAATTGTATTTTGATACGTATTATAGTAGTGAGCAATGGGTCTGCAGACTTGATAAAAATGACTGTAATTTCAAAATAAGGTCCAGTCTGGGCTTTGAGCAAAGCAACAGACTCAGGATTGCTGAGTTATTATCAGAATCACTTACCACAGAAGCATTATAGTGAAAAGAAACAAAAATTATTACTAAAAAATAAATCATTTTGCAATGACGGTGAAATTGTTTTACATTTCTTTACCAACATTCATTAAAAAAAAAAAAAAATTAACAGAGGTGCACAAATCTAAAATATAAATAGATTTTTCTAATCCAATATTTCAATTTCATAAAATTCCTGCACTGTTTTCCACTCACTGAAATTGTGTTACTGTAACATTTGCTTTACTCTTGGTTGCAGCGTGGCTAGAATGGACCTTCTGCTCCCCCTCCTGCCTCTCAACTCGGTTCTCCTTCTGACTGACACCCTCCACCAATCGCGTCACGGTGAAACGTACCATTTTCTGGGATAGCTGGTCGGCCAGCAGCTGGTTCTGCAGGCCCTTCTCCTCCACCTCTTGGCTCTTCTGGTCGTAGTTAATGGCCAGTTCCTCCAGAGCCTGAAGGACCTCCTTCACCTCGGCCTTGGCACAGTCGCTCTCCACCTGCAGCCTGCCGAGCTCAGCCTGGACCTTGTCCCCGTCTCCCCGGGACGAGGCCAGGAGCTGCCAGCATAAAAGATACAACCGAACGTATTGAGAACTAAAGGTGGAATCGGATCATTCAGGACATTAGGGAGAGTTTTCTCACCTCGTCCTGATCCAGCATTTGCTGCTTCAGTTTCTCCACCAGCTGACACTGCAGGTTGATCTCATCATCCTGCAACAAATATGATATAATTAATATTGACCCTTAAAATGTTGAAAATACCTGACTGAGTCCGACTAGCTCAGATGATAGAGGGAGACTCTTACTCTCAGGGTCGTAGGTTCGAGCCCCACGTTGGGCGCCAGTTTGTTGACAGTAAAATGTAGCAAAATTACAAAAATGGAATCATTGGACTCAAATGTGTGTAGAATCACACAAATCTTGTTGGTCTCTCTGACTGATGCTCCCTAGTTTAGTTGGATGGACATAATCAGTCTTAAATACCAATTCTGAGGGCAGTTTTGCACATCGACTCCAACATAAAACTGACATAGTTTACATAGCAACTAACTGTTTCAGTTTGTGGGTTTCAACCTTGTCATCCAGCTGCTTGTACAGCTTGCGGATCTCCTCTTCATACTTCTGCCGTTCCTCTTCGGAGATGCGGACCACAATGGAGGAGGTGTCGTTGTCCAGAATGGGGCGCTCCTCCACGGTCTCGATGCGAGTCACCATGTCTGACGTGGTCCGCTCAGTCTCAGGTACGTCCTCTCCTACGAAGCAGAAGACACAATGTTGCATCTCAGGTCTGATCAGAAGTTATGCAGCCTAAACGACGGCCTGACTGGAAGAGAGGACAACATGTAATCACACCGTTTCTCCAGCGGTTGAGCTCCGCCTCCAGTTTCTGAATTGTCTCCTTTAGTGTCTTGTTTTTCTCCTTCTCCTTCTCGTACTTCCTCTTCCACTGCTCGGCAGTCAGCTCCAGGTTAATGGAGGCCGTGTTCCTTATGGTCTTGGCGCTGTGACCAGGAGAAGGAAAGGGAATAAATGCAGGTTAGAATTAAGAATTGATTTATTAAGACTGTTTTATCATTAATATATAAATGAGAATTTCTTTCCACGTTTTGTAACATCACACAGTATGATGCTTTGGGCATGCACAGCAGTATCGACTGTGTATCTACCGCTGTCCGAACATCAGAGTTGATTTAGTCTCGCCTTCGTTGTAGCTGGACGGAGAGCAGCAGATGAACATGGTGGTGCGACAGTTCCCGCCCAGCGAGTCCTGCAGGATGCGGGTCATTTTGCTGTCGCGGTACGGAACGTGACTTTTCTGCAGGAGATGAAAGATCGGAGAAATAAATTAATGACAAAGAGCAGGAGAAAAGCGAGATATAGAACAAAAACTGATTTTTTTTGGTTATTTTAAATGTGTTGTCACATTAGCCAACAAATGTGACAACATACTGGATGGTTCTGGCATTTCATGGAAAAATCTGTGTTGCTGGAAGCACTTTGAAAAAACTGAATCTTTCAGCCTACAGGTCGATCATTTCTATACAAAAACAATTGAGGAGAATTTTTTTTTTTTTTTTTATTGTCTGTCTTTTAATTGAGCAATTTAATAAAACAGAGAAAAACAGAAATGGCAAACAGGGAATCAAGAGAGAAACAAATGCTGTTACCGTTCCCTCGGCCAAGGCAGAGATGACATTCCCCAGAGCGGAGAGAGACTTGTTGATGTTTTTAGCCTCGTCCAGGACAGAACCAGCAGCTCCGGTCTTACTGACCTGGAGGGAGAAGCGAACATGAAGAAGAATAATCACCGTTCTGAATTTGGAGAGAATTCGCTGTTGTTAAATATTTGGCAGTCCTGCATGCGTATCTTGCCTTCTCACTGCCAGCCAAATCCACCAGGTAGAGTTTCCCACACAGTTTCTGCTCCGTCTCCACATGCTCCTGCTTGATGTTGATCAGGAAGATGCTGTGGCTGCGAGAGCTGTGCTCATTCATGTCTGGAGAAAGGCAAAAATATAACACAGAGCAAGTAATTAAGAACGTCATTAAGAACTATAAATGCAATTTATAGTGATTGGGACTAAAAACGGTACATTTAAGTTTGGGAAAGATGCACCAGCGCCCATACAGGACAACTTTTAAATATGGTGCATCGTTACTAACTTTTAAATAAAGAAAGTCGACGAATGTAGGGCCTGACATATCTTATAATGTGTAGCCACCAGTCTATCTATTACCCAACATAAAGCTCTTTGTAAAATTAGTCATAACCTTTTCAACTTTATCACATTCTGTCATGTTATAACCACAAACTTCAAATTATTTTATTGGGATTTTATGTGATAGACAATTACTGACATTATTCTTATAGGGGCAAATTAGTTATTGCCTTGGGGATTCTGACATTAATGGTGTCCTCTCCTGACCCCCTCCAACCAATTAAGATGGAGAAAGTCATGGTTGGAAAACAGAAGCCAGTGACTGAGTTGGAGATTATGCTGTTGTAATCAGAGTTGAATGAAAGGCAACTTAATTACCTTTACTACATGGTAGCCATGTAAGCATCTAATTTAAAGGCACAAAGCTCTTCATAATAAAGAGTGTTATGAAGTGCAAGCGGTAACCTGTTGTTTTTTTTAATAATTAAAAATTTCCCTACAAGTAGTTTCAAATCGATCAACATCACAGCAGGAGGATTTGCCCGTTTCACAGTGAGCTGCTGATAAATGAGCAGCACTCTGCTAAATGACTCTCCTGATCGAACCGCCTCACAGGCTGAAAGTTCAGGTTTCTCTGCAGATATCTGAGGGCATCAGCTCAGCGTCGGCAGACTGTGGCCCCATTAGGCTGCTATCAGCAACATCACTCTGCAGCACCGTGAGTCAGCAGGTGGCGACGGGAACCGGACAACCCTGCGCCGCACAGGAATGCGGCTTTCAGCAAATCAGAGAGGCGCTTCTGCTCGCGTGCTGCTCCCTCCATGTTCGAGATTGTGATAAGTTTGAGATTTGTGTGTCTTAAATGCACCGAATCCCAAAGCTCCTCTGATGCTTCCCCTTTTGTTTCAGTCTGCCTTTGGTTTTAAAATCACAGACATTTTAAATTATTTTTTTTATAGTTGTAGGGAGAATAAAATTGGACAAATTGTTCTACTTGAGCATGTTGTTTGTAACAAAACAAACATCATGCTCAACATGGTTACTTTTGTAACCAAAAGTACCAAAGTAAAAGAGCATTTATACTAAAAACAGTTAACATTAATATCTGAAATAATTATAGACCGAATATAACACAATAATGGTAAATTATCATTTTTTAATTGTAAGCCTGTGATATTGCACGAACTTATAGACAAAAACAACAACTAGAGAACAGAGAAATGAATTTGCAGGGTTGAAATGACAAAAGTGCAAAAATAAAGCGAAATGTCCAATTGTCCCATTTATTGAAAATGTTGTGACCTTTATGAAGGGATGTTCAAGTTTTATTTTCTGCCTCTGGTTTTATTTAATTTTGGGGTCAATTTTGTTTTTCTTGACTTTTCACAATATTGCATTTTTAAATTTTACATCTTTTCATCAAGTTCAAACCGCACACAGGGATGCATCCTTGCATCCCTGTATGAATGTTTTTATGGGATTGTACTGATACTCACTGGTCACAGCAACATGGCGGTTGGCTTTGCCTTCATCAATCACATCCATAACCTCATCAGGGCTGGACACAAAGCGCTCAGTGCATCCCTAAGTGGAGGAAAAAATGAGGCAGAGATGTTATCGTTGACGTAATAATCCAGCCAGTGGTTCACTTAGAACCTAGAAGGATAAAAATAGAGCATCTCTGTTACCAACCTTAACATATGGAACCCTGTTCTTATCCTCATGGACAGACAGGTTGGTCTTCGTCACTAAAAGAAACGAAAAATGAAAATAACATCAGATCTATTTGATTTAGACATTTATAGCCAAAAGAAAACAAAATAAATGAGACAAATACTTCTTCACATTAGCAAACTATTCTTTTAATCTCTTTTCAATCTCTATTTACTAACCATCCAGCAGGTCCCGGATTTTGTCCATGTAGATTTCAAAGTAGGAAACCTGATGTAGAAAATGAAGAAAAAGGGGGCAGCAAATAAAAAAGGAAAGGAGGTTAAAAAAAAAGTTCACATCTAAATAAGACACCCTTCCTAAATGAGAAATGTTCACGACACAAGATGCAGCAACTCTAAAATTAGACCTTTATGTGGAATTCCAGGTTTTCGTCCATCGCAAAGATATGATTGAAAATATCCTCAGCAATGCGAGGAATGATGCCCATCTGGTGAGGGTCGTGCAGCTTTCCCTGAAACAGATAAAAAACAGATGAAAAATTAGCATTGAGAAGGTGTGAGATGGCCAGATCAAAGTGTTGATGAAAGCTCTTTTTACAATAACACTCTTAAAACACTAAAACTAAAAATTTATAATATAAAAATAGCAAGATTTGTGATATAAAAAAAATATATAAATAAAATTGTCTCGTTTTCAGGACAACAAACCATTGTCCAGCTTCCATCAACCGGAGCAGAAACAAAACAAACCAGAACCAAAAGCAAAGCAGTGGATAAATAGTGTCGTGTAAATGTAAAAACTGTTAAATTAGATTCTATATAATTGTCTTATTCTGTCCAACGTTTTCGCTGAACAAGATACAGACTGTTGCCAGTCAATCATGCAAGAGCAGAAATATAATATAATATAATATAATATGATATAATATAATATAATATAATATAATATAATATAATATAATATAATATAATATAATATAATATAATATAATATAATATAATATAATGTGGACCTCCATGGTGTGAGTCTTCCCAGAGGACGTTTGTCCATATGCAAAGATGGTGCCATTGTATCCACTGAGCACATCTGCATGTAGAAAGACACAACGATAAATAAATGATTGTCAGATTTTTTTTCTCTCTTTTTGTAATTATTTGTAATATTTTGAGTAGACTGAGCAGTGGATGTATTCCTCAGTTTGACCTTACCCTTGACAATCTGCTTGGCACAGGTATTGTAGACTTGCTCCTGGGTGGTGTTGGTTGGAAACACATGATCAAATGCATACGGCTTCCCCTGCAACAAAACAAAACAAAAGCAAAACGAACAGTTAAAAATGCCATCAGAGAAGAAAATGTTTTGGAAAATAAATTTTGGCAAAACATATTTTTTGCAGTTTTACACCAGGTTCTGGGCAACTTGTTGATAATTCATTAGCCCTGATTGGTTACTAACCACTCCAGTTAAAAACACAATCTTTGTTCAAACAACCAACACACAGCATGTAAACTCTGCTGGCTGACATGGACAACACACGATAACTTCTTTATGCAGTTACTAAGTGTCTCAGCATATAGAGATGTTGAAATAATCATTTCCACAACATGTCTACAGTTCATTCGGCCAACAAAAGAGAGCATGTTTTTCACCAAATAACAGGAAGGCTAAAGGGATAAAACTGTTTCTCTGTTTTAACCTGTCCTGTCTGGTATGGAAATGCTAGATTTTGGAACGTTGGCATCTTTTTGTGAATTTCAGACGTAAGACAAAGATCTTCATTCCCTGGAATACACTTAGAAAGACGACTGTTTTGGTGATGCTAGCTGTGCTAATTAATAAATTAACATACTGAAGCCAGATTAAAATGTCATCTCCAAATCATTTTGTTATTATTTATTTGCTTAGTAAAACTCTACATATGGCACATCACTTCTGTTTCTCCATACAATCAGGATTTATTTTATTTTTTTTTTTGCTTTGCTAGTTGTTTATATATATATATGTGTATATATATATATATATATATCTTTCCAAACAAGATGCTAATGTCTGAATAAAATACAGACCTTCTAAACAAATACTGACTCTTAAACTGGTGTTGTTTTATCTGAGAGTACTTTTATCCATATGCTGGTGCTTAAATCCAGAATGGTGTGCTTTTTATTTAATTGCATCAAATGTAGACAGCCTGTGAGACACACTGGTAAGTGACTCAGTAACCTCCATCACTGTCCCATCTGAACCTGAGGCCAGCCTTCCATAATAATGTCAGCAGCCAGAAACTGAGCTGTATTAATCATCATTAGCAAAATGACTCATCTGCAGTCCGCCTACACATCAGAGTGATTTACAAGGGAGAGACAGTCACTCTCCGAAGAAAGCGTTGGGGAAACCAAATTTATAAAGGGAGACAAGAGAGGCAATAAATAAAGCCAAGAGGATGATTTAAAAAAAAAAATAATAACAGTACAAGAAATGAAAAACAAAGAAATATTGGAAGACCCAAGAGGAGACAGATGCTAAAAGCCAGAGACATGAAAAACCAGGTCAGGCGGTAATGCATGCGGTCTCTGAATGATTATTGATCTGCTCTTTAGGCAATTAGACAGATCGGTTTCTGGCTCTAGTGTCCAACCTAATGCCAACAGAGGAAAGGAAGGTCAAGATGAGACCTATGCATTCGTTACTGGAGATAGTTTCACTGTAGTTTGTCCCTCTGCATGTTATATTTCAAAGATATAGGAGAATCTAAATCAACATTATCCTCTCATTTTTCGGAACGTGTCTTTAAGCACTCTATTTTATTTGCGTCCTTTTTATGTTTGACGTATGCAGCAGCCACGAACAATGTAAGTGAACAATGTAAACATGCAACATTCAGATTGTGGTAAGATAACTAGTTCATTTTGTTAGTACATATGGCATCTAAATTTTGTCTGTTTAAAGAGATAAACAATAATCAAAAAGAAAGTAGAGACACTTTCCAAAAATATTGCCTTGTTTTATAAATTACTTATATGCTAAAATATAGAAAAACTACCAACTACAGTCTGTTTCCAAGCCAGATTCGTTCCATGCTTTTAATCAGAACCTATTTCTTAAACTGTATTATTATGCAGAATTACTATTATAAAAAAAGATGAAACCTCTGCTGATAGTTTTCAACAATGTAATCTTTGTAGACAATTTCCTGTGGTCAAAACTTGTCCAAATGTAACATTACTTTAAAACCAGAATAGGATTTACAACCTGACCTAGAGGTTAACTTTGTGACTTCCTGGTTGGAGCCCCCTGCTGGCGTGGAGGCCATAGAGAGTTCTTGAATTCACACATGATGCACTAGTTGGCCAAAGTTCATCTTGAGAAATTGAAAATTATATTAACAAAGTTATATTTTATTGCAAATGTAACATTTTCTGCAACCCCCGTCTAAGCCAGGATCATGTTTACTTCACATGGTAAATATCTATCAGTGGATCAGCAGACTTTCCCCCATCGTTGCTTGAGAACAAAACATTAGACTTTGCTTCACTGACTCTCATGAGTCAGAGATAATCACATCCATCAAGACGAATGAATCAAAATCTGGCCACTGGCTGCAACTTATCTGCTTCCGAATGTAAAAAATCGATATCATGAAATCTATCAAAAGTTGCTTTTTCATACTAACGCTTACTAATGGCACCTGGCCTGATTCAAGTGTTGCTCATTTTGCCCTTTTTCCCACTTCATATGTTAGCAGTGATGCTTGTTTTTGGGTACAAAGCTGTGTCATCCACCATTTTGACTTTAAATAATAATACCTGCAACCAGAAGTTAGTTATTTTTGGCCAAAATTTGTCATATTTTATAAAACTTGTCTGGACCACAAAGGATTAGAAAATGAATAAATCAAAATAGAGCATAGAAAGATTTCTGATTATAATAATTTACAATCTAATATGATTAGATATTGTGCTTGAATCTTCTTGGGAGAGTCTATCTCCATGAAAATTGCAAACTGACAAAAATAAAGTCTTCCTTCATGGCTTAAGTGCACAGTGACAATGTTTATTTTTCTTCTTCTTCTTCTTTTATAGGTCCAAAGCAATATGACAGAGGAACATGGTCAGTTTGGCCCTTTTAAATCTTTGTAAGTCTGCATGCTTGTAGTTTTTGATGAGGAACTCACTGTTATGCCTCTTGTGATGTCATCAATCCAAATTTTAAAAAGGCAAAATTTACATCTTTTCTCTCTTCGGTGCACTTAAAAAAACAGATTTACTAAGAAATTGCACTGTAAACATGTCACCCGGCAATGTGTTTACTGTCAGTGATTATTAGGGAGGTGGGGGGTACACCACCCAGGGCCTCTTTAACACTGAGGCGAGGTGGGCAAAGATGAGCGAGATGAGCTTCCGTATTTCTTCTTCGTTAATAAGAATAAATGATTCTCAAAGAAAATCGCAACATTTAAACAAAAATGAACACCAGAGCAATCTAAGCACCACGCAGAGCACAGTCAGCTGATGCAATAGGCCAATGTGCGCATTTCAGAAACATCACATGAATGCTGAACTTTTGCGCTTGGTCATGCAACAGACAGCAGAACAAGAGAAAAGAGCGCGGCGTTTTAATTCGCTGCTGCATCACGTTCAGCAGCTGAGCTCCGACCCAAACAGATGGGGTCGGAGCTCAGCTGGTGATTTATTGATGAAGGGCCCGCAACAAAGCGGGCCCCCGCATCCTCACTCACCCCCACGATCACGGTGTCGTCCCCTTGAAATTTGGGCAGGAACTGGTCCCCGCGGATGATCTCGGACTGGTTGAGAGGGCGAAAGCGACACAGCACTTTTATGTTGCACTCCGCTGGTACGTCGGCCATTGCGCAGATTCGAGGGTGGCGTTGATGAGAACGATGATGATGATGATGCTGCTGCTGGAAAGATGATGCTGCTGAGGCTGGAGGGCGAGCAGATGCGGCCTGATCCGACTGCCGAGAAGAAAAAAGAAAAAAAAAAACAACAACAACCCAAACAGCAAAGGATTCGCGGAAGAGGTCGAAGACAATCCGGGCTGATCGTGACAAGCCGAGGAGAAGGTTGCGGTAGATCTATGCGGGATTTCTGTGTCGCAGTGAAGCGGGCAGGCTAAATTAGATGTCAAAGCGCAAAAACAAGCCCTACATTATTAAATCAATTGGCCCTGGTGTTGAACGCCTTCGCCCTGTTTGGTTTTCTCTCATGTCTCCTGCCTCCGGTGGTCTCCGTCAGGGGCGTCGGCGGATGTGCGTGTGGCCGGCTGAAGGTGAGATGCTGCTGGAAGGGCAGTGAGGTAAAAGCTGCTGCTCTTTCGGCCTGCTCGGGATAGAAACGGCGCCCTCTGTCGGTGTTTGGAGGAAGGGCGTGGTCAGCATCCGCTTCTTTAAAGCGGTACCCACAGCCTCAGCATCATCTGGAGTCAGAGCCGCATCATTATAGGAAGAGGAAGTCGGAGCCAACATGAAGAGCATCGCACTGATTAGGAGACACACACACAAAAAGTTTAATAATATATGAATCATCATTCAGAACCATTTTCAGGAAGCTTTTTGATCTCATTTAAGTCACTTTGAAAAAATGAAAAAATAATTAAAAGTGGGTTCTGGGCGGAGAGCGGCTATTGTTAATGGCTGAGCCTCACTTTGAAGATGTACCACAATGATTGATGATGAGACAATATGATTCAGCGGAATGTGAAGCTTGAGGACATACTCTGCCCATTAAAATGTTGGACAGACTGCTATAAGACGGGTTTAGGTAAGCAGACTGGATCAGCTGCTTGCAGGGTTTATTTAATGCTCAGGTGACATCACAACTTGGAGTGTTGTGGAAGACAGCCACGACTTCAAATAGGAGCAGTGCTTTCCGAAAGTATTCATAGCAATTGCAATGTATTTATTTATTTATTATATTTTGTCATATTATAACAAACTTCAATACTTTTGACAGTGTTACAGTGTACTTTGATTCACATCTTAGCCTATTTCTCTCAAATTGTGATTTGCTTCACGATCGATTTCTTTGCTAAAGTATATCCTGTATGTAAGTGTAAATGTTCGAGGTGAATGCAGCAGAAAAATAAACTGACTTTCTGATATGCTATGCCTTGAAAATGTATTCACACATCTAGAACATTTCCAAATTTTGTCATTTTGAAACCAGAAAATATTTGTTTATTCGTTGTTAGTTTATTGTTTATGGACGTGGTCATTGTACAGCTACATTGTACATGACTTTATTTTCAAGCAGAATAATGGTACAAAATAACCCTGATTATTTATTATTGGAAAACTCTTTGAGCCAGTGGTGGCTCAGGTTCATATGACTTCTGCAGGACTTGCAATGCCTCAGAAAAGTATTGATATAATTTGAGATTTAGGGGTTTCATGTGACAGATCAACACAAAATTATTCCCAATTGTGAACTAGAAAAAAAACCCTATTAAAATCTGGAAAGTGTGGTGTGCATTGTAGTCAGGCAGTTTTGCAACCAACAATATTCCAAACTTCTCCTGGTGCACTGTTTGCTGTAATCAATCATCTGAAAATAGAAAGAGTGTGAAACAGCAAGAAAATTCCTTAAGAAATTTAACCGGAGCCTGCCAGTTAAATTTCTTTAACCAGCAGGTTAAAGAAATTTAACCTTCCCAAACTGCAGTTTGGGTCCAAACTGCCCACCAGTTTGAACCCAGCGTTCTGAAAATTAACATCAATGCTAAGCTTAGCTAAATGGTAGTCAATAGCCTGTGGAGAGTCACAATCATGTATACTAACATGGACTTGCACCATTCAGTATGTTAAAATTAGTGGATAAGCTAAAATTGGTCAAAATGCTAATGTTAGCCTAAATGCTGTCAGTAGCATGTGGGGTATCATTAGAATGTTGTCTTTCATTGAATTCCTACATTCAGTGTCCTAAACATGGCTAATAAGAAAAATAGCTAAAACTTATTTTAGGGAAAAGGCTAATGCTAATGCACTGCCCTCCCTGTGCATTGCTATGGGCGGGCCCCAACCACAAACCAAGAAAGACAACCCAGGCAGGGAGGATCTTAATCAGGGAAGCTAAAAAAGGCACATGGTAGCTCTGGAGGAGCTGCAGAGAGCCACAGCTCATGTAAGCAAAATCTCCTAGTAATATACTCCATAAATTTGTTGTTTATGAAACAAAAAAACAACAACACGGGTTTAATTGCTCGCCACAAGTCATATAAAAGCAAATGCAAACAATGAGGAAAAATGGAGGAAAATGTAGTGCAACCTCCAAAGTCTTACAAGCTCCCCAAAAATGTTACTCTTGTGAATTCAAATCCAAATTTCTAATTTTTGTTTGAAAAGAAAAAAAAAAAACTGAAGGAGAAAGCATGTATTCCTCCATTTCATAATTGGGCTGGTCTATTAAATAAAAGCCTCAAGATTTTCTTAAGGTTCTTGGAGAAGCATGACAAATGCAAAAATGAAATAGATAACCCAGCAATGTACTGTGATTTATAAATGGATTATTTACCTACAGTTAACACCAATAATATAACCAAAATGTATATCTAAATATTTATCATTTTACAGTGAGACATTTGTTCCAATCATTACTTCCATAATCTGACTCAAAAGGAAAACGCCTCTTGAATTTATGGCACTCATCAGTAACAGAAATAAACAAAAGCAAAACATTTTTTGTGTAAATAGTTTAATATTAAATAAAAAATGACTCCCATATAAAAAAAAAGAACGCTACAGTCCACAATTTAATCGTCTTTTTTTTTTCCTCTTTTTTCTTTTTTAAACATAAGTATTGAAAGCAAAAGGGGTAGAATGAGAAAAATAATTACAATTCCAAGAAAATTCACAATTGTTTTCTCTGGTGTTTCTCTGACAATATAAAATCAAACACATTAACTGTACATATATACAAAATGTCCAAGTATAGAAATTGCATAATCTGCTTTTCTTTTCACTTTTCTTTTTATATATATTTTTTTAAATACAGACAGAGATGCCAAAACTCCTGGGGCAGGGCAGTGAGTGGAGGAGAGCTCAGAGAGTGATATGAGGAAACACAGGGAGGATAAACGCATCACTCCAAGTCCACAGTTACACACACAGACTCAACAGTTACACACACACACGGACACCATCACGCTCTGTCTTGTTACCCTTGCAAACCACTTCTCCAATTTTAAAAAGACATACAGTACTTTCCACAACCTCAAAGTTTGTGCAAATGTTTAGATCCGTAATGCGTGGATGGGAGCGGGCCTTATACTCTCCACCGCACCGTAGCAACATGTCATTTTAATAATATGTGAAATGTAACTAAAATTGCCAAAAAGTCACAAAATGCACCTCAAGTATCATGAACTGTCAAGATTTGTTGTGGATTTGCAAAAAACCTCACAAATTCAGTCATTTCAGAAGGAAGTTACAGGGACCCGGGCTTAGTAACTAAAATAAAGAAGAAGATTTAGCATAGTGTACAAAAGAATGCTGGACTGTGTCTCGATTAATTATGAGCAATTCTTACAAGTAATAAACAATTCTAGCTAACGAACGGCTATGTTTTTGTTTTTTGTCTTTCTTTTTTTGGTGGTTGATGTAAACAGCCAAAGAAACCCAAACCAAACCATTTCCTTAGCAACGTCCAATCTGAGTTCAAGAGGAAAGGGATTCATTTCATTCTCACTGCTTCTCAGCACTTCCTTCAAACCTTTAAAAAAAATGTTCTCTCAAATACAACCACCGCCTCTAAAAATACAACAGCTATGAGAGAGAGACTGGTTCTTCTATACTGATACCAAAACAAATTTTTGACAAACACAACTGTGGCTCAGCAACAGCACGCGCTCAAGCTCACAAAAAGACAAAAATCCACACACACACACACACACACACACACACACACACACACACACACGCGGAGACACACTTTCAACACAGAACATCATTCAAGTAGACGGGTTTTATCCTGACTCATAGTAACACACTGATAAGAAAACAGTACTCGTTTGTTTTTCATTGATATAACACCAACCTAGTTGAAAGATCTCTGATCACAAAATCCAGATGTTGTTTTATGACTTAAGAGAAAATCTAGTGAAAAAACTATCCACAAAAATCTTCCCATACCTCCCACACAGTTTTAAAAAATAAATTCATCTGACTATATCTTTCTCCTATGTGTTATTTTAAATAGTGGTTGCCACACTCAAGTTGACCCGACGACAGCATCCCTTTAGTGCAGTTGGGTTTTTTTGTTTCGTTTCGTCTCTCCTCCCACTAAAATGCTCGAAGCAGTAGTGATGACAGTAGAGAGATGGATGGGGTGTGTCGGGAGGCGCCTGGCCGCCGTTTTACTGCTGAATGTCTTCTTCCACTAGTCACTGCCTCTGAGATCTGGTACCTCGTCTCCGCCTGCCGCGCACAGACCTGTCGGGTTTCAGGAGCGCCGCCTGGAACGGGAGAAAGCCTCATGTAAGCGCAACGTTCAACTCTTCATGTAACAAATTAGTCCCGAGTGACCACGCATCTTGTAAAAAAATTAAATTAAAATTAAAAAATGCAGTTTTTCCAGACTCATTTATCCAAAGTTCTCAGTCCTTCACATGTTAAAAAAACACAAAGAAAAGACACAAGGAAGGAAAGGAGAGGAAGAACTCAAAGGAGGAAGGATGTCATTTAACAATGGGTTAAAAAAGGACAAATATTACAGGGATGTTCTTGCTTCCGGTCTGGATTATTTTCAGACTTGGCTAAGTGGATTGGACTTAGTCTGGCTAAGTCCAATCTATTTAGCCAGACTGGACACGCATTCATCTAAACAGCAAACATTTTCTCAACAACCAAAGTCAACAAGTCTTTTATTTCCATAGTATTTACACTTTTTAAACCAAAACTCAACCTAATTGTTGTATTTAAATTATTTACAAGAGTGTTTACAGAAATTTAAATGCACTCCTCGTGGGAAGGAATGCAATTTCCATTAAGGTTTTAAGGATGTATTTGAACAGCTCAGACAACTTGAAGGATATTTAAAAAGAAGAATTTATATTTACTGTAGATTTCCTCAAGTTGCTGAAAAGTAATGACGGACCAATTAAATCATAAACTTTATGTCATTATGCAAACTTTAGTGGGATCAAGACAAGACATTTCAATGAGGGGAAGGTGGAAAATCAACATGTGGAAGATACTCTCAGCACTAAATTATATAAACACCTAATTGGCTAATTCTACCATCTTTGGGAATAAAAGACATTAAATAAGACATGTTGGAAAGAATCTTACTTATACAACTTATAAAAAACATGGTTGTTGTGATAAACAGTCTTAGAGGGGCAGGTGTGTCTTACTGTAGCCTTGGTTTCCTCTAGTGCTGTAGCATCCATGTCTCTGAAATCTTCTAACACGTTCTGAAGCCTAACAAAGCAAGAAACATAACAATTAAAGCTTACTAAAAGTAAGACTTTTACTCCAAATATTTAAATTAAAGCAGAAAAGTGTCCAGAGAGTGTCCAAGATGAACTTACGTTTGTTTTCTTTTCCTTCCTCGTCTGGCTCCACCTGCAGCCCCTGCTTGATCCTTGAAGCAGAAGATTATAACATTATTATGAATTTATATCTTGGTAGTAATTCTAATTAATCACAATACCTTGACCACCTTTTTTAAAATCCATATAAAAAATATTTTTAAAGGCACAGAAGTAAATAATTCAGAACATAAATTCTGTCTTCAGGCAGAAGACACAAACGCCTACCATTCCCTGTCCAGTGAGCAGCAATGTCTCCGTTGTGTCTTTGCTGGGCCTCTCACTGCGTCCATCTCTGGGACTGAGGTATCCCGCGTGGGGACGTTGTCCCTGCCTGTCCACGCCCATTTCCACGAATGGACAAACTGCTGCTGCCGGACCAGTACAGTCTGTCTTCGCCTCCTCCAAGTATACGGGGTGCAAAGGTGGCTCTAGGTGGGTGTGTCCTTCTATGACTGGCTTCCTCTGTAGGGGGGACGTAGGCCCGTCCTCTGTTGGCTTGGGCGTCCCCTGGGCCGGAGAATGCGCAGCAGCTTCCAGGCTGAGTCGTGATAAGTCTGGGTTGCGGAGCGAGCAAGCTCGCCGTGGGCTCAGGGAGATGGGGGCGCTCGCCTGGGGCAGAGTGGGGGCGTTAGTGGACGAGCTCTGGTGCTCCAGGGGGAAAGAAACCGGCGGTAAGGCACAGAAGGGTGAAGTCGGGTCTGACGGCCCCAGCTGAGCCCCGTCTTCCTGCTCTTTAGCACTCACTTGAAGAAAAGAGGTATAAATGGTGTCCATGAAAGAGGTGTAAGGGTCAATGACGGACCTGCCCTCTGACCCCCTCTGAGAGGGCGGGGGGGATTCTTGAGCAGGAGGAGGAGCCAGAGCCGAAACAGGACATGGCGATACTTCAGGAGCAATTTCGCTGGCTGGTAAACCTTCGTGTGCAGCTGGTCTTTGAGTTTCCTGCAAAGATCCAGGTTTCTCCCCGTCTGAGGGAGGCGCAAGGTTCAGCTGGACAGGAAACAAACGACACAGTTAACAGCCGAAGAAGAAGAGAGAAAGTCGATATGTAGCTTGAGAGACGCTAAAGAGTGTGGATGCGGCTAGTTAATTTTTGTGGATGCCACTATATAATAATTAAATACAAGTCTAATTTACCAATTCTATGCGATTTATCTTCTGCATTTTCTAAGCCAAAAAACTCATGACTTGCTCTAAGGTCTGTCGGTTCACTGTCACGTGTTCATATTTTTATGCCTGTGTAGCAAGAGGTCTGGTTTCAGTGTCATAAACAAGAGCAATGCTGCAGCACAAGCAATACACTGACAAAACAAAAATACCCAATGTCAGAAGTCTAAATAACAGCAATAACCTACTTGGATGTTATTGAGTAAGTTGATTCCTCCATCAGGGCTCTGCAGCAAACCCAAAGCAGAAGCTTGAACTGGGGACAGAAGAATGGAACCCGCTCCGAGGCCGACCATGTTCTGGAGCCCGGCGATGCCGGGAACGTCTCCTAAAGAGACACAAAGACACTGGGTTGCTCTAATGTTGCTGAAAAAAAATAGCTAAATGCTTAATGTTCTAAACTTAAACATTAAATAAAATAAAAAAGAGCATTTCGGAGGTTAGACTCCAACTCACCTAACATAGACGGGTTAAGCAAAGTGGGAAGTAATTGTTGGAGGAGAGGATTATCTTTGCCTTGGAGAGAGACTGGGATGAGGGTGTCAACAGCTGTATCAGTGGGTACCTGCATAGCGGAGCATCGTACAGAACAAGATACACTTTCAACATCTTTAGGAAAAAACACAACTATCGAAAGATTGAAAATCCAAAACCAAACAGTTTGATTTTTATTAAGACGATCCTATAGTAAATTCTAACAACTTCCATCCTAATTGATTAAACAAAACATTTTTGATCACTGATGATGGCTAACATTTTGAAACAGATGTGGCGATTATAAAACGGTCCCAGGAATTAAACCTAATCTCAAAATGCAATATTTAAATCCTTTTTTTTTTTTAACTATTTAGACAAAAAAGTGGTGCCTGAAGTTACTATATTTCATACAATACTTGATTTCTGTTTTACTTTGATTTACCAGCATTGTTTTAACGCTGGAAATTAATCTAAAATGTTTTCATTTACATCTCTTGGAATCAAGAAATCGCAACAAAACTCATCTTATTCTTTTGTAACTAAAATCTTAAGGGGGAAATAAAAACAGATACTAAGATTTACAATTTTGAACAAACACGAACAAAAACAGAGCAGTTAACTAAATAAAATCCCAGGATTTTGAAGGTTAAGAAGAATAGGGATGAAACAATTAGTCGGATTAATCATGATGAATTGATTATTGAAATAATGGTCAACAAATTTAGTAATCAATTAATTTCTAGCTGGAGTATATAGACTCTAAAACAGGCTGTTTTGTTGGAGCTGACTGTAATCTCATTGTATTTGTCCGGTGTTAACAATAAATTCAAATTCAAAAATAAAGGTTAGTTGCAGCCCTAATTGAGAATGAGCTGAGTAGAACGAGGTAGTAGGAGGTCGGAGCCTACCTGAGGCTGGGCATGTTGGGTTTGCTGTGCAGGAGCTAACTGGGTGTTGGGAGGAGAGTGGAGCTCAGCAGAGCTCAGGGCAGCTGTGAGCAGAGCAGGGCTGAGGGGCAGGAAGGCTGCAGGAGGAGAAGGAAGAGCGGCAGGAAGGAGCAGAGACTGCAGAGCTTGGATAGGGTTCTCCGCTCCAGCGGTAAGAGGAAGAAGGCCGTGGGTTATGTCTAAGAGGCCTGAGGTCGGATCGAGGAGGCCAGAGGTCTTATCGAGGCTGAGCCCCTCCAGAGTGGCGGGGATCTGTTGGGAGTGCTGAATCGGAACCTCCAAGCTGATCTGGTTCAGGTGACCCAGCACCGACAGAGGCAACAAGGAGGCGGGCTGCTGCCCGACCAGAACAGAGGCCATGAGCAGGGCTTGAAGACTTGATCTCTCTGTTAGGTCAGGTTCCTGTCCTGCAGACGGCGCCGAGGCAGCGAGCGGGTTCAGCAGGCCCAGAAGGTTCAGCGGCAGCTCCCCTTGCCCGCTACTCAACAGGGGCAGCAAAGGAAACAAAGGGTTGTTGTTAACCTGCTGCTGCTGCTTCTGCTCTTGGTTTTGTTGCTGCGATTCCTGCACCAGTAAATGCGGCTGCTCCGGTTGGTGCGGCTCTGCGAGGTTCGATGGTGGCTGTGGCGTAACGGAGGCGGGAGGTAACTGCGCATGTTGTCCTCCCAACCAGAGCCCTCCTAAGGGCAATGAAGCCAGGACCGTGGAATCCAAGAGCGACGGTAAACCTCCTGTGGATGACAGCAGCTGAAGCAGCTGCTCCTGGTTCATGAAGGGAAAAGCTTCCGCCAGCGCTAACGGAGCCGCGGTCTCTCCCACACTGGACGAGCTGGCCGGACTGTGACTCCCCTCATGAGGCGCAGAGACACTGAAGGTGGGGCTGGTGGAGGCTGGGGGCGTCTTTGGATCTAAATGTTCAGGTTCCACTTGTACTGTGGAGAAAACCCCACCCAGAAGTATTAACTTTTATAAAAACAAGAAGAGGAATTTTAAAGACATCTTACACTGCAAAAACATTTTTACCAAATAAGAAACTAGACCAAGTAGTTTTTGGTTTACTCCAATAAAACCATTTTAAAAAAGTTGTGCTTTATTATAAACCGAAAGGAAAATTGAATAAGATTTTCAAGTTGCAATTAAATCCAAAGCAACTAATTGTGTTCAAATGTAATTTCACTAATAAACAGAGCTAACTAAATGTGTCTAATTTATTCTCACTTTAAATGCAGCTGTTCTTTGAAGGCCTCAGAAGTTTGTCAGGTAAATTTATACTGGTTAGTACCTCAACAAATACAAATATAGTTCAACAGTGGGCAGATTAGAGTCCATCCAACAGGTCAAATATATCAAGCTTATTAACTGGCTGATATTATGACAATGGTTCAATATCCTGTACAGGTCCAGAGAGGCAATGATCCAAGGCTTAGTTGAGCAAATCTATTGACAATATAACTAGCAGTTGTGCATTTTAATCTTGGCTTTCTGGACAAAAGGAGCAGACAGTGTCAGATGAGGCCAAAATGAAACTTTCTGATCTGCTGCACATATAAAATGCTACATGTGTTAGGAAAACGCCACCATCTCTACAGTAAAAAATGGCTGTGGTAGCATAATGCTGAGGGGACACTTTTCTTCATCAGAAACATTTAAGTTGGTTTAAGTTGATGTGGAAATAGATGGACACGTAGCAAAACTGGATGAAAACCTGTTAGAGGCTGCAAAACATTTGCGATTAGGGAGGAGGCTCTTCTCCCAGCAGGACACTCCCAGACAAACAACTACAGGTACAATCAAAGCACAATAAAGTTTTAGATTGGCCCAGTCAAAGTCCAGACAATGTATTACAACATTTATCGTTGTAATACATAAGCTCTTCGCACTTATGCGCAACGTTGTTGCTCCCATAAAATCCTCCAAAATACACAAAATGTAAGATTTCAAGGAACATTAACACTTTAACAATGCGTACTATATGAAAAGCACACAGATTGAATATATAACGTTACCTGCTGCAAGGTTTTCTGTAGAAGACGCGTCAGCATCGGCGCCGTGATTGGAGGAATCCCCCTCCGCATGAGTCACACTGGAGGATGCCGAGAAAAGAGCCAGGACGTGGTTACTGAGATCCAGAGGCTTCGGAGAAGAAGGTACTCCGGCTTCTGCCTGACTCAGGTTCACTGATGTTAGTAGGCTGCTGCTCCCGGTCTCCACGGCGACGGCTCTGCGGGGAGAGGCCGCGTACGAAGACGCCTGGGAAAGCGTGTCTGACGTGGGCATGTGGTTGTCAGACGGCTGATCCTTGTCGGCGAGAGAGGAAGTCGTTCGCTGAGACGGGTCAGAGTTGCTCTGAAAAACTTCAATGGACTTGCAAGGAGAGCCTCTTTGGAGAGGAGTTGATATAGTCGACTGTGGAAGAGAGTGGGACTGTAATATGACAGAAGAGGAGGGGGAAGGGGAAGAAAGTGGCAGCTGCACTAGGGGTAGGGGATTAGTGTTATCTGTTTGGCACACAGGCCGACTCTGTTGGGTTCTGGCATTAGAAGGAGGAGAAGGTGGGGACTGCCTCATGGTCGGTTCATTAGTGTGTCCACCACCTTCGGCAGATCTAGACGAAGCTGAGGCCGAGTGTGACGCAGTGGCCTGCGCGTTCTGAACGCTGAGCAGGTGTAACAAAGCGGACAGCGGTTGGGTTGGGGGGTCTATGCTAAGAGGCATGGGTGTGGGGGCTGTAGTGAAACTCCGAGTCTCGTTTGGCCGAGGAGACCTGGACAGATGTCCCGGAGGAGCAGAAAGTCTGGGATGATGGTTGTCCAATGTGACTGTACTCTGATTTTGCACAACTGAGGTAGAGTAGGAGTGTGAGGAGGAGGGGAAGGATGTGGAAGAAGAGGAAAGGTTGATAACCATAGCAGATGTGGCCTCGTCGGCTGCCGCTTTTCGGACTCCATTGGCGAGTGACGGCGTGTCTCTCAGCACGCCGACGACTGTGGGGGATCGCCGCCGCCTCTTCCTATGCGACGCACCTCGTTCTGCTGTCGGGGGAGGGTGGGGCGAGGAGGACACGAGGGACTGGGCTAGAGTTTGGGATGGGGGAAAGAGAACAGCAGAAGCCGCTGCGAGGGAGGGATGAGGAAGCCTAGCAGAAGCGATGGAAGAGGAAGCGATGCTGTTATGTAAAGTGCTGTTTGTTACCTTTTGTTGCTGTTGGGCCTCTTTCAACACATCCAGAGAGGAGTGCAAGTTCCCTACGCTGCTGGATGCGTTTGAGCCCTGGGTGATCTGGTTGGCCAGCTGAGCCTTGGCCGCTGCGGAGAGCAGGGTACTAGCAGGGAACGAAACTGGGTGTGGCAGCTTGCCCTGATGGCTATAGTGGTGATTCAGCAGCGGCCCCAGATTCAAGTTAGAGGGCGCCGACTGACTCAAACTGAAACCTTTTGGTCCCGCGCTATCGGCCGGAGTCACGGTGCCCTTGGTGGGTTTTGAAGAGACGGCATGAGGGTGACTGCTGCTTTGGTTGGTTGGCAAAGAAGGGTTAGCGGGGTTCAGGATGTGGTGGTTGTTAGCGCTGCTGTTGCCTGAGTTCTTAAACTGCTCCAAGATGTCTTCCAGCTTGTACTTAGGGAAGTGGGGGCTGGGAAGAGGGGACCCGCCGGGGACTGGAGAGTGTGGAGAGGAAGAGGCAGACTTCCTCCTGTGGGGTAAGTTATTTCCCATCAGTCCTCCTCCTCCTCCTCCTGCTTCGGCCGGCGTGGAGCCTCCTCCATGCTCGGACGCAGAGGAAGGAGAGGCAGACGGGTGGCGGGATCGCTGATGAGAAGGCAAACCCATGGGGTGCACCGAGGGAGAGAAGGAGTTAGACGGAGAAAGGGGAGTTACAGGGTAATGAGTCTGTCCTCCTCTTGCTCCTCCAAGAGTCATAGGGGAAGAGGGAGGAGGCGATGACAGGTGACCTAACCAAGGAGAGCTAGGGGTCTCAGGGGTTTTGGGTGTTATTTGACCTTGATTGGTGTTTTGAGGTGTGGGCGTGTGGGGTGACCTCTGGGCAGGGCTGTGTGGTGGAAACGAAGTGCTAGTGGAAGCAGTGGAGGCTGCTGGGAGAGGAGGATGATGATGTCTTCTAAAAGCATCTAGGGGGTGATGACAGTTTGTGCCTGTATTCGGCACAGGGGAGGAACCATTGTAAGGGTAGATGAAGTGATGGGAGGATTTGGGGCTGGGGGAAAGGTTTGGGTGAAGGTTGTTGTGCCCCCGAGTTGGTACTGGATTGTGTTTTGAATAAAAAAGTCCACGCTCGTCCTCTTTGCGCTCTGAATGTTCCTTTTTTGGATCCCCACTATCCCCTCGAGTTACATCTGACAAAAAACACACACATTTTAAGTTTTAAAGTCAAATGTGAACAAGACAGATCACTAGAAAAGCTGTCTAGCTTGACGCTTGATACGGTCTCATTTCTAAAAGAAAAAGATCATTCAGGACCATCAGTCTCTCGATTCTAAACAGATCAATTCCAAGACAAGAATCTGTTAGCTGGTGTCCAGCTTTTGATTCTTGTTACAATCAAAAGCGAAACATCACTGGAAGAATCATTCCCTGAATTCACGTTTCAGATATAATGACATATGGGGCAAGTTTTTATATTTGTACTCCTATAACTTTCCTACAATCCTTCAAAGATTTGTTAGCTTTTTAATTCTAAATTGGAAGAAAAACAATTTGTATACAGAAAAAAAAACATCTGTCCCTGTGAGTCAAAACTTAGTAGGCTTGTCTGTCTCCTTAAAATAGCAGTTTGTCCCAGGTGTGACGTTCTAGGTCTTTAAAGTTTACCTGGATGATGAAAGTTGGTGAATGGAAGCTGTGAGGCCTGCATACTCCGACACAGAGCAGCCATCGCCACCACTTTCCTGCGGTGATTGCACAATTTGGTCATGTCCTGCTCTGCTTTACATGACGGCTGACTGTTCTGTTCCACTTTCACACCCACGCTGAAGTTGAAAACCTGCATGACACAAGTTAAAAGGAGGATGAAATGATTAATAAGTTAAAGACAAACATCACGCCTGGAATATGATCACAGCTGAGGGCAGTGTAGCAGGCATTTTTCATTCCTGCTCAGGAAAATGTATTTTATTTTGCACTAGTCAGATAAATTGAAAGAAAATTAAAAAGTTCTTTGTGGTTGTTTTGCTTTATATGTAGATATAAATGTGTTGGTATTTTAAATACACCTTCAGAGTTGAACGCAGAGAATCAAAAATCATTTTGTAACATTCAAAAGGCCAAAAGACCAGAAAAATTGCCAAACTTTCTTGCATAGGATGCATTAAACTGACTCTAAAGTAATAGTTCTACCTTATGAATGATGAGTGGGCACTCCAGACCACATTTGCAGGTACCATCAGTCAGTAGGTAGGCTTTGACCTCATCCAGTGTGGACAGGGTGGTGCCACTGGGACTACAGCGAGGAGGGAAAAGAATGTTAGTAGTCAAAGAGAGACTGACTTGCACTAAAGAGTTTTCTTTTAGCCCTATTTCAATTTTAGACTCAACGTGATTCCAGAATCAATGTAAATAAGATTAAGTTTACTTTGCCATTTTTGTGGTTTTTCTTGTAAATGCTGCAAGGCAGAAAACGAGGAAATCAGCTTCAAAACAGGCAACATCAAGGAATATGTTGACTCTTACAGAGTATCCACCATATTTTCCAAAAATCTTCTGGTCATATTTTTATTTTAGTGATAAAATGTATGAAGGAAAAGAAAGTTTAGCTAACAATAATTACCTGAAAACAGGGATACATTTTGCAAGAAAAATTACTACAAAAGTGAAGCAAGCGAGCATTAGCCTGCTACGCTAATTTCAAGATGCAGGTTTACAGAAGAGTTTGTAGATTTTTATTTGAGGTGTTTTGGAACATGAGAGCAGCTTTGTGAAACCTAGCTAACGTCATGCTGGAGCAGACTACCCTGCAGGCAAAAATACCAACCACTGTCATAAAACACACAGGAGTGACAGACTGAGCCACATCTGAGTGTCATCGGTGAGTCAGTATGGGACACAGTCATGGTAATGTGGAACCTATAATGCCAATAAAATTTAGTGAGAATATTCAGTTTGATTATTAACTTAATGAATGAGAAACAGAAACAGAGTTAGGCCTGTTCAAGAAGTCAGGAACACATTGAAAACAGTTATTAATTAAGGAATGTGGGTTCAAAGAAACTGGAGAAAGTGACAGAAACATTGCTACATGGTTTCTTTTGTAAAATTTCAACCATTCAAATTCCATCCAGCTTACAATAAGAAACAAAAGATAATTTTTCAAAATAAACTACATACAAATCAATGACATTGCAGGCTAACTGATTAAAGTTCATTTCGTACAGATTTCCAGAGTCTATTAGCAGTGTCTCAAAAATGTTGCAGTCCATCAATAAATAAGCACATTCTCCTGTTCTACATGTCTTCAAATGACCCAACGCACCTGACATAGGTCACCTGCCCTCTCTCCACTCTCCGGAGCCAGCCAATGGGGACATGTGTTGCAGCAGCGTGGACCGCATCCTTGTCTCTGCTGACGGTCTCACTGCCTCCCATCATTTTGTCGCTGCGTCCTGCCAGCACCTTGCAAAAGCAGCAAAGGGTTACCGCACGCCGGTAGGCAGTTTAAACAGATGGAATTTAAATGTCCAGAAATCAAATTAAACTAAAAATGTTGTTAAGAATTTGTACATTTAAAGTCACCTGAGTTTAAAACATTTTTGACAGATTTAATTCTCTTATTCTTTTATTTCAGAACATTTTAGGCCAGAAGTACCTGGTCTTCAGAACCAGTTACTACAGTCAATTAAACAAGATTCAATTGTTTAATTGACTCTTTAAACAATTCAATTCAAACTCATTTTGATGTTTTAGAGCCATTAGAAATAATGCCATAGCTGAACTGTGTTAAATATTATATACATTTGACGTTATTTCATACAAGTAAATACATTTCAGCAACATTTCCCAAAACAACACAGTATGTACAAACTAGGTCCAAGTCTTTTTACTATTTTTATTTCACACACAAGTTTTAAGAGCACAAAATCAAGCTGTCTATTGCGGGATTTTTTTGTGCCGACCAATCGTCTATTCATAGCAGTCAGCTCAAAATGTTGTGCTTCCTGAAACCACAAAAATCATTTTCTACTTTCTACAACTCTGAAATTTTATTTGTGGCTCCAATTAGTAATATCTACAAACAGGAAGTCACATAGAGCCATCTTGGTGCATCTGTGGAACTATTTTTTCATGGTTCATAAGAGTCAGATGAAAATCAGAACTAAATTAAATGGAAAGGCTGTGATACAAAGTTTCAAGAAAATACAATGAAGTTAGAATGTGATTATTCTTGAAAATATTAAACTACCTCCTTGACATAAAAACCCTGGATTAACTGTAAGCAGGCACAGGTTAAGTATAAAGGCAAACTAATGTTATAAACTGTTATGATTTTAACACCACTGAAATGTCAAAAGGAAAAGATTTTGTCCATCTGTGAGGAGCATAGCTCAAACCCAGCGATGCCCCTTCCCAGTTGTTGCTGTGCACTGTGGCTGAAAGACAACTAGCAGACTTCGGATGCGGAAAAGAGAAGGATAACACTTTTAAAACTACAGCTGGTACTCGACAAGCTGCAAGTCTGTTAAGCATTCAACTGCAGGCTGGCTAGCCAAGCGGCCTAATTAACCAGCAAATAAGGAGCAGAACAGCAAGGAAGTGTAATATTCAATACACAGCACATTTATAAGAAAACTTTTACATATTGCATGTTTCTTCTGTATCCTATGCCAGTAGATAATCATATGAAAATGTATAGTGGCATTTTAGAAGCTGTGTGTTGCTTTTCAGTTTTAAAGAAAGCAGTTAGAATATGTTCTACATTATTTTAAGTAAGTGTAACCGTGCTATTTTTACACAAGGCTAAAGTATCTTAAGAAACTCGTCCCTGAACATGTCCAGTCTGGAGGACTGTAAATACAAACAGCACAAAAGTATGCACACTTCTGTAGTTTTATATAAATTTCCACACATAAAAAAAAAGCTTCCAAGAAGTACAATCTTTCTTAAAAACAGTCTAGATTGAGTAGAACCCAGTGTGTTCCCTATTTAGTGGGTGTGGCCACACCAA
Source organism: Poeciliopsis retropinna (assembly GCA_010277075.1). Lineage (NCBI taxonomy): Eukaryota > Metazoa > Chordata > Actinopteri > Cyprinodontiformes > Poeciliidae > Poeciliopsis > Poeciliopsis retropinna. Next base: position 7,802,813 of record VMRM01000009.1, on the reverse strand, counting down.
AGAAAAATATAGATTTTACACAAATTACAGTAAACTATCTATTAAAAACTGCAAGACAAATAAAGAACAGAATAATAAGATGCTCAATACCTTGTCATCTTCGGGAAGCCAGGATCTATTTTGGCTAAGGTATCTGTTGTCCAATGTACATCCTGGTGGGTGAGAAGCATTCACTCTGCCCGTAAAACCTGACTTGTCCAAAACAACTGGAATTTCCACCACTGTGAGGCCGATCCTTAACTTTTGGGTTGTTTCCAACAAATCAATCTGTTCAACTCACATCAGAGTTTTTGGGTCTTAGAGGAAGAAGAAGAGCCTGCAAAGAAAGGTGGAGGTGGATTATGTAATCAGGCAGGGGGAGGGGGCAAAATAAATGGTGCAGTAAATATTTCCTCGTCCAGCCATGGCTGAAAAATTACTATATCTAATTTACTGAACTTGTACAAGTTGAGGGCGAACTGTGGCTATTTTGAAGTATGAGGGCGTGTTTTGCTAGGCCTTTAGTTTATTGAATGGTTGCCTACAGTGTGAACATTTGGCTTACCAACAACAAACTTAAACGATAAGTCAAAACCTGGCATGAAGACTAAACTTTACCTGAATTCGCACTATGTCTATACATAAATTTGTAACACTGCAGTAAATGCACAGCAGCTAACGTGTAAGCTAACGGCTAAGCTAACAGGCTAAATCCACTTCTGTTGTCGTGACAGCTGTCAGGAGCACAAAACACTCCCGATGCGTAACTCCTGCGTCTTAGCTACGGATACATGAACTGACCAGCTTTAAAAAACTGCCTCACAATAAAAATAAAAATAATTTGGACATTGTATTACACTTACTTACAGGCATCTGTCCGCTAACGTCAATATTTGCTGAACAACATGTCTTTGCTTCAAGCGGTGTGTTGGCCAAGTTTTGAAGTCTTCGCTCTTTTTGGGCTCAAATTAAGACTTAGCCAGTTAGCCACGGAACTGGAGAGAGTATGTTTCGAAAACGATTAATACTTTATTAAATAATTGTAAATTTAGATGGTTACATAACCCAAACTACGTATTTGCGCGGTGAATCAGCTCTCAGGGTTTAGTCAGCCAGTCCGGCTTAAAAACAAAAAACAAAACAAAAAAAAAAAAAACAAAGGGCAATAACGGTTCATTTTACTGCGCCTAACGCTCCCTGCTAAGGCTAGCTGGAGGAGCTAACAGAGTGAAATTTACTTGTTTCTGGAGTGTCCCAGCAAGACAGAGGGATGTCCCGCGCCCGCTCCACGGCTATAGGATCCTTACTTTGGTCTCTCCTCCTGCTAATTATCGGTGCATTCAACCCTATTTCGACAAAACATAACGACCCATGTAATCCCCAATTCACAGTTACCCACTGTTTTTTTTTTCTTACAAATTCCGAGCAAAAATAATGGAGTTTTCTTTTGAGCATGCGCATTCAGTGCTTCAGGAATATTGTACCCAACATGCAACGGGACCTTTGTAGTGTTGCGAACAGTGATGTGAATTGTGGCTCTGTTCTGAGATCCGAATCAGTTGGCTCAGTTCATCAAAGAGAACCGGCTCTTTTAGCTCCTTAACAGCGTTTCCCTCATTATGTCGCTTTTGATTTTCCTCAGAACTTTCATTAAAGAAAAGAAGAAGAAAAAAAGCACTACCCTTATTGAATACATTTTAAAAAAGTACAGAATAAATACAAATTAAGTGGACACATCATAGAAGTATGAAGAATTCACAAAATATGCATAGACATCTAGATTATGACCCATATCAGACCAGAACCTTTTAACATAAGCATGAAGTTATGCCAAAATCAATTATATGTATCCTCTTAATGCAATATTTTAAAAATACAACAAGACTATGGTTTATTGGATAATATTTGTGTGTTACATGACATTTCTTCCACTTGTGTATTTTTCACTATTTCCATTGTTCACTGAGGGTTGACATCTGTAAGTTTTTGTTTTGTTTTGTTTTTGAGATTCTAAGATTATATTGGCTTTTTAAGATTTGAGTGGAAGACAATCTTTCCCACTTTAAAAGTGTTTAAAGAGTGTGTTAAAACTGGTAAACTGGCTGTGTTAAAATATTATCTCATCAGGATTTGAATATCGAACAAGGTAAAAAATTTTGTATTACACAGACGTGTAAAGATGGATGAAAAACACTATTAATTTTATTAATTCAAATTTATTTGACCAGCTGCAAGACATGGACTATTGCTAAATATAAAAGAAACCTTTCTGTCTTTGAGGCTAACTCTCAGGTCTAGTCTGCAGTTAGGCTTTTAAAAATAGGTTTTGTATTTTGTTGCTGTCAGTTAGCACAATAAAACTGTTAACTTTGTGGGAATAGCTAAACTCACTGAGACAGCTTTGGTAAAATTCAAGAACAGCAAATTGTCTTTAAATCACTGTGGGACTCCCAACCTATTTGCACTGACTAATGGTCTAATTGTTGAAATGCTAAAATCAAAGAAAACCTCAAGTAATAAAGATTTATTTTTGTATTTAGAATTGGGTGAGCACCATTAAACAAACTGGGTAAAAACATAATTAAATAGACAAATAAGTACATTAAATAATAATTAAAAAAAATGAAATGAGCAAATATGAAATCCAGAGATGGGAATAGTTAAGAAAAGATTGCATATTACTTTGTTGTGGTGAGCCGATAGAGCTGTTTAATAAAAAATATAAATCTCATTTCTCAAGGCATTACTTCTATTTTATTTTCTTACGGAACATCATTTACCACTGCATGGCTTGTAAACACAATTATGTATAAATATCTCAACTTGTCTCTTTGTGTACTTCTGTGGCCTGTGAACGAATGGTACAAGACAAAAGAGCTGTGTGTGTGCGTGCGTGCATGTAAAGTCGCCACTCGGAGAGAATGTATCTGATTTCCATCGTCGCTGGTGCTCAGACTGAGGTCCTCAGCTGTTCCGACTCATCAACTTCACATAGCGGGGCTCAGCCTGCCGTGCATACAATTACACCCAGAAAGTCAAGGATACACATCACAAAGACCTTCCCAAATCTACGAGCGTTTGAGTCACAGAGGGAGTCAAGAATCAGAGAAGAAATAACATAAAGAGAACATCAGAGGGACTATAGACAAAGACTGAATCTTGAGGCCCTGAGAAGTGAGGAAACGTGTTGGTCAGCTTCCTTCTTAGACTCAACCCGAACTAATAATACAAGATTCATTACGAACTGGTGAAGACTTCAGTGTGACCTGTACAAGTTTGAACTAAAGGTAAGTGTTTCAGCTTAAATGTCATATTCTTTTATTAAAATATCTCTCTAGAGACCAAAAGAGGCTCTGAGTTTTTGGTTTGTTTGTCTTGGTTTCTATGAGAAAGTCCGGTTGACACCTAATGATCGTAGAAGCAGTATTTCTCCAGTGCTGGATTTCAAAATGTAAATTTTCTTCTTCTTTTTTGACTGCCAGCAACTTCCAAATTTAGTTGAGATGAGATCAAATTTCACCAACCAAGAATAGTCCAGTTTAAGCAGACCAATGCCCCCAAACACTTTGTTCACTTCAAGCGACTGCTATAAACACCGTAAACGGTACATTGTGGTTTGGTGCTTGTATCTGCCTTTGAGTTTCTGTGGAGTATTCACTTTATGGCAAAAGCTATTCTTTGGTTTTTCCTTTTAACTGTTTTTAATATTATTCGACCAAATCACGCGTTCATGTGTAGATAAGTGATATTTTTCCTGGGTTTACATTTGGTTTCCACTACATCATCCTCTTTAATTAACATTCAACACATTTAAGTTGTATATAGTAGTGCTTTTTATATGAAGTATAAAGGCAGCATTAGGAATGGGGGTGAACAGGAACAAAACAAAATTAGTAATAATAGTATCTGTCAGTTGTGTCCTGGTCATATTTTGTATTGCTTTTATACATATGGGCTGTCAATCAGCAGCTGGTTCTTCCATGCATTGTCTACATATATCTATATATAATCACTCATAGCAAAACATGAGATACACAGCATTTAGAAGATGTGGTCACAACAATAAAATCGTTCTGATTTCTTTTAGACTTTGGTGGATTGACAAGTTTAGCGTTGCACCATGGACCAGTGAGTACAGTTCCTGCATGCTTCTCCTCCTGAACGCCGTTTAATATCCATATTTATCAACAGCGAAACTCAGTTCAGTTCTCCTAGTCTTCTTCTGCACAATAACAAATAACTCCATGTTTAAATGAATAGATATATTGTGTGAGATTTTTGTTTTGAAAAGGGGTGGAGCTTGTACAAAGTAACATCCACTGATTGTTACTTTGAGTTTGAGCTAAAGTTTAGCCCACCGGTAAACTTTCAATAGTGTTACCGGTGGGCTAGGTTTGCATGCATGCCTCCTTAGAACCACAGACTTCAATGTATTTTATTGGGAGTGACCATCACAAGGTAGTGCACAACTGTCAAAAGGGATGGAAGATGACATTTTTTTCAACAAATTTTTTTTTACAAATGAAAATATCAAAATTGGTTCAGAAATGGAATAAAGGACCATTACATTAAGCCAAGCTAGCAATGGTAACTCTTTGCCTGAATGTATGACAAAATAGCACATAGCTAAGTCATATTTCACATTAATGTCCTACTTAAGGCAGTTTGACATTTGCATTTGTTGTCTGACAAGCTGAACAAACCTTTCTTTTCCCAATAAGAACTATCTGAACCTCTTTTGTTTCTTCCTTTCTTTTCCTGTGTGTGTGTGTGTTTGTATGTATCTGTGTGTTAGGGAGGATGACAAAAACTCTGTGGATATTCATGACAATCCTCCAGCTCCTGACAACGTAGTGAGAGAAGATGGAGACACTGTGAGTCATAGCATCATGCTAACCAGCCAATGTTAGCAGGGGCATTCTCAGGGTGTTTAAAATAGCCCCGACCTCGAGGCAGGACTACAGTTCAACAGCATTTTTAACACTAAGATTACAAACTCATAGTGTCTTTTCTGTCTTTTTGATGGGACAAAAATCTTCTAATAACCAAACCAGAAATGGGGAGTTTTAAAAATAAAGCCGTCTTTCCAAATGTCACTGCACATCCAAACCCAGCCTAAAATAAGGGACGTAAAAACTTACCTCAGGATTTTATTTCTCCAGGTCTATTTCATCTATGAGGAGGAGGTGGAGGTAGAGGAGAAGGAACCAGAGCTTCCTCCAGAGCCTGTTATTCGGATCAATGACAAACCCCACAAGTTTAAGGACCATTACTGCAAGAAGCCCAAGTTCTGTGACGTCTGTGCTCGCATGATTGTTTGTATGTATTATGCAGGAGGCGAACTCATAATACATTCTGCACCTGAACCACTGCTACAACCACATGCTGTCAGGTTCCTCTCACTGATATTCCTTTGCACATCACCTAGTGAACAACAAATTCTGTCTGAGGTGTAAGAACTGCAAGACCAACATCCATCATTCGTGTCAGCACTACGTCGAGTTCCAGAGGTGCTTTGGAAAAATTGTGGGTTTTTCTTCACTATCCAGCATGCCTTTTACAGAGCAAGTCGTCCAAATATCTAATTTCTTTGCACCATTAAAGACAGAGTTGTGTAAAAAATTCAAGTATTGTGTTTTTCTGCAGCCACCAGGCTTCAGACGGGCCTACAGCTCCCCTCTGTACAGCAGTGACCAACCAGACCCAAGTGAGTCCTTCAAAGCTTAACTTGCACTTGTTCTTTACTAAGATTATACATTTTCTGGACTCGGTAAAGGAACCCTCACACTGCAAACTGATTGGTGACATGACTACCATAAATGATCATAACTTGGTTTAAAATAATGTGCTGATACCAGACAACCCGAACCGGAACGACCCGGTCTTTGATACCTTAAGGGTTGGTGTCATCATGGCCAACAAGGAGCGTAAAAAGAATGAAAACGACAAAAAGAATGTGAGTAATAAAAAAAGAACAAGAGCAGAGGTAGTTGTTTTTTTTTTAAGTTTCTTCAAAATTTACAGAACCCTCCACATTCAGTGCACTGTTAAAGATGTTAATGGTGCACTAACATTTAAGTGACTTAAACATAAATTTGAAACATCAATAAATGATCGTTTTTGTTTAGCATGCTGAGTTTCACATACTGTGTCATCTAGATGATGATGATGATGGAAGAGGAGGAAGAAGAAAACCAACAACCCAAAGAAAACGAAGAGGGAGGAGAAGGTAAAACTAAAATTATGATGTTACCTAAGATAGTGAATACCACAGATAATTTAAAGGACATAAATGATAACTTGTTCAAACAATTAAAAATAAATTACTTTGGTAAAGTGCTGAGACACACAGGGTAGATGTCAAAGAAAAGAAAAAAAACAGTCCCTGTTTCTCAGTTACTGTTTCTGGTGTTCAGGGAAGCCTGAAGATAAAAAAGAAAAAGGTGGAGACAAAGCAGATGACAAGGTGAGAGCAAACTTCATGTCCTTCAACCTGCAACTGGAGGTAAATAATTTCTTTGTTTCTCTCCTGCTGCATCGTCGGTGCTTTTTGTCAACAGGCTAAAGGCACCTTCACTGGATCTCACTACTACCTGGCTCTCTACCGCTTCAAAGCCATCGAGAAAGACGACCTTGACTTTCAGTATGTTTGAGAGATCTAAATGAGTCTCAGTGTATTCACTTTATAAGTAATGACACATTTTCCATTGACGGAATTTGATAAATTAACCCCAATGGCTCAAAATTCCATTTTGACTTGATCAGCCCTGGTGATCGGATCATAGTTCTGGACGATTCCAATGAAGAGTGGTGGAGGGTGGGTTTCATTCATCCATACAGATTTATAACACTCTGTTGCCATCAAGATGAACTCTGACGCTCTTCCTTATGTTATCAGGGGAAGATGGGGGAGAAGACTGGCTACTTCCCTGCCGACTACCTTATTAAAGTGCGCGCGTCTGAAAGGGTTTACAAGGTGACCCGCTCCTTTGTGGGCAACAGAGAAATGGGGCAAATTACACTCAAGAAAGATCAGGTAAGTTTCCAGAATTTAGCGGGTGCACACTCAAACAATGTGACACATCTTTAAAATACAAAGAAAGATACAAAATGATAAAAGAAGACAATTGTCTTTTAGATCGTAGTGAAGAAAGGAGATGAGAAAGCGGGCTACCTGAAGGTCAGCACAGGACGCAAGCTGGGCTACTTCCCTGCAGATCTTCTTCAGGAGATCACCTTCACATAAAGTGCAACAATATGCCAGAAAAAAACAAAACAAAGATCTACAAAAAAAATTAAGTTTTCTTTTATTGTGTTTGCAGTGATGTATTTCTGTCGTTGACATGCTGATTATTTGAAAAAACTTTTGTTATTTTCTTTGTCGGCATTTTAGACTGTTGTGTTAAGAATAGCACACAGATGCTTTTAAGCATTGCCTGCTGATATTTTGTAAGCTCAGGTTTTAATAACAAGTAGAAAAATGGAACTAGCTTCCATCTAGAGATGAAGAAGCAAATGCAGGTAGCCTGTTAATGATTGTCTATGAGATTAAATAGATATTTATGTTTTTTTCCCTTTAGATACATTTAATAGGCACCAACTCTGAGTTAAATCTAAATCATTGCATTAAAAACATGTACATATTTCATGTTATATACAGAGTTGTGAAGGCAACTTATAGTTGCACATACCGTATCCTCTTCAAGTGACTGACAAAGGTGTTTAATAAGACTTGAAATAAATTCAGTTTTTGTTTGAGTTAACATAATCTCACATTTAATTATTTTAGGAAAGCAACTTTATTTTGAATACATTTATGAAGTTTTTTTTTATTCATGACTTTCTCTTTCTTTTGGGTGTTACTATGAAGTGCTACTGAGGTGTATTTTTCTTCAAAATGGGGAAATCAAGAGACTTTTCACTTTCTACACTGTAGTCTAAGTGACACATTTAAGACAGTGGCTCAAAAAGAAAAAGCCAAAGGAAACACTGCAAGATAGGAATAAAGTATAATACTAACCATAAAAAAATATTTAATCCATGTCCAGGTCAAACAAGTAATTAACTCTTGTCCCCATCATTTGTTACACTAAAAATAAGGTTACCACAGAACAAGGTTACTACAAAAGAGCTACATTTGGTGGGTTTATTAAACCTACGTTGATATTGTCATCACATGGAGAAAGAATGATAAGAAATGTTAAAAATATATATGTATATATTTTTATCACTGTTAGAAAACTCCAGCAAAGAGCAATGTTTGAGGGTCACCAAGTCTCTGTTTAAATATTTCATTTCCAGGCTTTGGTGCACCAGTGGTGCCGTAGAAACAAAGCAGAGCACCGTTGTAGTTTTCAATAAATAATATAGGAGATGAAGGCGTGTGTATGGACAACCAGTAGAAGGTTGGAAAAGTAAAAAGTGGAGCTCAAATGTGTTGTAAATATCTTCACTTGTTACTTATTATGTAAGAATGCATTTTTCAGATTTTATGAACATAAAAATACCCCAAAACTCTTTTGCTAAAGCAAGTTTGGGACAAAACCAAAATGACCTTAACACTTCGTTGTCTATTTTGGAGTCTAAAGTTTCGACTGAACATAATTTCCAGAGGAACTTTCCTGTTGATTAATAAAGTTCTGTGAATCCTTATTGATGCTCGTGGGACGAGGTCAAGACAGTTAATTCAGTCAGATCCAACAGATGAGCCATGGTAGTTATTGAAAAATGTAATGCTGGTTCTGACAGAAAAATGCAGTCCATTGAAACTGAGTTTGGAGCTACATCACTGTAAACTAGTGGTTTACAGTGATGTACAGTGATCACCAACGCAGTGGTGATGAGAAGAGATTTACTATGCAAATATTACCAAGTCGATGGGTGCTTCACTGATCGACTCATTGCAAAGAAAACTAAATGCTGATTTTGAATCAAAAGTTCAAGGGGTGCAACATAGTGTTTTTAATTTGTATATTTTTCAGTGATTTGTTTGTTTTCAGTTGAATTGTGAAAGACATGTCAGATTAAGACTAGAGCAAATTTTTATTAAACAGGGCAGACTAAAGAGACTAATGTCACAATATCCACAGTACTGTGTTGTAATTATGATTAACTGTCTAAAATGTAGCTGTCAATGCTAATGAATACCTTTTCCCTTAGCTGACTTTAAGAAGCTTTGCATAAATAAAATACTGTAGTAGAAGTTTAGCAATTTTGTGTCCTGTTTTTCTGATTAATTGTACAGCAGTTTGAAAGCAAATGCACTTCTTGGCTGCTATATGTCGTTAAATTATTATTTTTTAATTTTCTCATCAACAGTGGCGGCCACTTTTGTATTGTATTTGTAAAACTGAGATTTCTCAGAAAATTGTTTTCAGTAACTTATCACAGATTTACCACAAAGAACCAGTGACATCTAATGGTCACTGGCGGCCATTACAACGCATATCTCTGCGATCATTAACAACTGAACCCGGATATCGCTCATTTGAACCTTTCCGGTTTTGTATTTAAGTTTTCATTGTAACAAAGAAAGACTGCCCTGCTTTCGAAGGGCATCAAAAAATTGGGATAAACTCTTGTTGTTCCTCTCCACGGAAATCTTTAGTAAAAGGCGAAAGATTTATACGATCTGAAGAGAAACAAGAGTGCATGACCTGCAGGAGCGCCGCAACCAGAGGGCATTCTTTTACACAGCCTTTTCATCGACGGTTTTCCTAAAAAAACTTGAGCAAATGTAAACACTGTAAAAATATTCACACACGCTTTCTCAGTTTTGATCGTTACGTTGAAAATAGTAAAAAGTAATTCTAGGCAAAGTATAAAATACAATAGAACGATGTAAATAATCTTGCATGCGCTTTGCATTGTGGGTAAAGAGTGACGTAACGCCCATTCTTTTTACTCTTATTCAGAGTAATATATATATATAGATATATATATATATATATATATATATATATATATATATATATATATATATATATATATAATAATATATATATATATAATATAGATAGATAGATAGATAGATAGATAGATAGATAGATAGATAGATAGATAGATAGATAGATAGATAGATAGATAGTTTAGTGACAATGTTAAAAAATATAAAGACTCTATTTGGAACCTACTGGATAAATCATTAGATATATCATTTTCAAACTGCAAGTTGAATCATTGAAAAAAAAAACTTTCATAAAAAATAGTTTCGACATTGGATCATATATACTTGCAGTAGACCTACTTCTCCTGAACATTTCCATCTTTTGCAGGATTCCAACCACAAATTAAATGTATTTGACTGATATTTTAGTTGCCAGACCAACATATAGCAGCACAGTGGAAGAAAATGGACACCAGTAATTGTTCTCTTGAAGTTCTGGAAATGAAAATTGGAAAAGTGAAGTTTACCTCACTGCCCCTGGGATAAACTGAACCCCAGTTTAGTTTACCCCAGGGCAGCTGGTCAGAGTTGATTGAATAAGAATGGGGGTTAAATACCAAGCAATCCTGGAAATCAGGCTGATTCATCTCCTTGCAGGGCAAGTCCATAGGCTTTTCATATAGTCTGGCTTAGTTTAGGCTAAGTTATGCAGTAAAAATAAATACAGTTTTAAGGGTCTTGATGTGCAAAGCTGGAAGAGACACGCAAATAACCACCACAAGTTTGAAATTTGTAGAAAAAAAAAATCCTGGAAAACCAAGAAGTTTCTTCCGCTTGAGATCTGTGTACATTTTTGCATCATTTTACAACTTTCAATCCATATTAAATACAGTTGGTTTTTTTAATAGTAATTGGCTAAATTTTGAAAAGGCTGTATTGGCATGAACATACTCATGATGAGGGTCCACGAAAAGTGTCAAACTGGCCAGAAAACATTTAGTTATTTAGCATTATCACACACGTTCATTACGGATCTTTCTTTAGGACCTCGGTTCGGTTAGTACTGGTGGGCGATCTGTTGGCTTGAATTTCCAGCGAAAAACTGAAGGACTGACGCTCACCAGTTGTCAGCATATATATATATTTTTTATTTTTTTTCCTGAAGAAAGCCCTTGTCATTTTGTCAGCCTCCCTGCGGCTAAAGTACGTGGGGACAGCAGGGATGGCTGTCAAACTGTGCCTGCCTCAGAGAGCCTTTCCTTGGGTTGATGAGTCATAATGAGGGCCGGCCAAGTGCTGAAAATGAGCATGGAGGCAGGTGAAGGGTGTGTGTGTGCGTACGTTGAACCAGTCTGCAGTAGGTTTACACTTGCTGGGTAAAATGTTGCTTAGGCACTGCTTTTCTTTTGGGAAAACATTTTTTTTTGTTAAGTTTGACTTGCATGCATGTGAGTGTGTGTGTGTGTGTATGCGCTGAAGAGGAGTGAGAGAGAAAGAGGCACAGCGCTGGAGAGGGGGAGAGCTGAAGCGGATTCACTTCAAATCTGGAGGATTTCTAGAGTCTCCTCCAGCCAGGAAGTGAGAGTGCAGGCTTTAATTCAGGGAATCACTCAGACAGACACGTCGCAGCTCTGTGGACGGACAATCGCTGCTGCAGCTGCAGAATGAGGACTCTTTGTTTGAACTTTGCCATCACCTGTCTGTGGCTCCTTCCCCGCACGGTGAGTCCACTCTGCAGCTTAGGCTGAGCTCGTTATTTACTCAAAGTGCTGTTGTTTGCAGTGCAACTCAAATTTGAAGTTCTCCTCATTGGGGAAACAAGCAGGAGGTCATAAATCATCTCTTACCAGCAAATGTGTTTCCTCATCTTCTTGCCTCCAAAAATGAATTAATTTCCATAGATTTATTATTTCCCCCCCACCCCTCTTTCTCTCTCTCTCATTAGGGATTGTTTTTGTGCTGAAAGCTGAAATCAAAATCTTTATTTATGATCTCTATATTGTATATGTATTGATGTATTTATACAACATGGTATGTATTGATTAGAGATTCAGAAATCTGGTCAGTCTGCCAAATTTTGTATTTAATTTGCTTTATTAAAAGCAATCAACTTTCAGATTTTGTGGCAATCCTTTGTTTTATTTCTTATTTTTTCTTACAAAATCAAAAATGATGTAAAAACATAAACATATTTTTGTCACATGGAACACGATTCATTATTCTGTGAAACAGCACGTCTCCTGCTCTCTTGTTTTTGACTTTCTTCCAGGTGCAGCTGTAATTTATTATGCACTCCTGAATGTATTTCTCTGCCCAAACAAATAATTTGAAACACCTAACTTCTCCGGCGAACTCGCTAAGTAAAAAAACAAAAAAAAAAAGCTCAAAGCGGCCTCATTTTGAGCTGTAAAAGTTGAAGCAAATGACTTCAGAGGGTCTCTCGGTTTTGAAAGAGTTTAATCTCCTCAGGGTTTGAGGGCTGTTGTTTTTTATGTTTTCTTTACTCTTATAAAACTGTCACATTAAGGATTTTCCTGCCAGTGGCAAGAATATTCTCCCCGTCCTTAGATAAAACAAAGCCTTCAGCCCATAATTTTTTTTTCTTCTTTAGCAGTTTAATTCAGTGACATTTATTTTCTTTATTTTTTTTACCTTTGCTGGTTCTTCCTTACTTGCATCCTCTCCTCTCCACCATTGCTCAGTCGCAGTCATTGTGCTGGCATCTTGACACTGAGCCGGTGACATGGCTGTCACATTGTGAGCTCCAATTAGGCTAGGTGAGAACAGCACATAGGTTTTAGGCTTGCAGCAATAGGCACAGCCGGAGCACACTCAGGTGAAGGCACGGACTGAAGTAGAGGCGCAAAGAGCCAAAAGCTTTCGTCTGTTTCTTTTTTTTTTTCCTCCTTTGCTTCGATGTAAACAAGCTGAGCAGAACCTTCTGCACTGCTTGTTAAATACCAGACATGCATCACATTGCAAAAGTATTTATATCCCATTAGCTTGAAAGTATTTGATGTGATTGACCAGCAATATTCCAAATTTTGGACATCTCACTGTTTAGTGTTGTGCAACTTGCCATCCACCAGAAAGTATAACAAAGACAGATTTAATTAGAGAAGTAGATGCGAAGTTCGTAGAGCAGCTGCACAAAGGAAGAGCTCAGGGGGCGAATGTTGACAGGATGAATATTGGTTCATCTAGGAAGAGTGGCAAGAAGAATCTCATAATTTTTAAAAGAAAATCATAAGAAGTCTTGTTAAAAGCCTTTCTTACAAACCATGCAGCAAATATGTGGCAGAATATGTTCTGCTCAGATGGTAACTAAACTTTTTCTGGTCTACAAGAACAGAAAATTCACTGGCAAAAAAACTAAAGATTCAGATTACTGTGAACACACAGTCATGCTGAACGTGGAATAAATTACATCAGGAGAGTCCAAAGTGAGGCTCAGTGGCAGTTTGCAGCCCTCTGAACAATTTCAGAGCAGGCGGTCGATGCGGATGGGCACTTTTATATCTTTAAGGGTAAAATTTTCACATAATAAAATCTTCTTAAAATAATTTTTAAAAACACTGATAGTTTCTCGTTCGTCAGCCAAGCTTTCCGCATTCATCTTTATTTTGTTGTAAATGGACGGTAGAGAGCAAATTGTGGTGCTCTCTACTGAGAGCACCAGAATTTGTAAGGCCTCACTGTGATGATTTCAATTTATTAAAATGGCAGCGTCAACATCCAGACCCTGAAAACAGGTCTTTATACAATCAGACTCAGCTCGAGTTCTTTAGAGAGAAGAATGAGGAGGAACGACAGTCTCTGGATGTGCAAAGCAGGCAAAGACTGACATCAAAACGTCTCCTTTCAGAAAAATATGGCTCTGCAAAGTATCAACTCAGTGACTTTAAGTACAGTTTTCACATTTTTATTGGGTAAAACTAAACCTGAATTCCTCCTCTTCATGTAAAGTTCTTATAAAATAGCCTGAAGCCTGTTATTGTGCTGTGATAAAGCAGGCACTATATATTCTCACTGTGCCTTGGATCCACAAAGACTTAAGGCTTCAGGTCTTTCAGCTCAAGTTTTACCCTTGATGTACATTTGTGATATCTAACATGTCACGTTTCGCATATCTACTGTGTGGTCTATCAGGGACTCTACTCACATTAACACCCATTTCTTTTGGAGGATTTTGTGTGTTAATTAGACCCTGCAGCAGGAGATTGCCTGGTTCAAACCAAGATGGTTTATCAACAGGATGTGCTTGGTGTTTATTAATGTTTAGCTGTTTAATAATAATAATAATAATTAAAAACAAAAACACTGCATGTTTATTTCTTGTGAAAATAGAAGATAATAAATCTACTTCTCTGTGTTATTCAGGTCTGGTTTTAGTCCAGCACTCCCTGAAGTAAACACAGCTTCCCGATAACAGGGCTGCGACCTTACACCGTTATGTTTTAAATAACGGGTGACATGAAACAAAATCACGTTTATTGTTTGTAAAAACACGGCGATCTGAATTCTCAACCTGCCTCTGCCTCAGATCGTTTTGCTATTGTTTGTCAAATAGTTATTGACATATTGATTTGATCAATAAGCATAGCTTCTGACATTTGAGGCTCCTGCTATTCTAAGAAATACACAGCTGCAAAGAGATGAGTTTAGAAATACGCTTTTCCCGTGTAAGTAAATTCTTCTTCTCCTTGGAGGGAAGTTTGTGATCTAAACAGGATTTACTAATAAACCTCAAGAGGCAGATGACGAGGATGATGTGGACAGAGATGGGGAAAATTTTAATACAACAAAGCTATACTTAGTCCCCTAATGAGTCCAAGTGTAGCACTCATGAACATGTAACAATGTAAGAATTAATGATTCTTCAACATATTGCATCGCTTTTGACTACAGATACGCTGAAGTAGTTTCATCGTTCTTATTTAATTATTTATTTGGTTTTTAAAAGGTCCTTCTCAAAGAAATAAATAAATTACTGGATGCAGCCTATCATCAAGGTTGCACAGAAAGGATGACTGACAGTTTCAACAGGGGGCCCAGCTGAAGGACGACTGAAAACAGATTATAATTTGTTAATGGCAGGTTGATTGTGACGTGCGAGTTTGCCTGAAGGAAATAACTTATTGATCAGTGGCAGTTTTTAGAGGAGACTGAAAGGCAGAGGAATAATTATTTTAATCGATTATTTGATAACGTTTAGTGTACTTACAGTGAAATTGTCCTTATTCTTTTGTGGTCACCCTGATGGGTAAGTCTGTATTGAATCATTTTCATATTATTTCAAGGTAGTTAATTATGGAAAATGAGTTGAAATCTATTTTATTTGATTTCAGTTCACGTACCAAAGTGCAGCAAGCATGTAGCATTTGCCTGAATAAATTAGTTATGCTTTCCACTGAGGCACATTTGTCAAATTAAAAGTGCCTTTAAATGAATAATGCTTATATAAGTATTAAGCATGCTTTTCGTGTATAAAAAATACATAGTTTTGTTTTTTTAATGTAAAATTTCATTCTTAAATGTCATATTTTCATTATCTGATGAAAATCATCATGATTAACAGAAATAATGCGTAAAAACATACATAAATAATTCATCTGCACACTTAGTGAATTGAGTTACTGAAATAAATAAACTTCTCTGTGATATTCTAAATGATCAGGTATTGCTGTACATTTTACTGTACATGCATGATACACACCCAAACCATGTTTCCACTTCACCTTAATGCACAACCTTGTTTTGACAAATTACATGAAATCCAAATGAATTCCAGTGAAGTTTCTGGCTGTAGCATAGCAAAATGTGGAGAAGCTCAACTTAAACATGAACTGTTTCACCTACAGCTTTTTGATAGGGTCAGTCAACTTGTTGAGTAAATGATCCATCTAATATATTTTCTGCAGGTACAGGAGTCATCTGGTCCTCTAAGCCTAAAGAGCAAACAATGGAGGGCTGCAGGAGCAGGAGAAAAACCCGAGGGAGCAGCACTGAAGGTTAAACATGTATCCAAAGACTTACAAATCATCTCCACAAAACACAAAACCCACACATATGGTGCGCTGAGCCCCTACGGCTGGCCGCAGAACTTTTCACAAGCTCCAGATCAGTATCTGTACGGCGCTAATCCCAAATCCAAGCCTCCTGCCAAAACCTCCACAAAGGCCAAGAAGATCCTGGGCTGGGGGGATTTCTACTTCAACGTGAAAACCGTGAAGTTCAGCCTCCTGGTGACTGGAAAAATTGTGGACCACATCAATGGAACGTTCAGCGTCTACTTCCGGCACAACTCTTCCCGCCTGGGCAACATATCTGTCAGCATCGTGCCGCCATCCAAAGCGGTGGGATGGGAGGTTCTCGACGGCGCGGTCGACAGCAGCCCCAACAAAAACTCTGTCCTGTTCCCAGATCTGATCCCCCCGTCGTCCACCGGCTCCGCTCCTACTGAGCATCAGAAATATCAGCGGGACATGATGATGGTGACCGAGCTCAACTGCCGCATCGAGTACCAGCGAACCAACCGGTCCAAGAAGACCAAGCCGTGCATGTACGACCCAGGCCAGACCTGCTACTCGGAAAACACGCAGTCCCAGGCAGCGTGGATCTGCGCCAAACCCTTCAAGGTCATATGCATCTTCATCGCCTTCACCGGCACGGACTACAGGCTGGTGCAGAAGGTCTGTCCGGATCACAACTTTCAGGCAGAGCAGAACCAGCAGCACCTCGGATGAGCAGAGACTCCGCAACTGGACCATTTACTGTTTATACTGTATATTCATCATACAACACACAAAAAAAAAAAAAAAAAAAAAAAAATCCTGGGATTCTGAAATTGAAAGCTTTTGGCATCATTTCTGACTAGAAATGCACATTGAAGCGGTTTAAGACAGCAGTGTGACTTTGTAAATAGTATTAACATGAAACTGCTCCCATTATTCCACATGCCATATGTTTTTCCTAAAAGAAAAGTTAGTGATATACTTGAGTCTCCCATTTTCTGTATCTACAGCTCCTAAGTTTAATAAGTCAAACTTTGGATTTCTTTATTCTACATAATGTATATATTTATAAATCTAAGGTTGTCTTCAATTACACCAATGGATGTTTGTGTTTTCTCTAATCTGGAAACTACTTCCTCTACTGATTCGTGCTAAGGAGCATCTGTTGACTCCATTTGTCATCAAGACTACAGAGAACCAATTCAGAGGCAAATTTCATGCACTTTTCATGTTATCAGTGACACAGACTACGCATGTACCTGGCGACGGTCCAGAACGATTGTGCGTTCACCCTTTGCACCTTGAAAGTTTCCAGTTTTCCCCGGACCTCTGCTGTCACAAACATGTTCTCTCTGTCACTGCGGCAGACACTGAGGGTGAGTAATTTTGTCTGATGATTCATTGCACAACGATGCAATTGTATATTGTCTAAAGGACTTATTTTCCCCTCTGCACAATGGAGCGGTTCTTACTAAATAACTTAAATATTGCAAACTAGGTCAGCGTGCCATTGTAGTTCATCTCAACCCTGCCAGAGCTGTCTGCATGCAACATGGATGGTTTCATTGTCTGTCACAAAAAGTGACAAAAAGCAGCAAAGTCTGTTTTATTTTTGCAAAGCGTATGCCAAACGAATAGATATAAGAATCCTGTTTTTGTGATTATTTCTGCTTTAACACTGGCGAAGTAGCTCCTGGTTCCAAAAGCGTCATGTATGCATACCTGCTTTAACAAACAAGACCCTGGTGGTCAGTCTACGTAGACCTTTCCAGTCCAAGGTTTTCCATAACTGCCCTGCTGAATAGCACATTTGTTTTTGCACAGCCTTTCGCTTAATGGCTTTTCTCAGAACATCAAAAGACACATTATTCTAAGTCATTCTTTCAAACACTTCCTGTAGAGTATCATAATTTCAAGTGATGAAAGCATTTTTTACCCAAGCTCAGCCTTCATGAGCATTTCAAAAGACGCCAGTCGCTTCTTTAAAAAAACCAAAAAAACAACAACTTTGTTTTAGCTGCACAAAACACAAAGGATCATTGTGACTTTCTGCTGAATGCCACCCAAGGTCTTAGTAACATTTAACGTTCATTATTTAAGAAGCACATGTGTTCTTAGTGAATGACAATGTTAATTTTGTTCCTTTTCCTTTGTGTCATGCTGAAGCCCCTCTTCCTCAGAGTCTCGGGTTGTTTGGGCAGAGAAGGGCAAGTCTCCTCAGAGCCATGCAGGCTGAAGCACAGCGGCGGCGGATGGACGGGGCAGGAAAGTTTGGCTCAGGATGACCCAGAGATGTGGAGTCTCCTGCAGCAGGAGAAGGACAGGCAGTGTCGGGGCCTGGAGCTCATCGCGTCAGAGGTGAGACTGCAGAGAGAAGGAAGGAGCAAAAACAAAGAGACAACTAATAGCTAGGAGTGCATCTACAGTGTTGCAAAAGATTTCATACTCAGTTTTTCATTTTGACTGCAAAGAAAACATATGCTTTATTGTTCTTTAGTGGGTTTTTAAGTAATTAATTCACAAAGTAGTTCATAATGGCGTAGGAGGAGGACATTTTTTGTATTCTAATTTCAGGACATTAGATTTAAAAAGGGTTTGGTTCAATAACAATTTATACTAATTGAATTTTACACATGAATTCTGAAAGGGAATGGATTTTATTTAGTGGTCTCACAGTGAAAGGGGCTGAATACATATGCACTTAAATGTGCATTTGAAGTCCACAGTTCAGTTCAAGCTGAACTGTGAACTTCAGCTTCACGGTTATGCACAATTTCATGTTGCTTTACTGTAGTAAATTCCTTTCAAATGTGGATAAATGCTACATACGTACTCTGGGGCCAGACACAAGATGACAGAAATCAGTTTTGATGGGGTTGCAAAAGCAAAATTAAGAGAAATGTCAGGATTTAGACAGACAAAACAATTGCAAAATGACAGAAACTCATATAGATCTTTAGAAGTTCACAATAACTAACATGAGAAAAACGACAAGAACTCATTCACTACCAATTTCTTTTTTTTTTCACGCAAAACTTGATGGACGTCAGTCTGTTGCAGAACTGTTTAAATATTTGCTCTTTGCTTGGAATCACACTAAGTGTGTGTGTGCGTGTGTGTGAAAGCTGTGCTGGAGAAGCAACTGGGTTTGACAGGTGAACTCCACACAGAACAACATTTAGAAAATCGGCATATAGATTTTCTCCTTCCATTTCGATTCATTTTGGCTTCTCTTCCAGCAGAGAAAACCGAACACCGAACAGACCTTGTGACATTTTTAGATTTTTTTTGTAATAAAATTGGACATATGGATGTATAATATCGATTTTAAACACTACTGAAAAACTCTAGTAATTTTCCTCATCTTGAATTTGACTGACACCTGTCAGTAAAACTAAAGAAAAAGATTTTACCTGGAAAACTGAAGTCTGAACTAGAAGCTGTGAAACAGAAAGCAGAAAAACTAAATGCATCTGCAACGTCCAACTTAATCTGGGAACTGCTAACTCTAAAATTAAAACAATTTTCTCTCCAATATTATTTAATCCAAATTGAAGTTGTAGAAAATGAACCAAGTCTCGTTTCTTGTGTTATGGACTAGTTATGAGCCCAAGCAATTATTATCCACGTTGATATCTGAAAGATTTTCATCTTAATGAGCGAGTGATGTCAGTCATTCATCATTGCTGGAAGAATCTCAGAGTCTCCTGTGTTTTCAGAACAATGCCATATTATCCCATTAGCTTTCTCATGTGTGATCTTTATTGATCTCCACATTTTGAGAGGAGAAGAAGAAGAGGAGGAGGAAGGGAAGTCGAGTATGAGTGTGTATTTTTGTGTCAGGATAGTGTTTCAAAAATGTCACAGAAAGAGTTCTGTGTCAGACAGGGAGCTTGTTTTAAACCTCACTGGGATGATTGAGGGATCCCTGAACAGTGACAGGTTTAGTATAATAAGACTTTCAGAGGGGGAGGAGGGAGGAGGATGAGGGAGAGGAAGAGGTAAAAAAAATAAGCCAGAGTGGGAAAAGAGACAAAACTGACAGAAGGAGGAAAATTCATTTGCATTCAGTTCCGTTTCTGCAGCTTTTTCTCCTCTTATATATATATAAAAGCTTCAGACAGCCATTTATGGGAGGCGCACAAAATAATTCACAAAGTAAGATTTTATCATTCATTATATTTTGCAACATGGAAAGTCATTGTTTTTTTGTCTTTTTGTGTGATTATTTTAGCTTGCATGTGAAAGGAAAGCCAATTCAAAAGCACGAAGGAGAGCTAAATTTATATAGTGGTCATGGTCTCTGGCTGTAAAGCCTTCTCTGGGTAAATAAAGCTATATTTGGATAGTTTGTTCAGATTTTTTTTTTTTTTTAAGGCATATGTGCAGATACCGACACTGTGCTTGCTTGTCTTGTCAGAATTTCTGCAGCCGTGCAGCCCTGGAGGCGCAGGGTTCCTGTCTGAACAATAAATACTCTGAGGGATACCCTGGGCAAAGGTAAGCACCAAAACACAACTCAATTATAATCTGTCACAATCACCATCTAAAAACATACATGCACGTCGTTTTGTCAGGTTGAGTTTTCAGGTTTTCTTTTTATTGGGAGGAAGTTTGAAAGTGGAATAGAGTGGACTGCTTTTTGCTGAAGAGTCATTCTCTATACCGTCACCAGTCCGAGATGCTGTTAAATTATACAGCAGTGATGTAATGCAGTCGGTTGTGGAGAAGGCAATACGGTTTTTGACATGACACCATCTCACAGACAACTGTATGGTGTAATATCATGCAGCGCTGCTACGAGGAACAACATGGTGCACTGCAACATCGTGTAATGCAGCACATTGTGTTGTGCAGGTATCCAACCACCTGTTTAGGTTTTCTCAAGTTTATCTTCCAACAATAAACTTTGTACATTTGCTACTTAAAATGGATGCCAGAGGATTGAGTTGGATTCTTCCCAGAAAACACAAAAGATAAATATAAATGTTCACATCAAATAGTGAGCCCCCAACTTGCCAAATGAAAAAAACCTCAGCCCTAATCATTATTATCAAATGTAAAGTAAATGTCCAGGAAGGCATTCTCTTTCTAACAACTGGTAAAATCTACCAATGAAAGATTTAACCAAAAAACAAAGTTTTCAAAAGTACATTAAACAAACATGACGTGTCTGTGCAGCATCAGGCCCCTGACATCAGAGGGGTGGGTCCAGAGTTTTACAGTAGACAGAGAGAACTACATTAACATGAAGAAGTTATTATTTTTTTATTTTATTCTCTATATTGTTCAATTGATGTTGCACAGACTCTGATGTGGCCTCTAAAGCATCTTCATTCAGTCAAGCGATCGTTTTCTAGCGTAGACAGGAGTGTTCCTGTTTGACCTAGAATATGGAGCTTTGCTTTATAGAGGTTGTGCTACCGACTACATCTGATATAACTATTTAATCCTGATGTTTCATCTCCAACATTCGTATTCAACTATAAATAGAGCAGATACACGTTATGCCAACCTTCAGGCGTGACATTCTTCAGCCTGTGCGCATTTAAAGCAACACTTCCTTTCCTGTCATGTATTTTTATTACATTAAAAATGCTACACTTTGCATTATCTGCATGACTAATATGAAAATTATTTGTGTAATACAGCAAGATTAAATAAAAATTTATATTTTAAATTTATGGCAATACATAATAAACTATTACTCACTACACTGGGGAGTCATTTGATTGTGTCTTATGATGCAATATTGTCCAACATGGTGATACACGACATGAAATGCAGTCTAATAAAATAGGTAAGTTGAATGCAACAATATAATTAATAAATTGGATAAGACACAAGCTGGTTTAATATGTAATGATAAAAGTTAATTTAAAAAAAACACTTAAGTACTACAATACATGTGAATGTGTGTCTCTTTCAGGTACTACGGAGGTGCAGAGATTGTTGACCAGATAGAGCTGCTGTGCCAGAGACGAGCGCTCGCCGCCTTCGGTCTGGACCCAAACCTGTGGGGCGTCAACGTCCAGCCCTACTCGGGGTCCCCAGCCAACTTTGCAGCCTACACCTCTGTGCTGAAGCCTCACGACCGAATCATGGGCCTGGACCTGCCGGACGGTGGACAGTGAGTGAATATGCTGCCTGATCATAATAATATTCCGATAAAGGGAGATTTGGTCACTTGTGAAAATGTAGCAATATGATCCTGCTGTCACATTAAAATCCCATTGAGAAGAAATACGTTTTATTTAAATTATTTGACAGAAATGAATCTGCAACATCAATATTTTATGTGCTAAAATAATGTCAGTACACAGATATTTACCTGTTTAGATGATGTGCAACCATGTAAAAACTCCCAAATGAATCCCAGAGGCATGCTAAACTCACATTAAAACACATTTTACAGCTATTTATTCAAATATCTCAGTTTTTTTCATTTCATGCTTCAGACGCTCTGACCAGTATGACAGATTCTGCAATTATTAGTTCCCACATTTTAGTTATTAGTATCACAAAAGAGCGTCACTTCGCCCAGCGGTTATTTTCTACAAGAAAGTGAACGTTGTTTTTGGACTTAACGTCAAGAAGAGGTTGAGTGTGATTAAAATTTTTGGTCTCATAGACTGGAGCCGTCACACGCTGACACTCTCTTTGAAATGGGCTCATTTTAATTTCACAGACACTCACAGAGCGGAAGGAAATGAAGGCGCTCCAAATAAAGTTAACACCATGGCTGGCCGGGCGTTGAAGAACAGAGACAGAAGAGACAGTTCTGTATAATGTTCTATACATTTGCTATTAATGCACAATAATAGATTTCTGCTATTACATTAAATATATTGGTAGAATACACATTAGTAAACTTTTCTGTAAGTGTATCAGAAGTATATTTCTTAATGTACTTAGTTAATTGTAAAGAAAGCATCAACTTATAATACTGTGATATAATGGCCACTTTTTAAAGCCCAGTTGAAGATTCTGGTGAAAACTTCCCACCCACAGAAACATAAATACCTGCTTTACATTTAGTTACCCTCACCTGGGGTCAATTGGCTGCTTGAAGATCTTTGGTGGTAGCAAATAATACGCCTACGGTAGCAGATTTTGTTTTAATAAACAGATTTACTCCTCTCATGGATCAGTTCTTTATCTAAATCCAGACCTTGCAGAACCATCTTCCACTGAAAGCATTTTGGAAAATGTTTGATATTTTTCTGACTAAATGTTTTCATTTGGATTTTGGTTTAGACTTTGACTAACCCATTTTAACTAAATAGTATGTTTTGATCTGAACCATTTCGTTGGAGCTCCGGCTGTTACGTATGTGTGGAGTTGTTGTTATTCTGAACCTGCTCCGCAGTGTAATGTTTTTTAGCTTCTGTCAGCTTTTCGTTTAAGTTTTATGTCCTTTCACTTCGCTGTCAACTCTGACCAGCTTTCCTGTCCCTGCTGACAAAAGCATGATGGTGCCACCACCATGTTATGGGGTTTTCAGGGTGACGTGCAACGTCTGTTTTCGGTCATATGTAGTGTTTTATTGTCGCTTGCAGTTCTTGTAGCTTTCTATAAAACAGATACACTAATTCCAAAGCAACATCTGAAAAAGAAGCTTTCCATAAACTGAAACAACATATCTATAATATAGATTATTCTGAGGATATGTGACGATTCAGACTGGTGAGGAAACATTTACTGCTGCAGTCTGTGTTGTAATCTTATTCTGCTGTATTTCAGCTTGACCCATGGCTACATGACTGACAACAAGAGAATCTCTGCCACCTCCATCTACTTCGAATCCATGCCTTACAAGCTGAATGTGAGTGAGTGCTTGGTAGACTTCAGACAGTAAATCTGTGAAAGATTTTTAGTGACAACGTGTTGTGTTACCACTTCAGCCTCAAACGGGTCTGATTGATTATGACCAGCTGGAGAAGACAGCCCGCCTCTTCAGACCTAAACTCATCATCACAGGAACCAGCGCCTACTCTCGCCTTATCGACTACGCTCGCATGAAGAAGGTCCGACCTCAATGTATATCTTTCAATGTAAATCTTTGCTGTAACTTATCAGGTTTTTGAGAAACGTTTTGTTACGACGTGTGTGTGTGTGTTTCAGCTGTGTGAGGAGCTGAGCGCCTACCTGCTGGCTGACATGGCTCATATCAGCGGCCTGGTGGCAGCTGGAGCCGTTCCTTCTCCCTTTAAATACGCTGACCTGGTCACAACCACTACCCATAAGTCCCTGAGAGGAGCGAGGTACCAAATTTCCATTTCATGCAGCTTTCAAACAGCATTATGACGAATGGAGGCGAACAGTCAGACGGCTTCCTGTCTCCGCTCTGCAGGGCTGGTATGATCTTCTTCCGGAAAGGCGTGCGGTCCGTGGACGCCAAAGGTCGAGAGGTGCCCTATGACCTCCAGGACAGGGTGAACTTTGCGGTGTTCCCGTCACTTCAAGGAGGGCCGCACAACCACGCCATAGCCGGAGTGGCTGTGGCCCTCAGACAGGTCCAGATGGTTGTTTTATTCGCCGATATTCAGTCGTGTCCAATAATAAACGTAATAATAAGAGAGGAAAATCCTTGGGGGAAAACAAACAAAAGAACCGGCAGAATTTCAGCAGCTCATGAATAAAACATTCAAGTGCGGTATACTCCTTTTTTCACGCAGCATAATTTCATGTGTCTGCAGGCTTCCACTCCCATGTTCAAACAGTACGTCGCTCAGGTTCTTCTGAATGCCAAAGCCATGGCCGGCGCGCTGCTGAAGAAGGGCTACACCCTGGTGTCAGGTGAATGATTCATACACATTAACATATGTGTAAAAGAAACATGACACTGGCTGCATAAGCACTCTGTAGGTACTTCATGCACAACCCAGTAATTTGCTTTTTTTGTTTTTTTGACTTCTTAAAGTCAGCTTTCACCTTATGTTGAATGCATAAGCAGCGTCACTGAAAAGGAATTTTTAAAAAGGCGGAGTTGGCGTTTTGCAGCGTCAGCAAAAAAGGGTTTGGATGAAGTGAGAAGAATCGGCTCCTTTTATTCAGTCAGGCGTGTTCTGTAAAAATCGATTTAATGAAGCTTTGACTTGCACTTACCCAGCTTTGTTCTCATCTTCCTCCTCCTAGGCGGAACCGACAATCACCTGGTATTGGTTGACCTTCGACCTCGCGGGATAGACGGAGCCCGAGCAGAGAGGGTCCTGGAGCTGGTGTCCATCACAGCCAACAAAAACACCTGTCCGGGGGACAAGAGCGCCCTCACTCCAGGAGGACTCAGGCTCGGTAAACAAACTCATAATTATTCATTTTAATATTGAGGGTGTAGAAAATGCATCTCCTGTTTAGTGTAAACGTCTGTGTACATTTATTCTATTGCTTACTG
Organism: Poeciliopsis retropinna; assembly: GCA_010277075.1. NCBI lineage: Eukaryota > Metazoa > Chordata > Actinopteri > Cyprinodontiformes > Poeciliidae > Poeciliopsis > Poeciliopsis retropinna. The sequence continues at coordinate 7,777,540 of VMRM01000009.1, read as the reverse complement.
GGTTATTTTCTACTGCTGTTTTGTTTGTTTTTCTTCACTTTGCTTACTATCTTAATATTTTTTGCTAAAGGAGCTCCAGCTCTGACTTCTCGACAGTTTAAGGAGGGAGACTTTGAGAAGGTTGTGGATTTTATAGATGAAGGGATTCAGATCGCTCTGAGTGCGAAGCAGAAAACTGGTGAGACAGTTTTGCTGTGATAATTAACTGGGCAAGAGACTTTATGATTTGTAAATGGAAAAAAAAAAAAAAAAATTAAAAATCGAATTTAAGAGCAAAAAAAAAACAGAAAACAGAAAACGATCAAAACACATCACACTGTGTGTCGTGAATCATGGGATTTACTTTTTGAACTCAATTCCAGAAATTTTTTTCAGAAGAAGTCTAAGAAGACCAACTTGTTGACATATTGTAGAGTACTGTAACATTTCTTGTGGCACTTTTTTACACATTTATTTTTTTCTCTCATTAGGAAACTTAGCCAGCTTCAAGTCCTTCCTGCTGAAGGACCCTGAAACAGTGAAGCTCATTGCAGAACTGCGCCATCGGGTGGAGCTATTTGCCAGACCCTTCCCCATGCCAGGATTCACAGATCACTAAAAGCGGACACGCAAAGCAACGTCACCTTCTGTCGACTTCCTGTGGAACTGTAACATACAAGTGTCACCATTTTATTTTGATCACGCCGCATTGTTGGTCAGTTTTCAGCTCGTGATGAAAATGTAAACACAATCTTTTTAGTGAAAGAGTTTCGTCTGAGGCCTTGGTAAATAATGGCTGGTGTACAAAACGAGGCATTGAATATTGATGTACAGCTGTGAAGAAAAACATGTCAGTGTAATTGTTGATCAAAATCAGACATGAATAAAGCAAGAAATCAAGTTTGCACAACATTGCATTTTGAACTGTTTTCTTTAGAGATTCTGACGACCAAATTAAATAAGAAATCAATGCTTTCATAATACATTTTGTCGGAACAAACCTCAGATGTATTGGATTCAATAGAAACAGCTCCAAGGAGCTAGCTTCTGTCTTTCTAGAACAAAACAAAGGGAACTGTCTTTTTATGTCAACAATTTGTGTTATTTGTATTTGTCTGGCTTGATTTTGTGAGTAACACAGTAATTCCACTTTTACTTGTTACTAAGCGACATCTGAAGGAAATTATGTGTAATTGCAAAAAGAAAATAAACAAGGGTAAATGTGGATTTCTGGCTTAGATATGAGGATAATAGTTTGTAATTTAAGAAGGGAGCGGCTTCTGTCGCTGCCAGCTGATCTGAACGAAACAGCTGGCATTTCCTGCCGTCATTTCCTCTTGGTGTTCAGGGAATATAGTAAAGTGTATACACGTCCACCACAAATTTCCAATGTGGATTTGACAACATATTTAAACATGAAAATAAAAAATAATAATAATTTGCCAGATAAAGTAATAAAAAATTAAGGGTATTTAGAGTTGCTTTGTTTTAATCACAAGTTGTGAATATAGTAAAAATGAAAAAAGCTAAAAAAAATGCCTAGAGGCTAAAATGCAATTTCCCCAAATCCCAGAATCCCTTATCATAACTGTGATAGGACATAATGGTGCAATTAAAATCAGAATCGTTTAGTAACTATGACAACATGCTACGCTAGCATTCCCATCCATAGTTAAAAAACGGTGGAGGTTGTATCATGCTGTGGGATTGCTTTGCAGCATATTGCAAGGAGGACAACAAAAACTTTAGAGCTGACTGTGTTATTGTATCAAACTATGTCTGAGTCTTTAAGTACAAATGAGACAAAAGTCACACAACAAAGTCAATTTAAAAGAGCAGGAACAAAAACACAACTTTACTGCAGTCAGACTTCACCTGATCCTCACTCAGAGCCTTTTGGGAAGCCGAAATCTGTTATTTGAACAAACACAAACTCTAAAGTGCCTCTGGGCGAAGGGCTGACGTGTCAAACGGTTGCTGAACAAACTTCTCAAGATGAAATAAACCATTTTTAATTTATTTTTGTTTGTTTAAAATACTTTTATATTTTAGTTTGTTCCTTTTCTGGTTCATCGGGAAGTACCAACATTCAGACTTCATAAATATTCCAATTTGGCAAAATTAGAATAAAAAATATTCTATTTGTGGACGGTTTCTATGAACAGAAACAATCCACGACTTTATGTGACAGAGAACATTAATGCTTATTTTATGTTCTACTCATGATACTGACAATCATTATTTAGATTAAACAGACTATTGTAAACATGAGAAGATGAGAGTCTTATGGGAGATCAGTCCTTCATTGTACTCACTAAACTTTCAACAATTGCTTATTTATACATTTGTTTCCCACTGTTCCTCAGATCTTTATTCTCTCTGACACATAAGATGTGTTCTAATTTTATTCCCCTTTTGATAAAATTAGAAACTTTATTTCACACACAAAGAGCTTGACCAAGAACATGAACTTCTGATGATAAATATTTGAGCACTCATTCAGCAAAGACTAAAAGGACTTTTGTTCTGAGTCGGACGTCTCCAACTCGCTTTTTTGTTTGTTCTCAAGTTGTTGTTTTTTTTCAGCAGAAGATTTTTGCCAGAGGAATGTGTATCGTCTCCAGAGATTTATGGTTGAACTCAGGGTCGGCGAGGTTGGGTCGAGTTCTCAGCTGTGTCGTCAGAAAACCCCCAAACACTCTGACCGTCGCACAAGCAGCATCACAGCACAAATAAATGATGACCCGCCTCGTCTCGCTGAATTTTTTCTCATGACCTGGCAACTTGTCTCTGTGAGATTTTGAATGCATTCAAAACATCAAGGAAACCATGTGTTTGCTCAATTCAAGGTATTAGACTTACTATTAGTGAAACAGTGTTTGTTGTGATGTGAGGTGGTTTTATTTTTGTTTTGTTCATAATCTAAACATTTAAAGGCAGAGGAGTGGTGGAGGTGTTATGCAATTTCAACTATTTTGTTTTTGTTTGTGTCATGTAATAATGTTATTCCCTCAGAGTTTTTTTCATACATGTTTGAGAAATCCTTGAATCTTCAGTGGCAACCGCTCAGGGGTGTCTAAACGTATGCTCTTACAAAACGCTGATGTTTTCCACAAAGCTCTTCCACACAGCTGCAGTGTCCCACAGAGCGTCCCTCTCTTGCACCTCCCCTGTTCAGCTCCTTAAGACTAGCGGCAGCAGCAATTAGCAAATACCTAGTGGAACTGAGCTCATCAGAGGAACTACTTATCAGCGTAAGAAAGGTTGTCAGGAGTGTCAGGAACAGCAAAAGCTTCTTAAAGAAACAGAAGCCCAATTTCAAGGTGTTAAATTACAAGGGCAATTTTTTTTAAGTCATCTTTGATATATGCAACTTTTTATTTTTATTTTTATAACAACTGAAGGAAACATAGATACTGGATCATGCTATAATATGCCACTATATGCCTGGAAAATACATGATACTGTCCCTTTAAGTTCTAGCATTCTTTGTTTTGTTTAGCCTTCAATTCACCTGAGAAGAAACCTGAATCCATCATATTCAGTGGGATCACACGGATGAAGTGATGTTTACATCTTACTGTAAACTGTCAGATGTGGACATCATATTCGGTGGAAAGAGACACAACCAAATATCCCGTGCCAGAGGAAAATCCAGACAGTAAAGGATGAAATGACATTGGATATGAGTGTTAAACAGCAGAAGAAATAATATTTGGAGCTTGATTTTAAAAAATAGGTTTTCTAATATAGTCATCTTTCCTTACATTCAAGTTACCCCTTTCAGGAAGTACCAGTGATGATAGTTTTGTCAAACACTGAGCCCTTATTAGGATTTATTATTATCATCATTATGTATGTGTTCTTGTGTGCTTGTGCCATTATGTATGTGAGCCCAGGTTACATTTACAGTATTATGGTTAGGATGCCACACAGGGGTGGACTGTTTAAAATCCTGTCACTGATCAAAGACACAGGGCTGCTGTTAGATGTCGCCCTCACACACACACACACACACACACTGTGAAGGTGGCTCCACTGAATAAGCATCATTCACCTGCAAAGTGACAGCCGTCCTGCCGACAGACGGCTCGGCTCCATCAGACCTTCTGAGTGCAGCGTGTGGAAAAAGATCCGTATCTCTCTCACTTCCATCCAGGCGCACAACAAAAATCACCTGCCCACTATGTGGAAACGACTCACGGCAAAATAAACACTTCGGCAACCATCAATCAGCGGTTCATTTATTGAAAGAATATAATGTGGTTAAAGCACCTAACGCTTTTATATCTGACGCAATCACTGGTAAATGAAGTGACAGCTGAACTTACAGTCATGTGTTGATTATGAAGTACAAACACTCACAATGACTGCTGCTGGAGGGCAGGACAGCATTGCTCTTTATTGTCTCTATTAAAAAGGAAAAATGAGGCAGGGTTGTTTTGGTGCATTTATTCCTTCGCATATTTTACTTGTTATTTACATTTAGGATGAATATCTGGAAACCTACTAAGCACTTAGATTAATCCTGGTTGTTTTCATTGTCGCAGTGAAAATTATAGTGCAAACAATATTTCTAAAACAAGGCCATGTTCTTGAGATAATTATTGTCAGTGATGAAATTTAGAAGCAAGTATGACTATGAAAAACAAGCCGTAATGTAAAATGGGAGGCAGAAGGTCTGTGTGTGCTACATCTTTCGGTAAGCAGTTTCAACTCTTAAATCCAAACATCTGGATTTAAGAGTTGGGTTCACCCAAAACCTGCAGTGCTGACATCAGAAAAGACAAAGAGAGAAAGAAATCTGAGTCCAGATCCGGATCTTCGTTTCTTCCTGTTTGACTCTGAGCTGCACGCTTCAGAAATCAGGACCCTCCTTCTTCAGGCTTTTATAGTCTGTGGTGATTGCCACAAACTGCAGAAGAAGAACATAAACATGAAATGAAACAGAAGATTGCTGCTGCAACAAAAGAATTATCTTGTACCTTGTGTGGACTAAGCAGTAGCTAATGTTTGTGTGTGATCTGCATTACCTTGTACTGGTACGTGGGGTCGAGGTTATTCCATGGTTCAGGATTATCTGTCTTGTTCCAGCTGAATACAGAAAAACAAGAAATTGTTTTATTCTCTTTAAATCTTTACCGCCATTGTTTTTTTGTTGTTTTTTTTAAATAAAAATAAAAAACATAAAAATAACTAAATAAACAGTGGAGTGCAAACATGTTACAAGACCTGCTAAGACCAGACATTTATCCAAATGGTTACTAAAAGCAAATCCAGCAAGACTTGGATCAAGTGGGACAAAGGTATTCATCAAAAGCAAACAATAAGTCAAGCTATTTCTTAAACGCTTTGGAGCTAATACCAGAGCAGCATTTCAGGATGACACTGAAGCTGATCGAGTTGGTTGAAAATTAATAGATTTTACTCAGAAAATATAAATATTGATCACTGATTAAGAGAGCGCGCAATCTGAAAACATTTCCAGAAAAAGGCCTGAAGCTAACAGAGTCTGATTGGTGTCAGTTTTACTGTTACAGACACTGCACATGTTGAGATTACGTTTGATTTATTTTATTTTTTTTGTTTTTGTTTTTTTAAACTCCATAGTCACAAACATTAACGTATTACTGTACATTGGGTTTAATGAAACAGATTAACACAAAGTGATGCATTGCTATGAAATGTAATTTCTTTTCTTCGATACCCCTAAATAAAATCTGGAGCAACCGATTACCATGGATGTTGCTAACATTGCAATTGCTAAGTGCTTCTCCTGTGTGTAACTTGTGTTTTTAAATCATAAAAAGAAAATATTCTATGAATGCTTCAAGATTTGTTATGAAGATTTGTGAATAAATGGCATCAAAAAGGTCAGGGAACACAGCAGGAGAAGTAAGGGAGAAAGTTAGGAAGAAGGAGAAAAACCATAGACAGACAGAACAAATGGAACAGTTGAAAATGGCCTAGTTAAAGTCCAAACATAAATCCACATCAGAACTTGAAACAGAAACTCAAATTTCTTATCATTCTGACAAAGCTTAAACTATTTTATCTGTGAAAAACTTTGCGAACCTAATATTATTTCCCTTCTATAGTACTTCACAACTATACAAAACTTGTGTTGGTCACTTCGAAGTGCGAGTGAGGATTGTCTAATTACTGCAGGCTGATACTTTTTTTTTTTTTTTGTCTTTTTTATCCAACACTGCTGCAAAAGTTGAAAAAGTCTTACATGACATGTGGTCCTCTGGCCAGCCGGATAAGATATAAGGACGCACCACCCACTCCCAGGCACACAAAGACGAACTGGGGGATTAGCTGTAGACAAGCAGATAAAACCAACAATTATTATTTCTTTGCTATTAAAAAATAAAATAATTAGTTAAAAAAAGTTATTTTATCGACGACAAAGCATAACCTGGAAAAAGACTCTTAGTTAGACATTGGAACCCACCACTGAAACCAGAGTGTGTACCGGCTTTCACATATTTATGGATGTGAAACCATAAATATGTACTATAAGTTATATGTGGTGTATGTATTATGTTATTATAATTTTGAACAACTAAGCGTCTACATACAAAGAAGCCCAAGTGTTCTAGGTTTCTGACATAGCTGTGAATTAATTATTATTTTTCTGAAACTCTGGTACACATTCAGATTCGTGGTTGTATCATGGTTAAATGTGGAGAAAAAAAAAGTTTGTGAAAAAGTATGAGTCAAAAAGAGTTCATTCAAACAGTTTTGTTTAAATTTTAAAAAAAAATGGTCAAAAAACAAGTAATTTCAAAACAGCGTCTTCAGTAAATTTAGATATGATGAAAAGCAGCAAAAACAAAATCACATTTGTCAATTTAAGCCACACAAATATCTTTTTAAGAGAAGGAAAAACTGCAGTGACTCAGCTCAAGTAATCTAAACCCTTAACCTGCCAGTCCAATTAATTTCCAGGTGAGGACAACAGGAGCTATCAGACAGGTGATCTTCGCAGCAGACCAATCACAGCTCCACTGATTAATTAGTGACCCGCTTCTGCTCCATCTCCTCCTGTCGCCCAGTGAACCAGCTGACGCAGAGATACGAGGTGACGCAAGACTCTGAATGACGGTCTTTGGGAAAACAATAGACTCAAAGAACAAGAACTTCTTTGTCTTACAATTTCCGCCTGTGCTGCATTTTAATGTGGGCAATAATGTTTCCAGAAGACCAAAAGTATTGTAATACTCTTATTGCTTTTCTGCTTTTATTTGCAGTTGTTCTTGTTAGTTGCTGAATTAAATCACACCAAAAGCCACCTCTGTTTTCTACCCAGAATGCAATGGGAACACTAGCCCATTGGCTCCCACAGCTATTTTTTTAAATCATTAATCTTAAGATAAAATGATTGATTTCATTTTTCCATTTGCTTTACTTTTTCATATAAAAAATGATGCGTTACATATTAGCATACATGTCAATATTATTAAAATGAAAATATTATTAATGATTAATAATGATAACAAATGTTTGTACCATAGAATACAAACAGTATCTATTATTCTTTCCTTTATTTAATGAATAACACTAATGGCGTGCTATAAAATAAATGTGTCACGTATACATTTTGATTTAAAATGTATTTAAACACTCTTATTACTTAATAGACAGCAAAAATATAAATTTATTTACTACATTTATAAATTTATCTTAATTTTTTTTTAATCCACATTTTTTCATTTGTCAATTTAGAAATAGATTTAAAAAAAACAACATGTATTTAAATTTTGATTGTCTCATAGTTTTGTCTAGTTACATGAGCTTGGATTCCAAAGTCTGCTGTAGTTTCGGGGATCTGAAAAGGTTTGGCAACAGCTGCTCCAGATGGTCTCTTTAAGGTGGAATGGAATCATCTTCCAGCCAATATGTACAGAAAAAGAAAGAAATGTCCACAAATTGGATGGAAAACACCATCAGCTGGAGCCGGCAGGAAGTCTGACCACGAGTTAAAGCTTGACTCTCGTCAATCCGACATGATCTCAAAGTGAGCCAAATGGATCCTGAAGGAGGATTAGAGCCACTAGTGAGCCCACAATGTAAGACAGTTCAATGCAGATGGGAAGTTATTTTGAGGAGGTTAAACCAGGAGTTTAGTTTAATAAAATAAACTCTAGCAGGTTGGCTGACCTGGGCAGGAGAGCGAAGGGTCTTTGGTTAAGAAAGGTCAAATTTCAATGGGTTTTTCAATGTGCAATGGTGGAAATATAAAGATTTTTACGTTTTTTTAAATATCATCAATTGGGTGACTGACCCAATGATGATTATTATGTGTTTTACATTATTAACTCCAATTGTCTTCTTCCCTCTTTACTTATAAATAGGCAAAAACTTACTTCATGCTGCAATTTTCTGAATTGCAGACATTTTGTGACACAGATTTCTTAAAATGCTCATATTGATATTGCTCTGCTTATCTTTCACTCTTTCCATCTGTGTATTTGTCTGGCTGATGTCTTTATTTGTCAGACTTTTTTTTTTTGACTCTCTGACTGAAACTTTTGGACTCTAACCGGCTGTCTCTTTGTCTCTTTCCGTCCGTCTGTGTGAAGTTGATGAGGCAGGTTTACAGAGTCTCAAAGGGATTTTACTCTCTGTGGTTTCCGTCTCGCTGCTGTCGGTTTTACGGGATGATGGACTGTGCTGAGGAGCTCTGGTAGCTCAGGTTTTCATCCTTGCATTTCTCTCTCTCTCTACTTCTCTCTCTCCAGGGAGACCAGAGACAAAAAGTTAACACTCTGTCAGCCCTCGTGAAAATGGTTAAAAAAGACTCTGAAATAATCCCCTCCCCTGTGGGGGGAGAAACGTACGCTTTTGAGGAAAGGTTTTACATCAGTAACTTATCTGATATTGTCAGATAATTAAGGAGATTGAATATATATTTTTTCATGTGTTGTGTATGACTGGAGCCTTAATCCTCTCTAATTTTGCCTTGATTTTAAAACCGGCTGTAGGAGCAACGTAACTGACTGAACGAGATCTCCAGATTAGAAGAGACAGAATTAGTCTTCTCTTTATATCTCCTGCTTTAATCTGTTAACAAATGAGAGGCGTTGCAAGTGATTACATAAGCTGGCTAAGTACAGGAATAAGTACAGTAGGGAGCGATATATCAAATTTCAGTATTTTTTTTTGGTGAAAATCAACAAACAGAAAGGCCCAATAGAGATTTGGACATATATATATATACCATTATTTCTAGGAAGAAGAGGGGGTTTGCAGCTCTCGTGCATTTGAAATTTAAATTTTCCCAACAGAATGAATGTGTATCTAAAACAAAAACAAATTAAAATTATACCACAACCACATTTACTTTTGCAATCAAAATTATTATAACAAAAGCCAAAGATGCAAATTATATTCACTAAACTCATGTGATGAACGTCATGAGGCTGAATCTCCTCTCGCATTTTTCAAAGCAAGGGTCATCTAATGAAGTTTAGAAAGAGAAAAATAGCTTGCAAAAAAAAAAACGCCACACATCATAAGAACATTAAAGTCAAACCAGGAAGAAATGAGGCTCACTCACCCCAGGGTGCTTCTTTGCGTGCTCAGCCATCACCCGGAACATCAGTGCTCCAGTTCACAGGTCTCTATATGCACAGAGAACAAAATAAAAGTTTTTCAGAGTCGACAGTTCGGGCCAACCACCAGTGTCTCGTGGCCGTGCACAGGCAGGATTAAGACCTGTTGCTTTCTACATATGGAGCAAGAGAAGGGGAGGAGGAAGAGGAGGAGGAAACAGGGGTATGAGAAAGAGGCCTTTTTCATCTAATTACAGTCACTGTTGGGTGATTTAACCCTTCTAAACGCTGCACGTGTTTGAAGATGAACCCTGGAGCATGATGATTTGTTATTCCAGCAAAAGGCAGACGTTCAGCAAGCTTTAGCAGGGAAGCTCAGAGAGACTTTATTCATCTCTTTGCTTGTGGTCTTGTGGGAGACGAGTAGAGGAAATGAAACAGGACTGAGTTTCCTTTCAAAGGCCAGGGGGACTTAACGTATGTCTGAAATCTTATCAGATTCAAAAACAAGAAATTCTCATAGGAATTAAACAACAATTTTTTTTTTTTTTTTTAAATGAGAATTTCTCTGATAAAACATAAAAATACAAGCTGGTCAGATATTGTTGCATCCTCCCCAGAAGCCCTCCTCCTAATTGAGTCTGGACGCTCCATGTTTGCAGCTGTCGTCTTGGACACTCGGCCGCCGTCTCTGCGCCTTTTCAGGCTTCTAAGACAGCCAGTCAGCGCCACCGCAGACCTACTCATACTCTGTGTGTTTGGTAACATAGCAACACAGCTTAGTAACCATTATTTCTAGGAAGAAGAGGGGGTTTGCAGCTCTCGTGCATTTGAAATTTAAATTTTCCCAACAGGTGCTTCAAGAAGAGATGCAGAGCATTTATTTTTAAAAAAATGTAAAAAAACATATGTAGAAGGAAATCATACCTTATATGAATTTATTGCATGTACTTGTGAGAAATATCTATCAGTGTTTAAAAACAAAGGAGAAGCCAAACGAGCCCATCGGACCGAAAGCTCAGAGAGAGAGAAACGCTTTGTCCTCCCAGTCTGCTTAATGGACCAGTGTCTGCGATTCATTGTGCATCAGTTTAATTGGATGTGAAAATAAATGCAACCCAATTTGTCTCATAAGTGCCCCTCGGAGATGTTTTATCCCAGCCTCTGATGTCCCACAGCGTCCACAAAGGGCTGATCTGGAAAATAAAGCAGCAGCATTGATGACGTGAGGAACATAATGGGATATCAGCAAAGTTTTGTTATGCAGAAAGAAGTAATTATTTTTGCCAAATATCATAACTTTCTTATTTTCCAGTTCAGTTTATTCACACATACAGAGAATCAAGTTCACAATAAAATGTCAGTCACTTTAATCTAGCGTGATTAAAGTGACTGATTATCACTTTAAGCCTCTAAAAGACTTTCCTTTGAGTTTGTCCATCTTGGCATCAGCTATTTCGTCTGCCAAAGAAAAACATGATGCTGCCGCCACCATGTTTCGACATGGCACGCAATTACGTGTTCAGGTTGATGTTTAGTGCGAGTTTGTCCCTACATGGCTTGTGGAGAACTTTACACAGGAGTTCTTGTGGTTTCTAACTTTAGCCTAAATGCTTTTAAACATTTTTGCAACTTTCTCCTTGACCTGTCTCCTGTGTTACCAAGCTGAACAGGATTTTTCTTTTGGGTATCACTTTAAGACAGTGATACTTGACTATCTCTAGTGATAGTGTACCCACAGGCACAACGATTTCCAGATTTGTATGTGTAGAAAACATAGAAAGAAATGTGTTGTTTTCTTCTGCTTTGCAAATTAAGTATGGCTGTTTTGAACAGAGGTCGGCAAAGAGCCCAAAAATGCAAGAAATTAGGAAGAGTAAAAAGGAGCCATCTAAGAAAAATACTCAAGTAAGTGTAAAAACATATTTGGTAAAGAGACTACTCAATTACTGAGTAACATGTGGTTTAATGTTTTTTAAATGATCTAATCAGACAGACAAAAATGTAAAGATAAGTGCAAATATGTGCAAAATGACATTAGAAAAACAAAGCTTGCGTAGAAACGGGAAGTTTCTGAGCAGGTGTGTAATCCAGACATTTAACTCAAGTAAAAGAGACAATACTAAAACTACTCCTAATTGCACATTTATTTCAAAAGATTACTTGAGTGACTGTAACTACCCACCTCTGGTTTCAGATTATCACAAGAATGTATATTGTGACTACAATGGAGCAAAATGTAGAAAACCGCAAGGCACGACTGCAGATTCCAGTATTTGCAGCGCTGTTCCTTCCTGCCAACAGGAGAGTCAAATGTATGCACACAGGCTGTGCAGTAAACATGTGAATAGACTCACTGCTCAGCGACAATGACAAGGTTTCCCATAACAAGCCAAATTAGATTTTTTTTGGCTATTTTAAGAAAAAGCTTAGTGGTATCTGTCACAGCTTCAGCGTTTGGACTTTTGTTTTCCCTCTCCTCTGCCACAGGTCTGCAGGACATTGGCTGATCCTGTCTGCTGCTCCTGCTGGCCTACAACACCGCAGGTCACAGACAAATCCTCTTAATTGGACACCGGCCAATGCGGTGGCAGCAAGCTGGTTTGGAAACACAAGACCCCAGTCGGTGAGGTATTCCCCCTGTAAACATGGTGCAGAAACACATAATGATGGTGCTGATTGGTCCTAGCAGGAAATACGCTGTTTGACAGGTCATGTTGCATGTTGTCATCTTTTAGTATGGAGAAATAAAAATGTAGAGGCCTGTTACACATCATCAGGGCGGCTTTTTTTTTTTTTTTTAAGAGATGTAGTTATACAGTTTGATTTCAACATGTTCCTATTTTTTTCTTTCCCATTTTAACCCTTATGATATTCTTCAGCTAATCCTGTGGAAGTTAAAGGACGCCGTGGCTCCTAATAGCCTCAGTCAGCCGTTGCTGTGGAACGGGGCCTTTCTGAATGTATGAGGAGAAACAGAGCAGGCTGAGCACTGAGAACCTTGATCCGTGACCTTGTTTCCCACATAATACTATTAAACTACTCAGGCCTGCTGCACTGCGAGGTCACCAAGGAGCAATAAAATCCAGGCATTTACCGGATGGCTCAAACGCTGGCCAGGAAGACCGGTCTAAAATCTGTAGCCTGTGCACATCATGACAATGAAACCAGATAGTTTAATAAGTTTTACATTATTGGGAAAAGTAGAAATGCAACATTTAGTCATCTCTTTAATGCAAACCTAAAGATCAGTGTTAAACAATAGTTTATATCTATAAAAAGGAAAAACATAGCATTTTATGTTTCTTTTCGCCATCTAGTGGAAACAAGAATATACTGCAACATAAAGTAATTAGGTTCCTGACGAAAGGATTTGTTTACACTGAACACAATACAGGCATGATGAATGGACAAAAGGAAAACCTATGGAAAAGATGTTAGTTTAGAGAAAAAATTAGTGATGGAACAGACTCAGCTTTATTTTTTTTTAAATCTGTATTCAAATAAACAAAGAAATCTCATGTTTTTTTGGGTTTTTTTTTTTTTACAAAATATTGAAATATGTGTTTCCACTAGACCTTAAAAGGTGATCGCCATTCAATATGAAAGGTTTCGATCAGCATTTCTACAGACGTTAATTACAAACTTACAAAAGATTCACAAAGGATAGTCTGAATAAGAGACGTCTTTGAGGAAAGCTCTAAAATTATAACATTGGAAAAAGATGCAGCAACGTTTGGTTGAAACTACAGCTGCAAAACATACTGAGTAACATTTGTCATATATGCAATAATCCAACCGCAAAGGTTGGATTATTGATTTGGTTGGGATTACCAAATCAAACCAAAAGAAAAAATAAATCCATCCAATAAATCAATCCAAACTGAACTCAATGAATATTCCTCGTTTCAGGAGGCAGCCATGTTGGCATCAGCAGAATCTGTGGATAAGGATGGAGCTGGGGCGACTGTAGCGGTTGCCGCGGCGGCTGAGGCTCCTGTCAGGGTCTGAAGAACCGCAGGAGGCTCGGCGGGACGGACAGGAACCGGTTTGGCGAGCTTCATGGGAACGAAGACGTTAGAGGTGCAGTGTTCGCTCAGATATTCGCCTCCTTTCTCCTCATAGTCCTGCCGGCTAATCCAGCCTTCTGCTCCTGCTGCGGCTGGATGCTCCAACGCCCAGTCCCGCGCTCCGTACCACGCGTCCAAGCCTGGCCGGGTTGCCATGGTTACCTGTGTCGGCCGGTAAAATTATATAATTATATATAGATTTTTTTTTTTTTTTTGTCACCCGGTTTCAATTCAAAACAATTTCGCTCGTCAAAATCTGCATTATGTGTCACAACATGATTTGCATTATTTAAAAAGACGTTTTGAAATGTTAACCTTGAAATGAGACTGGAATGGCCTCAGTGCCAGCAGCTCCCTCTCCACCCGCTCCTTCATGCCTGGGTGCTGCATGTTCCCTCCCGTCAGAAACACATTGCTCACCAGCGCCTCCTGCTGCTCAGGAGTGTATCTGCTTGTGGTAAAACACATTTATATGTGAAGTTCCAATAAAACTGTATGAATTTCCATAAAATAAAACCCTGTTGTGCATTGTTTTAAAAGAAATGGTTCTTATTGGCCACCCGATTACAATGCAAAGCAGTGGGGGGTTTTAGTACTGGAGTGGATCTGTAATATTGTGTTGTTACCTTGCTAGGACATACTGCAGTGTCTCCATCAGGCCCATCTGGTCTTCTCCAATCAGAGAAGGCTGGAATAGGATTTCCGGACAGCGCAGCCGCTCCGTCCCCACAAACAGCTGGTGGTACTCTGCCATGTTGAAGGCGGGCTGGAAAACAGATTGAGCCCATCCTTTTAAGTCCGGTCCCAACGTCTGTTTTCCCAGAGCAAAAGTCCAGAGCCCGAGCAGAAAACTTGACAAAAAGTTTACTTGCAGATACTCCTCCACACTCTCTGGCCCGTCAGCACAACGTTAATGAGGTTCCCATGTATTTATTAGAGAATCTACACTGTCAGTGTGCCACTACCTGAACGACGCCGGCGGATTTTTCTGACAGCGGGTCCTCGGGGAAGTCTGAATCCATCAATGCCACTCCGTCTCCTTCATCCACCGGCTGCTCTAACTCCGACACCTGGCAGAGAGCGAGAGAACAGCCTCAGGCGTCATGTCAGCCACAGATAATCCACTGCAGCAGGTGGGAACAAATCCCGCATATTCATTAGGAGTCTTAACAAAATTTTAAAAAAGACTGGGTCATCTAAATTTTTAGACTACAGATGAAGCTTGATCACTAAGAGTGCTCCTGACCTTTACCTACTCAAGCATTTGTATACTCACTGTAATGCAAAGCAGTGGAAATATGGAATCTGCTCATTTTACTAAAGCATGGTTCAATTATTTATCTAGAGTACAAAGAAAAAGTGCTTCATCTTTGTTTCAGTTTATCAAACTAATCCGACAAAGATAAACAGAGTGAATACATAATTCAGTTTTTACATTATATTTTAATTTATTAAAGAAAGGAAATGAAGTTACTCAGAACTTTAAGAAGAAAAATCAGCTTCATGTACATGTTCAAAACTGTATCAAGTTGATCTTACAAAGCTAACAAAGTTGGATGCTCCCCCAAACTAAGGGGTTTTCCACCCATTCAAAGGATGTTTACATTGAAACATAGAGTGAACTGCATCGGTTTCTGGTGACTCCTTTCACGTGTCCAGCTCATGTTTAGAGAGCAGCTGAAACACCAGGCATGAACTTTTATGATGTTCAAAGCAAAATTTAAAGCTTACGAAACAGACAGCTTTTTCTGTTGATCTTATTAAGGTTGAGTTTTCAATAAATCAGATCCAAACAAAGAGAAAACATACTAGGATTGTAATTAATTAATTACTGAAATAATCATCAACTAATCTACAAATCGAATAATCGTTAATTGCAGAATAGGGATCAAAAAATGGCAATTTGGTGAAAGAACAACAACCTCAGAGTGGTAATTAAACCAGAACTGTGAAAAAAATACAAACATTTTGTATTTATGAAAAAAATAGAAACCTTTGTCTGTAATTATATCCATACTCTTCAAGTGGCATGACTAGCTGGTTGAAGTTTTACTAATCACCTTTTCTATCCAAGTATTAATTGGTTGATCCAATAAATAGTCACCAGATTATCCATATACTGTACTGATGTTAAGCCAACCAGAAAGGGCTTAGCTTTTCACATGTTGATGTTATAAGTATTTTTTAGCTTTGCCACACATACACTAAGAGAAGGCTATACTAATGCTTTGTCAGCATGAATAAAATGTTTCTTTTCTAATTTAGTTGAATTTTCGGTGTGTTTTTACTGTGTACAAACTACACTTAAAATGATAAATCAATAGCTGAACAGAAAAAGCCGTACCTCCATCTTCCCCTCCCCGCCGTCGCTCTGCAGCAGCTTCATCCTCCCCTGCTCCACCGCCAGCTGCAGCTTGTTGATGTATGACTGCAGCTCCTCGGCTGAATCCATGTTGAGCTCCATGAGGCTTTTGTGAAACTGATCCAACAGGCCGTCCTCCAGCAGCTCCTGCACACACAATGCTCTATGATTGCTGTGCTGCACAATGACTCAACAATGGCTGCTTTTAGAATCACAGTTTGTTTGGCTTTTGGTTGTTGCTGCAGCGCTGAAATCATAATAATAATAATAAAATGAAACAGACGTGGAGCCACATATTTTGTTAGTGGTAAATAAAAGTAGTTTGAAAATATGTTTAAAGAGTTGGAAAACGTATTATTATTATTATTTTTTTTTTTTACATATTTAGAGTAACAATTACTTGTACGGCCAAAAGTCGGTCCAGCCTCTCTTGATCCTGCTGCACCTTCTCCTCCCGCCGGCGAGTGTTGATCTCCTGAAGTCTTCGGAGCTGCTGAGCTCGCCTCTCTTGCCGCTCCTCCGCACTCACGCAGCCTCCTGGCACCTTCCCAGAGAAGGGAAGCTGTATCCGGTGAACCTCCCGCTCATAAAACTCCGGGCAGCGCCACTTCTCCAGCTCTGTAGACCATACGCAACAAAGAGATTAAATAGATGCATAAAAATAAGATGTTGGTTACGTCAATCTGCGTTGTACCTTCGTGATAATCCACGGCAGCGTAGCTGTGCCCATGCAGCAGTTCCTCCATGCGGCTCAGTGTGATGGCGGCGAGGTGACCTGGATATTTCAGCTGCAGGAGGCGCTGCAGGTAGGACGCCGCCTGACTTCCAGCCACGTTCACGCGTTTAGAGTTCACAGCGTCCAATCTGAAATCAAAAATCACATCAGGTGAAACAGGCAAGGCTGCATTAAGTGAAAGTATAATACAGTCAGAATACAGTGGAAGTACTCAGGATGATGTCTGCATGTGTTGAGGCTCACCTGCCGTTGACGACAGGCAGGATGTGAGAGCAGTGGTAGCCGGAGGACAGAATGATGCCGGTGTTTGGCCGCTGCAGGTTCCTCTGATTGTTGTTGTGGTAGAAACTGTACAAGCCGTCCACGCCGTAAGACACAAACGGGACGCGATAGCACTCGAACAGCAGCTCTGACATCATCTGCCGGCAGTGCAGTGGGTTGCAGGGGGCCTCTGTCATCAGGATGGGATGCTCCACACTGCCCTAGATTTGAGAGAATCAGAAACAAATTCAGCTAGACTCATTTTTTTTTAGAATTTATGCAGAAGAAATAAAGGTATTAATAAAATATAAATGCTACTTTTAAAAATGTTTTTACAGTGTGAGTTTGAATGCAAACACTATTTGAAAAATTATGTTATTCTGTGAATACTTGACATTTCTTTCCAGGAATTACAACCAATGAATCGGTTCATCCATTTTCACTGAGTTTCATTGTGTTTCCTGACCTCCGAGCTGAGCCCCAGGTGTGTGAAAACATAGTCCAAGATGAGCTCCTGGATCTCGAAGTTCACCACCACGTTGCGGTCGAACTGGCTCTTGAGCAGCCACCGCAGCGGCTCCAAATTCGGGATATCATTCCCTATCTGGGTTTCGCTGCGGGCGGCCCCTCTGCTGCGAGCCGCCACCGACCTGAAAAGCAGCCGCGGAGAGTCGAACTCCGCGGCCGGAGCCGCCCAGCCGGCCCGGGTCTGGAAGGAACCGTTGTCTATCACTATCGGGGCCGCTGTGGGGGTCACACACTGTGCCGGGAGCTCAAAAACTGGATCTGGGGACGTTTTACAGTCCTGGAAGGAGAAGATTTGACACACCGGTTGATCTTTGGAAGCCATGTTTGAAATGTGAAATGTGTCACAGCAAAATACACCCGTGTTAAAACTAAATGTTGCCAACTATTAGTTCCGAGTTGTTTTTAACTGTTTCAGTGTAAGGAGACTGAAAATGTTGCTCATACTTCAGCCCGGAGAAAAAAAAAATACAAATAAAAGTTATATTAGGCCGTGGCCACGATTTTTATTTGTATTTTTATAAAATATGTGACATACACCTCTATGTATTTCTTTCTTTCTTTATTATTTTTTTTAACCTAAAGCAATAAAGTCACGTCTAATTCTGTCGACAAAATTTCAAAAATGCATCTTTTAACACTTCATGATAAAAGAAGTGATGCACTTAGACTTCATCGGAGGAGTCTAAGTGCGTCCTGTCAAATTAATCTGTTTTTCATTAAAGGTTTTTACAGCAGAAATTCCAGGAGAATCTAATTACTTTTCCAATAATTCTTAGATTCTCTGGGGAATTAATGTGATATGACACAAATTTTATTATGTGATTTTATCCTCATGAAGGATAGATGAAAAGGTAGATAAAAAAGAAAACCTCCTCAATTCACTAAATTCATTAGGGATGTGCAGCAAGACTGACATCTTGGGATCACCAGGTCTCCATAGCAATTATAATGTCATCTACATATCAGTCTTTTGATTGGGAGACATACCCGAAAACAGTCTTTCTGTCCTGCCATCATAACTGTGGAGTTAGATAAATGTCATTGTTATTTAGGTTTTATAATAAAAATCACTGGGTGGATTTGGAATGAAAAAAACGAATGACTATTTGTTAGGTACAGTGAAGGATCTGTGATGCTGTGGGCCTGTATTTTTTTCTATCATGAGAATATGCCACTGCAATGTAAAATGCATTTGTTTCTAGGGTTTTAGGTCACTTTTTTACTTTTTCTCACTCATAATGTGGCCTGGAACTGTAATGATTAAATTTAACCACCAGAGGTCGCACGAAACCGATTTGAATTTGATTTGACTCAGAAAAACAGATTATTTTATGGTTCTGCTTCAGTAAGGAAGACTACAGTTCTACAGTTCATATAGACACCCATATTCAAGTTAGATATTTCTTTCTGAAAACTCTGATTCTTTCTTACATGTTTTTTTCTCCCATACTTTCCATTTTTATTGTCATCTTGACTGCAAAAACTGAAGTTACAGATGAAATCCCGTAGAAGACTTTGGGGATTTGTGGTTGTGAGATAGTGGAGATTATCTCACAATACACTTTGCATTTAGGTTATATATTGCAAGTCATAGTAATTACATGTTTTACCAATACTTTCAAATTGTGAATTACTGTCTGTCTCGGCTATTCAGGTGTCTCTGAAGAGAACTGTTATGCGTTTCAGTCAAGCCTTGGTGTCAGTAAATGAAGGGTGTTTACTGACACACTGTTTCAGTTCCATTTATCACAAAATAAACAAGAACTACACACATCCCTAATCTTTTCTGAATTTTTATCCACTGAATTATCTAGAAATGTGTTATTAGACGAATGTAAGAAAGTAAGACGGCAAGAAATGAATGTTTGTTTCTGTTTTCTGGAAGGATTTATTTCCTAGATAGCACAGATATTGAGAGACAAGATGAAAAGTAAGAAGGGTGTGTGTGTGAGTGTGTGGGGGGGGGGGCTGTGTGTGTGTGCATGTGTAGGCGTGGGCGGGAGCCTGTGAGTTGTGGGCGGTTACAGTATGAGGCATGATGTTGTGTCACTGAAGCCCGTGCACAGTTCACTGCTCAGGCACAAAGCTCTAAGTGACTGCGTCCTTCTCCTCCTGATGCTAATAAGCAGATCTGGGTCACCTCACCCTCTTAGACACACGTGCATGGATGCACACACACTCACAACTGCAACCTTACCATCCACCCGCCCACACACACATATGCGTGCAGACATAAACTAAAAAAAAGAAAAGAAAACACCCTGTCTACTCTCTATTTAAACACACACACACACACACATGGAGGCTCTGATTCCTCCGGGCGGCAGGACGTGACATGGTGCTGCTGTCTGCGTACAGCGCTCGCAGCTCTCTGCTTGTTGTGCTTGTCATCCAGGCAGCGGTGATGAGGCACGAGGGAGCAAACAGCCTACAAGCGCTGTGGGACTGCCACGCATGATGCCAAGCAGCCTCCATTTTGTGGAGGAATGAGCAGACCGCTGGTTCTCTCCGACAAGGAATAGGAGAGAGCGAGAGGGGATCACGTCAGGCTCGGTTCTGATTAAATGACTGGCAAATGTAGTGGCATCTACCCGTTACTCCAGTTCAAATTATTCAGTAAAATCATTTGTTTATTTGAATTTTACGGTTTTGACGGTACACCATTTTGATTCCAACTCCCCCTTCTGCCTTTCTCTTCCCTCGCTACCACAACAAAAATAGAGTCTTCTTAAAGAGATGAAGAGCTGACAGGGATCATCATGCATGTCGTTCGATTCTATTTAATGGAATCATGAATACAGAAGAGAAATATGTGTTATGAAATTTACATAGATTTACAGTACCTTGCAAAAACATTGTTTCCACATTAGAACAAGGCTTTCTTGCATTTTAGTGGGATTTTATTTGGTCCTAAACAAAGCAAGCACATATCTGTGAAATGGAGGAATGATGACGTTGAAATCTGCAAGGTGTGGCATTCATTTGTATTCAGTCACCCCTGTAGATGGGAATTTAATCCCATGTAAAAATGTGCATGGGTCATATTAATCCACTGAATTTGCATTACCAGGTAATTAGTACAATCATGCTTTTAATGTCACAATGAACTAACAACTAATGAGAGCCAGTAACAAATAAACTGCTTTTTTTAAACAAAAACCAAAGGGTAGCTGTCTGAGTTATTGAATAAATTCCTGTGTGACTTTGTGTAAAGGTCACATAAAGTCCACCACACACTCCACAACCGTGAAAGGTTTCCCTTTGTTCAGCTGATTTGTATCAGCAGTTAAATCAAAAAGAGAAAGTAGAAGTATTATTTTAAGAAAACCTTTTTTATTTTTCAGAGAAATATCATTCTTGGTAGCCATGTCTCTAGTTTAGATCCAGATATTTTAAATCAGTGAAACAGTTTTGACTTCAAAACAAACATGACGCAGAAAGACGACCTACTTTCACACTCATGCGTTTTTTCACACAGAGCATTTTGGTTTCAGAAAACTGAATAAAAGAATTGTGCAATGTCTGATTTATTGAAAAATGTATTGACGGAGAGACACTCAAACTGAAGGAAGGCAGGAAAAAAAAGAGAAAAAATCAATTTCATTGAATGAATAAAAATATGATCACATTTAGAAGAACAACTCTCTGAGGTTTTTGAAGCTCTTTCACTTTTCTTTTCTTTTTTTCTTGTTACTTACATCTTAGCTTAGGTCATATATATGATTTTGACACAGGGCAAGTAAAATCCAAGAAAAGAGGAAGGAAAGGTGCAGGACAAGAAGAACTGTCAGGTCAATTAAAAGTCCACAGTATCTGAAAGTCACGTCTTTAAGAACCAAGAGGAAGAGAAATCCCATCCAGAGCTCACACAGGAGCCGAGGGATTTGTCATGAACCCTGACTTATAGGAGTTAAAGTATTTGGGCATATTTTGTGTGTGTGTGTGTGGGGGGGTTTCAAGCACAATTTTCACTCAATTTTAAATTGGTTCTTTGTGCATCACAGTAAAGCGCTGAATAACCACAGGCCACTTGGATCGAATCCCGTCAGTTCCAAGTAATCTGTGAAACTACCTTGTTTAAAACAAGGTAGTTTAAAAGTTTAAAACAATGGACTCCAGTGAGAAAGTAAGGCAAACTGGCTTTTTTTTTTTGAGTGTCAAAATGATGTTTGTGTATCTATTTACTTAATAGATACACAAATAACACCAGGCCTGTGGAGAATTTTACACACACATAAAATTATTTTTTTTTTTGTTAGAAATGGGCTTCTTAAAGAGGACAAACCCTACATTGTTCTCCATGTTGTTGAGATCTTGATCTTAATCTTGATCTGTGGGAAAAGCGCCAGAACTAACTCTGGTCCAGGAACACATATCTTTCAAAACCTTTGTTCTACTTTTCATTTAACTTTGTTAAATGAAAAGTAGAGTCCTCTTCCTGAGGAGTTTATGCTCTATGTTGATTTTCTCAAGCCCCCTACCTCCCCATCAAAGAGGCAATCGTTAAAATTGAATTGTGAAAAATTAACAAAACTCACTGAAATGGCTTTATTTTGTGCTTTTACAAAAAGCTTCCTCACAATAAAGACCTTGTGGTGTGAAAATCTCATCCCGCTCCACGCCGCCCACCTCCCTTTAAATCTGAACGTGCACACACACACAGTCCAATTACAGTGGCCATGGCAACTATCAGAGATTATTGCTCTCAGTCAGCGCTGCACGGCTGTCAGTGGAGGCTGTAAGCCTCTGCGCACACACACACACACACACACACGCACACACACACACACGCATTAACACTTAACGCACACCCACTGAAGACTCCTTCTTCTTTGTACACACGGAGTGTGAATTAATCCTCCTGTTTTAGCCTCAGTCATCAAACCAACCCCAAAAGTCCTTTGTCAGAAATTCTTTTAGGAATGAGGCTAATTTCTTTTTGTATATTATGTCCAAATATCTGTATTTTACATGTTCAAATCCCTTGGATTGATCTGCATGTTTTGTGTTTTTTTTTGTTGTTGTTTTTTTGTTTTTTTTTCTGCATGTTTGCATGTTTGTGACATTTCCTCTGTCCCGTGCGGCGTGGGCCCGGGGACTCTGCGCGTAACGCGCGGGGTGGGGGGTGGGGGAGGAGAAACGCCTCGAGGACTCTCCGTGGTTCCTCTGCCGTCCCACGCACGCGTATCCGCTCATATCCCCCAAAACACACGGATGACCCACTCAAACCAACAATCACGAGCGCGAACAGCAGCTTGCCAGAGCAGCACCAAGCCAAGCATAAAAATATGCGGAACTTTCTCTGTCCTCCGGCCTCTCGCTAAATTTAGACCTCTCATCCATGCTGCTTGTTTTTTTTTTTTGTTTTTTTTTGTCTTGCAGTGTTTCTCCTGCCGCACTGACTTGCCTTTTTTTTACTCCTTTCTCTTGGTGCAAAACAATTCTTACCTAGAACAAAGGCTCAGTCAGAAACAGATATAGGATGTTTATAAAAACGTCCTGCGTCTTTATTTTATTTTATTCTTATTTTTATTCAAATTGCAACGGAATTTGTTTCTTCTTCGCTCCCTGCCACAGTCGGGTGCATTTCTGCAAGCCGACTGCAGAGACCGCATGACAGTTTTTGCTCAGCCCTGTCACAGCAGATCAGGGAGGCAAAGACGAGGTGCTTCCTATTTGCAGGGATTAGAGCTGAGGTGGAGGAGAGACCGCGTTACTCCTCTCTGACTTGCTGTCTGTGTGCACATTCAGAAAATATAGCTCACAACCATACACTAAAAATTTTTTACACGAACGCTTAATGAATTAGGGGTTGAAGGGCGCTAAAAGACAGACGAGTCGGATGTCAGAGTGGAGCTGTCCGCGGTGCTGCCGGAGCTCCGCGTCTGGCCAGCTGCAGGAGGCTCATCATGTCAGCAACGAGTTGCATCCATTCACAGCCTGAGGAGAGAGCTCATCTGGACTGATCTGGAGCAGGACAGATGAGGCAGAAAAAAATAAATAAATAAATAGATTTCAAAAAAAATTGTCAAAGCTCTTTTAAAGGAAAACGGATCCAACATATATATGTAACATAAAATCTAATACAGAAAATTCAAATGGTTCCCATTTGAATCAACAATCCTGCTTCTGCTTTGTTTTCTTCCGCAATTTGCAAAATGTAAAAACAAGTCAAAACACCGGGTCTTTAAGATATATATATATATATATATATATATATATATAGCCTATATTTATTTTTATTTTTATTTTTATTTTTATTTTTTATTTTATTTATTTTTGCTTGTTTGTTTTTCTGCACAAAAATGTGGCCCGCTAATACGAGTACGTGGAGGCCCGTGTGTGTGTGCGTGGGTGTGTGTGTGTGTGTGTGTGTGTGTGGGTGGGGATGTGTGTGTGTGTGTGCATGCGTGTGTGTGTGTGTGTGTGTGTGTCGGGTTGCGCGCGCTTCGTTTCACAAATTTCAGATTGGTTTCACATGTCAGACTGCAGCTCCCGCGGGTCAGAGGAGAGAGAGAGAATGTTGTTTTTACCCGTAAAAAATATAAATAAATAAATACATAAAACGTCGAGGTTTTCCCTCCTTTTTTTCTTGTCTTAAATAATATTTTAGGACATTTGTAAGTATTGTTTTTTTACGTCACATTTTTTAGAAAGAAGTCACCTGCTGTTTTTTGGTGGCAGGTGTCTTTGCCATTCCGCCACATGGCTACATTGTGGTAGCAGGTGTGTTTTTTTTGTTTTGTTTTGTTTTTCTATTTTCATGCATCATTTCAGAGGGAATTCTGTAGGTCTGCCTCCAACAGGCCGGATCTTTTTTAATATATATATATATATATATTGTTCATTTATTTGTTTATTTTTTAGGTCGTGATCACTCTCTCGTTAAACTCTCGCCGAGGGAATAAACGTCTCTCTCTCTCTGCCACCAGCGCGAGTCGGGAGCGCGAGGACCGTGGCACTCTTTGAGGACACGTGCACGCTCCTCGCCCCCCGCTCCCCCTCCTCTCTTTCTCTCTCTGGTGCTGATGCTGAGAATCCAGCATCTTTCTGATTCCAGCATCAGACGCTGGATTCTGAACTGCAAAGACTCTTTGGGAAAAAAAAAATAGAGCTACAATTAACTAGCATCCGGGACGCGTGTTGGCTTCTTCTTCTTCTTCTTCTTGTTTCTTCCTTTATAAGGAAAGGTGATTTCTGATGGAGTAACATGGATGGACAAGCAAAGAGAAGCGGATGAGGATTTTTCCAACGATTTGGAGGGAACAGCAGCTGCGACGACATTCAAAGGCCAACAGGCATGAGTTTAGTGTAGAACATCAATCTGCATGTTCTTTTGGGGGGGATAATCTGTCAGATTTCTTGACGTGAAGAACAAATTGATCTTGGATAAGTAGTAATAATAATAATATTTTAAAAAATGGCTCATCTAATCCGACACAAGATCAGCAACAAACTGACCAATGCGGCCCACACGGTGTCCAACAAATCCCAGGCCAAGGTCAGCGGGGTGTTCGCCCGGCTGGGCTTCCAGGCCGCCACGGACGAAGAGGGTCTGGGCTTTGCGGAGTGCGACGACCTGGACTACGACTACAGGCAAGGGATGCAGATGGACGTCCTCCGGGGGGAAGAGGAGGAAGGAGGAGACATGGAGGGAGAGGGGGACGTGGAGGGGGACACCCGGTACCAGAGGGACGGTACCGGTCCGAGGCAGTCGACCCTGAAGAGCGGCGGCTCCCTGGAGGAGGACAAGCCCAAAATCACGTCATGGGAAGCTGGATGGAACGTCACCAATGCCATTCAGGTGCTTTTATCGCCCATGTGTGAGTCGATGGGGGTGGAGAGGAGAGTGGGGGTATTTGGGGGGGGGGGGGGGCTACATGTGCTCACAGCCAGCCCAAGGAATAGGCGAAGCAGGCAGCTCCCACTACAGTAGTGCAGGGGCTTCATCCCACAGGTCAGGTGTAGATTTAAAAACGTTTTCGGAGTGAAGCTGTGGTAATCCTGGCATTCAGAATCTTAACTGTTAGTTGGTTCCATCAGTTTCTCTGAGTAAATTATTTGGGTGTTTAGTTTTCAGCTGCCTAGAAGAAAACAAAATATAAAATTACAACTTCAGCAAAAAAAAAGGGAAAAAAAAAGTTTGGATTTCTCTATTAAATACTTTGGGATGGCATTAACAATAAAAAACAGGATTAAGGTAAGGTATATTAAAGTAAATACAGATATACTTTATCTTAAGTGCTCTGAGTAGGCCTCGATATCTTGCAACTCAATACAAGCGAAACAATTTCAAGTGTAAAGTTCACATAAAATGCTGTGAAAGAAACAAATCAAAGATAACTAACTTACCATTCCAAAATATTAAATTAAGATAACATGACTGAAAAATAAAACCGTGTACAATAGATAATCATACAACTAAAAAAAAAATCTCTTCAATAACAGCAATGGGTTTTAAAGCTACATTTTATTATCTCTTTTTTTTCCGCATCTTCTAGTTGCAAGACTGTATTTTCATTAATGATTTTTTTTCACTCCTTTTTAGATTTTTGTAAGCAAATTTACAGTGATGAGTATTTATTTCAGATCATTTACAATTAACAACAAAAATAAAAAATGTACAGAATCAAATTCACTGAGACATGAATAAAGGTGTTATGTATTCTGGCTGGTATTTGCTTTCCTAATAGTGGTTATGTTAGATTCATAAAGCATAAGCTTCAGTAAAACACACACATCGAAATCTGATCAGGGCCCCAAACCTACTAGGAACGTCTCTGCATGCGGCTGCATGAGGCCTGACACGGGACAAAACAAGTCACCTTGATTTGACATCTTTACATCTGAAACATTCTCAGACAGTCGGAAATGTAAGATTGAAACACGTTGTTTCTGTAGGAATGAAGCAAGGAAAAAAAAAAAAAAAAAAACTGGGGTGAATTTTGGTCATAATTAAATGCAGAACAATTTCACGCTGCATTCGCGCTTTGTGGGTGAATCCACTGCGGCGAGCGGCTCTCGCGGTTTATTTATTCAAATCTTTTTATCAGCGGAGCTTCAGGCAGGGCCTGGCTGACATCGATTGCCACGAGGTGCGCTTATCGGCTTCTTCATCAAATTACAATTACAGTCAAAGAAATAAAATAAATAAATAAATAATAATAATAATAACATTTGAATGATTCGACGTGGCGCTGACCGAATGGGACGCATTGTTCATTAACGGATTGCATTTATTATTATTATAATTATTCTAAAGCCCATTCCATGAATGTCTTCAATAGTTATTATGTAACATGGGAGCTGAGTGAGGCTGATCGGCCTGCCACTGCGATGCGGGGCCTCGCTTATTATCACTGAGCTGCGCTTCTCTGTCCGCAG
Source organism: Poeciliopsis retropinna (assembly GCA_010277075.1). Lineage (NCBI taxonomy): Eukaryota > Metazoa > Chordata > Actinopteri > Cyprinodontiformes > Poeciliidae > Poeciliopsis > Poeciliopsis retropinna. The sequence continues at coordinate 7,750,660 of VMRM01000009.1, read as the reverse complement.
GGCATGTTCGTCCTCGGCCTGCCGTACGCCATCCTCCACGGCGGATACCTCGGCCTCTTCCTCATCATCTTCGCGGCGGTGGTGTGCTGCTACACGGGCAAAATCCTCATTGCTTGCCTGTACGAGGACAACGAGGACGGCATCAAGGTGCGCGTCAGAGACTCGTACGTGGACATCGCCAACGCCTGCTGCGCGCCCCGCTTCCCGGCACTCGGCGGCCACGTGGTGAACGTGGCCCAGATCATCGAGCTGGTCATGACGTGCATTCTGTACGTGGTGGTGAGCGGCAACCTGATGTACAACAGCTTCCCCAGCTTCCCCGTCTCCCAGAAGGCCTGGTCGGTGCTGGCCACTGCCGCGCTGCTGCCCTGCGCGTTCCTGAAAAACCTCAAGGCCGTCTCCAAGTTCAGCCTCCTGTGCACGCTGGCGCATTTCGTCATCAACATCCTCGTGATCGCCTACTGTCTGTCCAGGGCGCGTGAGTGGGCGTGGGAGAAGGTCAAGTTCTACATCGACGTGAAGAAGTTCCCCATCTCCATCGGCATCATCGTGTTCAGCTACACCTCCCAGATCTTCCTGCCCTCCCTGGAGGGGAACATGCAGAAGCCCAGCGAGTTCCACTGTATGATGGACTGGACCCACATCGCAGCCTGTGTCCTCAAGGGCCTCTTCGCCCTGGTGGCCTACCTGACCTGGGCGGACACCACCAAAGAGGTCATCACAGATAACCTGCCCTCGACCATCCGGGCTGTGGTGAACCTCTTCCTTGTCGCCAAGGCGCTCCTGTCCTACCCTCTGCCGTTCTTTGCAGCTGTAGAAGTGCTGGAGAAATCCCTGTTCCAGGATGGCAGCAGAGCCCTCTTTCCTGACTGCTACGGCCCCGGCGGGCAGCTAAAAACCTGGGGTCTTGGCTTAAGAGTAGGCCTGGTGGTCTTTACCCTGCTCATGGCCGTCTTTGTGCCGCATTTTGCCCTGCTGATGGGTCTAACTGGAAGCCTGACGGGTGCAGGCCTGTGCTTCCTCCTACCGAGCCTCTTTCACCTGAAGCTCCAGTGGAGAAACCTTCTGTGGCACCACGTCTTCTTTGACGTCTCCATTTTTGTTATTGGAGGCATATGTGCCATATCAGGCTTCATCCACTCCGTTGAAGGGCTCATAGAGGCCTACAGGTACGACATCCATGACTGAGAGTGGAAGGCTCGCAAAACACACGGTTGACCATCTGGACATTAAAAGGAGAATAATTTGTGTGAAATGTATTATCTTTTTATTTTTGCCTTCGTGATAATGTGCAATAAAGAACTCTATTCGCCGATCAGGCACAACATTATGACCACTGAGAAATAAGGTGAAACACACTGATTAGCTCATTGTCTTTGTTCCTGTTTGTGGCTGGGATATGTTCTGTGGCAAATTAACATTTTGTCCTCAAAGGTGGGCCAAATTATGCTGAGGTGTTTCCAGCTTTCAACTGGAGTCTTCTATATGGGTAGTTGCCCAGGGCGGTTTTAGAAACGGGGCAGCGCGGGCACTACATGACAAAAAAAGCTTATCAGTCAGTTGTACCCTAATTGCCTTTTGCACTTGCAGTGATTGGAGACTCGACACCCCTATGCGTTGATTAGGAGTAGCTTTTTTCAAATGTTTCAATGCCAACATTTCAACATGTACTGATTTTCTAATTTGAAACTATGACACATTTAAGTCGAGTTTGTTGTTTGTCATCGAAATCCAATCTTATATTTCAGTGTTCAGTTCATTCCCTTCTGCTTTAGGCTTATTGAAATTTTCTCCACTGTACTTCCCTTTTAACAAAGCAAAGGTCAGTGTGTTATAACGACCCTTTTGACTTATTGGCTGTACATTAACTCGCTTGGTCTTTACTATCGCTAATACTGACTTTTGTTTTGTTTTCTATTTTTTACCAGCAGTGATACTTGTACCACAGTTAGCAAAGTTTAAGATAATGAAAGAAGGCACGCAAAGACAATGCGATGCTATAGGTAATGTCCTGCTGAAAAGCTGGACATTACCACAATTCACTTTCAAGGGTCCATGGCTTTATAGGTCAGGGATGTTTTGGCAGCAAAAATCAGGACCAACACTATTAGTCAGGTGGTCATAATGTTATTCCTAATCAGTGTTGTGTAAAGTAGTTCACTCATTCAAAAAAAAAAAGTGTTCATTCAGCGGACAGAGAGGACACAACCTCCACACCAGAAGACGAGGGCATTAAAGACTCTGTCCATGTGTCAATCTTTATGCAAAGATTCAGTGAAAATGTCAGTAAGTGTGTCAGTGTTCGTATCCGAGGAATGAAATATGTGGAAAAACAATGAAGTCAATATGTTATCGTTGGTTTTTGAGCTGCTATAGGTATCAATAATCAGAGAAAACAACATGCACTCATCAGATCAGATGGTGCTCTATAAACCATGAATATCTTCTGTGTAGTGGTCTAAACAGAATCAATACATTTCTGTCGAGATTTGTAGTTTCTTCTTCTTTTTTAATAACCTGAAGTCCTCGTTTGTTTCCTCTGTGTTTTCAAGTGTCATTCTGGATGGAGTGAATTCAAGTGCAGGCAAGTCGATCCTAATCGTGTAATATTACAAAAAAAAAATGTGTGTCTGATAATATTCTGTTCCTGTTGAACGTGTTCATTGTGATTTACTGGAACTACTCATGGTGTGTGAGATTAAGAGTATTTGTTGAATTAAGAGGTAAATAAATGAAATATTTTATGGCTGGTGACTCTAATGTTTCATTGCTTAGAGTCATTCACGTTTCCACAGAACACTTTTGACCTTCTGTTTTGAATGGTTAATTAAGCTTCCTCTTTTTGTAGTGTTAGCACTCAAAGAATACAGTTTTAATGTGTTCTAGTTCAATAAACCCCTAATAGTTGTATCTACTGCATTTAAGCAAAACATACACATTCCCATCCCCGTCCTTTTACAGCACAGACATTTTAAGTCAAACAACAATCACTATTTTCATCTGAAGGATAATAAAGAACTCTTCCAAATTATTGGTCGTACCAACTGTTCCTGACAGTGTAAAAACAATGGGGAAAAAAATATATAATTTCCTGTTTGTTAATGCTTAAGTCTTGAACAGTTGCGGTACTTTTGGTGAGATTACCAACACCCCTTAGCTTAGCAGCAACACAAGAAAATTTAACTTATTACTTTCAGTTCCTCATACCGCTATTGTCAGGTGTCAGCCAGTTTCACTTCTCATTAGTGCAATGCAGGAAGTACAAGTCGCATAGCTTCGCTTGTCAGCAGCAACAGTACGAACAGACCGAGTTCTCATCCAGATCAAATCCTTCTGCAAGAGCTTTTTAATCAACTTCGTCTGCCATCAATTCCTCATTTCAGGTTTGTTAACATTTTCACTTTTGCTTTTCAGAGGCTTTGAAACATAGGTTGAGCTGTTGTTCAAATTGATTTCTTTTTTGTCATTTTACAGGTAAGGGAGGCACAGAAGAAGAAAAAAAATGCTTCCATGTGTGATAGTAGTTTTTGTGCTCCTGTCGTGCGCCTGTGGAGAGAACCCTGGAGTACAAGTCATCCTGACAAACAAAGGGCTTCAGTACGGTAAGGGGATGTGAGATGCTCTTAAACCACCCATATGCTTGTAATTGCTGTCAGCCATTGACTATATCACAATCACTGACTGTATAACAAAATATCCACTGCTTTTCTGGCAAAGGCCTAAAATCTTTCCAATTATTGAGATATTTCTTTAAATCTGTCACATGACACCTTCGACCCAAAATGGTACAAGATGGATGGATGGATGGATGGATGGATGGATGGATGGATGGATGGATGGATGGATGGATGGATGGATGGATGGATGGATGGATGGATGGATGGATGGATGGAGCAGCAGCATAGTTTGTTGAACATATGTCCTGCCCTACTATTCATGTGCTGTTGTTGCAGGAAAACATGAGGGCACAGGATGGATTCAGGAGAAGTTGGAGCAAATAACCTTTCCTGACATCAGTGGCAGTGTTAACATCTACATCGGGAGGGTATACTACACACTATCAGGGTAGGATCATGTTTTCACAGTGACAAGAAACAGCTCATGTGTCCACTCGTTTGCCATGTTTCATCCATATAACCTGCAGATATCCCTGACTTTAACATACATTTCCACCCGTTTCTTTTCCTCTTGTGTTTTAGTGTGACTATAAAAAAGTGTGACCTTCCAGAGCCCAGCGTAGAGTTTGTCCAGCAGAGAGGTTTGACAACATCAATAGCAGGTCTCAGTTTTGCTGTGGCTGGGGAGTGGATGACTCGTTTTTGTACGATGTAAGTTCTGATTCCTTTTTGACCTTCAGCGCTTTGATTAGAACTCGAATGCCTCATCTGCCCCCAAGACCTGTTATATCGGTGCTTCCATAGGATACAGTTTTCAAGACATCCTGACCTTCCAATAAATCTATTTTTTCCAATTAGTTAGCCAGACTGGTTTAAAGGAAGGCAGTCTTCATTGCTTTTATACCTCTACCAGAAAATTATTATATCACAGTGGCATCATAAAACAATTGAATAATATCTTATGTTTCCTTTTTGCTCCAATGAGGAGCAAAAAGAAATCACGAGGAAGCATGTGATTTCTTTTACTTCCTGTTTCCACCTCTGTCTTTCATATCAAGCTTAGCACAAAAAAATTAGAACAGAAAATAACATCCAACACAGTCTTAGCAAGATTTAGATTCTGAATGGACTCAAGTAGCAAAATTATAGCATTGAGAAAATGAAGCACATTATTGTGAGCATAAAATAAAACTAAGACACATTTTATTAACATCATTTCAGTGCCTTTCAAAAATATCCACATCCCTTAAAATGTTTCCCATTCTGTCCCACTGGCTTCAAATTTCTATGTATTTTATAAGGATTATGTATCAGAGGCTAACATAAAGTCACAGAAGCGAAAGGAGAAAATAAATACAGACAGTAGTTATCGAATTCACAAAACAGAAGTTGAAAAGTGTGGCCTGCATGTGTGCGTGTGCATGTGTGTGTGTGTGCGTCTGATGACCTTATGACACTCCTGAGAAGGAAATGTATCAATCTGGTCACAGATCTCTTCCCTCATTCAATACACACAACAACAAAAGAGCATGACTGTCATAAAAATCCCCGTTTGCAGTTTCCTGCAATCCAATTAGTGAACACAGCAAATGAGGAAGAAGGATCTCTGGTCACATGACACCAGAATGCAACTTTTTGACCTACATGTAAAACCTTGGCGAAAACCCAACACTGCACATTACCTTGAACAGGCTCACCACACGTTGAAGCATCATGCTTTTTCTCAGGGGAGAAACATAAGTTATTTACGTACACATGCTCAAAATCAAATAAATGTGAATTATTTTGTATAAAAACCTGCTAAGCAGCATTAGTATTTCACTAGAGCTTGGTGAGATGTGCAGCAGCACCACTGATCTTCATCTTTTAAATCTCCAGACATGACGGCGGATCATTCAACATGGCTATATTTAACATCGACGTGACCTCTGCCGTGCAGCTTGGGAGTGATGCTGGGGGGCATCTGTCTGTCACCAGCATCAACTGTAAAGCTTCAGTCGGAGATTTGGCCATACAGTTCCACGGTGGAGCCAGGTACAGAGAAACAAAATAAATAAATAAACAAAGGGATTTATCTACCCCACTATGATGCCATGATATCAAATCCGTCTTCTTTTATGTCCACAGTAAGATTTTCCAGCCATTTGTCAAGTATTTCAAAGGACATATCATTGGGAGAATACAAAGTCAAGTATGTATTTCAGCAAGCCGTTCAAGCATATTATTGATATTATGTTACTTAACCTGACCACACTGTAAATATGAGCTGGTTTTTGGTGTTGAGCAATGGCTTGTTTCGTACTCAGATCTGTCGTGAAGTTGAGAACTCCATCATGAACTTAGACCACCATCTACAGGCAATGAACGGTACTGCAACACTCTTTAAAAAGAATCTCTTCAAATTTAATTGAACAATTCAAGATTATTGACTGAATTAAAACAATACTCTTTATGTTGTGTCAGTTTCCTTTGACGTAAATGAAGTTCTTAACTTTGACGTCCCTCTCACTGGCGTTCCTGACATTGAACCTACGAATATGAAGTTAGGGTTTAAGGTAAGCTAGGGCAACCAGCTCACCTTCAGCATCTGTTTCTGTGTGGCATTATGAACATGTATTCATGTTTTATGACACATTGTTTGGTCTTTTCATTTGAAGGGGGAGTTCAAGAGCATCAAAACTCACAAAGAGCCTCCATTTGTGGCCCAGGAGTTCATCTTGCCTGAGATGGCAGGTTATATGCTGTCAGTGGGCATATCAGAGTTCACGCTGAACTCTGCATCATTTGGGTACTTCTCAGCAGGGGAGCTTCAAGCCTTCATCAATGACAGCACGGTAGGTGCAGCCACAAAGAGAGAGAGCAGAGGAGGAAATTATTGTGAATTTGTATTCACGGATTTCTTGGTTTGCCGATGCTTCATGGTTTATGGTTTCAGATACAGCCATACATTCATTTCCACCTGAATACCTCATCAATGGGACCGTTCATCCCTCAGGTAGGTTTGTCTGTTCCGACTTAGTCGCATGGGAGCATCAATTAAATTTTCTACCTTTAAACTAAGTATTCTGAAACGTTTCCCTCTTTCTCTGTGTCCAGCTTCCCAAGATGTATCCGGGTTTGCTGATGAATCTTCAGGTGAATGCCAAAGAGGCTCCATTGTTTTCCCTCCAGCCCGGCTCTGGTATTCTCGATGTCCAAGTTGTTGTAAAGGCTGCTGCCGCTGAAGCCAATGGTACACAGATCCCTCTGTTCACACTCTACGTTGTAAGTATCTGTGCTGTTTTACCTGAGAGAATAACCAAATTAATTATTTTATGCACCCTCACCTTCTAATTTTACATAACAGTGTTGGTTACTCAAATATGAACTGATTCCTGCTTTCTGTCTGCTGATATTTCGCATGCCAATCAGCTAGATTAACTCAAAACAAATAAATAATTTGATCATCCCATATTTTTTTTCCTTCAAGGACTCAAGTTTCACCGGTAAAATGATGATTGCTGACGGAAAGCTGAAGGGCAACGTGATGTTGAATAAGTACGCCTAAATATGTATCAAAATGAAATATTTGACACCCAAAGTTTTAGCATCTCTCAAAGTTAACAACACTGCTCCCTTTTAGTGTTACCTTGACACTGGGGCATAGTGAAATTGGAGACTTTAAGGTAAGTGGCAAGTAAAAGTAGTTCATTTGATTTTGGTTATGGTGCAATATGCCATGCTTCTGTTTACAGACGGATGCTTTGAAACGTGGAATAAAGTTTGGGATGATTGCGGCCATAGGTAAACTGAACGGTAAGTTTTAGTTACCTCACTTTGCTCACAGCTCATGGTCTCATGACTGATTTCAACTTCACTAAGTCTTACATGTGATTGATGTAAATAAATATATTTTAAATAGTTAGATTAGATGCCGTTTAGCATTTGTGTCATAAAATATATTTTGTTTCAGCAAAACTGGGAGAAGGGATTATTTTACCAAGAATGAAACATGCACAACTGGTAAACTCAGTCCTGAAAATGCAGAAGGTAACCAACTTATTCAAAACACATTCATGCTTCTTTGATTAACACAAAAGCCTTTTGTCTGACTGATCATTGTCTGTCTTCCAAACAGGGGTTTGTAGCCATTTATTCAGATGTGCAGATTCTGCAAACAGACAGAAGCTCCTACTCATCATACTTGTGAAACATTATTTTTTTTTTTTTGTTCTTGAGTGTGAGCACTCAAAATCCAAACCACTTTAAATGATCGGGTTTGAATCTCTCTCTCCATGAGAGAAATGCATCTTTGACTGGAATATAAACCTGAATCTACCACACCTTGCTACCCAATGCATACTAACACATAAACAGAAAATTAACACATGTACAAAATATGACCGTTCATCTGGTGCTCAGCAAAACAACTGACCAGCAACTGGAAGAATGCTGCCTGTATTTGTCTAGTAATAAATATTAATATGCTTCCTACATGGTTCCTTCATGGTCTTTCTCCAAACACTGCAATTTTCACATTCTTGGTTAAGTTTATCAAAAACTCATTTACACTGTTTCATTTTCATTCATAAATGCTAAAATACTGTAATTAAAAATGTTGTAGGCCTATTATGTTCCATTTTCCCAGGGTATAAATATGACATAGAGCTCAAATCTTTTAGCCAATATGCTGGACTGGAAGAATATGTTTATTTTGGACAGGATGATAAGGAGAGAAAAAAAATCTCCAAATCTTATTAAACTTGTTAGAAGATCATTGCAAAATGTGGGATCTTTGGGTAAACAAGTCTTCACAGCAACTATTAGAAACCTAAGTGCTGCTTTTTTCTGTATTTCCTAATGTTTTTCATTTTTTAGGACTGCTCTTTTAGAAGAATTAATTTATTACAGAGTGGATTTCTTTTAAAATTCCATTTAAATACAAATTAAATTTTTTTTCTTGCAAGCTAAAGAGAAACCATTACAAATCATCTATTTAAAATAGTACAGAGACAATTCAAAAAGTAGACTCCACAGCATTGATGAAACAATGACATCCCTTTTATTTTGAAACAATCCAGTGCTCACTCTTTGTTTCTGGTACATGTTTACATTCTTGAAATGTAGCACCATGAAAATATAAATATGAGTCTATGAGTATTTACAGCCGATGTTAAAATGTTCCCATAGAAAAAAAAAAGCACTACTTTTATGAAACAAGATGCTGTATTCAGAGGAGGATAACATGATGGAAACAGTTTGTAAAATATGACTTAAAAAAAAATAAGTGTTTTAAATTGGTAGCTGGAGTGAAAAAGCCCAGGATGTATTTGATAATGAGATTGAACCGACTGCAAGCTGGTAATGCTACTAACTTAAATTCTGTAAGAGTATTAGTCTAAACAAACTTCCATTTGTACAAATGAAAATTTTACAGTGAGAAGAGGAAGGAAGTCCATAGAGAGTGCCAAGGTCAACGGACCCAACATCCACTTGTTTATACGAGCCTCCTCCATTCATTTAGAAAAAACTGAATAAAATACCCGCTTTGTATTATACACAACGAGCAGTTCAACAGTCTTAACGAGTATTCAAGGCAACAAATAAAAATACTGACATTTACAAACAGGAAGATGAAGTGGTCAAAGCATACAGAGAGGTTAATGTCACAAATTCAAGCGTAAGCTGGTATTAAATTAGTAAAGTTCTTTGTAACTGATGTTGGCAAAGTCAGTGCAGAGATCCTCCAATGACGTTAGTGAGAATTAGCAAAACACCGAACCCAGTCATTCCATTTTACATTTGTACCCTTCTGGGACCTTCTTCCACTTATAAAGTTTACATACTGAAAATAAGTTAAACATTCTAATATGAACATTCTTAAATTGTAACATGTAAACTATACAGCTTATTCTCACTGTAAAATGGAAGGAAATTTTTATTTTATTTTATTTTTTTAAATAGATCAGAAAGACTAAAAGAGGAGACCAATCTACTATGCTGATAAACCAGCACCTGAATCACATTGTAATCATGTTGAGAAGCTCAAAGCTGCTTGTTTCTGAGGAACAATACTCTACAGCGCCACCTTCTGCTCATGGTCGGCTTTGGATCAGAGCAAATCTGCAGTGTCAAATTTCTATAAGGACACAGAGAATCTGCCTTTTCTATCACCAACTCCACCTCTTAAGTACCACAACAAGACTGGATGCAATTTAAACACACCCTGTTGTACAAAATACAGGGAACAGAGAAATGTAACCTCAAAATATGAACAGCTGTTGAGATTTTTATCTTCCAGTTACAACCTACAACCTGTCTGCTCTGACAGCTTTTAGAACTGCATGAAGTGCTCAGACGGTCTAAAAATGCTTTGAAATAACAGTGAAATGTTACAGCCAAAGAAAAATGAGGGGGACGAAAAGTTGGCGTTGCTGGGTGAATGTGTAGGCACAGTGTGAATCATTTTTAAAAACACTTCCACGTCTACAAAACGACAGTCCTGTGAGCTTCAAGTTCAGTCTGAATCAACCCTGTTTTTCTAAACCATCTCAGTGTTCCCTGGTATTCTCCTCAGAAACGAGTGGAGATGGTCGGTGCAAACTTGCTGAGGAAAAACAGACCAAGTTCTAGCGGAAAATCCAGACGAGCGTCTGTGTGTGGGACCAGAGGACGGGACGGTCGGTTTTAGGCTGTTTTGGCAGGTTAGAGGGGATAGAGGGACATGTTTCAGTCTGTCAGTTAATGGTGCTGAAGTAAGCAGAAAATAAGTTAAAAAGAAATGCAGGGGTCATTTTTCTGTAACAGCGGCTGCCATGGGAACGCGTATAGAGCCACGAGCAGTGGCTGCTAGCTCCTCGATCTCAGTGTTCAGACGTCTGATGACCCACTCCATCGCCTCCCGACCCTGAAACAGATGTTCGCACAAGTCACAAACAAAAGGAAACAAAGACTTTTGACGTAAAAGAAACATTAAGACAACTTTGTTTTGGTGTTTTGTTTAAACAGATCAAATAAAAACACACTCACCTTATTGGCATTAACAGATATAGTATTAGCCATCAGTCCCTCTAGATAGCTGCTCAGACTGACGCCTTTTACACTGATCAGCGCCTCCTGAGTTAACACCGTTCTGAAAGCACAAAGCAAACCACTACAGGTTATAAAAAGCACAACCATCACTGCTTGTCCTGTTATAAAGATTATATACATTAGGACAAACATGTGAGAAATAACATATTTTGGGCAGATGTGCTGCTTCTGGCTACGGTATACACAAGTAAATCTAAGTCACTTACTTTCCAGGGTCTTCTGGATGCGGCTTGTATGTCAACTTCTCATCGACAGATACGAGGTTAGTGAAGGAGATCTAGGCAGATGAAACGGATACAGTTAATGATTTTAAAAAGCAAAACATTGAAACACATCTCAATTAAATTTACATCTGAGAGAGCCTAGAAAGAGTCATTTTCTAACATTATTTGCTCCTACCTCCAAAAGTCTTAAAAACAAAACAGATGCTGGTCTTTATTCCCCTTTATCATTTTTTACCTTTGCAGTTTTGCTTGTTTTGCACCCGACTCATTAGGAAGTGCCAATAACTCCAACTATGTGTCACTTCAGATCAACATTAGAAATGTCAAACCTGTGCAGTAAACGTTTTGTATCACTTGAATATTGTCTGGATGCCTAAATCTACTCGAATAGCCAACTATTTACAACAAAAACATGCTATGTTGTAATTTAAAATTACAAAATGCTTTTACAACAATGTGTCAAGCATCTTCCAGTAGAACAACTGCAGTAATTAGGGTTTTCTTTATTACTATTTTCCAATTTTCTCAAAGAAAAAAAATACTTGAATAAAATTCCAATATGCACCAAAATGGTCAACTTAGAGAAAAAGTACACGGAAATGACTAAAACACTGAAAATATTAACAAAGGGAACATGGCTGCAAACTGGTGAAGGGTTTAAATGACCAGCAGCCAACAAAAACTGAGACCCTTTGATTTAGTTATTTTTCATCTAATCCCACTTTGGGCTCAAGCTTGAATACATTAATTTGTTCCTCTAACATTCATATCAGTTCTACTTACATTTGTTGACTGCAGCTCTAATGTTTTCTGCTTGGGGTCCACGACCGAATGCTCCTGAACATACGTGCATGTTCTTGTTACTCCAATGATCTGAAAGCAAAGCCACCTGTCAAGTCTGATGCAGACTGAAGAACTCGAAATGTAATTTAAGTCAAAAGTGTCTCATAGATGAATAGACATACAGATTTTGCTATGGCGGGAAGCCCCCACTCTGTGCTAAGGAGTCTGGTGCTGTGTAACCGTCCATCTGAGTCAACATTTCTATCCAGAACATCAACACCAAACACACTGGGGTTCATCGGGTTGGGGTACTTCTGCATCGCTGCCTTGGTCACCGTCTCCCATGGGTGGCTGGAAATAAGAAAAGAAAGAGATCATGTTCCTTACAGCTCAACGTGTACAAAAAGACTTGTTGTCTTCTATCCAGTTTTCTGAACTATTTTTAAATAAGCAAATAATTTATACCACGATTAAACAAATGGGTATGAAATAAGAGTTTGGGAGGTTGTTTAACAGCATTTATGCATTAATCCACACCAGCAAGCGGTCATTTTTGAAACCGTTTTGAAAACCAATTATTTTAAGTTTTCAATAACCTAATGTCTGAAAATGTGGTTCTACCAGAAGCCGAATCCCTGTCTAGCTTGACCATATTTCACAAGAGAAGACAGGTCCAAGCAGAGATCAGAATTAAATTATGAAGAGGGAAAGATAATTGCTTATTGTGCATGAGTAAAAAGAAAAATGGAACGAAAAAATTTGCAATTTTTGGTTGCAAATTGACCCAAAGTGTATGTATTTTAAACCATATATCTAAACAACAATTGCAGTTTGTGCCATGCTTCTGTTGAACTGTATTTTTTTTTCAGAACTTGCAGGATGTTATTTTCTTTTCCTCTGCGTTGCTGATTTTCCCTTTTTTTATTCATATATTTTTCTGAACTGATCTGAATATTTTCTATCGGTCAAATAATAATTCAGTTTGACGTTATATTTACAGGATAAGAGCACACATTTAAAACTATCAATATTCACGAAAAGTATTTTTGTTTTGCTCTGAAAAAAAAAGGTACCTACTAAAAGATTATGTCACAGGAACACAGAACTGAATCAATCGCAGCCCGACTGGCTCTTTCCAGGCAGCACTGCGCAGACGCACAGTATCACTACGTAGCAGCTCAGCCAGAAACTTCTAGAAATGGAAAATGACAGAAACCAGACTTGTTCTGCATCTAATTCAGTTCAGCCTCCTGAATTGATCAGAGTGTAATTTAATTGTTGCTTATTTGATGGATGCAGCTCCAACACTGACTGCATCACTCCAAATGTTACATAACACTGATAACGTTAAACAGGGCGCCGTGGGGGTAGATCTGAACCCGTGATGAACAACAAAAATTAAAAACCGCTATGCGAAAACCTCCCGAATTCAAGCAAAATACACGAAAACATCAGTTAATTTTAAACAATGTGACGGGGGGAAAAAAGCTTACAACAGAAAACTAAAGCTGTCGGTGTGTTAACTCGGCTAACTATCGGTTTAGTCCCACTCAATAAACACTTCATACGCTAAAAGGCTTAAAGTTTGTCATGTCAGCCATTATAAGCGGCAACATACATGACTGCTAAACGACTGGCAAGGCACTTTAAACCGCTTTCATTCGAGTTACCTAACTTCTCCACAACCTTAGCCGAAGAAGCTAACAACGGTAGCGGTTAAAAAAAAGACGGAACAACTCAAACTGGCTGCACAATAGATAAAACTTTAGCTCCGTAGCCCTTACGGCTGATCAAATATCTTGGCAGGAAGAGAGGCACTTACTTGAAAATGTGCTCTGACGCCCAGATCTTCATTTTTACAGGGTTTTCCGTCAGACGCTCAGGAGCCGGTGACAGGTAACAGCGTGACAGAGTGGAGGAAGGACGACAACCGACTAAAGTCCTGCTTTGGGTGTTTTTAGCTGTTTATACTGCCCCCTGGTGGTATAACTGCATACTTCACAGCGTTATCTAGAACAATCTACAATTTCTTTAATTAATTTCCCCTTTTTTATCTAACGGATTAAAACAATTAAGCTATAGTTGCTCACTATGTGGTTTTATACAAATCCAGTCTAAATTCAAGATTTCTGGCAAAAATAAATGCTGTGTGCGTTCAATATAAGGGTTATAGCATAGCTAAATAGTTTTGCTCTAAATTATGAAAAATAAATCTCAATGTCTCTAAAATGAAAACAGGGCGTTTATAAACGCTCTTTATGTGACGGCATTCTAATATAAAATTAAGTCTGGATTTATTATTATTATTATTATTATTATTATTATTATTATTTACAATCTCAATCAGTCAAAACAAACCTCATTTATATATACAACTTTGCAAAGGGTTTGTTAATAAAAAAGAATGGGTTCAAGTTAAAAATGAATTAAACTTTTTTTTTTACATCTAGCAGTGATATACACAAGCACGCATATACACAAGCCATGTTTGGAAAAAATGAATACATAATTAATCAAATTATGTATTTTTAAAACAATAATAATCAATAATTCTAAAAATAAAAGGAAGAACTGAAAAATAAAATGGAATACTATGGGAATAGAATAGAATAGAATAGAATAGAATAGAATAGAATAGACCATTTTAATTACAATCATTTGTTTGCTTCACATCATAGCAGAAAAACAGTAGGAGCACTGCACATTAATAAATGTTAAGGTAATATTTTACAGTCAGTCAGTGGACTGCATGAAGCGGAATTAATTCTATTAGAGACCTTTGTCTTGTCTGTGTTTGAGAGAGAGATGGCAGCCAGGATGTGTGGCTGCCATCTCTGTCACTCGCTGCCAAACTCGCTCCCCAGTAGATGGCGGTAATGCACATTAATATGTTGCTTGCCAGCCGCCATAAAAACAGAAGAAGAAGAAAAAGAAGAATGAGACGACTCGATATGACGTCATCACGCACCTTCCCGACCTGTCCTTGAAGTTACGGAGCAGTCAAAATGGTTGCGTACTGGAGACAGGCAGGCCTGAGGTAATAAGATTATGTCAAATTTATTTAGTTTGTGCTTCTTTAGAAACTGTGATATGTACCATAACTTGTTGGTACAAGTAAGAGTTTTTTTAAATGTTGTTTCGCCTTTAATTTTTCCTGTAGTTCAGCTCCATTTTATTAGCGTCAGCTAGCTTTGATGCTTAACCTTCCGATTTGCACTGGTTCTAATTAGAGTTAGACAGTCAACGAAAATGTTGACTGGCTCTTTTAGGTGCCTTTGTAACTTGAAACAGATGGAACCTCTTTTCCGATCATAACTAGACTTAGCATATGTTGTTTAGCGTTTAGCATTAAGCTAACCGATGTGTCCTTCATGCAGCTACATCCGATTCTCCTCTATCTGCGCCAACGCTGTGCGGGCTGCGCTGAAGCCGCAGTTCAAAGTCGAGGCTCTGAAGGCCGCAGAAGCCAGCGTCAAAGTCATCAAGCCAAAAACAGCATGTAAGTTCATTAAAAAAAAACAACCTACTGGAGAGTAGTTCTTTCATTCTTATGTTAGGATTAGGGTGACGAAGAGCAGCTTTTATTCAGGTTCTAACAGCAGAATTTGAAGTCATTGTGAAATCCACATCATTCATTGATGCATTCTACCCCAGACTTTTAATTAGCCATAATTACTATTATTCATGGGATGTCTATTGGTAGTGAGCAAAACTTTCAGATTTGTTTGATAAATATCATAGCATTACAATAATGCCAAATTCTTGTGTGTAGGTTTAAAGTATGTTTTAAGATCTGAAATTGTCTTGTAATTTCTCTTTAAATTTAATCTGAAAACTTGATCCATTATTAGCTAAAAAGTCCCTCATTAGATTAAAAAAAAAGTGCTACAAAATGTCAAGGAAATGACTTATTTATAAATAGTTAAGTCAGTCAATTGACCTGCAGTTGTAAATAAAGCAAAAAGTAGTATATTTTCTCATACAGACAGGGTAAAATATTTACTAGTACATATATAAAAAATATTGTGTAAAAGGGCAGTATTTTCTTCCAGTAGTCTCTCAGAACAGTGGTTTGATAGATTTATCACACATAGTAATGTATTTTAAGCTTTCATTTTTTGCACATTTAATGATTATGGCTTACAAGGAGAGAAAATCCCAAATTTAGTGTCTTGGCAAATTAGAGTACTGTGAAAACTTATTATTGGAAATGCACTTAATATACTTGAGTGGATGTTCAAAAACAATATCTAGCCCTTTTTATTGATTGAAGGTGTACAACTAATACGTTGCTCATCTTTGAAATAAATGCTCGACTGTCATCACTTCCAAGTAGCTTTTCAAGGGGATATGTATTACTGTTTCTCTCTCCTATTTCTTCCCAGGACGTGAAACTGTGGTGTAAATAGTTTTTTTTTTTCCTGGGTTGTGAGGCCCTGCTGCCCTCCTGTCCTTCAAAACATGGAGAAGAAAAGTTCGAAAACATCTGGATGTCACATTAAAGACTGGGACCTGAATGAAATTGTTCTTTTTCATTTGTAATTAAAAATGAGTACCTTGAATCCTGTTTGCCTCTTTGGTTTTCAGTTGCTGCTTGTAGTCAAGAGGTGCAAAATAAGATGCTGAGAGATTTTTGTGTAACAAGTTTTGGTATTTAATATTGAGTGTATATGGACATGTACAGAAATTTGATATTTACAGAGGCATGAGTGCTTAAATACATTCACTTGTCCAAGTTTGGAGTTTAACACTAGAAGGATCGGTAATAAATACCACCAAATCCTGAACCCAAAACCAATTATTAAGTTGCACAGACAATTGTTAAATACATAGTTTCTAAGTGGCTACATCAGACATTTGGTTCTGTTCTGAATGCCTCCTGCATGGTTAAAGTCTGATTTGTTCTGTAACATCAGTGACTACTTTTCCCTTCTCTTCCAGTAGGTCTAACTTTCTTCAGAGTTTTATTAAGCATGAATGAGAAGAAAATTAAGAAGTTGGAAAATCCAGCTATTGAAGGTTTCAAGTCAAAATTAAAAATCTTAGTTCACACTTTGCATCAGTTTGTTAGAGTTTTGTCAGTAAAGTCAGTTGAATCTTAACATTCAAACTAGATAATTTTATTCCATGGAAGTTGTATCGGTGCAGATGTACCTTTACAACTCAGGTTAACTGGTCATAAGGAATGCTTTATTCTTAAATTAAAACATCTGCCTTTAACTGGTATGGTTCATGGATCTAAATTGTATAATTTCCTCCACATACCATTTTAACATGGAAGTGGTGTTTTTAATCTTACTAAAATAAAACAAATGTAAATTTCATTTTGTTTGAACAAGGAAGATAAATGCAGCAATCATGGCCTGCATTCATCTGTTTGTGTCCATTACCCTGATAATAGATTTTTTTCTCTTTTTTTTTGGTGCATGTGTGTATGATTGATTGTTAGTCTTTTTGTTGGGAAAGGATGAAGTCCTTATAAAAAAAATATTCAGGACTTTGAGCTCAATCTTTTCTGTATTAAGAACTATTTTTGCTTTTTACATGTACAAGGTGGAAAACCTAAAGAAAAGATAGTCTTGCTGCATAGTGTGCCTGGCGGTTCTTACTAACTACTACAACTAATGTCTTTGCTTTACCCTAAGACACTAAAAAGTGCGCACTTTCAACCCTATTAACAGAGGGTGGGCATCCTGAGTCCTAGCTGTCTTTCTTTTCTCTGGTCATCTTGATCATGGTCTCCGGCGATCGGTAGAGGAAGATGAGTTTCTCGAACAGCGTCTCCTCCAGCTCCATCTCTCCCGTCTCCCGCACCACGAAGATGTCCGTGCACAGCTTCAGGACTCTGTCCACGCAGGGCAGCTCCTCAAACATGATGGAGCGAGAGATCCCGTTGAAGAACTCCCGGACGAACTTGCCGATGACAAGAACCACCGACATGTACAGGCCGACAATTCTGCAGCCAACAAAGAAAGAAAAAACCGCTTCAAATTAAGAATTATATGTCATTGTGCTTTGTTTGTTTTAAATCAAAACAACTGCAATATTATTTATCAAAAATCGTTTGAATTATTCAATCATCCAGTCTAATAAACACAGCCAAACCAAAGAACCTGGTTAATTGCTAATGTGATACATGATTAATAACACAAATAAATATTGACCAGATTATATTATTGAATGTGTGAAATCTGATTCCACAGATCATTATTTCTCAGCAAATCGGAGCAAAAGTGTCAGAAAGTAAGTCCCACATCTTGTTTTGATACCTACCCATGTCCGGCCAGAAAGCCCAGACTTGAAGGGCTGACCTTATCATTGAACACCACAATCTCTATGTTGTGGCACTTCTGTTCGCCGGAGGTGAGAACTGAGGAGCACTCCTCCACCACCCACCACTGGGCCGCCTCTTTGTCTGACGTGCCGTTGACTTGCTGGAGCTTGATGGACATGGGCCGGAAGAAGGCGAGTCCACGGAGGTCCGGGCGCTCGGATGAGTCTGAGGGAGACGTGCCGAAGAGAAAGTTCTAGATTCACACCAGATAACTGTCAAAGTATTGCACCAGTCATGTGTTGGCCTAAATCGTAAACTTGAGCAACATTCTCAGGGTCAAGTTACCATTACAGAAATGACCACAACCCCTCTCAGTGCACAGTTAATTACCTACTGACATCCTGGTTGCCATTTTAGATTCTTGTCCTTTGGGACCTCGTATGTATTTTGGCAGAAGAGAATGAATCATCCTTCAAGAAAGAAGACACAAATAAACATTCTGTTTGTATTTTCTTTTAATTCCTGTAAAGCACTTTGTATTGCCTTGTTGCTGAAAATGTGCTATATAAATAAAATTACCTTTACCCTGTTTCTTGCCAAAAAAAACCCAAACTTTTACTCACATGAACTGTCTTTGTATGCCTGTGCCTATAAATGTCTTATGTGTGGAATTTAGCTTTTTTCAGATAAGTCAGAAGAATAAATTATCATGTACAGAAGTATAGGGCTGTACATAACCGATCCAATCTGGTCGTGATCATTTTTTGCAATCTAACAACAGGGAGGAAACACATCTAAAGTAGTGAAATGAAATGGAGTTTTGTTGGTTTCATCGCTCTATTGAAGCAACAGTAAAGCTGGAGTGTCAGGATAATATAAAAGCACCTCAGGCTTGTAAAGTTTCACTTCAGAACAGCAGTGAAGACGATAAAAAAGCACGTGAAGTCCAGCTGGTTGTGCCGTTAGAGGTACTCACACAGGTTTGTTGCTGTTGCCTTTGAGCATTTGGACAATCCCGTCCCTCAGCGCCACATCGTCAAACTTCACCGTGTGTTCTCCCACCGCCTCAACATTCATTGATATGGACGCATTCCTGAGGAGGAGAGCAGCACAAGGAGCAGACAATAATTATCTGTAAGGTATGCAGTTTGGTGACATAAGATGCCACGTTTTTGAACACCTTTAATACCAATTGATGTTGATTTTAATTCACACACCCCCCACTTGTCTCCTTTAAATCCTACCAGTGTCTACTCAGACTCAGCCTATAGAAGATGTGAACAAACAACATGAATTCATTTTTTTATTTTACTGTATAACTACTCAGAGGGAACATTTGCTTTGCAGTAGTAATTAAAGGCACAGAAACACAGCAAAAAAACAAAGATAGAGACGTAAAAACTGAGTCAAACTACAACACTGATCAAAAAGGAACTGGTACAAAACTATGCTATGTGTTTAATATAGAAGATCAACGCTGGGGTGTATTGCCACCATAGGCTCTCCTTTGGTAAATCCAGGCGCTTGCAAGTGAAATACAAATACACACAGTGGGAAAAGCAACTGTGTGTGTTTGCGCGGTCGAACCTGAGCAGCGTCCAGCGTAAACTGATGTATATGTGAGAAGAGTTGCTCAGTTCCTCGATCATTGCTGCTCGGCTGGCTGGGCTGATGGTCCAAAGCAGACTGGCATCGCTCTTGATTTTAGCGGCAACAATGTCCTCAGCCTCATAGTTCATCAGGAACTGCATGGCGCCCTGGAACGCACAGCGAGAGCGAACAGACTTACACCTTCTAACGGGTCTCAATAAATGTCTGATACTTGAAATGTAGAATTTTATTTTAAAAAATAAATCAGCCACTGTTAACTTTCAACATAGACAATCAAATCCTCATCTAAGTCCTTCAAATGCATTTATGGTTTGATTTGTGCATCTATTCTCACCTCAAACAGATTAATATTGTTTGGACAGATGTGCTGAATATCTAAATAAATATTAGATCTGATTTCTTATTGTTTAAGTTTTTTTTTCTACGTTGATCACAAAAAAGTAGAAACATATGGTACTTCATAATGGTTGTAGTCAGTTTTCTATTTTCCTCTGCTTGTCATCCCATGCAGGGGGATTTTGCAGTAAAGTGAACATGTCTCACTGGATGAGTAGCATAAACTTTTGTGAGTCGGTTGAAGCCGGCTTCGGAGTATGCGACCAAGTTCTGCTCCTGAGCGGTCATGGAGAACAGAGGCTGTAAAAAGACACACCAGACAGAGAAAGACATTTATCTACCAACATACGAACATGCGCAGTACGTGAAAGCCGACTCACGCTTCAAATCAGGCAGTAAAATGATAGCTTCTAAGTTTTTCTGTTTCACAGGAAGAGTCTTAGCAGACGCAGCTGGTGCCGACCTCATATCCTGCGATGCTGAGCTGGATGGAGACGTCAATCGGCTGATTGGTCACTCCGACCGCTGACTGGACCAGAGACATGAAGAGGAGTGGGAACCAGATGATGCTGATCAGTGCAAAGATTATGAAGCCACCCATCCCATATTTGACCACTTTCTTCTTCTTCTGTCCTGGAGGGTGTGGAAATTTCTGGAAAATTGTGTACAGCTGTTTAGTTTCTCCTTAGGTAGATTAAAACTCTGACAGACAAATAAACTTAAAAATTCATCACACCATATGAATCTACTAGAGTGTATTTGATGTTTCTTTAAGGAGACAAACAATGTCTAATCACTAACTAATTGCTTTATGCACTTTTACTAATAACTTCATATAAGTTTAAATTAGTGCTACCATAGTAACTGTGACCTACAGTGCCTGAAAAAGTATTCATACCACAGAAACGTTTTCACTTTCTGGAATTTTAATGGCAAATTTCAATGAATTTTGTTGGGATTCGGCTGGCAGAGCAACGAAAAGCAGAGTGTGATTGTGAAGAGAAAGTTATTTTTCATTTTCAACAATAAAAACCTGATAGATATGGAGTCCAGATATATACATCCTCTAAGTGAATGTGTAGAAATACCTTCACTGCAACTGCAAATCTTTTAATGTGTGTCCTTCAAGTTTGGACATTTACAGGCTGAAAGTTTTATCCATCATTCTTTGCAAAATTAGTACAGACATGCACTACTTTCTGTTGTTCTATCCCACAAAATCCAAATAAATTTCATGTAAATTTGGGATTATGGATGCTGTTGCAAGGCACACTCTCTTACTTTTTCAGACTCTCTCCAGCATTTGAGGATGAATATGTTAGCATAGATGTCTTCAACACAAATCCAGCTGGAGAGGGACAGAGTGGTGTCGGTCCAAACCCAGTCCATCACGGCCCTCAGCTCAGTGAGGAAAGGGACCATCCGAAAGCTGAAAGGAGAGTCGGCCAGTAAAAAAAGCAAACAAACAAAAAAAAGCTGATATATTATAATAGATACAGTGCTTCTATTTATGCTTGAGGTAGCTGCTGAAGGAAATCGTACCCCTGAAAGAGAAAGAGGTTGAGGTAGTTGTAGTTCTTGGTGAGGAAGTTGCCCAGGATGCGGTTTGGGTAGCCGCATTTGATCTGATAGGCAGACAGTCCAAAGTAGATGCACTTCACAAAATACCAAAGCTGAGCAATCGGGTTGCTGTTGAACCTCCTGGAGCAGACGGACATAAGCAGCAACATCAACAATTGGAACACAGTCTTTTTATTACCAAGCGACAAATTCACTGTCTGAGTTTATTATGACAGAAAATACACAGACTCAGGGTGTCATAAAAGTGTTATTTATATCAGTCTAGTCCTTTCCTTTCTTTATTTTTAAAGTTGTATCTTTCTCAGGAGTTTATAAATTCTTAAAGAGACACAAACCCGATCTACACTTCTCATGAGATTAGCTTAAAGGCATGACCATAGTGCTTAAAATTATTGAATTAATTTTTTTTCTGCATGGCGGAATTTGAACACCTCATCTTCAACAAAATAAAAGTTGGAAGCACAAGTTGGAATGTACTGTGGATTTCCTCAAGTTTGGCATTATAAATAAAATCTCTAATATGCAGACAAACATCCAATATTTGGTGAAATGTCCCTTAGTGAAGTGTATCGCTTGTCTGTTCGCTATCAAGTTTCTTTCATAACTGTGAATAAATATTAGATTTAAAACTGATTGATTTCCAGATTTTAAACATAGTCCACAACTTTATGCCAAGTCTACGTTTATGGCGAAGGTTAATCGGCTTTACCCCAGTAAATCAGTTTGAAGAAAAAAAAAAAAAAAGCTTTAACCTCTCTGTGACTCCGGGGAGGATGAAGAACATCCAGAAGTGTATGCCGAACACCAGCACAACCTGAAAAACACATTTCCCCAGCAGAGACTTCTTCAGGTACAGGGCGCGGTCGACGATCATGGTGCCAAACTGGATGAGCAGCATGACCAGAAAGGCCTCGGGAACCTGGTCTTCTGACAGAGTCTCTGAGATGTCCACTGAGGAAGAGTATTTCTAAAGAGACAAACCTGGGTCATGTTCGACACAGAATCCGGTGTAATCCTAACCACATTCGGCAGAAAGTTGTGTTTATGTGTGTACCCCAAAGGCTCCGTATCCATATATGGTCACGATGAAATTGACGACATCAATAAGAAACATGAGGGCGTAGACGTCACACACGGGGCTGTAGTCAGGGTGGATGATGTCGTAGAAGAACTGCCTGATGGGGAGATAGATGTGAAGAGCTCTGAAATAGAGAGAGAAACAGAGGGAGAGAGAGAGACATCACACTTCGCTCTGCTCCAAAACACTGCCTCACAAAATGAAGTACATATTTAGGTAAACATGCACACCTCAGTCTCAGTACAACTACAGATGTACTTTGGCGGGTTTTAAATGACAGACCAAGATTGAGTAGGAAGGAGAAATATAGTTTTCAAATATTTTCCAAATAAAAATTTGAAAAGAATGGCACGCATCTGTTTTCATCCCTATTCATCTAACTGTGATCTCAGCTTCCCCGTCCATCTTGATTCCCACAGCATGCTGCTGCCATCACTAAGTTTGGTAAGGAGGACTGTGTCTTCATGGTGAGGTCCCGTGTTAGTTTTCATCCAGGCATTGAAAGAAAAAGAAGGTCAGATCTAATCATGGCGCCCTATTCTAAGTGTAAAAATTCCTATTTGGAACTGGTGCACTCTGTACGGGTATCAAATTAAAATCAAATGAATGCAAATGCCTGCCACACCTTTCAGATTTTTATTTGAAAATATATGTGAAGACATTTAGATGTTCATTTTCACAGACTGAATAATTTGTTTTGGCTGATCCAAGATTTCCCCCAAAAAGCCTGCTAAGCCCGGTGGTTGGTCATTCATCCAGCCAGTGACCCGCTGTGTTTTTAAGCTAAAAAATGTTTAAGGTTGACAGAAAATTTTAAAATATCACCCAATAATTATGTGTTATTGAAAGATTAATACCTGAACTATACAGTCTTAAAAAAGGCAAATATTTTAAAAAGACTTAAATAAATAAGCAATGCTTAGCCTGGTGGGGGCACAAGTAAAGCCTGGTGGCCCGCCAGGCTTATAATTCACTGCAGTCACATAAAGTTCTGCTAACATGCATTAAGATATGTTGTTGTAACGCCACCAAATTCTGAGCAGGTCATAAAATAAAAGCAGTAATTCAATGCGATTAAACCTCCGGACTATAAACAGTGAACAAAGTGAGAATATCTTTCGAAAAGCCCCAGAGAGGAACAACGTACACTTCTATGCAGGCGGTTTTGGCCTGCAGCATCGTCTCTCTGATATGCTGTCTGATCCTCTGCTTCCTGGACAAAGGAGCGGTGCGACGCTGTGCCCTGTTCTTCTTGCTGCGCTGCCTCTTTGGTTTCTCCTCTCCAATGCAAAACAATCCAAGAAAACTTACATTAATAAACCTTTAGACGAGTTTGTGATGAAAGGCAGCTCACCGGGCAAAATGTATGTTTCTCACCAACAGACTCTTCAGAATCATTTTGCTTTTGTCTGCAGAATATGGAGGTGGTGGAGGCCTGAATGGGGAGGAACTTCAGCCGCCGCAACGATTTCTCCTTGCACCCCGACTTATCCACTCCGGTCATCTTCTTCTTGTCCACTTTCTTCTTCAGCTTCTTGAAGAAGTCAGGCATCTCCACCTCCTTGTTATCCCACAGCCCATGACACTGCGGGTTTGCGGAGAGGCATGAGATCTACCCGGCTGACCAGCGTCGACGCTGTCAGATGGGGCTATTTAAGCAAACAGATGGACTTACCTTCAGAATAGATCGGTGGAAGAACAGAGCAAGCAGCTGGATGAGGTCAAATAGGACGTAGCCATCTTTCTTTTCCACCCCAATGATGTTTGGCAGGGCAAAGGGCCGGTCTGCGTTGATTCCTCTGTAAGCAGACGTGGTCCAGGGGAAGAAACCGAACTGGAAAAAGTACTTCACTACGACTGTAAGCTGGGACAGAGAAAAGGGACGAATCCAAGCGGCAGAATTTCAGGAATACTGACAAACAAACAGTGCTTTGAGAAAGCATTTCAACTTTCATTCGGTGCCAAGTAGCAGCCACCTTCAATGCATTTTATTTTTGAGAGAGCAACACAAAGGAGAGCATAATTGTGGTGTAGAAGTTATTTGTTTTCAACCAAATAAAACTTAGTAGCAAAAACTGTCTTCAGAAGAAACATTTGAAGTAAATAGGAGTCTGCCTGTGGGTCATTTAATCACAGCATAAATCCAGCTGGAGTGTAAAGACCTCAGAAGTTTGATAGAGAACATTATAGAACAAACAGCACAAAGATAATCAAGAAATTCAATCAAGTATCGATGTCAATTAAAACTGTTGTCACAATTACGCTCTAATTTGTTCGGGTTTATCACCTGAAATCCCAATAAAACACATTGAAGTTTGTGATAAAGTGAAAAAAGGCACTGTGTGCTCATTTTAAAATCTAATTTACTAATATATCACGAAGGTCACAGGTCATTTTAATTAAAGAACATGAGCTATTTATTACAAGAGGGAAAAATATGAACATGTTCGCAGCCGATGCAACAACCTACCTCCGTGTAGATTATAGCCGTCATCCAGAAGCGTTTGGTGGGCCGCGGCACTGACAGCATGGCCCACAGGAATATCAGAATGGGCAGGATGAGTGAGAGGAACGAGGCCGACACGATGTGGTTGAGGATGATGACAAAGTAGCACAGCATCTCTGACTTGGACACCATGGTGTTGTAGAGAGCGAAGAGCAGCTTCACCGGCCGCGGCAACGTCTTGAAAAACTTATCAGACTCTGAGATCTCTTCGTTTTCAAACATGCTGCAGGGGCCGGAGAAAAGGAGGCAGGAAGAAGACAAAGTCTTCATGTCATGTAACAGACGAGCAAAAAGTTTGATTTCGCCTCTAATTTTGCTTTTTTGGTTGTTGTGTGTACTGACTTGTTCAGCAGCAGCTCGCTGGCTGTGAGGTTCCTGCTTTCCTGAGTCAGAGGTGCAGGAGACTCCAGACTTTTTTCTTCCTCACTCTGTTGGTCAGTCACTGAGCCACACTCCACGTATCTGGGGTATTCGCCCTCTTCTCTCTGCTGCGGTTTTTCATCCACCTCATCTTTCTCCAGGTCTGGAGGATCTTGTTGGTCGTCTCCGTCTTCTATTTTTTGGTCCGGATCCGATTTTTCACTAACTTCTTCGTCCTTCTCAACATCCTCATCTTGTTTTGGGTCGTCGTGCTGATGGTCATCATCTTCTTGGCTTCACAAGGAAAGAAGAAGAAAAACCAAACTTTCAACCAAGTCACAACAATACAACAGGGTATTACGGCTATACAAAGAAAATATAAATAAATAAATAAATAAATAAATAAAATTATGAGACAGTTATAGTATTAGGAGAATAAAGCAGTAAGAGAATGAAGCCATAACAACATGAGACTAAAATCATAATATTACAATAATAAAGTCGTAATACTATGACTTTATTCTTGTAATTTCATTTGTTTTATTTTCTTAGCATGGCCCTAAAACTCTGTCATATTTCTGATTATGAGCTAGTTCTGAACAAAAATAAGAACAATACAACTGATAAACCAACAAACAAACCAAAAACTTACTTATGGACTGATTACCCAGAGTTGCTTTTTTTTGTTCTGCTTTCTTTCATGCACAATGACAATAAAATGAATTCTGATTCTGATTATTGATTTTTGCTTTATTGTAGTTTACCCTGTGGCAATGCTTTAAACATGAGCGACACTCTTTTAAAGTTTTTAGTGTGGCAAGTCTTTGAAATGCTGATAAAATTATACATAAAATTTGAAATCTCCCCAATATATTAGCTTATACTTCCCTTAACTCTCGCTAAATTGAGAGGTGAAATGATGCTTCTGCACTGTTTTTGGTTACAGTTTGAATCATAGTTGTGCTTCGACTGATGTGCGTATCCAACATCCCCGTTCCTTCACCTCTGTGGTGGGATGTCGATGTCAAAGGAGCTCTGGTCGATGTTTGCCTCTTTCATCAGCCTCCGTCGCAGCAGGGAAGCGGGCGGGGCGACGGGAGGCTCATCCAGCTCCTCTTGCGTTGGCTGCCGGGAGCCCAGCATCGTCTCATCTGTCATACAGCTGAATTTGATCAGGAACCAAATGGGGTTAGACAAAGGCTTTCCTCTTCTTCTTGTTGTTTAAAAAAAACAAGAGAAGTAGATGTACAAAATTAAGACTGTGTCCAGAGGTCTACCTCTCAAAGCTGCTGCCTGCAGACATTTTGGAGGCCTGGCTCTTTAGTTTCACATAGACGTGACGTGAGGAGAGAATGGGAGGCGGGGTCGGAGGAGGAGAGAGGGCATCCAGACCTTCCTCAGATGACAACGTGTTTTGTCGGGATATCCAGGTCTCGTAAAACTGCTTCACGCTCTCCTGACTCACTTCTTTTCCCTGCAAAGACACCGATAGAGTTTGTTCTTCTGTTCTACAGCACGAAGTTTAAAGTTGGAGAATTTCCAGGTGGGACAACAATGTTTTCTCACTTGTACAGTCATCAGGTTGATGTTTTGTCATCTTACCTTCTTTTGCTGCTGGTTGAGCAATGCTCGCTCTAATCGCAGCACTTTGGAAATGTCCAGGCTGTCTTTGCAGAAATCGTTCAGACTGTCCGTCAAGTCGTCAAGCAGAGACTGCAGAAACACCCAGCTGAACTTCAGCGTGTTCAAGACACGCTGCAGGATGTTTTCTGCAGGACGCGAGCGAGACGTGGACATGATTCGGTGTTTGACTATTCACCGTTTGAATTTAACAACAGAGTTATGTAGAAATACAACACCAACGCCCCTCACAGCTGTGCTCACCTTTTTCTTCTTCTCCCTCTTCCGCCACAGTGCTTTCATCAAGTTCATCCTCACTGGAATCGGCTATGTCTATGCCTGAAAAATATTCAGTTTTTATCTCTTTCTTTTTTTTATCCAGTCTTTTGGTTAATGTGACTTTTTTTTTTGTCTCACCCTGCTGCTTCTGTAGTTCTGTCTTGGCCCTCTTCTTCTCCTCTTTCTTTATATATATTTTTTCTTTCTTTAAATCCTTCAGAGCCGATTTGGAGCTGGTAGTCCAGGCATTATACGCCCACTGGAACATAAACATGTAGGTTACTGAGATACTTCATGTTTCCTTTCATCAGAAACAATGATCCGCTTATCTGTCAGTGTGTGACAGCCTAAAAAACTGAATTTAACATATCGTTTTGCTTTATATGTTCACCTGAAAAGCTGATTTCTTCTTTGGTGGTTCCTCTCCGTCTTTCATCTCTGTAACTTCTTCTTCTTCCTCCTCGCTGTCACTCTCAAACAGGTGGTAGCCACAGTTGTTCTCCACTGTGTTCAATACCAAAGTCAGAACCTTCATTAAGCAGGGGAAACCCCTCTGAATAAAGAAATCTACTTTAAAAAAAAAAAACCTCTGCAACCAGACAAAAACAAAAATCCATATATATGTTTTATTTTAAGGTTCAGGCTAAGAAGGAAAAAAAGTAAAGATATTTGAGAATTTTACAATGTATTATACAAAAAGTATGCATACCATTTCATTTTGTGCACATTTTGTCACATCCTTCAATGTTTTTTGTATAGATTTTGTCAGAGTTTTACATGAGAGACCATACAATACAAAGTGGAAGATAATTATAAAGCTGAAAAAATAAATAAATAAAAAAATCATATTTTTGCTGCATCTGACATGTTTTCTTCCAGAATCTCCCCATGAACTCTGACCGGCTTCCCTTCTCCCTCCTGAAGAAAGGCACCCCACAGCATGATGCTGCCACCGTCATGTTTCGCTGTGGGAATATGCCGCCAGCAGGATGATGTGCAGCATTTCACACCACAGTGTTTTAAATGCTGACCAGAAAGTAAGATTTTGATCTAAATTTTAAAAACAGAACTCCTTTCAACAATAATTTTCTGCTTCCCACTCATCAGTAAAGGTCACTCTGTTTACCAATTAGGTGACTTTTGAATGTTGCATTGGATTTTGTTTAGTGGTATCAAACTTTCCTTACGCTTAGCAAGTTTTATTACATTGTGTTGGTGTCTCACATAAAACTGCAAAAAAAAAAAATGTTCAATTTACTGAAATGATGGTGAAGTCTGTGGCTGTAGTGAGACCAAATGTGGAAACGTTCAGGAGGTTTCAGATGGATTTCGCCGCTCACCTCCAGGCTGAGAGACCCAAGGCTTCCACCATTTTCCTGCATCTTTCTTTTCGCTCTCCTCATCACCTTCAAATAAACAGTCCATTCTGGTTATTTGCTTATATTTTACCAGTAAGAGTAAAGACAGATGGTCAAAACGAAACACAGCGAATCCCCCAACCTTAAACCTGAGTGGCACACTCAGATTTTGCAGCATTTGCATTGCCTGCATTGCCAGTTTAGAAACCAACATAAAAGATTTTACTGATCAGTTTTTAACATTTCTGTGAGATTTTTAAGTATACTTTCATGTATACTCGTTTCTCTTACTTTTTTTAGCCTGCGAGACCTTTGTTTGCTCCTGGGATCTGTGTTCCTTTTGTCTTTGTAGGAAACAATAAACGTGCCAAATGGGAAACAGATGGCAAGGG
Source organism: Poeciliopsis retropinna (assembly GCA_010277075.1). NCBI lineage: Eukaryota > Metazoa > Chordata > Actinopteri > Cyprinodontiformes > Poeciliidae > Poeciliopsis > Poeciliopsis retropinna. The sequence continues at coordinate 7,721,570 of VMRM01000009.1, read as the reverse complement.
TGATGCCTTGGAAGGGTCATAAGTTTACGACCCAGAGTCTCAAGAACTCCAGTTTACGACGAAAATTGACCCAGAGGATCACGAGAACTGATCCAGGGATCTCGGGAACTGCAGTTTTATGAATTCAGATATGCAAAGACAGGAATCTTCTTTGTAGTAGGAAAGAATTACAATTGTGTGTTGACAGCTGGTTTTCTGGTTTGCCCCTCCTTCAAGCGGCTGTTGACTTCTGTAAGTAGGGTTTCCAATTCTCAATAAAGAGAGGAGCAGCGAAAAAGGACATTAGAGTGAGCTAGGAGATTGTACAGTTCACTCGCTCCTATTTTACTCTCCTCGAGTTAACAATTCACTCGTCTCTTTTCCTTTGTTTGTATTTGTTACAGAATGTGTCGGTGATTTGAACCTGACAATTTCTTTTAGGATTCAGCTAAAAAAATAAAATCTACTGAATTGACTTATCCGAAACTGGATTAATATGGATATATATATTTCCAGTAGACATTATCCCCATGGTAACACAGACATCTATTCCTTTACAGGCTAGAACATGTAAGCAAGCAGCACCTGATGCCGTCTGCTCCGGATTTGCTGGCGGTTCCGCTCTGTCCGACGCAGCAGGAGTTGGCCTCTGTTTGGATTTAATCTTCTCCATCCTACAGAGAGATGGGGGGAAAAAAAGTTTATACCCCCTCATTACTCTTTCACGAGAAAATAAAAATGGAAGTGGAGAGGAAATAAGCCAGTCATCATCATATACTGCATCCATTAACTGATTGATAGACTTTTCCTGCTCAGGCTTACTGTCTCTTGAGTGCCTCCACAGATTTCTTCTCCATCTCCAATCTGGCTGCAACCAGTTTTTTCACTTTGGCCTCAAACAGCTCCGCGCCCCTTAGAGAGATAAACAGAAATTAACACCAATTAACTGTTGCTGGCATCATTTACTTATGTGTGTGTGTGTTTTGTTTTTTTTTCTTTTACTGGCTTGAAAGATTATTGTGGATTTTTAATAGTTCTTTTCTATACCTTTTTGGAGGAAAGTAGCTGGTTTTCTGAGGTTCACACATTGATGAATCATATTTCTGATTTAGATTACTTTAGATAAAGTTAACACACACAGTTAATTATTTTTTGTTTGTTTAACTGTTTTTCATCAGGTTGCAGTAAAACACAGTGTTACATTATCAGTAATTATTTAGTTGTATCTTCCAATGGGGACCAGCAAACTGTAGTAATTACTTATATATTAACAGGCTGCTTAGAAAAACAGGAACGGCAGGCTTTTTATATAATAAACATTATAATAAATAAACCTATTAAAGTATCAAGCGCCTCCCGTATGCTTAAACGTTGCAAATGTCTCCATAAAAGTTTCATTAATAACTGGAACTCAGACCTCGATGCCAATATCTTAGCGGACTTGAGATCCGACACCACGTAGAGGAAGTAGTAGCTGAGGAAGACCCTCCTCTGTGCCAGCAGCACGGTGAAGCATATCGCATCCCAGACGATGCCGGCCTCGCCCTCTGGCAGCTCGCACTCATCAGTAGGCTCAGCTGAGATGCACAGAGACAGAAATAATTTTTTACGGCCAATGAATGTCATCTCAAGGCACAAACAGACTCGGTTTGTAACCAAATGTGTGTTAAGTACAGTCGTATTTAATGGAGTGGAATATTTGAGGCTGGTTTGTTGGATTGGAAGCACTTTTTTTTTTTTTTAAACAACATTCAAGCTTTTCATTAAATGTCAGTTTTATTTTAAAAGCTCAAATATCTCAAACTGTTTTTGTGTTAGGTAGGGTAAAGGAATTACGTCTAAGAAAATGTGAGCAGGCCACTGTACTTGTTAATGTGCAATCACGGCAAACACTTACGAACATCGTAGCCTTTGATGGTGCAGAACATGCTGAAGGCCTGAATTAACCAGCAGCTGTTCTTCAACAGGCTGTCCAGATACGCACAAGCGCCAAGCTGAAGGAAACAAACAAACGGGTCAAAACTGGTTGACGAATCTGAGAACAAGGAGCTGCATGTCTGAAATTATTCGGCGCCGTCCTGATTTTGTCTTTAAAAAAGATGAAACCCTTGTGTTGCCACTTACAGACAGGAGGTTCTTCATGGCGATCACAAAGCAGGTGTAGGCGATGAGCCAGTCCCACAGGCGAAGGATGTATCTGACAGGCTGCATCAGGACGCTGCCGCCAAACAGCATGAAGTAAAAACAGGCCACCAGGTAGCCAAGGCAGAAGATGTTGATTCGCGTGGTGCCTGTGATGAAGATGAGGCAGAGGACCAGCCAGAAGAAGTAGCTGTAAACAAACACCTTCACCATGTCCAGGTAGGACCTGGGGACAAAACACACACACACACACACGCATACACGCATGTTTTCCATGTGAAAAAAGCTTGAAAGTTGTCATTAGATGACCTAAAATTGATCACAAGTATCCTAAAAAATAAAATGCTCATGTTTAACGTCACACATCCAAACGTCAGTGAAGTTACTGCATAAATCGGCCAGGATGCATCACCTGAATTTTGATAAGCTCCTAGGAGAAACAGGATAAGAATTACCACCAAAAAAAAGCTACATGGACAAATAATTAAATAATGCAATACTACTAAAAGTGTTTGAAAAATTAAAGTCAAAATGACAGGATCGGTGTCAAATATAAAACATAAAAAACATTTTATATTCTAGTCAGAGCATAAAAATAAAGTACAAGAACGGAAATGCATAATATGCAATGTGCATTTTTGTATTTTCGCCAGTCAGTGTAATTAGTAACTATTTAAGTTCAATACTGTTTATGTACTGCTGTGCAAAATGTATATAAAAGAAGAATAAAATCTAAACTGTAGTCTTAAGTGAAGCAGTGAAGGCAACTTTCTGCAAATAAAGTTGTCAGCACACAGTGCCAGAAAACATTTGTTATCACCCTGGTAACGGTGTGTAAACAAATCTGAAGCCTCTGAGCTCCGTGCACATTCAGCAAACTGAAAGATATTACTAAGCTGCAGCCAAGAGTAGTTAGAAAGTCTCAGATTCAACCATTAGATACTGTCTGCTAACCAGCTGTTGTCAAGTAAGGCAAAGAAGATTGCAAAGCAACACTTTGATTCAAAATTGGTGTCAAATATAAGAAAAAACACACAAAATAAATAAAAATTATTTCAACTTGATTTTGCTTTAGCAAATAACTTACATTATGGATACAGGATGAGACGTCATTCTTAAAAGACTCACAAAACGTCATAAAATAACAATGCCGACCTGCAGTGAAGGAAGTTGTCGACTGGTATGAACTGGTTGAAGGAACATGGATCCAAATTGCGGCTGATCTCCACGTTGTCTCCAGCCAGAAGTCGCACAGCGCCTCGGTTCTCCTCCACAAAAACCTGCCACTGCAGAGACGAGCAGAGCAGCAGAAGGTGGTCGTCTGCAGGGAGGAGGACAGAGATGAAGGTCGGAAGTTGCTGCGTAGAAACACAGGAGCAAATAAAGAAACGAGAACCAACGATCCACTCACAGAAGATAAAGGAAGGATTGGGTCTCATTGCAAAGTCTGGCAGGTAAAACCACTTTATGACGTTAGAGTTCAAAGGGTGAGCTGCAGTTCTCCAGGGGTAATCTGCCAAAACATGCAAGAAGAAATTAATTTGATTGTGGCTGACGTAATGACATGCATAAAATTATATCAGGGTAAAAGAAGACCGATGACAGAGTCAGCGTTAAGAATTATAAACATGTAGGTGCAATAATGGGGTCCACAGTTTACTCTTTAAACATGTGTTTTAAAGTTTGCATTTTAGATAAACAAGCAGTAGTGTAACCTCTTGATTTCTTTAATTACTTGACCTGACCAAAAATAGATACAATCAAGCTGTTTGGCTAAATCCAGCATATTTATATGATGAACAACTAAAGTTGTTTAATACACACTGTCTCCTTTAAATAAAGTAATGGATATTTTTGCACTTTCAAATTCAGATTATTTTTATTCTTTTTTTTTTTTTTTTTTTTTCAATAAAACCACAGCAGACATGCTTTTTACTCTGTCATGTTTTGAAAACAGGTGTCCAAGAGCAAGATAAAAACCAAAGCTAATTCAAATCAAACAGAACACATTTGCGTACCGACGCAGAGAGCAGGAGGGATGCCGATGCAGAGCAGATACTGGAACACCATGAGCCCGGCTGTAAAGCAGCAGTATTTGGGCCAAACTTCTCCGATGGCCTTCCTGCGGCGGCGAGACAACACGGCCATCAAAGCGCCGGAGTGAAGCAAAGCGTAGAAATCCATCCTCTGACCGATCACGTTCACCGCCATGATCAAACTGATCTAAGGAATAAGTGTGAGCATAGTGAAAAAAGTCAGACATATTCAGGTAAGTGAAGACAGCAAAGGGCACTTTAGAAACTTTAAAAGCAGCACCTCCAGTCCAAATTTGTAGAAGCCAAAGTTGATGAGGTATTTGACGCAAGGCAGGATGCCGTGATCCAGGTGCTGCCTTGTGATGAACTGGAAGATGATGCTGAAGGGAGGAGGCTTCAGGTCATTACGGAGACGAAAGTAGAGCTGGTGGCGATGGACAGTCGCCTCGAAAACAAGCAACCCGAGTACCATCAAATGGTTCTACAACGTGGACAAAACAACCCAAATCCGTCAAGAGAAACTTCAATTTTCAAAGTTTATCCTTTCTGCTTTGGAAAGCATTTTGGCATTAATATTTTTTTTTTAGTTTGTTTATCTTTAAGGTGGCAAAACATTAAGGAATTTAGCAGAAAGCAGATTTCATCGTACCCTGAGGCAGGGCAGGATTCTCCCCTCGCACTTCCTCAGAGCTCCACACCAGTAGACCGGGTCAACAGGTTCGATGTAGAGAACGGACCGCCTGAGCAGCTCCATCATGTTTCCCCTCAGATCTGCTCCATTGTCCAGCCCAGAACCATTGGACGCCACGAAGCCCTAAAACCCAACATCGAGTTCGAAAAAGTAAAAATATTAAGACACAAAAAAGCTGATTTTTGAAGGAGTTTACCTTGACTTTTTTTTTTTTTAAACAAGAATAACAATTTATAAAACCTATTTTGGTATGACACATACTTGCAGTTTTATGTATTCTTGTCCTGGTTATCTCTATCATGTATTTACAATTTAGTAAACAGATCAAATAAATAAAAAAATAATAAAGATATGGAAAAATGCAGACAAAGGAAAAAGGTTTTAAACGGGTTGTGAAAATTTGACTCAGTTGTCACATCTCCAGTGTTTCTGGAGGTCCATGTTTTCCTTGACAATTAAGTCCTCACAAAATAAGATTCTGGTCCGTGTCCAATTGAAAGCCAAGAAAGTGAACGGGAGAAGGACGGAAAGACCGAATTGGACTTGAAAACTGACGTGAGGTGAACTCACAGCGGTGCAGTTGGAGGAGTAATCCAGAGGTTTGATCACTTTGAGCTGGTAAAACATCTTGCAGACCACCATGACGCAGGCCCACACCGCCGAGATGCTGGAGGCCAGCGGGCGCAGTCGTGGGAATGGAAGCGCAAATACCCACAGGACCAGGAACAGGAAGTTCATGAGGGAAACCTATGAAGATGAAATCAGCCTGTTTTCACAGCTCCAAACTTCGAATTTGTTCAGATTTCATGTGATAGATCAAGAAAAGGTGTTGCATATAAGTCTACATAGTCGGGTAAATGAAAATTAAGTAAAGCTTTTTCTGCAAATTTAAATCTGAAAAGTGTGGAGTGCATTTGCATCCTTTGTGAACATTATCCAACATGAAATTCAGAGGAACCATTTGTGTTACTTTGAATCTCAGTATGATTACGGCTGTCGAAGGCCATGCATCATTTTCCACCCACTTCACAATAGTACTCACTACTTTTGTTGGCCTGTCATGTAAAACCTCAATGGCCTGTCATGTAAAACCTTAATGTTTCTTAATTTAGAAACATTAAGATTTCTAAATGACACGGGATTAGAATTATAAAATGTGAAGACATTAAAATATTACAGCCAGGTGCAGATTCTGAACTGAGCAGATAGAGTTCAACCAAAACTGGAAACAATTCACATTGACGAGCAGAACATCCATCCAACCTCTTGAAGTGACACCCAGATGATGCCAGAAGACACGATTTTCAGGCTGTGGAGCTCCATGAGTCTCCAGCTCAGCTCCTGGGCCCGGCGGAGTAAAGACACCGCCTGGATGATGAGCAGGCTCGCCCGGTCCACGATCGTGACCCACTTGTCCTCCGGGCTGCTTGGCACAGTTTCTAACGGAGAAACGGATCGCAGACGGAGTCATTCGAGACAATTCGAATGCATTAAGTCCAAAACGCTATGAGAGACATTTTGTCTTGGCTCTCTTTCAGCCAATAAAATCTAAATTAAAACAAATTACTATATTAAACTGCAGCAGCTACTAAGGAGTTCAGAGAGACCGGTGTGTGACTGATACATAAAAGAGACTGCACCTCTGGCAGCTTTCTTTAAGCTGGTATATGCTTAAAGAAAAAAATGCTGCTGGAAACTCTGACCCGACCTTCACAAAAATAAATCTTAAGTTGATTTTTTTTATTACAGGACAGTATTTACCTTCTTCTGCTGCCTCCTGCTGCTCCTCTGCTGCTTTCTCAGAGGGTGTCTGGACTCCGATGCTGTCCAGAGTTTCCTGACTTCTGCTATTATTTGTCTGCTCCTTCACAAGCCTGTCAAAACCCAGAGCATGAGCACTTAGAGAAACCTTTTCTTCGCAACACATTGGGTCTGAGTCGTTCGAGACGATTCGAATACATTAATCGTCTCGATTAACGCATTAATCGAGACAAAATCGAGAAATGTTGTCAAGAATATGTTTATTTACGTAGTTAAGTACTACTTAAGTAGTTAAGTACTAAGTACTTAAGTAGTTAAACAATAGTAACTCCTTGGTAATAACTGACAAAATTAAATATTGCATATCAAAAATGACTTAAAAGATAAATGAATCCAGCAGGATCTGAAGAAAAGTCGTACCTTTTCTGTAACTTTTCGATGTTTTCTTTAATGCTGGAAGGGAAATGACAGCATCTCATTAAATGATGCCCTTACAAAATGACCTCATTGTTTTTGTTTATTTCACAAATCATTTCCAGTATTCATTTTACACTCTACAGGCACAAGCAGGTTCTAACCAATGAATTCAGAACTGAACCACATTTTCTCAAGTCTCTCATCGGAACAATTTTTTTCAAAGGACGTCTCTTTACAACTCAGCTTTAAGAGATTGAAAGTGTAAAAAAAAAAAGGTGCAAGTAACAAATACATTTTTTAAAAAAAGGGGGTATGTGTGAAATTAAGAACATGGTGTCAATTTAAAACACATTACTGTCGTAAACATTGTAAAGTTGTGGACTTGAAAGACAGCAAAATTTGTTTGACTTGACTGGTCACAAAGAAATCTACTCCTGCACATTATTTCTTGGAGGTTTTGTGGACTTATAGCTTTTATTTGCAGTAATCAGACAGTAAATCGGCAGAGAGAAAAGGAGGAGCTGTCAAAGCAGCAAATGACTTCAGGTTGGGAATCAAAGTCTGGACATCGGCGTTGTGCGTTAATAGCCTCCATACACAGTAAGGGCAGCCTGCTCTACTGCTTCACCGGCTCTTATGCTAGACGTAAATTGTGATTCTTACGTACAGCAAGACATTGAGGAGGAAATTAAGAAGGTTCTTACAAGTCTGCAATCATATTGACTGAGTTCTTGAGTTCTTCCTGTCTGGAGGAGAGATAACAGGACGTTAGATAAACCCACAGGCAGGAGGGGGTCAGACTGATCAAAAAAGATGGTTAGGCTTAACTGGTTACATGCATCACATATGATGGGTCCCTGGTTACCTCAAGATTTTAAAGTTCAAAAAGCAGTGGCTATAGAAGCATGTCTAAAATGTTTTTATGTTGGTTTGGTTTGTGTAATTGTGGGCAGTGTACAGTTACATGCACATCGCCATGTTTTACATGAAACATGTACAACAACATTTAACGTCATAGATTGGCAAAGAGTCACTTATTCTTGTAATTTTGTAAAATGGTCCAGATCAGCAGGTCTTCCATAGTTTAGTTTTGGACCAGTTTTAAATCCTGACCATTTCAGAAGTGTTTATTATTATTATTATTATTATTATTATTATTATTATTATTATTATTATTATTATTATTATTATTATTATTATTATTATTATCTCATAAAACTGCCACCAAAGAGCAAAGCAGGAAGCAATAGCCAAGAAAAACATTTGGAAAACCTTTAAAAAGCTCGGTGAATGATTGGATTAGAAGAAAGTCTGGTTCTTTAATGGTTTTCAAAGCATTTGTGTTTGGTTTAAACTGCGTCCCATTCCAGTCTCACCTGCTAGTCTCCCGAACAGGTACGTTTTCCAGATCAGTGAGAGCGAGGAAGTCAGAGTTGAAGTAATGCAGCTGGAGGATACAAGCCAAGAGGAAGGCAGCAGGAAGCAGAATACGAGCAAACAGCTCCACTGTGCTGTACCTCTCCAGACCCAGGTCACGGAGTCTGGGGAAGAAAGAGGGGAATGAATTAAAAAAAAAAAAACTTATCAGAATTATCCAGGTTCACATAGAAGTACTTTAAAAAATAAAAAAAAGTGAGACTCACCCTTCCTCTGACATGCCCATGATCTGTCTGAACAGGGCAGAAACACTCCTAAACTGATACATGTAGACGGCTATCAGCACCAGCATGGAGTAACCCACCACCACCGCCCAGAACGTCTTCAGAACCCGACGCCAAATATCGTACCGGATCTGAGGGAAGAGAATATGAAAAGTAAACAAAGAGAGAAAAGCATTTGTTTTCTTCCATCTGGCTATCAATGTTGACATCATGACATTTTTCTTACACTTACCACATATTTGTCTCTACAACATGAATTGAAAAAGTGTGACTACCCCTCAAACTTATGGGATTAGCATGGATCAGCACTAGGTAGTGATTTATGAGTCTTTAGCCACTTCTTCAGTGAATCATGTTGAAGTGGAAAAGATATAATGCAAAGTTTTCGTGTTCTTTTTTTTTTTTTTTTTTTTTTTTTGCAAATAAAAATTTCAAAAGTGCGGCATGCAGAGCTTGCAGCTGCAATTTCCTTAAGTGGAGGCTCTCAATACCAAGGAGTAGACGTCTCAGATTTGTAAGTGAAAATAAAAACCGTGTATTACTTTCCTCCTCCTTTACTTTGTGTAGGTCCATAAAAATAAAAATACCAATAAAAACACATTAAAGTTTGCGGCCTTAACATCACAAAAGTTTGAAAATAGTTCAAGGGGTGATTGTTCTTTTGAAAGCATATAAGTGCATTTAAGTGCAGAGCTCATGGGCTTCCTGTGAGGAAACACATGAGAAGATCATAACTGATTGTTGTGCCGGTGCTTCTCCCTCTGTGTGAGTATGTAAAACACCAGGTTGTTGCTGATGTTGTTCAAATAGAGAAATAACATTGTCTCATGTAATCTCCACAGCCATTAAGGCCTTCCAGTAAGTGCCCGCTGTCTCTCTAAAAGGTCAGCAGAAACATAATAGGGGGAAGGAAAACCAGTAAAACTATGGCAAAAAAAAAAAAAAAAAAAGGTTGCGTATGAGCTTGACAGTCATAATCGATACTTTTAGCTGAAAAACAGCAGAGAAGATTGGTTCACAGGCTGTGGTGTGTGTGTGTGTGTGTGTGTGTGGGGGGGTGTGTGTGGGGTGTGTGTGTGTGTGTGTGCATTTCTTCAGGTGTTCAAGCAGAATCAAAGCTAGATGATTTACTGATGTTAGTTCAAATGTCTGTTTAAGTATAAAACTATAAGAACCATGACTTTATGTCTTTATTTATAGGTTCACATTTCCCTTAATGCAGCATGTCCATCTTTTATCTAATCCATTTTGTGTAGATTCAGTTAATCTGTCCAGATGTAGTAGTCTATTTAACTCAGATGCTGTAAAATCAGCAGGTTTCCCCACACTTCCTTTTAAACACGATAGAAAAATTAGATAATCATAAAACAAAACAAAAAAAATAAGTTGTACATCACTTATACGCAGACACAGTTTAATGAAGTTCTTTACTGTTTATTCCATATCAAGCAGACATCAGATTTGGTATTTAATTACTGATTCAGCTGAATATTTTATATAGATAAACAAATAAAAGTGACATTGACAAAAAAAAAAAAAAGATGCAACCCATCAGGTAAATTTTGAGACAGCAACTTTTGCAGAAACCACTGGCAACAATCGATTGCTGTACTTTACAATAAGACCCTTGGAGCTGCCAACAGGTACTTTGGCCCAGTCTTCCCAAAGAAACTGTTCAAGCTGGTTCTGGTTCTAAGGCTACCTTTAAGACACGCGAGGTTTCAGAAATTGTTCACACTGTGCAAACTGCAATTTGATCTGCAGCGGTAAGACTGCCGCAGCTGCCCACACACAATAAATGCAGCAAGTGAACCAGTGCTGCAGCATTTACATTTATACAAGTCCTACTCAAACAGCACAGCAATGATCATATCGAAATATGTAATTTAATGCAACACAGTGCAAATATTTTCTCTCTGCTGATGAAGATCCCTTCACTTCAGGATGCAGGGTCAATCTGTACCGATTAATTTAATCTGCCAGGTAGAAAAACTCCAAAAATGTGACAAGATGTGATTTTTTACGATATATTCTTCCAATGCATCCACTTAACCTGCTTGTTACCAAGTTGACACACATGGAAGTTCCTTCTGAACAGGTTTAATGTCTGATGAAACACTTGAAAACGCTTAAGGTTAAACATTTGGTTTGAAACATGACGACAACGCCAGGATTATTTGTCCGTTTAGGGGTGCCACCAAACTACTGTTGCATAGGTTTGCAAAATAAACAACAAATACTTCAGTTTCAATCTCTAATCATTTACACTGCCACATTATAAATGAATATGTGTAATCATTGGACAAATCATTTTAATTCAACCACTTTAACAAAACTATATTTAAATGCAAAGCACTTCAGGCCAACAATAGGATACTGTTCAGAATTATTTCCATGTATTTTTACAGTAGAGCATCTTATAAATTAGAACGGGCTGCTAAATTAAACAATGACATTAATATACTGAATTAAATAATAATAATTCACCAAATAATAAAATATACTAACCTGGTACAGAACCACACAGAGGAGGAAGAGGACGATGTAGAGGATTTTGTACACAACCACCTGATCAAGAAAAAAAAATCTAATAAATAAATAAATAAATAAATAAATATATATATATATATATATGTATATATACATACAATATACATACAAATATATAGATAGATAGATAGATAGATAGATAGATAGATAGATAGATAGATAGATAGATAGATAGATAGATAGATAGATAGATAGATAGATAGATAGATAGATAGATAGATAGATAGATAGATAGATAGATAGATAGATAGATAGATAGATAGATAGATAGATAGATAGATAGATAGATAGATAGATAGATAGATAGATAGATAGATAGGGCATTCGTCTGCTACTCTGCAACATCTATTAATTTGTTTATAGATTATAGAGCACAACATTGAAAATATATAGCATATCTATGTTGCCAATATAATGGTAAAATGAAATGTATCAATACTAGGAAAAAAAGTAGAATAAAAAAATAATTTGCATGTTCCATCAAATGAAGTATATTAATTAATTATTATATAATAATGAATTAATTACTCACCTTTCCAGAGAAGCTTACTATGAAGAACATGGAGCAGCAGAACAGGATCCAGTATTTGATGAGAAGCCCTTTGACCCCTGAGATCAGCATCCCTACCAGAGGTGACGCCTGGCTTTCCTCCGCTGCGACGAAGGAAATCAAAAAGAAGTGAAAGACAAAAGGGGAGTAGGAGAGAAAAAAGATAAATATTTGCATCAACGACAACAAACTAAACAGAATGATGTGAGGATGAATTTTTTTATGTGTCTCATTTCTGGCCAAAAAAAGACGCTGAGAGAAGCAATTTAAGCTCATTTACGTGGGATGGCTTGTAATGTCTTCAAGAGATTCCTTCTTCATGTCTTGTTCCTCCTTTCTTTCTTTCAGCTGCTGGCGAAACATCACCCAGAAACTGAAGGTGTAGAAAACCTGCAGATGAAAAAGGCAGTGAATCATGAGCAGAAACTCCAGGATTTTATTGGCCGCGTTTTTTTTCAGACATCCGCGGCAGAAAATCTGATCTCTCTGCAAAACTTCAACAACAAAAAAAATGTTTGTCATGGTTTTTCCATTTTAGGCTGATGGATCTCATGAGTCATGACTCACCTTGGCTCCCAGGTGGATGCAAGGTGCAGGATGGTAGCTGTTCAGGTCAAAGTCCACTATCACTGCTGGGGGCAGCCCTGGATACAGCTCGGCTCGGCTCAAACGCAGCCCGCTCAGGAAGCCCAGCACCAGCAGGACAGTGCCGTAGGCGGCAAGGAAAGGGGCTGACATCATGGCGTATCGCCGGCGGTCTCGCATCATCCAGATGAAGCAGGACCACACCAGCAGGGCGAAGGTCAGCCAGTTGTTGTAAGTTATACTCCACACCTAGATGGCATAGGAATCAGGTTGTTTGGCAGTTTTACAACAGATTTTTTTTTTTTCTCAGATTTACCTCAGGTTACTATGCAACTTCTAATTGTGAGCATGTTCCTTTAGCATTTGAACACATTAAAAAGAGAGAGAAATACCCTGTTATCGGCTATATCTGACACAATTTAGCAAATCCCAATGTTTTCTTATTTACATTGAGAACATGCCCAGACTCCGGAGACAAATTAAACACACCATAACTCATGGACAAGTTCTGGAAAGCAGCTATTTTCCTGTAGTCATTTCCTGACTTATGAAGATCATCATACATCTGCCTGATTAAAAGTGAAGAGTGTCTAAAACACAGTGATATTTAAACCGTAAGAAAACTGGAAATTATAGATAACTACCTGGACGTCTCTAGACGCTCTGATCAACTGGAAAACAATTATAAAACATCGTCTGTCATATTGTTTTTATTGGAATGTCTTAAAGGTAGAAAATACTGATGAATGTGGGATTTTGTGAAAAACAATAATTTCTTAATGTGGAAATTAAATGACCCAAATCATGTAGCCTAGCTTATTAGTTAAGCCTTAGCAATCCATCAACAGGAGAAAATGTGATTTTTTTTTTTTTTTAAGTTTTTTTTTTTGTTTGTCCTTTATTGATTTTGAACCAAACCTTATTTGCTCAGACCTTCGTAGTTTTTCTTTGCTACATCATGGTTAGTTAACGGCAATGAAATCCAAAGATGAAGAGTACAAGAGTGATGAATTATTAGTTCTTACTTAAACGTAATTTTGTTTGCATTTATTTTGTCTATTGCCGTTCTCTGCAGCTCTGGTAGTGGAGTAGTTTGTGGATTGAGTGGTCTAATGCAAAGCGCTCACGCAATTAATTCACAATTTCTCCCAGTGGCTTTCCAGTTCCATTCCCACTGATCTGTGTGAGTCCCACTGTGGGACCACTAAAACAATTACAGCCCTGTAATAACCGGAGGTTGTCTTACTATGGCTGCAGATACGTTTTCTCTACTGTCGAGAAACAGTAGTTGTGCATCACAGCCATAGATGTGGAACGTGTCACTTGTTGACTCTATTTTACCATCATGATGACGAGGGCGCTAACGTAGCTGTGCTTCTGCAGCAGACGCCCGAAGACAACGAGGCCACTGGGACCCGAAGGGGCAGGCGAGGTCTCTGTCAGACTCCTGGAGACTTCCTCACTCTTGTCCGCCATTCCTTCATCGTTTTCTGCCTCTAATGTGAAAGAGAAAGAGGAAAAACAATAAAACTTAAAAATTCTAATGTGATGGCTTCTCAGGTGTATTGTTTTTGTTTTGTTTTGTTTCATCCGTTAAGGTTGGAGGTCTTTTCTTGACTGAATGAAGAATAGGCTAGAGTTAAGAGGCTGAGAAATGTAACAAAAAGTTTATCGGAAAATCCTGAATGCGTCCCTTCTTCCTGAGGCAATGTATTTCTTGAGCTGTGATTACCAGGTAGAGGAGAGTCGTTTTCTTTGTGAAGAGACGGAGAGTAACAGTTTACGTATCCGGCTTTCTCCACCAGACACCCCATATTGTTGCTGTGGACATTCTGCCAGGAACCTCCAGTCATCAAAACCATCGACTGAAAGAACGAAAAGAGATTCTCCTATGAGATTAAGAGACACATCTGTAGACTTTTTAAACAACTGTGCAGTGTAATCAAATTATCAGTACAGCTTACTGGTAAACATATTGAAATCTCTCCAATTGAGAAGAGTTCAGGTGAATCAGTCTCTTCCATTGGGAAAGCAACAGGATGCCCCCTCTACAATGTTTCTATTTATGAACATTTTCTTGCCACTGAAGTTACACAGTCAGTGATTGGGAAGGACAATCACTTGGGCTCTGAAATCACAGAGAATACTGTGTGCTCTATAAAAACAAACACCAACACTTTCTATAAGAGAGCTTCCTGAAATGGGTCTTCATTTAAAAGCAGCCGCATCTAAACATTATATCACAATATGGAGCGCAAGGCATCAGATCCACTGGTCTAAAGCTTTCTGATGTAATATTGAACAAATGGAAACTTGTTTTTTGGCATGATAAATCACATTCCTCTGTCAGGCAGTCTGATACAGGAGTATGGATTTTGTGGCTGCCAGGAGAACGATACTTGCCTGATTGCATTGTGTTAAGTGTTCAGGTTAATGGTGGGAGCCTGACAGTGTGAGGTTGTTTATCAGGGCTTGACCCCTTAGCTCTAGTGAAAGAAACTCTTAATGCTGCAGGACACCAAGACAATTTGGGCAATTTCATGCTCATGGATGAAATGGACACGAGACTGAACTGCCCTGACGTCAACCCGATTAACACCTTGGGGCTGAATGAGACCTGAGCCTACGAGGCAGGCTGTGTTGTCCAGCATCAGTGTCTGACCTCACAAATGCTCCTAAACCTTGTTGCATACCTTAACAATAGAGCTGAAGCTGCTGCTTTAGTTGCAAAAAGTGAGCTAACTCTGTATTAAGAGTAAAGAATAAAATACCAGTATGTATCGTATGTGTGAAGGCAAACCTCCACATACTTTTGGCAATAAAGCTTATATAGTAAACACATAACAGAACTGTTTACCTCGTCAGGTAGGTAGGTTTCTTCATCTGTGCTGCTCAAGAGCTAAAAGAGACATTTGTGAGTTATTGGAGTGACATTTGGCTATATGAGCACAATTCTGTTTGTCATACATTTCCATTAAAAATGTATGCAAATTATTTCCCTTAAAAGGCAAATAAGGATGTTTACATGTCACCTCTTGTTTATCTCCTGTGATGTAGATGACTCTGGAAAAGCTCGGAGGAACTTTAGGGCTTTCTAATGGGCTGTCAGATTTGTCAACGTCAGCAGAATCCTGACATGAAAAGAAGCTATTAAAAGCTAATAAACTACTGATATGATGTAAATATTGTTTATGGTCCAGCAGTGGTTAAAAAACCAATACTCAATATGTTATATTGATAATAAGCAAATGTGAAATTGAACGACAGAGGAAAGAGGCTTGGAAAGCAGCAACGCATGCATGCATAATCTGGAACGTAACCACAGCTGTCCCTCACTTCGTCACAGTCCTCCTCTGTGATTTGGACCCATTTGTGCAGCAGAGCCACCAGCGTGTAGTAGAGCAGCAGAAGAACGAAGGGGTTGATGAAGTCAGGCCAGCAGACGTGTGGATGCAGACCAAGACTGTGTGGCGTCGAACTGTTGGTTCGGATAACTCCTGTCATACCAAACAACCTGGATGGAGACAGAAGAACGACAGGATGAAGGAAAAGGAAACCAGGATAAAGAATGAGAGGAAATCTTGTGACTTGTTCAGATGAATTCACAAAAGATGGCGGGAAATTGGATAAGGTGAATATTTATGAAAGATGGGGACTTAAATCAAGTTGAAAGAAGTTTGGATTCATCCAAACAAACAGAGTTAAAAGATTCATCATCTGTTTAAATTCTAAATTGTGGATAAAGACACTTCTTTTTTTAAATAAAATATTAAAATGAAGTAAAACAGCTTTTTACACCCTGTTGTTATGTTGGAGGAGTTGAGGAGGGGCTAAGTCTCTATGCAGAAAAATATGCAAAAATTCCAGTAAAAGCAATAAGACTTTGTTTAATAACATTGGCATAAGAGAAAACGTTGTATCTGATTATCATTTTATTTTCTGACCTGGTGAGAGTAAGTACCACCTGAGAAAACATGTAATTGAGATAAATTTGTCAGACTTACATTAATTGTGTCTGTTTAACATGACAACTTAATAAACTCAATATATTTGCTTGGATAAACTTCAGTTGAGTACTTGTAATAAATTAACTAACTGTTTTAAAAGTTGGATCACCTGTTTTCTTTTTTCAGTGTATGAAATCAATCAAACTAATTATTTTATCTTTCTTAAGTGGTTTTTTTTACCCTATGCTCAGTTACTAAAGACAAGGTTGAATGACAAATGCACCTCGATATACAAAAAATAAACATTTTCCCCTGATTTTATTCTCAAACTCACATTTGTGCATTCGTTTTTAATCACATTTACCTCACGTAAACATCATCTGGTGGGATGAGCTGCTGGGACAGCGGCAGCTGGTAGAGGTACAGAGCCAGCAGGTGTCCTCCGCTGAAGATGGCCATCATCACACACAGGGAGCTGAAAAGCAGCATGCTAATGGAGCGACTAAATATCCACCACCATACCAGTCCTAAAAACACCCCAAAGTACACTCCTGAGGTGAGGGAAGGCAGTACGATGCCTGCAGACACATGGACACAGAGCGGGAAAACAAACAGAAAAGAGGGGAATTAGACAAAGCCCCCATGTGTGGAAAAACTAAAAAGCTGGGAATAGGCCACGGGTTTGTGATCGGCCCGTTGACCGTTGCTGCATGTTTTCCCTCTATCTCACAACCTGGTACCAAATAAAGACCACTACAGCCAAAAAATATCTCTAAAAAACCTAGAAAATAATGATATTTCATTCTTTAAAGGGTCTTATAATCTACTAGATTTGGAAATCCATCCATCCATCCATCCATCCATCCACGTTCAGACAACCTAAAGTCTTCTCTGTAGTGTACCTGCCAGCCCCAGCAGCAGAGTGACCACCACTTTCCCTGCTGTGTTCATGATCGCTGACAGCAGCAACCTCACTCCTGCTGCAAACATGATCAGCTTCTGGACAAACTGCGGCGGGCTGGACTGAACCGGCAGAGTGGTCTCCTCAGAGCTGTCGAAAGATGAGGCCTCTGTTTCATATTCGCCTTCTGATTCTGTGTCAGAGGTTTCCACATCCTGCAAAACCAAAAAAAAAAAAAAAAAAGTCTAATATGACTGCATGTTACTTTGATACAATTGCGTCATTAAGAAAATAGATCTGCTGACACCTCTGAGGGTAAAGAAGGGATCCCATTTTCAAGGAGGTTGACTTGGGGCACAGGGCGCAGCAGTTTTCGGCACAGTCTCAGAAGGAACAGGACAGAGAGGCAGAGGCCGATATCTGGAGCCAAGAGTCGCACGATGTTTGCTGTGTCAACCGAACCGAATCTGAAAAAAACATAAATAAATCACAGCAAAAGCACAGCTGGCTAACGAAGCTATCTCACCGCAATGGACTGTAAGTGTATGGGCAAGACTGTCAGGTTTTCGAAAATAAAATGAGAGTTTGGATTTATGGGAAAGTCTCAGACTTTGGAGGAAGCGGCCATTCTGAAAATACATCCATCCAGGTTCATACAAAAATAAAATCTTATGACTCGCTTAACTAGTGTGGTGAAGAAGCACCCTCTTTTTTTCCTCTGGTTTGTAAACAGCACTAATACACAAGCGAGGAATGACTTGTAGTTTGCAAAGCTTCTGATTTCATGCCTTTCTGTTGATCTTCTTCTATGCTGCTCTTGCTTACGTGTTCCGGGTATAGTGTGTGTGTGTGTGTGTGTGTGTGTGTGGTGTGGGTGTGGTGTGTGTGTGTGTGTGTAGGTGTGTGTGTAGGGGTGTGTGTGTGTGTGTGTGTGTGTGTGTGTGTGTGTGTGTTGTGACTATTGCTGTATTGAGCTGCTGTCTGTTTTCATTGGGACACTAAATCTCCACAGCCTTATATCCAGATTAAATAAAGGTCAATATAAAATAAAAGCTGTAGTGCAGCAAGACAGGCTGATGTAAGCATTAAATGCTTTGCATGCAATAAGCGCTCCTTGGAGATATGAGTACCATAAAAAACCGTAATGACCCGTTACATTTTTTTGTTTCAGTATCTCTGACCTTTGTGACCTTTTTTTATCCTCTATTTGCTAGAATGACAATTTTCACATAAAGTCCAGTGATGTAGCACATGGAGAAGCTTGAACGTATGTGGGTTTATTTCAGCCTCAGAAAATCATCGTAAACCATCACAGAGTTTCACGTGTAAAGTCAAGACTCTGATGGACAGCTGAGGCATTTTAACTATACCTGGCAATTAATTAATCTGTTTATTTTGTTTGTTTTTTTACTTGTTTGTTTTAAAATAGCAAAAGCAGAGGCATTCTAGCTTCATCAGTCCATAATGCTATTCTTCTGATTTTTATTCGAGACTCCCCAATCCAAACATCATTGCATAAGGGTGAAGGTGGCAATGTTGGTAGGCGCTCATCTTATAACCGGTGGGTTGCTGGTTCAAATCCCCGTTCAGTTTGTTTCAATTGTTGCATCATTGGGCAACAATGACCACTGCAAGTCCTACATCTAGCTTAACCAAATAACAAAATGATCTACAAATAAAATTCATAAGAGTTTAAACTCAAATATCTTCATGTACAAAAACAGATCACATGCAACTTCTGCAGGCGTGACACAGCTGCAGACGAGGAAAGCTGCAAATGTGAGGAAAAGAAGTAAGAGATTCTGATACTTTTTTGTGGGAAACATTTATTTTGTCATTTTGTTGTCAGATTTGCTGCTCTACTTAATATATCCATTCATGTTCTGCTACTCTACCTTTAATGTAACACAGAAAAACATGAAGTTCACAAGAGTAAACGATATAAAACAAAAGACACAACTACTTTGAAATTACAAGCGTCAAGTACTTCATACCTCACAATTCCTAAGTGGTAAAGGACATCTTCCCAGATCCCAGCAACTGTTAAAAACAAAGGAAATGGTGAAAACAGCACAACTTAGAAAAGCTGTTTCATCTAAAGGTCAGTAATAAGAGCATGGGATCCATGTGTTGGCCTATTTTTGTTGTTCTTGTGTTTTAGATTCATTTCAAGGATATATTTAAAAATGTGCTAAGACAAGTAACAAGTTGTTTTTTTACCATGTGGAGGGAGGTAGCTGAAGGGGATCTGCATGAAGCACTGCAGGGTCAGGAAGGTTAGACTAACGTAGATTATTAACCGAATAAACCGGCCCGTTTTACCTAAAGAGAGCAAAAGAAGAAGAACACAAGTTTTGTTTTATTTTATCTTAATGCTTTGCAAAGTATTCAAATATTTTCTACTTATGCCATTCTGTGTTTAGTTTGGTCCGCCTTCACATCAACTTTGACCACCTTCGGTGTAACACAAAAGCATCTCCGCAACATGATGCTGCCACCGCCATGCGTTAATGTCTGGATGGTGTATTCAAGATGATGTGCTGTGTTCTGCCACGTGCTGCAGAGTGTTTGAATGCAGATTAAAAACAAAAGATCAAAGTTGGTGTCACAACCATGATGGCAACATGATTGTGCTATAAAATGGCACTATGTGCCTGGAAAATACATAAAACCGCCCTTTAATGAATTTACTAAATTTACTAATTTACTAAATTCATTAGTAAATGAATTTACTAATTAATTTACTGAATTAGTAAATGATTATTACTAATTCAGGGACTTAATAATCCCAAACTTTTTAGATTTGTTTAGACTTACATCCCTCTAAAATACATTAAAGCTTTTAGTTGTGACCAAATGTGAAAAGGTTTGAGGGGTGTGAATCATTTTGTGATTACTGTATGTTTTATTCTGGAACTGAGTGCCTTTCTCAGAAAGTATCTTCGATCATACTCAGTTATTTGTGGTAAGTGGATTTTTAAATTAAGCTATCAAATCCAAATGTAAAATTTAAAAATAAAACCTTTATAGTTGAACCATTCATCACTGTGTATACATTCCAGACGACTTTGTGAATTAACTGCATTTAAGACCACATTACATGTCAAAAAACAATTAGTGGTGCAATAGATTTTGGTCAAAAATCCAGAGAAATGAAACCATTCCTTATCGATTTTCTGGAGTTTCACTCTTGCGATCAGAACATTAGAGAAGACAAATAGCTGACGCAGCTCAACTGCAGCTGAGCCAGCAGATGTGTTGTTGATGTTCACCATTTTTACTAAAAGCATTGTTTCACTTAAACCTCTCTGCTTACACATATACACACGCATGCTCCGTGAATTATAGGTGGGCCCACAAATAAAACACATTGCTCACACACTGGATGAACACACATTTCATCACTTAGTCCAGGATCGAATTATGGAGAGCAAAATATATGGGATCTATGGAGCTGAAAGGCAATCAGTGTTTTTTTTTATTCAGTGACAGTGGACATAGAAGATTGCTGATATCACATCTTTTAATACTTTGCTGTAATTACGAGGCTATACATAATTGATTCGGTCACTCCGACCACTTCTCCCTCGCCCCTTTACAAAGCACTTTGAGGGAGGGGCAACGGTGCTTTAAGTCATTTGTTTGCAGCGATCGATACGAAGAACACACATGACCTACTCACTCATGTCTGACCTATTAAATCTGCTTCATTAGACAAGTCCATGTATGAGGTTTATTATAACATAGTTATGAGGGAGCAAGTTAAAGTTCAAACCAGCAACTATGCTGGATTGTTGTATTTATGCATACACTCACTGTGCATTGAGGTTTTTATGCTGCAGAGTTTTTTTCTTTTAACCTAAGTGTTGGATTTCTCCTGTGAGGACAGAAATAAAAAAATAAAAATAAAAATAAAAATCTTTTTACTCCACAACAATCTGATCTCTGAAACTTTATCACAAAATGAAATAAGACGTTAGATGGTAAACTGTATGTATGGCATATAATGCTACCGTCAGCGGGTTGTGTTAATAACTTTAGCTGATGATGCTATCAAAGAGTTTGTTTTCTTCAAATAATCTTAGCTGCTAAGTAGGCAGCACAAGCCTAATAAACTATTTAAATGCACACCATCTAGCTGACTTTATTAGTTTAAAAGCATTCAAACTGAAACTGTTCTCACCAGTAGGATAATAGATACTGACAGATACTAACAGCTTACAATCTCATTGTTACTTTTGGTGCTGTACGTCCATGTTGTCTAACCTACTTGAGCCTGAAGGCCGAATCTGTTCAGCCGCTCTATCTCTTCTGAACGGGGTAAAGTGTTAGATGTCAGTCGTGCAGCAGCTGCAAAGACGGTTTATTCCTGGACTTTCCAAGTGTCAGAGTTGTTTGAAGATTACCTGAGTTCTCCCGAATCAGTGTATGACGGGAGTCAGCACACGCCCAGTCAGATTATCAGACGTTCAATAACCTCGCTGCACAATAAGTCAGGGAAACACAGCTCACCCTTAGAAATCAGACATCAATTATTTAACTAATCTTTTGGGTTGAAAACTTAGCACAGCATGTTTGTCCAAACCTTTAACTCAACCCTGTGAGATTAGAGGAAACGATGACTGACGGATGGACAGAAATTTAAGGTTTGTCTGTGATTAACAAACAATAAAAAAAAGAAAAAGAAATCACATAACAATAATTTGTTCTCGTTAGAAGGTGGGAGAGGAATTCACATATTGCTTAACATAAATTTCAGATGTTTCAGAAAAAAAAGTCACACTTCTTATTTGTACTATTTTTCATTGACTGCATCATGACTAACCTATAGCATTATAAAAAAAAAGTGTCCATAAAACTACAAATTTGTAATCATGAGCTTGTAAAAGCTTACACAAAGTATACAGACGGATATTTAACGAGAAAGATTAAACCTCATAAAACGAAGGCCATTAAAAGTGAGCGCTTTAAAATAAGTTTTCTTAAATGGACACAAAACACAAAAGCTTCAAATAATAATTTTGTACACAGAAGCATTACGTACAAAATTACATGTTTACACAATTTCATAATTTTGTACATATTTTCATTTCATGAGCTTCTGGACACACCCATGTTGAAAACCGCCAGCCGTGTTTAACCAAATTACTAAAAAACAACATTTTAATTGATGTGAAAGCGGTAAGAGAATCTCATCTGAAGCTCTCAGAGAATAAATAATGGAGAAAATAATTCAAACTATTCAAAAATCTGTGTACAGTCCTGCAGTTCGACAGAGACTACTTTGAATCAGCCTTAAAGTATGTCATTGAACATATCAGATGAAACATAGGACCTGCTTGGAATCCCATATTTTAATCCAAACGCTGCATTTGGAGCCATTCTTGATTAAAATGACCATGGGTGTTTGTGCAAGAATTAATTGGAGCACACGGACATGACTTGGTTTGATGAAATTCGTAATTCAGACATGAATAATTGAAACTGGGGAAAAGATGCACCACATCTCAAATACAACCTGAGTCAGAGGAGCTTCTCTCACCTTTTAGGGAGACCAGGCTTGGATTTGGCAGCAGTGGTACGGTGAGCAGAAACACAAAGTACACCACAGAGAGGCCATTATAGCGAAACGAAGAAGCTGAGGAGAAAAGGAAACAGAACCAACGAGTTGGATAGAAATGGTCCAGCTAGGCCTATCGGAGCAGCCTTTTTTGATTTACTATACCATTTATTTATCTAGTAGCTACCCATTAGGCTGTTTTGGGTTTAAACTCATTTAAACCTGAAATGATCCCTCCTCTGGAGTTTTCTATTTGCATTATTTTATATGTGTTTAAAAGACTAATTTGTTTGCATAGCACATTTAAAAACACCTAAAATTGTTAATATCAAGAAATAACAAGCAGAAATGTAAAACAATTACATGTCCAAAGAATGAATAAAACACAAAAATAGACTAACCCAAACATTTTAGCCTCCCCATATGCTCTTTAGACTCATTCTTCATAAAAGTACGAGCAATGAAAGTCCGGATGCTGTGTGTGCTCCTGAGTCATTTCTGGCTGGAGGAAGACTGATACTCTTCAAAAAGAGCCAGTGGCAGAGGATGAAGTAAAACTATTTCAAACATACCATTTCTGAACTGCAGACATATTTACTTTTCCAAAAACCACAACATTCACTTTCTAATAAAAGCTAAGTTATTTCCAATGAAACAATAAATAATATAAAGGTAATCTAAAGCACCTCACGAAATAAAAGAAGCCCAAAAATGTCCGATCTTCATAGAAAGAGAGCGGAAGTTGAAGCTATTCACTAAAATCACTCAAATTGTAGTATAAAGTTATTGTTTTTCCAGCGCCATCAGTTTATGGACGTTAGACATTTCCATTACAAACTTTCTATCTTTCTTTTTGTGTTTTCTCAATGCCTCATATCTGAATTCTTTATCAGCTCACCTTGGAGAGATCTTTATTTGACCAAATTTAGACCATTAACCTGCATCTCAGGTTGTAAGCTAAAATCTTAAGCAGCCAAAAATGCAGTAATTTAAGCAAAACAACAACAAGAACAACAATAAAAACACTCACCGGTCAGGAGAAGCAGAGGCAGTAATAAGTTATAAAGTATCCCAACCACCAGCTCCCCTGCCATGCTGCTTCCTGAGATTCCTTCAGACACCAAACACTCTGCAAATAAGTGCTTCAGGAAGGTGGACGGAAAAATCCAACCGTCTCACTCATTTCGAAGAAGAAAATGAACCTCCGTCAAAGCGTCCTCTGAAACCGCTTTTAAAAGTGCGACGCCCTCACACAGTAACAGGAACGGTAAAACGGGAGACCAGAAACAGGCACGACTCTGAGAAGAAGACCTTGACTTTATGATGCTGGTACTGATGGTGACTCCCTTTTGCTCTTTGCTTGTGTCTCTGTCACACCCTCCACTCCCTCCCTCACCTCTTTCATATTAGGTGCTGCATCTCTTATACTCATATTGCAGATAATCTCACACAGGAGGATGGCCTTTGTTTTCACCTGACAGAAAAGTCTGCTTCCACGGTGAAATAAAAGCACCTAAAACAGCGTAATTATTGAACATCCATCATGGGCGCCTTTTAAAGAAATGTTGTGTACACAAAGCAGGTGTTCCTGCTTTCATTTCTGTTGAAAACAATGTTTCTGGCCAGACAGACATTGACAAACAGCTGTATTTGTTTTCTCATGGACCCTCGCGCTGCCTCATCATATTTGCACTATAGGTTGAAGGGAAGTGTATCTAATATTCATGGCTGTGAGGCCATTAAAGCACTGGTGTGACTACAGAGGAATAATCACTGTATGCAGGCTGAGACAATCAATAACATACATTTTATGTCAAGTATAAAACACATATCACAAGATCATGTCGCCTTAAAATATGTCTTTTTCTAGTAAATATAGCACATTTGGAGTTAATTTTTTGAGCAAACTGATTGGTGCCAAACATTTAACTGAAGCAATTTTACCATAATTTTTTTTTTTTTTTTGTTAGTTTAACAATGTAAAGAGATTTTTAGTGAGTAATCTGTGACTTTCCCTGGGAAAACAACCAACGTATCCGTTGTTTTATATTTAATTCTTTAAACTGCATCTTATTTTCTAAAATCAAAACAATAAAATCTATCAGATGTCTCCATTAAACTTAAAATGAAGAGTTAAACTTACTTAGAAGATTTTGAGGTGTCCTTAGAAAAAGCTGGAAATTATCTGCGACCCTCCATCTTGGAGTCAGTGAAAGGCTGCCCTCTGGTGTTCAATAGGCATAACAGCATGAGCACTATTGATCTTTGGGGAGGGTTTTTTTTCTGAATACGTTTCATTTACAGACAAACACATCTTATTAAAAATTAATAAGATTGTCAACAAACATGACAATATGGAAATTTTGAGTAGGAATGTTATCAATTGCTTTTTAAATCCAGAGCTCAGACTTTGAAGGCAGCAAAGAAACAGAGGAAGCTTGTTTGCCAGTCGAGGTGCATCAGGTCTGCACAGAGAAATTCCCTTGACTTTTTATTTTTATTTTTTTATTTAAATCTGGTTGTTGGGAGAAAAGAAAAGATTTTCATTTGAAGACTTAGGAGCCTGAGTTGGACTCTGTGGCCTCAACAATTTGAAGCTTGACCATCGTGACAGGATTTTTATGTGAACTCTTTGTTCTTATTAAGAGCCTTACAGCAAAGTTTGTGCTCAACTGAAGGAAACCAAGAGTTATTTTTATTTATACATGTGAAATTGAATTAAAATAGTCTAGACGAGAGAAAATTGTGCATAAATATCCATCTCCAGTTCCTGTTTTCCCACCAGCCTTCTTATTGAAATATTTTTTGAATTGCTAAACAATTTCAGATAAGTTGTTTTGAGCGACCTTTCAGTATATATCAATTGGTCAAAAACAGCTAAATTGCTTAAGTGTGGCTTGATGTCACATTAATGTCCAATCTTTCGCCTGATGATGAGAATCATGCTCTCTGGAGCAATGATTGGACAACTGAGAGTTCATCAGAAAGGGGTTACAGAATTAAAGGGGCAGTGCAGTTGAATGTTATCTGCATACAAGCGATAGGAGTCACTGACTGTGAAACTTATTAATCACATCCTGTCCAAATCGGTGTATCAATGGCAAAAAAACAACAACAAAAAAAAACATAACAAAGGCCTAACACAAGGCTAAACTCAACTTAACTGAAATAAATAATATAAATAGGACACAACTTTTTAACTTAATAAAAACAACAGTAACAAAGAGCTGTGTAAGCCCAGGCATGAAGTTCATTTCCTTTTTCTGAAGTTATTTTTGCAGCTCAGTGGAGACAGAGTAAAGTGACAGACTTTAGTTCTTTTTACACCTGTGATTTTTCTATATAATCTTCCCAATCAATAGTGATTTGATGTAGTTGTGGTTGTTGTTTGGCATGGTGGTTGAGGCTGCACAGTTTGTTTGTTGTGCTTTTACTCTGCCAATCACCCAGTATTTGCATTTATTCCCATTCAAACAGCAGAGGATGCTTAAAGCACAGTGGGATGTGGCGGTTTGAGGAAGGAGGAAGTGACATTTCAGTAAAACCGTTTGCATGGTCGGACAGATGGGTAAGGTTTGGGTCTTTTTCGTGAGTCTGCCCAGTGATCCCCCGCTTGCAAAGGGAGTTATTCAACTTCTGTGCCTCATATCTATTTACATGAATTAAAATTGTTTAGACTTTGTTAATGTCTGGAAGTAACACATATTGTCCCAATTCAAAAAGAAGAACAGACTGATCATTTTTTGCTGAAGCGTGAGTACCAGCTGCAGCTGCAACACCTCTGAAAGAGAGGTCAGTCTTCTTATGCCTTATGTGATGTCATCAAAGACATGTGCTCCTGGGAGCCTGTTTTGGGAAAGCTAGTTTTTACTTTATTTTTTTATGTCGATTACATAAGGAATGACAGTAAAAGCACCAGAAAAAGTGGCCACGACATGTTCTGGGGGTGGCAAACTACATGTTAAGGGATTTATTTTATTTTATTTTTACCAATTTTACAGAAAAGTAGCATTAGTAGCTTTAACACGTCATTATTCCCAGTTTATTCCTGTAAGATCGCAGCATTTAATTACCCGCCGTTTGGATGTAAATCCGCTCCAGGCCGCTGACCCTTGGTCAGCAGGGATCCCACCCTGTTACGGTCCCTGTTTCTTCGAAGAGGGCGCCGTTTTCTGCGCACGGCAGTGCCGCTGACGCAGCTCCGCGCCCCGGCCATGTGACGAAGCGCAGCGGCCTCTCCTCTCCGCCTCTCTCGGTCCTTCCTTCCCAGGGTTCAATGAGCGCCGTGTGGCCCCACCCCGCGTCTCTTCAACGCCGTCTGCCTCTCCAGTGCAGCCTGCTATTCTCGGAGGAAGAGAAAGGGAGAAAATAATAACAACCCCCGGAGACTCGCTTCCTGGGACCGTGTTTCACCTTCCTCGTCCAGCGCGGCCCCCCCGGAGAGGAACGGCCTTTCACGGTGGGAATGTACTGCTACAAGAGCCCCGCGTCCTATTTTTTCTGAATGTAAATGCACATGTAAGAGTGTCAAGCTTGTGGCGTGTTTACCCTCCTCGGATCCAAGGGTGGTGGGGGGGGCGGGGGGGAGAGATCTGTAAATATCTGTTTGTGTGACAGTCTGTAGGTGTGTAAACATTTAGAGGCCGTGTAAAAACTGAAGCCTGACAGCGGGGGTCGATTTTTTTTTTCACCTGCAAGAAACGTGGATACATTTCGAAGGATTCTCGGATCTTGGTCACGTTTTCTCTTTCTTGTCTTTAACCCACCCTTTTTTCTGAAATCGGGTTTTTTTTCTCATTGGGGGGATTCATCTGGGATCTCAAAAAATAAACAATATATCGGTGCGCAGTTTTAGAGACTCGGCGGTGATGTGAAGGACTGATAACACATTTCTGCAACAAAAGAGAGGGAGGGAGAGAGAGAGAGAGTCAGAGGGAGAGAGAGAGAGAGAGAGAGAGAGAGAGGGCCCTTTGGAGGAGAAAATACAGCAAGGAACAGCCATCACAAATAAGGAGGACAAATTGGGAGTCTCGTTTCGGAGCTAGAGGTGGCGACGGAAAGGCAAAGCGCGGCGAGTTTGGAGCTCGGTTTGATGCGGAGAAGGAGCCGGATGACGACGGAAGGAAGAAGAATATCATACATGTAGCTCGTTTGGGTTATACATGTTATTTCCCTTCCTGCTGATCTCCTAGGTGGGTACCCGAGCAAAGACAGCCATCGGGGAGCGAGGAAAATCCACACACACACACAAAAAGTGTTACACGTTTGGACATGTTTCTTGTCAAAGACGAGGCGGAGAAGAGCAGCGCCTCAGCCCGGCCGAGCCTGTCGGACGCGCCGAGTTCAGCTCCTTGTCACGGGCAGCAGTGAGACGCAAGACCCCGGCTTTCGGAGATGCAAATTAGGCTCTTTTCGCTGCCTCCTTTCGAGGTGAAATCTCGCCTTTTGGTGTCGTAACAGACGCTGTGGATTATAATTACCCACCAATTTGTCGAGGTGGAGGGAGTTAATAAGAAGAAAAACAAACACTAAAGTGAATGTAAGGAAGGGGGGAGAAAAAAGGAGGATTGAGAGCTAACTGAGAAGGCGGCCTCCGTGTCGTCAGCAGCAGTATCCTGCCCTTTTTCTGACAGCAAAATACGCTTTATGCACACATTACCCACTCAGAATTAAACTACGGACAGTTTTCCAAACTACAGCTGTGTAAATGTGTGTTACATTGTTGCCAAGTCCGAGGGTCAAGCGAGGGACCTAGACAATTTTTACTTATTTATTTTCGTTTCTACATACTCTCCCCTCCCTCCACTTCTACTTCTTCCACTCCTCTTCCTCCTCCCCTGGACCCCCATTTTTTTCTCTTTTTTTTTTCTTGCGGGAAGATGGGTTGTTTGGGCAACAGTAAGACCGAAGACCAGAGAAATGAGGAGAAGGCACAAAGAGAAGCAAACAAAAAGATTGAGAAGCAGCTCCAAAAGGACAAGCAGATCTACAGAGCAACACACAGACTACTACTTTTAGGTGAGTTTGGCTGACACCTTTTTTTATTTTTTGCCTCCTGTCCCTGTTTATCAGCTCTACAGATATTTGCTTTATTATTTAATCCATTGCCTTTTCAAATCAGAAGCAACTTTATCTGCAAAGATTTTGTGCACAAACAAAATCTTTGCCAATTCAGCTGCAAACTTGAACTTTTAAGCCTTTTTGCCACATTAATACATTGCATATTTGTACCCCTAATGTTTTATATCCCACTGCACTAAAATGTTGGCTCCATACATAGATCCACCAGTTTTTCCATCAAGTCCTTTTATTTTTATCCATCATGTCATCACCTGTGCCCCCATGTGATTCATTCATTCATTCATTCATCTATTTTTCTGTTTCTTTATCATCCATTCTTCTCTGTCTTTTTGTCTATCCATCCATCTATCTGCCCGTCATTTAGCCATCAAAAGAAACAAGATATTGGGAAAACACTACATTTCAAAATCAATAGTACTTCACTGATATCAGTTACAATTAACCTACTGGGTTTTTTTTCTATCCAACATCTAACTTTTCCTCTGCCAGGGTCGTCTGGTCTTTGTAATTAGAATCTGTTTCAGTTCTGAATGTCCATCCAATTTGCCAAATATGTATTTGGAAAGTTGAGTTTTGATTCATGGCACTTGAAGTGTTATAGCTTACCATTTATTGCATCCAAGTCGTCCTCTGCATCCCCAGGCTTGGTATTGATATTCCATTCATACCTCTTTTCTTTTCATGATGCCTGCAGTTTCCACCTTTAGAGTCTGATCCCTGTAAAAACAGCCACTGTAAATTTGGAGTGAACATTTTTTATGTATACTTTAAGAATAGACTGAAAGGAGCTGTGAACTCCAGCCGAGTCTGGAAAGGTTCGTAAACGTTCTAGGACCCTGCAAGTGTTGTCATGCCTAAAATTGTTTTATGCAAGTCTGGACTTCACAAAACTACTGGGATGTCTGAGCCAATTAACTGATAAATGTGAAATGCTCCCAGTTCACATTTTACAACTCCACTCTGAAACATTGTTATCAGACAGAAGCTCTATATTTAGTTAGATTTCTATAAACATGCAATCTATAATTTCAATAAAGATAAAGTGTTATCCATGCAATGTCATCATGAAATAGTTTTTGGCCACAGGATATCCAGTTTATCACTTTTGTTCAGACAAGATGTACTTGACAGCCAGTTCAGTCCAATTTTACCCCATGAATCTGTTGCACATCCTCTATATGGCAGCTGAATCCAGTTAATATGTTTCTTGCATTTAGCTTCACATGTAGCAAATTGTAACATTTTGGAACATTTTTTTTTTTGATACAGAGAATATTTATTGCTTTTATGCCAAGTTGGTGCTTCCACAAAGAGTAAACTTGAAATATGAATAAGCATGTCCAGAATGTTCTGCAGAAAAAAAGACGGTTATGAATAGAAGAAGTTAAAAATGTTCTCATTTATGATGTGTACCGAGTACAAACACTTATGTTGTTTTGGTTTTTTTGTGTGTGTGTTTTGCACGGTGAATTGACAAACTGCCCAAACTACCTCACATTAGTGATTATTATAGCTTGTAAATTTTGACAGATTTCTGGATGCATCATGAAACCTTTCATTTTGCATTCATGTCTGCACTGGTTTTCCTAGCAAACCAGTTCCATATGACCTGTTGCAACCCAGTTGTAGTTTTTTCTGAAATACATCCTTTGTTCTCAAACGCACTCACACAGCTTTAATGTAATGTGTTCACTAAGAATTATTGGAAGTTATTTGGCAATAACTTACTACAAGCGTTATATTTAGTAAAAATATTAAAATCTTTAAACTCCACAATATTTGACCTTTTGCACCGTTTGTTAGTATTATCCCCTTCATCGATATTATATAACATTTAATTGCTGTTTTGTGTGACAAAGAACTTACTCTTGCAAAAAAAACAAGGTGTTAACGCAAAGGCAACAAATCTGCTATGCTTTTGTCTACTTTAAGATTAATAAATTAATGACTTCACACTATTCCTAAAAACCTAATTTCAAATATAGTTCTCTCTGAATTTTCATGTATTTTCTTGGTAATCAGGTCCTCTTTTCTCTTTACAAAAATCATACTTTATATATTTAATTGTGCTAAATTATGAAACAACTCGCATTTAACCCGATCATAAGCCTTAATTTCTAGATTTAATCCCAGAACAATAATGTTTTTCACCTGCAAAGAAAAATAACTTGTGGTTTACTAGATACTGCACACTTATCAATAATATTAAATTGAAAAGATTTAGATCCCAACACTAAGCCTTGTAGGACTTCTTATTGAATTGTGTTTGTTAACCCATTTTTAGTGCCTATAATCCAATTAGCCAATCATTTAGTTTTACACACCTTTTTAAAAATCGTTCTAAAAACTTATTGAGAATCCAGACTAAAACTGTCTAATTCTTTTTTAATAACATGTCAAGCTTCTTAAAAATTGTAAAAAAAAAAAAAAAAAAAAAAGGAATATCATGGGTCTATAATTGTCAAAATGATGCTTATCTCAATTTTTAAAGAACAGAATAAACTCTAATTCTTTCTGTAAAAAACAAAAAAGGTATTTGTTGATTTGAAGTATTTAATCATCACGAGAATGACTAAAATGTGTAGCTGAATTCATGCAACTATTAATTTCTGAGATAGCATTTCATCTTAAATGGGAAAAAAATACAAGGGGGGGGAAAAGGTGCCATATTTTATTTAAAATAATGGAAGAAAAAAAAAAACTCCACGTGTTCTGATGCTTCACTTTTGAGAGAAATAAATTTATTAAGTGTACTACTTGTTGACTCACATTCTATTAATATACAAACATACACAATTATGTTTAATATTTTACATGAGTATGTTTAACAATTAAAGGGCTACTATAGTTTTTGTAATGCATTTATGGTTGTTGGTGTTAGCAGTACATTTTAAATGCATTTAGTTACATTACAGCAGATTTGTTTCAAGTGTGTAGTTGCTGTCATATTTTTGCTCTTTAACAAGCATAGAATATTATTATATATTGACAGCTGATCATTTTTAATTGAGATAATGGTTAACATAATTTCACTTCACATGAATATACCCAGAGAGAGGAGGAGTTTGGGGGAAATGAGATTCAGCCTTTGATTTATTGATCTCTTTCTCTTTTTGCGGTTGTTCTTCAGGCCTCACAGTTTTCACAGTTGAGACGCTGCTTCCTCCCTGCATGGCCTTCTGGGATGTTGTTTTAGGAAACATTGTCAACAGTGTGACTGCCATTGCATAAGGCCGAAAAGGCAGCACTGTGATGGGCTTTTTAGCCTGTTGCTCTCAGACCGAAGGCCTGTCAGCATGAAAACATGCTGCAATTGAGTTTTATTGTAGTTTCTGATCCTAATTAAAGCAATTTCGTGTACTTTTTAGAGTTAATGTGTGCACTTTTAGTTACAGAATATTTAGATTTATTGGTTTAGAGTGGAAAAAGGGATTATTTTTAGCACTTAGGCCAAAAATCCCACAGTAAATGCTACCTCAGAAGGTCTAGAAAAGTATAGAATCAGGTGTGGTAATTTTCCTAGTCAGAGTAATTTTTTTTTTTGATTATTGAAAATAGAAATATGTGATTTTCTGAAAAATAAATGTTTATTTGTTTCCATATAGATGATGTCATTTAAATCTGACTTCCAACATGACTACTAATGTTTTTATAAAGCTCAGTTGCTTTTTTAGATGATTTCCAGAGCCCAAAAATAAGACTTCAGAAACCAAAAAAAGGGCCATTTCCCTTTCAGATCGGGACTTAAACTGGATCCACGATGTTCCAGCCAGAACCTGTCTAGATCCTTAAAAAAAGCGTGGACATTAGTGGGTTTTTTTTACTTATTTTATAAAATTGATCATGTTGTGTAGATTGATGTGCTCTGCTCTTTCTAAAAATCATAATGTTTGATTAGTTTGTTTCCAGTGAGATTGGGTCACGTTTGACAAGCTTATATTTTTCTCATGGAGGAAGTTGTGGCGACATTAGAACAGTGGGACAAGACCAAAAACAATGATGTGTGTCATCAAAGTCAGTTCCCTTTTTTTCTTTTTATAGTAACTTCATGGCGTTATTAGCTTATCTTTTGTGCATATATAGTTTTATATGTGGATTTGGCTTTACTGTGGTCTAGAAAAACAGAATATAAGGATCTTTCTAAAGTTGCATATAGTTCAGCTAACAGCCTGTGTTGGTTTTTTTTCCCCTTCTGTTTAGTTAGTTTGGTTTTTAATTTGCTCATTTGTGAAGTCGTCAGTATCCAGGGATTAGCTCGAGCTGATTAAACCATTAGCAGGATTTCAAGCTCTGTTTTTAAAGAGCATGTTTCATCCCGACATTTGCATGAAGAAATCCTTTACAGTATTGTTAGCCTGTTATTTATTAGTGTTTTATTTACAGCTAGTAATTTTAGTGAGTGTAATGAAGAAAGTTATGCCTGTTTATTTGGTCCTACTTTGGTGCAACAAATCAAATCAGCAGCATTACATCCTGTTCCTGTTTGAAGGTTGCGTTTTTCTGCTCAGCAGATCAAGGACTTATTGATAAGTCCACATTGGTCACATTGGGCAGAAATGATCAGGGAACCTGCCCATTACAACTACCACCGCGCCCCTAACTTGATTGGATTTCTAGAGCTACCTTTGCATGTCAACTAAAACATATTACATGAACTAGAAGTATTTTTATGTTATAATTTTACACTAACAAGTGTTTAATAGCACTTTGACCAGCATCAGTTCTATTTTGCTGAAATATGCAAGTACCCTTAAGTGTATCAGCCAATTTAATTAGAAAAAATTAAATTAAAACATTGTATTTTTGTTGTCTTGTTTTGTTACTGGTAATTATGTTTTCCAGATTTTTATGACATCTGACCTCTCAGTAAAAACACATAGTCTAGCTAATCCTAGCTCTTGTAGCCTGGTCTGAAGCAGTCTACCTCAGGAGAATAAACTGGTTTTGCTAAACAAAATCAAGGATGATTTAGGCCTGAAAACTCTGAAAATCTGGAGTTAATCCATCATTAAGGACATTTACAAAAAGCAATATGCAGGAAAAACATTGGTCAGCCCAAGAAGAGCTGCAACCTGGTTCTTCTTAGCAATGTGCAGCTCGATTCTCACCTAGCTGTGCTTTCTGCAGGGCCAACATTAAGAGCAGGAGATGTGACTTTCGTTCTGATAGCAGACACAGTGAGTAGGGACTTGCCGATGCACAGTCAACGTCCCAGCCGGACCACGTAGCATTAATTTGAGTTTGTTGTCAAACAGATGCAGAACACTCAAGCCAATACTCACTCCAGCAAGAGTTTGACTTGTCTGTAAGACTCATGTATTGACAGGATTACATTTTTATATTGTCAAGAATTTAAGTGTTCACTGTGGGCATTTATCACCTTTACATCACTTTAAATATACTTTTAGCAGATTAGTGGTTCAGGATTTTGAGAATTTTGGATTTTGGGTTTCCCAGTCTCTAGTCTGGCCAGTTTCCTTCCAACGCAATTCAACCCTCAGTGGTTCGCTCTTGGGATTAGTCAAATTTATTTATTTTTTGCTATTTTTTGCATATCATTTTGTGACTCCCGGTTATTTTTCTCAAAAAGTCCAAAGTCGTGATTAAGTTGGAGCACAAAAATATTTGAATATGTGGACTTAAAGCAGGACTTGTCCAAACTCGTACACAAAACCAAAGAGTTATAGTTGGTGGTGCATTTTCCTTTAATAAAATGAAAAGCTTAAACAATTCAAACATCTGTGCTGATCTTTAGAAAGGGGCTTTTTAGATGTATAGGGTTTTTTGGTTTCTTTTTAAAACAAAATGCCTTTCTTTTTCCTCAGGAGCTGGCGAGTCAGGAAAGAGCACCATCGTGAAACAGATGAGGATCCTACATGTCAACGGCTTCAATGCAGAGTGAGTACGATTCACAGACGAGCCATATCTGCTTTTCACTTAAGATCACGGTGCATCGAGATGTCTGGGCTGAATCTTCTCTCTTTTTGTTCAAAATTACAAAGCAACCTAAACATAAATAAATTAGATTTTTTTATATATATATATAAAAACTATCAACTTTTTAAATATTTTTGAGAAACACACCTCAGTTTTTAAGTGGCCTCCTAAGTCAACAAAACTCATGTGACATCTATGCAACATGAGCTGATTACATACAGTTATACATTATATAAACAGCTATTTTAAGGAATTGTAAGCTCTTCTAATTTCTGTCTGATGTTCATTCCAGGTGAGCTACAGGTGGGCAGCTCCGCTCAATGAGCTGCATTTTCACTACCAGCGAGGAATTTCTTTGGTTGAGGCACTAATTTATCCTCACACTTAAATGTTTCAGATTCTTCCGCAGACTTTAATAACATACAGGTCGCTTGAGTAAATACAAAAAGCTGTTATTTGGAAGTGATAATTTTATTTGTCTATGAAAAAAATCTTTCCAAACCAGCGTAGTCCTTTGTGGGAAGAGGGAAAAAAAAGTCAAACTGCCCATCAACTTCACTTTGTGGTGCACTGTTGACTCATGCAGGAGATCATAAAAAAACAGCTGAAGCACTGCAGGTCTCGCTTGCTTCAGATAAGGCCAGTGTTCATGATTCAACAATAAGAAGGAGTTGGGGTGAAATTAGCATCCTTTGATGATCGCTAAGACTTTAGAGAAAATATTTTGTGGAGTAACACAAAAGAAGTGGAAAATGACACTGAATTTTGTTTAGCAGAAATTCCCAGGCACCAATCCATAATCTTAGCCACTGCTAATTGGCTAAAACGAATCACAAATGGTCCAGTCAAAGTCCAGAGTTAGATTTAATTGTGACGCTGTAGTATTATCTTAAACTTCCTGAATTATATAATCTTTTACAGTGGTGTTAGAGACCCATTACCTTATTTTATGGAAATTTTATGCCAGTTTTTGATGCCAGTGGTGACACAAACAGTAGGACAGTTCATGTAGGAGTAAGTCGACTTGGACAGGCTGTTCTCCCCTCCAAAGAAGAATAAAAATATCCTAATTTAAATTCTACATTTTGTATTTACTCCGTTTTCAAATATTTATATGTACGTTTTTTTTTTTTTTATTATTGTTATTATTCTCGGTCTTAAATTGTCGAATGACAAAAAAAAGCAAAAACAGAAAAAATCTCTAAGAGGGCAAAGACATTTTCACTACATATGTGACAACATAAATGGCTGATATAATTTAGAGTCAATAAAAATATGCACATCTTGGAACTGATTTTCAAGATGTGTGTGTGTACAGGCTCCTGAAAAGAAGAACCTGACAGCAAGTTGGAGTAAGTGAGGCCTCTACAATAAAACAAAACAGAGAATGCAAGGAGAGAACAGGAAAACGCTAAAATGATATACCATGGTAAACTCTGAGGTACCTTGTTCTATAGTACAGAAAATATTCACTCAAATTAACTTGAGTATTTTGATTGTTTATCCATAGGCTTTCATATGTTGTTGGTCCACCCATTGCATCTTCTATTGGGATGGCTTTTTTGTGTTTTTGGGAAATTTTGGACCATTCTTCCAGGAGGACATTTGGGAGGTCAGACACTGATGTTGGATGACGAGCCCTGACTAATTGTATCGCCAGTTTTTAGAGCTGATGCTGTGATAGCTCTGGTTGGATTGGTTCGTGTTTAGTTGCAATGACTGCTGATTAACTTGTGTTTTACCACATGGGTTGTAACCCAGGTCGGAGAAACCCTGTGGGAAGTCTGACGAATTGATTGTACAATGTGATCTTTCCTTTTTCTGTAAAATTCTGGACACAAACCAATAGTCACTTTTTTTCTTCTTTTTTTCCACAGCTCTCCAGAAAGCTGTTCTCTTCCTGTTTTTGTTTGTTTCTAGACCACATTCTTGAGTCTTGCTTATTTTAGTGAGCTAAAAAGGAATTTGTGTGTGAGTTATTGTGTGTCATTGACTAAGCGTGGTTTGGTCTGGTGGTGGTTATGTATTGGACGGGACAGAAGCATCTTTGCAAGGTTTGACTAGAAAATCAGCACCTTAGGCAGACTAGAGCATATGACCCAGTGTGTGACTCCACAGCACTGAACAGTGTTTGTGTG
This sequence comes from Poeciliopsis retropinna, assembly GCA_010277075.1. Taxonomy (NCBI): domain Eukaryota; kingdom Metazoa; phylum Chordata; class Actinopteri; order Cyprinodontiformes; family Poeciliidae; genus Poeciliopsis; species Poeciliopsis retropinna. The sequence goes on along the minus strand of VMRM01000009.1, from coordinate 7,684,634 downwards.
TGCATAATACTGTTTTTATACAAAGAGTACATGTCTGTTCATGTCCTGCGTAGGGATGGATGTGTCTGTCTGGCAAAATTGACTATACCATAAATTGGATAGCAGACAATAGCTAATTTTCCCTACATTCAATAAACTGGAGTACCTTCATCTAAGTTTGTTGACACATGAGTGTGTTTGACTGTGTGGGTCAGATGTGTGACATTAAATAACTTTTGTCAGTGAAGATCTGTTGAGACCAAAACAGCAGACGGGTTGCTAGTGGGGGTTCACATGACAGGCAGAGTAATGGGTTTTAATTTCCGTAGATCCTCCAATTTGATGTAAATATGCTGGTTTAGGATCTCAAATGTTGAGCGGTGCTGGCGATGAAAGATTTGAGGTGAATGGAAGAAGTGTTGTGGTGAAGTCAGAGTAATTAGCTTGTCACCGGAAGATTGCTGGTATCTGCTGTTGGTCAGATTTGGGAGAATGAATGAAACACCCACTTAGATCTCCATGTTCCTTTTAACTGTGATGACTGCACTGTTTTGGCCAAAGCTTTCACCACTGGAGCTTTCAAGTGGTCAAAACAAAGGAATAAAACTGTGTGAAACTTTTTGGGCTAAAAAAAAAAAAAAAACTCTTTTGAACCCAAAAGCTGACTATGAACAATGCTTTTCATGCCCCAAAAGATTAAAATAAAAGTGGAAAGAAGATGTACTGCTCAGAGTACAGCCTTTCACATTGTTGAATTGGGGGTTTCTGTTTCAGTCGAAATTCACACCCGCAGTATTGTGCAAGTTTACTCTTAGCAAGGGCTAGTTTTAAATTCTGATCTCATAAGTTACAACAAAACTAATTCACAATTAACTACTTAAAATGTCTTAAATCATGGACTGGATTGTTTTTTTAAATTCTTATTTATGTATGAAATAAAGCTTAAGTCATATAATCATTCTCCAAAAACATTTTGATCCCTGTTAACATAAATCTGATAAATTAAAATAAAAAAGTTTTGTTTTTTTCACACAAAGGAACATAATTTAATTCATGTGAATTGTTAAAAAGTTGACCACATTTACATTGTTTCTGCCTCGGTCACATAAAACAAAATGAGTCTGAAATGTCACCTGAGACGATTTGAAAAATATAAATGTGTAAAATACCAAAAAGTAAGATGTGAAAATGCAGATTTATTCCAGCAGACTTCAGCGTAGTAAACACAATAATGGTGCAATATATACGCAAATACTAAAAGTTTTAACCAAGGGAGCCTTTCACTGCACCTGCACAAAAGCACAACAGTCATTTTCAATTTTCATTTTCAACAGTTATTTTCAATAGGGAAAATAACTATTTTCCACAGTTTGTAAACTTTCTCTTAAGTTTCTCAGATTGTAGAAATAATTGCTAAATGCAGCTCTGCTAATTTATGGCAGATGAAACTTCAAGTAACTTCTGGGATCAAAAATATTCTGGCAAAAATTCTCCTACTCCCAAAGTGCTTTGAAACACTGGAAATACTTGGGAACAACTTTATTAGTGGACTGATACATTCAACTTGTGGCCTTTATAAATTTCTTTGTCTGGTGGACTTCCTTGGTTGTGCTTTATACTGCTCTACTATTGTATATATATAATTTTCTTCCATTTCCTTTAGATTTGTAAAAGTTTACTTGGCTTGACTGTTGAGTTTTCAAGTTTGGCTTAAAAGGTCTGTAATTAAGTCAAATCTTAGCTGTTTGAATGAAATGTCGACAGAAGTTGTCAACGTTTCACAAACAAATAAAAATCTTTTAATTTCATGACTGAAATTGTGACACTTTGATGTGATACAAAAACTAAATTGTTTTCCACATAGTAGCTGACATAAACTCATATAAGAAGAATATGGGGGGGTTTGCTGCTGCAGCTGATCAGATAATGTTACAGATGAATCCCAACACAGAACAAACCTAAAACATCTTTAAAAAAAAATAAACAAGAAGCAGACACGGAGGCGAAGAGCTCACACTCAACACTGCACAGTGAGCACACACACACACACACACACAATCATGTGATTTATAATGACTATCAGGTTGAAAATGCAAACAGGGCCTTCTCAATCTCCCCTCTAACCCGATAAACCGTCCTGCGTTCCCTCCTTCACTGTTTCCCCATATCGGCGCACAGTGACCTCACAGGTGGCTTGTCTTAGAAAATGGAAATCATCTTCATATTTTTTTTGTCCCTCATTGAACTGATGCCAAAGGAGCAAAATATTGAATGTCTGGTATGTGGGAGTGACCAACGCTTTCAAAAAGTAGAGAAAGTAGACATTACAGGGTCTGTTTAGGCTTTTCCATCTAAATTTCTTTTGTTGTTGTTTTTTTTTTTTAGTTGACTTATGGAGCATTGCCAATAAAGAATGAGCGAACTGGTCCTGATATGTAATCCCTTCTTTTAGAAGCAGAGTAATTGTTCTAGTGGTATACATTCATCAGACATTTTAGTTTCACTGGTTTTTGCCTATTTTTTTTCATTGTCCTTTTTTATGTTCACGTTGACTCTGCACATAAATCTGACATTAACAGTAAATGTAGCACACAAGTTTAAAAAAATAAAAATAGGCAGTGTTCGCCCCTTTTCACTGACGTGTAGCCATCATAAACACAATGCCCTGTTGTCTTGGCAGGCTCAAGGTGAAAGACGGACAAACTGGCTCGTTGGTTGCCTTTATTGGAAACATTTCTATCACAGAGAGTCCCAAATGTCTCGTACACACAGCTATCATTCACATTGCACAGACATAATTTCTGCACCACGCATGGCGATGGAGGTCTGTTTACCCTTCCAGATCAAAAACAAATTCTTTTGCGATGCGATGAAGTGAGCCCTGTCAACTCCTTTTGCTGCACTTTTCATACATGTTGCTGAAATTTGCCAGATTATAGTACGAGAGAAAAGACTTGAGTTAGTTTTCCTGTCGCACTGTATATTTCCAATGTTTTACCTCAATAATTTTGCGTTTGGATTTTTCTGTTGAGGACATAAAATGTTTAAAATATTGACACATCAAGTGAATTGCTTGCAAATGTATGCTCTCAGAGAAGGTGCTACATACGTTTCTCATGTTGCAACTAAGTAAAAACTGTTCCAAAACAAATGGCAACATTGGTACAACAAGCTGATGTTAACCGGTTAGTTGAGCTGTCTGCTCAGGTTGTAATGAGATAATTCACTTTTTTTTTAAATCTTTGATTTAATGTAAAACTGTCAGATTTCCTAACTTCTAACATTGTTACTTTTGAATGCCAGATTTATATTATGGACCAATTGAGAGTCTTAGTTTTAAAATGTAATGAATTTCTTTATTTCATAGTGTCATGTTTCAAAAAAAAAAAAAAAAAAGGCATACAAGTGTTTTTTTGTTGTTTTTTTTTTTTTCCAAAAGTGATTTTGGCAACAAAAGAAGAAAAAAAAATCACTTTTAGCAAAAACAATAACTGTCATTATTTTAGAAAAGTGATGATATAAAATTTCTAATTGTTTTTGTCACACAATTTCTAACACAAATGTTTGTTTGTTTCAGAGAAAAGAAGCAGAAAATTCAGGACATCAAGAACAATATCAAGGAGGCTATTGAGGTAAGTGACTCGTTGAACAGCTTGTCTTCTCTTCAGCATTTAAAAGTCTTGTTATAATCTGATGTTTTGTTTTCTTTTTGGGTTTTTTTTTTCATTCTGGACTTGTGTGCTTGTGACAGACCATAGTAACAGCCATGAGCACACTGACACCACCAGTGCAGCTGGCCTGTCCGCAGAACCAGTACAGGATCGAATATGTTCTCAACCTCGTCAACCAGAAAGACTTTGACTTTCCAATGGTGAGATGCACAATAACATTTGCACCCACTACCAGGATATACTCCTGATACAAATATCTTTTATTTATCTCCCTCTCTGTGTTGATATTGAAACATGTTTGTCATGGTAGCAGGGCTGTCGCTTATATGGTGCATTCACTCATTAGAGAAATATTGGATTATTGAGCTTCTATCACATAGTGCCGTCCTCCTTCTTCACACCTGGATCGAATGAATGTCTCCTTACTGCATGGCTGCTGATGTGGAAATTCAGTCTACATTTTGGAATTAACTGGTTTGAGGCAACACTAGGATAACATTTTTAAATTTTTCATTGCATTTTTGTTAGTGGTTCTTATTGTTAGCTTTTTAGTACTGCAGTGTTGTGATAAGAAAAATTATATATATGAAAATTCTGCAGCTTTAGTCGTGCAGCTGATCAATTTACCTACAATTTTATTGAATATTTCAACTCCAGAGGTTAGTAGTAAACTTCTGTTTGTAGAAGCCACTGGTATCAGTGTGTTTGTGTTTTAGTCCCAGTTCCCCAGCTGACAGTCCCATAGCCCAGGTAATGAGTCAGTCGCTGCCCCCTGAGGTCAACCCCACTGGCAGTGTCTGTGTGGGCTCAGTATTCCCAGTGGGATTTTAGCCTTAACTAATTATTCAGCCTAAAGGCCTAACATGAGCCACCTTTGGGGCCAAACCTAATTCAACATGCAATCTCACCTCTCAGTGAAACAGGAGTGTTTGTGTTACAACCAATGGAGAGATCTGTGTGCAAACCTTTCTGTTGTCAAACCTGAAGTTTTATAGTGTCAGAGCGCTGCAGCGTGTGGGTTTCTTGGAATTTGTTGTTGCTTTCATCCCCGTCTCATTGATTGTTGTTTAGTTTTTTTATAGGATTAATACTTTCAAGGGCTCATAAGATATTTTAATTTAATATAACAGTTCGCTGTGAAATGGGTGCAAAGAGGATCGTAGAGTTTCCTCTTAATCTTTTGGGTACGTGCATGTTCTGATCTTGACTGTCTGAACATAAGCCGCCCTCATGTTTTTATGTATTCATTCTGTTCTGTAATTTAACCACAGACCTTGAGTGAATGTACAACTTTGTTTTATTTTGGTTAAAGAGAAAACATTGTGTACAATATCACCCTGCGGGAGTGGACTGAAGCAGGGATTCATAATATTAGGAAACCATCTGCATGTTTTGTTTCTGCTAAATACAGCATTAACAGTATTGTGATTAAGTCACATTCTCTTGCCAGTTTTGTTTTTCCCCATCAGAGTGTCCAAACTTTTCTTCCAGATCTTTAGCATCTCAGGCACTAAAATCTACATAAGCTGTGCATCGAAGACACTGACAGTTTCCGCAAACAGCCAAATATATTATTGAAATGCAACTCGCTCCACATATTTTGGTGAATTGCAATTGTTGGAATTCAAAATGCTTATGCTGCCACGCACTGGAGCTGAAGCTTCTCTGTTCACATTTGTTACAGTCGACAAATTAAGAAAACATGAAACTGTGATATGTTGTATTCTAACAGCCTTTTTAAGTTGATTTTACAGCAATTGCATAAGATTTCATTCTTTAAATAGGCCATTCCAAATCTTATATTTTGTTTTTATCGTTTTTGTTTTGTTTAGTTTTGTTGGGGTTTTTCAGCCCTTAAGACACAGACTTACCACCGTGGTTTGGATAATTGTCCTGCTGCAAAACCCAATTGCATTTGCTTGTCGAGATTGTTAAACCTACTTCATGTTGCCAGACAGGTCCTTTGGAATTTCTTGATTCTAAAGCTCCGTAAAGCTGCCGAAGGTTAAACATTTTATTGTTCATGTTCTTCCTTTGTGTTTTTGTGCTGCGGTTTCCAAAATTGTTATTCCAGTAAATCATATTCAAGTCAAAACTATGTTCACCAGACATTATGATTTATGATCTTCATCGACCTGAAGGCATTAAATTCTTGCGCTGATACTGGGTGATATACAGCTGATAGGCCGATTGTGTTTTTTTTTTTACCCACAAAATGCCCTCCACTTCCCCATCTGTTGCTGCTACGCTGAGCAGTTGGGAGACAATCATTTATTGCCGTTCATCACCAGTTGTCGTTTGGCGTTACTTGTTTGGTCGGTTGACTTGTTTTTGACGAGCGCTGCATAGTTTCCAGCTTACAAAACAGGATGGCGAAAGTGTGTTTTGCATCTCACTGGAATTCATATTGAGGATTGTGTGTGGGCGCACTGAGAGAGTTATATGCGTGCGTAACATGATCCCATTGAGTTTCTTATAGTCATAGATCAATAGTGCAGGTATAGCGGGAAATGTTTGAATTTTCACCGCTTCAGCTTGGATTGGTTGAATCATAAGAGCTGGGATTACGTGGCAGTGTGGTTCCATCAGATTATATGTCTACAATCAAAACTTTTTGTACAGAAACTAATCATTACAGGGCAGTTTAGCTGTGGTCGCTATGAGAGCAACATGTTTACTGATGCATTCACTTTATTTGTAAATCTGAGATGACTGCTGAACAACAGAAAGAGCTTTAAATAACTTGGACACACATGAAGTCCCTTTGTTTTCTGTTGTCCTTTGATTGCTTTTTATCTGATTACTAGCAGAGTGATGCATGGGATCATCTGCTTGTCACATTATACAAAATATTTATGATGAGAAGCACCATCATCACGTAATCCACTATTTTTATTTTTATTTATTAACTTTTTTGTACTCTTTTATTTTTTTTTTTTTTTTACCTAGGGTTTCACAAAATTAGTAAGATTTGGGATTTGCTGCCTCCAGCAGATTCGGTACTAACAGGCAAAATATACTGTTTTATATTCTGTACAATAGCCCAATCAGAAATGTAGTAGTATATTAATATTGCACCAATTGATATGTTAAATGATGATATATTCTCAATAGATTTGTGTCACTGTGGCATGAAATAGAAGTAAGAAATATTTTTTTGACTTTTTCTTACTTAATCTATCATGTAAGGAGTAAAAACAGTAAATAGACTGCAATTTCTTTGGTTTATTCTGTTGTAGAACCCTAAAAGCGCATTATTGCACAAAAGACACAATATTTTTTTTTTTTTTTTTACATGTTAGTATCATATATACTAGTAGCTAAAGCAGCCATCAGCGTTGTGGAGCCTGAAATCCTTTTAGATTCAAAATCAGTTTAAGTCAACCAAGAAGTTTGTTTCTCGGAGCTTAGTAGCACAATGTTACAAACTGTAAAAAGCAATGTTTAAAAATGCTTTTTTTTTTTCTTCATGGAGAAAATAAATGCTCAAGGAGAAGATGGGGAGTGCCAGTAGTTTGCTAGATAAATCATGTCCATCCTTGTAATATTTTTCCAACGCTACTTACAAGACAAAGTTCTGGGCTGCATTCATTCAGGTTTGACTTCACTGGAAGAAAAGCTGATTTGTTGATCTGGCTCAAAGGAGGGACCTTAACTTAATTTATGACTGTGATAAACAAGACCTCAATCATCTTTGCTCAAACATATCAGTTAGCGTAAATAGGCAAGTGAGTAAACGGGACTTATGATATCAGATTGGAAATGGTTAAAAGACAATAAAAACAAATTTTGTTACTTTTCAGGCAGTTTATGAAACTCAAAATAAAATGTTTGTACTTAAGTCCATTCTATGGGTTAAATTATTACTGAAAGGTTAATTAATTTCAGTAACTCAAACACGAACTGAAACATATTGTAAATCTTAATATTTCAAATCTTGATGGTTTTCTGCTCACAGCTGACAAAAATAAAACACTTAATATAGTATTATCAAATCAGACCAATAAAAAACTTATTGAAAAGTTTTCATTAGTACCTGCTCAAAGGTTTCTTTTTTGTTTGTTTATTTGTTTTTCAAAAGGTACTTTTAATCTGAAAAGCCAGTGTTGTCAGAGCGCGCTTTCTGTTTTTAATTTATATATATATAAGCGGTGCCAGTTTGTCAGTAACTCTGAGAGATGTGTTTCTTTTATTTACTTTGTTCCCCCTTCACCACTATTTACCTTCACAAGCACGTACAGGGGCGTCGCCCAGGCACAGCGTACATTGCATGTGGTGTCAACAAAGATGCTGCATACCCGCTGATCTCAGTCACACGTCATGGACAACAGACAACCTTGTCGCCTTTTCTGTCTCCTTTCATATCTGTCAAATTGTACCATAACACAACGACCTAAAACAGGAAGCGTTTCTGTCCGACGTGAGCCATTGATTAATCACACAGATCAAGCCTGTTTGTTCACCTGCTTTAAACCAACATAAAAATATCAGTTATCGACTGCTTTTTCTTCTTCTTCTTCTTTTTCAGCGCATGGAGTAGTTCAAGTAAATCTGTTCATCAGAAACGGTGAAACCTTTTCTGACTCTCATCACATTTTGCTCTTCTCCCTCAGGAGTTTTACGATCACGCAAAGACGTTATGGCAGGATGACGGCGTCCGGGCGTGCTTTGAGAGATCCAACGAGTATCAGCTAATCGACTGCGCGCAATAGTGAGTAACTTTGAGCGACGCAACTTTTAAACCGTCCACTTTGCAAATATTTTTAATAGATTGCTGCAGTTATTTAAAATGCAGTGAAATCGCCTTTAAGTGCTGGGATTTAAAAGGAACAAAGCAGTATTGGTACATTCAGAGTCATATTCTGCTGCTTGTCATTAAGAAAAATCTATGTGGTTCTTTAAACTGATACAGGATAAAGTTCCTGGAGATTAATAAAAAAATAAATAAATAAAATATTTTTCTACAATATATTTATTCATCAAAAAAAAATCCTTGGTTGATTTACAGTTACTCTTAAATTTCAATCGTATCATTGAAAATCTTGACGAAATATTAGTTAAAAAATTATTAGGAAAAATTATTTTGGAAAAGTGTAGAAAATTTCCAAAAGGTTGTCACAGTCTAAAAATAACTGCTGCTCATGTTCACTTAGATTTAAAAAAAATCAATTTAGCTTCACATGGAGCAAACTATAAAGGATGCCAGGTTTAGGACATTATAATTATGGTTCATCCTTCACATTCAAGTTCATTTTCAACTTTCTAGCACTTCCTTATATCTACATTTTTAAATAAATACAGACAATAATTCATATATTACAATGTTTTTCTGGCTGATTTAAATGCGTCATCATCTCTTCCAAAATACAGAGGTGAAAATTCATACTTTATATATGTTTACCATCATTTGAAGTGGATTTTATTTCTGTATCACAGAATTATACAGACACTCTGATAAAACAATAATGGTCAGGATTGGATTTTTATGGGAAACGTTTTTTTTCCCTCTCATTATCTACTTATACCAGTGGTGTCTTTTTCCACTTATCAAGCTCAGACATCTGGAATCTTTAAAGGTTTCTATGATTCATCAGACATCCAGTAGTGAAAAGGTCAGTACTGAGAAATTTGAAGATGTGGTGAGGAGGAGGATGAGCGACCGGTCCCCTGGGGACTGGAAGTGGACTCTTCTGCTCCAAACGTTTTTGTTATTTTTATTGCTGTAGATATTGTACTAAGACCGAGTTCATTTGGTTTACATTTCTCTTCTAACCTTAGTCATTCCGCTCAGGACATCTGTATGCAAAGAAGAAGAAAAAAGAGATTTCTACGTGTTAAAATTCATTAATTAGTTACTCAAAATGAACTTGTTTAAGCCGTGTTTTATCTTGTATTGCTAAAGCAAACACAAAATGTTCATCTGGCAAACAGCTATGAAATTGACACAGCAGAATTAAAAAATAATAATCAAGTGACTGGTTAAATATGTTTCTTAGACATTTAGTTATTTAAGGTAATTTGTTTTTTTATTCATATCAGATTCATCAACTCTTCATCCAAGAAGGTTCAAGCTTTTTGGATGATATTCATATTTTCCAAACACAGAGGCTCTTAGTCCTGTCATCTGATCTTCAAATATCAGCAACTGCCTGTAAACTATTAAACTATCTATTTTAACAAGCTGTTAATTCTTCTAACCGAGTTTCTAAAACATATTTCTCCTTTTGGAAAAGCTATCTGCAGCGACAGTTGCTGTCTAATTTTAACCCCAACCAGATAAGTTTTGACTTTAGAGACGAGTCTCGCCGTAGAGACCAGACTTTCTGTGCTGACTCACTTCTCAGATCCGTTACCATAAAGAGAATAAAATGATCCGTTTAATGCGAGTGAGTCAAGTCCTGGCACAATTACTGTGCCTAAGACAGAGCTATTCTAATGGTGGACTGAATTTCTATGTGATGTGCTAGTCCTTCATTTTCCCTGACATGGCATTTCATAAATTTTAGTAATTTTCTCTGACATTAAAAGACAATAATATGTTTTCTGTATTTAAAAAAAAAAAAATTGGCTTGGAGTTCAAGCTCTAGAAACTTGATGCATCTTTGCTTTGTCCCCTTTGTTTATTTCAACGTCTTCTTCAATTGTCAAAGAATAATTAGGCATAAAGTGTACTGTGTATTTTATAACCCAGTTGTGAAAGATTCTGTAATTTGTTGGCCCTCTCGATGTGCTTTTGGCCTCAGTCGGATGTTTTGTTGAGACAGCTGTGACCCTGTTTTGCACTATTAGCAGTCCGCTGTGTTTCTCCTGTGTTTTGCTGTGTTGATAAACCTGAATTAAATCTACGGGAAACATTCAGGCTTAATGTGGAACTGAGAAAGTTGGGCTTTTTCTGAGCTTATTCAGTTTTTACATGAAGGTGCTAAAAGATCTGACCCTTCAGTGACATCTAGTTGAAACCAAGCTTATTGCAGTTAACTCAAACTAGCAAAATGACAAAAAGTGAAATTGAGAAATCTTTTTTGTTAACTGAAATAAATAGAAATGGAATAGAAATAGAAATTAGCTGTAGCTAACAGGAACTGTATCGTACATTTATAAAACTAGCAAAAATACTGAAATTGTAGATAAAATGCCCTTTGTTTACATGTTTATGAATCAACTTGTTAGCCTTTCGAACTGATATGGAATATCAGTTCGATATATAAAAATATATATATTATATTATAATATATATATATATATATATATATATATATATATATATATATATATTATATATATATATATATATATGAATATAGTATAGTATATATATATATATTATTATATATACATTACTTTTTTTTTTTTTTTTTTTTTTTACCCACACACACAGCTGTCGCACATTATCGTACTCCATACTATATCTAGCCGTACTAGTACAAAAGTTGGGAGAAAACACCAGTCATCTGGTTGTCCAACAATAATTGAATATTTGAATATATTTTTGAAAATGCCATCTTCTGTTGAGGATTCATTATTCAATTTATACATAATCACAATACAATACGTTGTGTTTTTGTATTCTGCACCCAAATATTAACCAAAACATGAAACAACTGAAACTACAACTAAAACTAAAAAAACTAAGCTAAAACCAAACAACAGTTAGCTAATCAAGACTAGCAAATGCACTCTTAAAAACTACTGAAAACTAATTTATTCAGATAAAAAGTCTCAAAGAAATAAAACTACACTATAATGAAAAACTCCAGAAATCGACCCAGCTTCACTCTGGAGCTTCTTACTGACAACATACACAGTGACTCCTCAGAATGTGTCCATGTTGTTTTTGTGTGTGTTTGTTTCATGCTGACCACAAACCTTAACATATTTCATTGAGACTTTTATGTGTCATTACAACACAAAACAATGCATCATTGTGAAGTCGAAAAACATAACACACCGTTTCCAAAATAAAGAAAAACACAAGTCTGAAAAGTGCGACAGGCATTTGCATTCGGCCTCCTTTACCCTTATACCCTTAATAAAATCCTTCAAAAGTCACCTGATAAGTAGTGTTTAGTTTAATCCCAATATAAATCCAGCTGTTTTGTGATGGTCTGAGGTTTATTAGAGAACAAACAGCATCATGAAGACCGAGGAACACCGCAGCCTGGTCTGGGAGGATGTTGTGGAGAGGCTTAAAGCTACATTTGATTATAAAACATTATTTGAAGTTTTCTGCAAATAACTGGGGTGAATCCTTCGGCAGGAAAATGACTCGAAGCACTCAGAGGAATACTTTGGACCAAAGCTTGTTTGTGGTGTAGTCAAAGTCCAAACCTAATTCCATTTGAAAGTCTGTGGCAAGACTTTGTAAATGTTTGCAGATACTTTTCAGGCCATTTGGCTGAGCTTGAGTTATTTCACAAAGCTAGTGTAGAAAGAGCCCAAAAGACCCAGTTGGCTGAATACAGAAGAACACAATATTTAGATTTTTTCAAGGCAAAATGAGGCACCGACCTCCACTTATTATCATTAAAATGTATCTTGACGTTCCCACAGACATGAAAATTCTACAGTAATTTCATCTGAAAATCCCATTTAAACGCAGCGAAGTGAAAAAACGATCGCAGTGTTTCTCTGTTCATTACTTTTCACATTCCTCTGTTTACAATACGAGAGTCCAGCATTAAGTTGGTCCTGAAATATCGCTGACCTCATTCAGAAATCACAAATATTTATTTTATATCAGAAGCCACACTGGTGAATTTCCATTTTTGCCGATGTTTTGTCGCTCACGCCGTGAAAGAACGCGACGCGAGGGGAAAACTTAAGCTCCAATGTAAAAATGTTTCGGCTGCTGACATTTCCTCTCAGCTGTTCAACAATTCGGATCAGATTTTACCGGTGTGTATTTTCCAAAGCCTCTTCCAGAAATGGGAGAATGGCGGTGAAACGGCAGAAGTTTTTAGTGTTTTGGAGCAAGCATGGCTGAGAGCGAGTCATCTACAGATAAGAGGATATTTAGAGGAGGAGGTGGGGAGGATACCTTACTGCTCAAGACTACCAGCTTTCTACCTTGACTGCCTTGTAGTATGAAGTCATTCATTTTCAGTCTAACATGTATTGGATTTATATGTTGTCCTCTGTTTAAAAAAAAAAAAAAAAAAAAAAAAAAAAAGGACTTGAAGAGCAAGAAAATATTCCTTCTGCCTTATCTCCCCTCACATGTTTAAGATAGTCCAGTGCAGCGTTTTGTTCCCTCCCCCTTCTTGCTCACACGTCCAGCACAAAAACACCAAACTGATCCAGATCCCTGCTCTTATTTTCCTTTTGCTCCTCCTCCATCTTCCATCTCTTCATTCGTCTGTCTGTCTTTTCTCTGGAGCAGCTCCAGCTGCACAAGATTGGGAGCTGATAGACTATTAATAGCTCCTGTAGTTGGGTCTCCATGGTTATGGCACTGCAAGCCCGGGTGGCAGGGAGCTATTTTTGAAATGTGCTCCGTAATGTCAGTCAGACGCCACTAGGCTTTCATCCTGCTTTTTTTTTCTTGCCAATCCAGATTTGGAAAATAATTTTTTAAAAATCTCACTTTTTTTTCTATATTTTTTGTTGCTTTTAAAATTAGCATGAACTTTTTTCTTTTTTTTTTTTGATTATGTATTTTTTTTCTAATTCCACCAAATCTCTGTGAAATTAGAACTACTGTCAGTTTTGTTTGCAGTGCTGTGCAAAACCACTCAAACCCCTTGAACTTCTCCACATCGTCAAATTACAACCACAAGCTGCTTTGCTTTTTATACGGACGATAAGAGATGGACCAACACAAAGCTGAGCTGCAATGCTTACCTTCACAAAAAATATCAACTAGATCCCATAGAAATATGGAATAGTCTAATTTCTGAATTGTCATTAATAAATGTCTGCCTTTAGGTAGTAATGTCTACCTTATAGGTTAGTTTGCTAGTTTTTGCATAAGAAAAAACACAACTTGTCAAAAAGTTGTTTTTTTTTTTTTCATCTTATATTTCCAGTTTGGTAGAATTATAGTATTAAAAAAGTACTTTCACTTAGTGATGTGGTAGAAATAAGCTAAAACATGAATTAAATTGGTTTACAGTGTACTATTTAGAATCAAAATCGGTGGTAGTAAATATGCAAAGGGGAGCTCTTCTTAAACCTTCCTAAAAGGTTTAAGAAGAAAATGCAATAATGAAATAGATATCCATAATGGCTGTCTTAATCTAAGGAAAACATTACTGCAAAACTTTAAAAAAAAAAAGATTAAAAAAACGCAAACAAAAATCTCAACGCACCTAGGAGGGTTTAACTTGTAGTAGTGGAGACATATGCAAACATAAGGTGTATTTAAGTCAATTAAAGAATCTGAGTTGGGACATCCAAATTTATCTACAACTAAATAAGGCCGATGTCAAATTTCCAACTCGAAGCCTTCACGGGAGCACTGTCGGAAGAGAGCCATTATTTTCAGTCCAACTGGAACAGTTTTTAACCTTATCATTATGTATGTATTTTTGTGCCATAAATAAATATAATTTTAATTACCCTGCTGTCCGTGTTTCCTTGCAGCTTTCTAGACAAGATCGACATTGTGAAACAGAATGACTACACTCCAACAGATCAGGTGGGTTATTAACACTTTTCTAAAGGCTGTTCCATATTTTAATAACAAAAATGTAGTTTTGCTGCAAAGCAACTGAAATCTGTGTCAGTGAGCTTATATATGTAGCTCCGTTTTAAAATATATATTTTCAAGTTGAGGATCACCAATTTATTTACAGAACTGTATAATCACACCAGTCCAGTCGTATAGGGAGTTGCACTCAATTAAATTGTCAAATTTGGCAACATTGTATCATCCGTAGAGGGAGATAATGAAGCCATTGGCAGCAATAGCTCCTCTTGCAGCAAATCCTTTTGAATATTTTGTAATTTGTTGTTTTGTTTTTCTCCCTCAGGATTTGCTTCGATGCAGAGTTTTGACTTCTGGGATCTTCGAAACAAGATTTCAAGTAGACAAAGTCAATTTCCAGTAAGTAAAAGTAACAAGAAGATCTAGATTTATATTTCTCGACACTTTCTCATCATGGTGAACATCAGGATAAAAACACCAATTTCTCCAGATGATGGCAGTGTTGCGCATGTTTTGAAATCTCGTCTTGTTTGATCTTCACAGCATGTTCGATGTTGGAGGTCAGAGAGACGAGCGCAGGAAATGGATTCAGTGCTTTAATGGTAAAATATGTTCATTTCTCCCCCCCCCCTCCCCTCGCCTTACTTTTTTATTTTATAGTGCATGTGTAAATCAACTTTTTTTTCTTTCTTTTTTTGGTCCACAGATGTGACGGCCATCATCTTTGTAGTGGCCAGTAGCAGTTACAACATGGTGATCAGAGAGGACAATCAGACCAATCGACTACAGGAGGCCCTCAACCTCTTCAAGAACATCTGGAACAACAGGTGATGGCAGCAGAAAGTTCACTTTATCTTTTGCAAAAGAGGAACCACAACTTTAGAGAAATATTTTAGCTATATATTTATCTCCTAATTGCTCGATAGGAGAGCCAAGTTACGTCCATGTTTTAATTTGGAGGATTCAGAATCTCCCAACTATTTTCTTTGTTTTCCTTTTTACATTTCTTTCTCCAACATATCTGAGCATTTTCTTTAGTTGAATTGCATATGAAAAGTGCCACAGTACAGATGGGAAAAGTTTGGCAAAGATTCATCCTTCTTGCACTGAAGAGTCATTCAATGTATGATTAGAAATATTTGACTACTCAGCAGCATTTTTGGCCTTTTAATATCTTTCTCAAGAGCAATATATAATATAATATGGATTTGATCCTTGTGATTAATACTGCAGACTTATTTGGAATATAATTAAAGGTATGCAGGAAATGTTGGCACACAGTCACAATAAAATGACCTGGGAAAAGCTATAAAGTTTTGTCTGGAATAGCTCTGAGTTTTAAAGCGTAGGACTCTAGTCTTAACGCTCGGGTTTGTTTTGTTGTTGCAGGTGGCTGCGGACCATTTCTGTCATTTTGTTCCTAAATAAACAGGACCTGCTCGCAGAGAAAGTACTCGCAGGGAAATCTAAAATCGAGGAATACTTCCCTGAATTTGCTCGCTACACTACACCTGATGACGGTAGGGGGCCAGAAACAGACACGGACTTTGACTTCCTGCGCAATGACACCTGAACAAATAAATATAAAGACCTATATAAATATAAAATATACAGACTCTGTCGATATATTTTACCCAAAACTCCTTAGCTGGCATTTTTTTATTAACCCAGTTCAGCAGCAGTAAAGCAATAAAATATTGATATTCTTATTTAAAAAAGGATGATTGTATTTCTGATATTGCATAGATGAGGCTAACGTGGTTTAATAGAGAATCTACAGAATGCTCCAATTTATTTCTCCAATAATTGTCAGAATGACCAATAGATTAATCAATCGATTAGTAAAATTATCCTTAGTTGCAGCCTGAAAAAAATGCAAAAAAGCAAAGAGATATCATTTATCATAACCTGAATATTTGATAGTTTAGATTTAAATATTATAAATTTTGAATGATGTGTAGTTAAAGTTGGTATAAAAGCCAAAACCTTTAATAAAATACTTACGGCAGGATTAGAAATTTGACTCTGGAAAGTATTTTGCATGACAGAAACGGTCGAGAGCTCAGGAGTGTCTCAGTCACCGACCAACTATGCAAATGTAGTTTTCAAGTTACCTTGTGGTTTAAACTCCTGCTATAGCGAAACACTTGATGTGCTCGTTGCACATAATGAACACGTTATGTACAATGTGTCAGAAGATGTTAATCTGTGTTTTCTCTTTTGTCTGACAGCGACACCAGAACCTGGAGAAGATCCTCGTGTTACAAGAGCAAAGTACTTCATAAGAGATGAGTTCCTAGTAAGTCCTTGTGCTGAACTCGTGTTGCGCTTGAACTGGGAGTGATGTTTTGAGTTACTATGTGCCAACCATAAAAGTGATGAGAACTATTGCTTCTTTTTTTTAGCTAACTGTATGGTAGAGCGATCATATCTCCACAAACATAACATGAAAAACATTTCCATTTGTAAAATGCTTCTTTAGAACACTTCTCACATAAAAACAGGAATTTGTATCACTAAACAGCAAACAGGAGCTGCATTTAATTGTATTTTTTTGGTATTTATTTCTGTTCTCATTGAACAAACAGCGGAGAAAATAGTAAAAGTGACATTAACTACAGCACAAGCAGTTTTTTGGAATTAATTATGACAATGATAAATCAAAATTCTTATACAGGAGACGAGCATGGTGTAGGCTGCGTAATAATAAAATCAGATCAGATGTGTAAATATGTATAACGTGGGACATATTTTCCTGAGTGTATTGGGGATATAATTTAATAAGTGTAGTCACCTTTATATGAAAGTTTTGAATTGTTGTGCTTAATTATTATTATGACATATTTTTTCTTTCTTCCTAATTATTTTATTTTTCTCAGACATTTTACTTGCTCGAAATAAGTAACGATTTAATTTATGATGAGAAATGTATTACGGTAAACAATAAACGAAACGATAAACGCCACCGTTAAGCTGAACAATATTTCTATTTTTTTTAAATTTTTTTATGAATGTCCAGTCAGATGAAGTCGCTTGCTGATTTCTAGAGTCTGGTGTGTGAAGGACAGCACTCTTAATTTATTCCACTCCAGAGTTTTCTGATTTCTGTAATTGGCTCATTCTTTTTTATTTTTTTATTTTTTTTGATGCATCTGCTATATTTTGAATTTTGAAAATATGAAATGCGCACATACAAGAAGAGGTCAATGATTTTTGTATTGTTTTTCTCGCACCGCCTACAGAGGATCAGCACAGCGAGCGCGGACGGGAGGCACTACTGCTACCCCCACTTCACCTGCGCCGTCGACACGGAAAACATCCGCAGGGTCTTCAACGACTGTCGAGACATCATCCAGCGGATGCACCTGCGGCAGTACGAGCTGTTGTGATGGGAACGCCAAAAAAAACATCGTCTCCGTTTAAAAACGGGAAAGAAAAAAAAGACACTGAACACTGGGTCTCTGAACTCCCCTCTTCCACCAATGTGTGTTAGTGCCTGCTGCAAAAAAATGAGGCCAAAGTACACACACACGCAAACACACACACACACACCTGTGCAGTAAACACACTATAAACCCATAGCTTACCCCTGATGCAACGTCCCCATGTGATGTGGGATTTGATGAAGAGGTTCCAGGGGAAGAAAAGAGAAGTAAAATAAAGACTCAAACCTCCAGCTTCAGCCATATTCCGAGCTCCTCACCTCTTTTTGTTGGTTTTTTTTGTTTGTCTGTTTGTTTTTTTTTAAGTCAAGTATTGTCCCCTGTCACCCTCCTGAAAGCGGCCTAGTCTGGACAGCTTGGAGATTTTGTTACATCTGCGTCAACGAAAACCAAGAGAGCTAAAAAGACAAATAAGAAAAAAAAAATGTCTGGAAAGAGAACTGTTGAAATACTGCAAATAGAGAATAAATGTGTCACCAATAGATCAGCAGAACACTGTATCTAACAAAATAAATAAAAAAGAAAACTAAATGGAATTTTAAAAAAACAGACAAAAAACAAAAACATTAAGAAAACACACACACACACAAGCACTGTGCTCAGGACTTAACTTGAACCGTGTAACACCAAACCTTCCCGTCGCTCACAGACATCTTGGGATCCGGCGCATCAGAAAGGCGGATGCTCCGTTCTGTCCTCAAGCCGGTGGGCTCTGTCGAGGTGCCAACTGCTTCATCCCGAGTGAGATTTTGAGTTTTAAATGAATTGACGAGAACAGACGTTCGGGAAAGAGTCGGCGGGAGGAGCTGTTGTTGAGACGATGCCGGGCTCGGGGCTCGCTGACTCTTTCGGAGCTGTTTCGCCAGCCGACTCTGCCTCTTCAGCAGCGGAGCCAAACTAAGGAGAAAATGTTGAATTTAAAAGAGAGACGGAGAGAGAGAGAGAAAAGGAGAAACAAACAAAAAAAATTGCCAACTTTTGTGGAATCAAAGAGGACGAGGCTGCATCCTCCAAACAGTACAATACCGTATAAATTAACAAGAACTCTCATCCTGTTTTACTGTCTCCACAGCTGTTTTTGTCTGTGTAGACTTAGTGCCATTGTGCCCTGTGTGCTCATTCTTTATCTGTTTTGCCTACTCTCCATCCTTTGTTTGTTTCTCACCCCCCTCTTTTGCTCCTCACCTCTTCCCATCTGCACCTTCCTCAAAGTGCTTTTGTTTTAAGTGAAAACTGAAATGTTACAACAACCCAGAAAGGAAGACAGCAATCCCTCCCACCCTGTTTTCTGTTTTTTTTGTTTTGTTTTGTTTGTATTCATGTGGTTAAACGCCCCGGCGCCTCCCTGCCATTCCTCTCCCATCATTCCTCCCGCTGACCTCCTGCTTCTTTGTACGTACGTCTTTACTTTACTGCTGAACTATTATTCTTGTACAGACTGTAAAATGTATTATTTTGTACAACTTTATTGAAGAAAAAAAAAACAAAAACAAGAATTAACTTTTAGAAGATCCCTGTGCCTTGATCACGACTGTACGTGTGTAATGAGCTAAAGTGGGTGTCATACTGCGCTGTATAGCTTGGCCAATCCTCCTCCTGATTCCTCACCATCCTCGCTTTTCTCTCCCCCTCGTCTTTCTTTAAAACCGCCCCTTTCTGTATCTTCCCCATCTTGCTCTCTCTGTCCTCGCTTTCCTCTTCAGAGACGACGAAAAAACCATGTGTAGCTTTTG
Source organism: Poeciliopsis retropinna (assembly GCA_010277075.1). Lineage (NCBI taxonomy): Eukaryota > Metazoa > Chordata > Actinopteri > Cyprinodontiformes > Poeciliidae > Poeciliopsis > Poeciliopsis retropinna. The sequence goes on along the minus strand of VMRM01000009.1, from coordinate 7,665,163 downwards.
TAGTTTTTTTGTTTTGTTCTTTTTTTTTTTTTTCCCTGCCCCTCTTTCTCTTCTTCCCACCTCCTCACCCAGTTCTCCCGTTATGATTTAAATGTCTATTTTTGAATCCATATACCCCAAAAAGATAAATATATGAAATGTATATGGGTTTAAAAAAAAGTATTTTATTAGAATCAAATGAACCTTGACAAATTGTACACTTGATAGTGTGCGTATTGCTATAACTTAAATCCTTTCAACTGAAGTTGTGTTCGGGTTTCTTTTGTTTTTCTTTTATTGCAGAGAACAATTTTTTTTTCTTTTCTTTTCTTTTCTTTTTTTTTCCAAAGAATGCACTGGAGGTGACTGATACCCGTTTCACAATACTTAAATGATAAAAAAGAGAGAAAAAAAAAGACAAAATAAATCGGTTTAGTTTGTTTTTGCAAAGCAGAGGCAGCCTGTACAGTTATTGGTTAATCTGTGCCCTCGTCTTTGTTGAATGTACACGTTAAACCTGATTTTACTTTAAGGACAAAGAGCTCTACTAAATAAAATCTTAAGAAATATGGCCTGCGGCTGTAGACAGCTACCGGCCTGTCATTTAACCCAAGAAGCACACTCCACTATTTTCTGCTCTCACCACCTGCATTTGTCATTTCTGCCATTTTGCCTTCATTTTGATCAGTGGGGAGGGATGTTGTAAATCCCTGCCTGGGGAATTGAAGTTTCCCTTTCATTTCCTCTTCAGATACAGAGTCTGTTTATTTCAGTCAGTGTCGATGCAAAGTGCATCTCTGACGGGAGAGCCTCAAGTTGTTCCGCTGGTGGAGTCCGCAAAGAAAAATTCGATTTTCTTGAACCACAGCAGCATAAACCTGTGTAACATATTTCACAACTTTCATATTTTTGAATTAGTTTTATGGGAGAGTGGTGGACAATATTTAGGTGCATCTCAAGAAATTAAAAAATTAAAAGTATATTTATTCCGATAATTCAGTTCAGAAAGTGGAACTATAATAGATGAATTAAACAGGGACATAGTTGGTTTAATCAACTTTCTTTTGATTTGTAGTTTCTGAGAATACTTTTATTTTATGGAAGAATAGACAACTTTCACAAGTCGGGTGAGCAGCAAAAATGCATTGCTCAAGAATCAGAGTATTGTAACTAAGTTTAATCATGGAAAGGTAAGTGGAAGGAAAAAGTGTGGAAGAATAAACGTCAGCTGCTGGAGTCTGTAAGACTACTGAATCAGAGACTTAAGTCGGAAGCTTCCACTTGGACTGAAAACAAGCCAGGATTGTTGTTCAGTGGTTCAAAGTCCTTGTTTTCAGCTGAAAATAAACTTTGTATTTCATCATGGCCCCAGAATCTGGATGGAGAAGAAGAGCAACTTGATATGCAACTGCATATCAAGTTGCTTGATATGCAATGTGAAGTTTCCGCAGGTTGATGATTTTATTGAGGTAAAGGTTGGCACAGCTGTCTACCAGGTAGTGTTATAGTGTTTATGCTTCGTATTTAGTGTTTTCATTGGTTAGAAGTATAAAATGGGATATGTATGCACTATATAATTCTGAGTAGATAATTTGATTTTTGAATTTACTGAAATGAGGTCTAATCTGAGAAAAATCTTTTTTTTTTTTTGGAGACACTAAAAATATGAAAAAGTCAGTTCCTTAAATTTTATAATTTCCAATTAGTTCCAATTTCTTCCAATACATTTGAGTCAAATAGGCAGAGTTACGACCAGTTACATACAGTAGAGTTAAACAAAATTCATGTTGCAAATTATTTGAATTAATGTTTCAGATTGATTAGTGCTTACATCTCCTTTTTTATGCTCAACATCCCGAGTACATTTGGAGGTCCTTTCAACATTTCGAAATACAGCTACACAGAGGGAATTTGGGAGTTGTATGTGATTTAGAAGTTTGCCATTTAAATTTTTGTCTGCTTTTGTGACCCTTAACGTGATGAGGATTTACACAGAGAAATCTGCATAATGTCCCAGCGAAGCGGGTGATTAGATGTGATGTTTAAACTTGAAAAGATGTGGATATTAACTCCTTCTTGGCTCCCCTCACTGTCCCCCGCAAGGCCCTCTTGTATGCCGTATTGCAGCCGATAAACTGCGCTGAGATGCAGTTCATCAACACACTGGACTCAGCCCTCAGCGAATGTAAGGTCCAGTTTTTGTGGAGTTAATCTCAGACATTTACACTGACATTTCTATTACGTCAAGTGTCAGCATTGGCACCTGAGACCAAAATTATACTGTACTTCATGGCAGAATTAGGTTTACAAAAATCTTTTATCACAAGAAAAACAACTATGCATCCCCTAGTAGCAGCCTAATGATACTGACTCACAAGATATTATGAAAATAAACAGACCTTCAGAAAACAAGCAACATAACTTAAGAAGAAACTTTTTTTTTTAAGTCACTACATTTAAAAATTTGTGATTGCTCTGGTCAAAAGTTTATTTGTGTTTTGAAAAACTACAAATTCACTACTACATACAGACATTTCAGGTGAAAGTGCCATTCAGCAAGTCTGAATGGCGCTTTCACCATGCAAAGTGAGCCAGCTTATTTTAAAGATTTCACAATTACATCTAATCCAGTAACATTTTAGTTTTACATAAGTATAATAAAATAAGTCTTTAATGCAGAAATGTTATGATACGGCCTACACATTCATAGGGAAGGCAACCACCACAGGAAGGTAAGTCTCAAAAGGTTATATAGAGAATCTGACTGCAGCAGTACAGAGCTCAAATTATGGCAGGGAAGAAAATTACCTTAATTTTCGTTTTTTTTTGCAATTGTGTTGAGAAAATGCACTTAAAATGATCCAGTTCGCATTTTTTTAAAATGCATCTTCATTGATTTATAAGCATAATTTCTCCCCACACAGGTTACATCTGGAACACTAAAGACATCTTTCATAAAAACAAATTCTTATTTTACCCCAACTATTTTACTCACAACATAGTTTTAGTTAATCAGTTGCTCAACCTTGATGGTTATTTAATGACATATCAAGATTTTGTCACAAAATACGGCAATATAATTCCTATAAACAGGATTTAATACTGTAATTATGCAATGTCTGCTGGATAAGTTATTTTTACTTAAAAGTACAGAAAATGGGGTCAAACAATATATCAAAACTGTTAGAAATTCCAACAGTATTAAAACTTGCACCGTGGCGGCTGTATTGTTCTGTAATATTTGTTTCAATAAAGATTTGAATTAAAAAAAAAACAGCTGACTTCCTGTTAGCGTATCGCCGTGTTACGTCACCACGCTAAGGCTCCTCCTTCCTCTAGTCGCCGCCACCGCTAGCATAGTTAGCTCCACAGCAGCTGTCGGTGGCACTCAGTCAGCAAGCCTATCAGTCTGAGTGATTGTGCTTCTTTTAGAGGACCACTGTGTTATTATCTCCAGGAGCCAGTTGTTTCTCTTTCCTAAGGGTTTTCTGTGATATTACATTGTTGTCCTCGCCGTCACGATAGACAGAAGTCCTGGGACATGGCCAGACAAGAACAAGTCCTGGTGCTAGAGCCGCAACAGGAACTCAAATTCAGAGGTAACGCTAAGGCGGAGGGCAGGGCCGAAGTTAGGCAGCTAGCTCTAGTCGTTAGCCAGTATCTATGTCAGCGGTTAGCCCTTTTATTATGTTGTTTTCACATTGTGTCTTCAAAAGATGACTGAAATGTGTTCTTAGTTGGTGACGGATGAAACAGTTAACCTGTTACCGTTTATTTGCTCCAACTAGCCGGGTAAATTGCTAGCTGTCATTGCAGCGTCAGGACAGGCCGTCCATCCCGTCACTACAATTATCTTATGCGCTTTTTTTAGTTTGCCATTCATTTTCCGATTATGTGAAATACTCTCAAGTTGGTTAATGTGTAGCACAGTTTCTTAAACCGGTTTTGTTGTTAACACTTGCGCACCAAGAAGCGGATATTCTAGCATTTTCTACAGAGTTGGTCATTGCCTAGCCCCATTACCATGCTTATTGCTCAATGACCTAAGCTTGAAAGCCCAGGCTTTATCGTTCACTCTTAATTTCTAAGTAACCCGATTTTCTTCCCTGATTTGCTGCATTTAATCGGGCTTTTTGTGAAATCAGACGTTGCGTCTAATGATCATTGTTTTCCCAGATGATTGGCATTGGGCTCTCCTGTTGCTCTGGAAATTGTTGGACTAGCTTCATTGGATCAGTGTAATGGGGGGTGTGCTCTCTGATTGATTGTTGCAGATCCTTGAATGCTAAAATGAGCCTAGAGAGGACCCACACATATACACACAGTTAGTGATGCTTTGTGTTAACAGTGTGCAGAAAAAGTACATCTCGCTGCAGCAAACAGAAAGGGGCGAGGAAGGACCACTGTCAGTCTCGTACCGTATTTGGAAATGGGACCATTGAACTCCGGAAGTGAAGGGGGCGCTATTTCCTATATTATCCGAGTCTACTGTTTTTATTTTATTTTTTAAATCTATGATATATCTTCATCTTAAGAAGGAGTTACATTCAGCTTGTACTTAAACTTCTCTCTTTTACTTACTTCAGCGGAGCTCACATTTTTAAACAAATTCCGCAGCTTTCTGAGTACTTCTAAATCTGCTCCGTAGTCGCATCTTTTCGGGCCTGATACTGCCTCTAGTGGAGTGGGGTTGGTAACACAACTTTTATATTGTAATTACGTCACTAAACGAGAATACCACAGTATTTTTTATTTACCATTAATTTCGCCATTACTGGCAACGTAAAAGATAAATTATCTTCTAAAACACAATATTTTTCAATTTTCTTCAGGATGTAGAGCTAATTAGGTGACATAAACAATACCTTTACACATTATAAATAATATCTATATGTCTCCATAAATTATAGGAGGAACAAAAGAAATAAGACATGAAAAACAACATGATCAACTATAATAAAAATACCATTTACAATGTATATATAAGAAACATAAGAAATTTAATAACAAATAAATTAATTAGGTTCACAGACGAATCACCAGACACAAGCAATAATTCACATTTTTACTGTGACATGTATATTATTCTGAGACTTTTTGTTGGTAGAGTCTTATGTATATAAAAAAAATATGGTTAAACTATTTAGTCTTCCAAGGTGGAAATTTTTCTTCGACTCTAAACGATAAAATAAAACTCATTCATAGAATCACAATATCAACAATTTGTGCATCGAGTAAAACAATTCGATGCTATAGGTAAATGTTATAATTTAGTTTGGCTAAGAGTAATTATTGCCCTGTCAATAAATCACTTCTAATAGATGTTCTATAGTTACTTGAAAGATTGTAAGTTGCAGCTAATGTGACCAAACCTGCTGAAAAGATGAAAAGTTAAAACTCTTAACAGTTAAAACTTGAGATGAGTTAAAATGTTAAAACTTAACAGTTTCACAAATGGAAATGCTTCTTTGTCTATCTTAAAAGATGAGTCTCTGAAAACAGTTCTTAAAAATATAGCCAGTGTTTTCAGTAAAATCGAGCTGACTGTCCAGGAATGACAGAATTAGCCACAGTTTCAACTGAAATTAAAACCACTTTCAGGTCTTATGTTATTTAATTAGCTCTACTTTCTAAAGGAAATGAAAAGGTATTGTGTTTTGTGAGGGACTTTATCCTTTATGGTTCCAGTAATGCCAGATTTAATAATAAATAATAAAGACGTTGTGCTATTCTGATTTAGTAATGTAATTATATTAATTGTGTTACCAATCCCACGCCACTAGAGGCAGTATCAGGCCCGAAAAGATGCAACTAAGGAGCAGATTTAGAAGTTCACCGAAAGCTATGGAATTTGTTAGAAACTGTGAGCTCTGCTGAAGTAAATAAGAGAGAAGCTCAAATACAGGCTGAGAGTGAAACTCCTTCCTAAAGATGAAGACATGTCACAGATTTCAAAAGAAAAATAAAACCAAGAGACCGCGGATAATATAGGAAATACTGCTCCCTTCACTTCCGGAGTGCAATGGTCCCGTTTCTAAACAAGGTATGTGACTGACAGTGGTCCGCCCCGCCCCTTTCTGTTTGCTGCAGCGAGGTCCTTCTCGTGCAGAAAGCAGAGTCAGGTTGTTTGCACCAGATGACCTGAAGTTTTAAACAAGAGTTATGAAGCAGAAGCAGACTTTAAAGGCCAAGAGAAAGCAGAAGGTGTTTGATTAGCTCCATGCTTGTTTTTTGCTGCGTTCAATTTGCAACTAAAGGTGGGGCATTAAAAATAAATATTAAAGATGCTTCTGTTTTGGCTTTATTACTAAAGTTTTATTTCGTTTTTTTTCCTCCTCATACCAATGTCTTTTTTGTCAATAATAATGCAACTTGAATAAAAAATGTGCTGCAGTTTCTTTAATATTTGTTGTAGCTCCAAATAAACTGAAAACAAAGTTGTTTTACTAGATCCTTCTCATCTTTGTGTCAAACTGTGTTTCCATGTCTTATTTGTTACATTACATTCTGCTGATGCATTTATATATTGAAAATGTTGGAGTTCTCTGTGTCAATAGATGGATAGAGAAAAATCTAATTTCTCATATCTTGCTGATTTCCTTTTCTAGCAAAAGGATCGGTCTCTTTGAGAAAGAATAGCTATAAGTTAATGGACATTCAAATTCTATTTTCTTTATTGTTTACATTAAGTTTTCCACAATAGTGAAAATCCAACTTTTATATTTCAGTGACATTTGACACACACATACTCTCAAGTCACCAAGTTTAGTTTTTTTTTTTTTTCTTTTTTCTCTCCCCCCTGCAGGCCCATTTACAGATGTTGTCACCGCCACGCTGAAGCTCACTAACCCCACAGACAGAAATGTCTGTTTCAAAGTTAAGACAACTGCACCTCGCAGATACTGTGTGCGTCCAAACAGCGGCATCATCGACGCTGGAACCTCCATAAATGTTTCTGGTTTGTAAACATATTTGGTTGAATTTTTCATTTACGTGGAAAAATTGTGCCAACGCCTCATACTAGTAACAAGTTTTAACGTTCTGAATCGAGCTTTAACCTGATTTGGAGCGCAACATTTGCTATATAAAGAAACATTTGATTCTTCTGAGAGAACAAAATGTTGTATTTATTGATTATTTCATCCTGCAACAGTACTAAAAATATCTATATTGGTTCTACCTAATGTGCAAAGGTATAAGAATAGGCACTAGCACAATACAACTTTTATGTTGAAGTCTTGAATGATAAATCCGTTTTTGTCAGCAACCTTTTATTACATAATATGGGAGAGCTCATCAGGAAGTATAAAGGTCTTAATCCATTTTTATTTTAATATTTTTTATGATCTTCTGAATATGGTTTCAGGTTTTCTGAGTGTTTCTCAAAGCTGTTGCTGTTTTTTACTGTGATTGCTTTTTCTCTCAGCTTCATTTCATCACGTTAAAAGTTATAGTGTTTGTGTGTGTTTTAAACAGCTTAACTCAAACCTATGAATTACTCAGATATAAAGCCTCCTAAAGCTAATGGATAAACCAGGGTTATATTATCTATGTGTAATATATAAAAAAAGAAACAATTTTTAATGTATTTTGTAGACACCTTCTTGCTATAAAGATGAAGTTTCCTCCAAACTCTTTTAACTCTATAAAAGGCTAGACCACTTTAATGCAAATTATATATTTTTAGATCAACAAGATGATTACAAATGGCTAAAAAAATAGAAAGTACAAGTTAGGTTATTTTTTTTATTATTGTTTTTTGGGCTTTCATTTGTGTTTCTTTTCTCTTCTGTTAAGCCCATGTTTCTACTGTCCTCAAGTTGTCCTCTTCCTGTTAGATTTAGGGTCTGTTATTGTAAAAGTCTATCTACACAGTGGTGTAGATTTCAAAATGTTTCCTTATGAGGCATCTATATATTTCCAAGCTGTAGAATATGAGCAGTTTTGATTGTATTTCATCATCTCCTCTGCTCCACAGTCATGCTGCAGCCGTTTGAGTACGACCCCAACGAGAAGAGTAAGCATAAATTCATGGTGCAGTCCATTCTGGCTCCCAGAGACATGACCGACATGGAAGGAGTGGTGAGTATTAAGCTGGAAGGTGATTCATAAACCCAAAGATGAATTTAATCGTTGCTCTGTCTCTTTCTGTCTGTACATTCATCTGAAATAAAAACGTGCAGAAATATAGCTCCGTTGATGTTATTTAAAGTTGAGGACAACCGTTTAGCTGCTGCAGCATTAAAGAAGTATGACTGAACGACAAGTGAATCCTGTTTTTTTTGTGTTCGCAGTGGAAGGAGGCCAAACCTGAGGAGCTGATGGACTCAAAGTTAAGATGTACATTTGAGATGCCTCTAGAAAATGACAAAACTGTAAGTATAAGTTAGTTGGTTTTTTTTCCCACATTCATATGTTTTTGCTCGCCACTGCATACATTTCTTTGAGATACAGATAAGTGTCATTTTTGTCATTCACACGATACTAAGAGAAACGGGTGTTTCTCTAATGAGTCCAACAATAAATGTCACATGTTAGTGAAATAGATTTTTGTCATGTTTTCAGTATTGTTCCAGTGTCCCGAGTCATTCATTACATGATGTTTGTATTCATACACGTCTTGTGCCTGGATCTCACTCCCCGCCGCGTCGGCATGTTTTCTTTTTTTTCCTTATTCCACTTTCCCTTCTTCCTCCCTCACCGCCATTCCACCCAGCCGCCCCCACCCGTTCTCTCTCCACAGCATGAGAGTGAAAGCATCAAACCTGTGTCTTCCTCTACCTCTGTTAAGACTGAGCACTCTGCGCTGCCCAAGTCATCCAGCGCCTCCCTGGATGACGGGGAGGTGAAGAAGATCATGGAGGAGTGCAGGCAGCTGCAGAGGGAGGTGCAGAGGCTACGAGAAGAAAACAAACAGATCCGGGTGAGACGCGCTGAAACGGTGGCTTCAACAGTTTCAGGCCGATTCCCTCCTCTCTCCCTTTAAGGAAAATATATTTATCAGCCTTGGCAAGGCTAAAGTAAATATTTGGTAAAGTTTAATTTAGAAATTAGAGGAAAATGCATATTTACACAATAAATATCAATGAGAGTATAGGGGGAAATAATGGTATTTTGTGATTTTAATCCCTATTCGATTGTCTAAATGTTAAGTCCTTCATTATTGGTCTTCTCCCTTCAAGTCCTCCGTTCCTTCCTTGTTTCATTCCTACATTTTTTTATTCATTCTTTTCTTCCTATTGTATTTTCTTCTACTCTTCCTTTCTTCAGTGCTTCCAAGTAAGCTTGTGTGTTTCTTCTTTGCTTCAGGAGGACGACGGTGTGCGGAAGAGAAAGATTACACCGATGGCTCCTTCTCACTCCAATACCATGGATAGCATGGTCATGACGAAGGATGAAGGCTTGAGCACCCGCGTCCTCGCATTGTGCTTGCTCTTCTTTGTGATTGGAGCCATCATTGGCAAGCTGGTCCTTTAGAGACACAGACTGAGCACAGTGACGGACGGATGCAGGAACGAAGGGACGGACAGCGTGTCTTAAAGGGCACGTACCAATGACGGCCACCGGGATGTCTTCTGGGTTTATGTTGATCTGTTTGCTTGTTTTCTTAACATTTAAAGCTACTAGCCAGGGGTTTATCTTCCTTCAACAACAACTGTGCAATGATGATAAAACACAGCTGAGGAAAAACAAAAAAATGTATAATTTTCCACTGCTGGACTTCACAATTTATGTATTTTTATTTTTTATTTTTTAACAGTGCGACTGACGTAACATCAGGCAATAAGGGTTGACGTTGGAGCCGCTGACTTTAGTGAATGCTGTGGTGATTGGGCAACACTTAGCAGGTTTTAGGTGTAAATTCAGACCCATAGTACCCTTCTCCCTGAGGAATACAAACAAGACAAGAAAACTAAATTGAAGGTTAGACTGGGGAAGACTGAGTGTCCATGATTCCCATGATGGACGCTGCTGTTGATAGCGATCCATTGATTGCCTTTAGAGGTTAGTGGCGGTTAATGCTGCTTAATTGGTACGGATCTATTTATATTGTTCACATTTTTCCAATCGATTGTTTTCAGTGCATGTCAGCCATTCGTAAAATGAATCAATGCCTCAACTAGTATCACATGCTGTGGCAGAGCATGCAGTATCTGAAAACACATGCCAACCCAACATAGTTTACGACAAATAAACTCGCATAAGCTCTTAGCTGGCTGTAATTTAATTTTATTTTTTATTCCCTTCTTCCCTCTGCTGTTCATTGAAATTATGGTGTTAGGCTGCACTTTAACAATCACAATGGGACTAACTAGTAGAACCCGGCTGATTATTATCTGTCTTCCTGGTGATTCATCTCGACGGTACTCACCGTGATGTTTGCATTCAATTCAATAGCTAACTTTCTCCCAGCTTCTGAAGAATCAAAATGAATTTGGCGGCTACCCAGTTCTGGTGGTAAAATCCTTACTGGTTAAGCTCAGCCTGGGTTTGTTTTCCGCACCTCTCTGCAACAGCTCTTTACTGCGACTTCAGCAGGAGAGGTGGACAATGAAACAATTCTGTAAATCGGCAATTGTACTTGAATTCTGTTTAAGTTCTAATTTCCTAACAAAATGCGGTAGCCCTACCACATATTTGTTTTTGTTGGGGGTTTTTAAGGTATTTGGCTCAAAAGTATTTCTAATCCCCGATCAGTCATCCCCCTGTGTGTGTTTGTCTCCAAACATCTTAAAGTTCTGCAGTGAAATGCAAGTAACCACATCTGGGCCTCGTTTCAGAAAGCAGGGGAAGTGAAAAGCTTGATGAAGTTCTGGAGTGACCTTGAGCAAATCCTGGGTTTTTGATTTCAGAAAGCCAGATAGGCGTTATCCCAAGACAACTTGCCACCGCAGCTTCTTGAAGCAACCCCGCTCAATATTGGCATTAATTATTCATATTATCTGTCCGAAATGTTACTGTAGCATCTGTTAATATATAGCAGAAGTCACCTAGGAGAGATTACTAATTGAAGAGGTGCGTCTCTTCACCTATCAGATGACACAGGAGTTCAGTCCCTGGCAGGGCCGCTTGATAAAACAAACTTTTTCTCTTTTGTGCCATTGGTATCAATAAAGGTTCAAGACAAATTTTATGTTTTATAAAGAAGCTTTTTAGACAAGAGCTCTCCCACTACCGGACTGTAGATCATTGCGACTTGAACATTTATAAGTTGCTCACTATCTGAAAACCATGTGCAGCCCAGGTGAGTGAGGTTCTCACAAGACAAAGAACTGTGTGAGCTTATCTTCATATAAGGGACACGAGCCCACAAAAACCCTCTGGAGGGAAAAAAAAAAGAATATTCTCTGCTGAACCTCACACATTGACTCTCTGCCCACTAACTTATGCAAATTTTGCAACAGCATTGGCATTTATTTTTTTAAACGTTTTTATATTCTCTCTTTACTGTCAGTAAAACTTCTGATTCTGTTGGTGAGAAATGCAGACTTTCAGGATAGTTTTTCTCTCCCGTTGCCATGGGCAATCGCGTTATTTGCCTTCCGTTGATGAGGTCTCCGTCGTTTGGCTTAACTCAGGGGTAACTTGACTCAGAATTGAGTTGCCTAGCCGATATCTTCTGTTCCGAAACCGAAAATCCAGAGTATCACCGATCTGGGCAGGTTTATTCAGAGTACCTTCCTTCTGCTCAGGGTTCGTTAACCCTGCTTTCTGAATCGGGGCCCTCAAGGATAAATTTGTTTCAAACTAGACGAAAATCACAAAGGGATGCATTCCAACCAAGTAACTTCTGCCTGTTGTGATGCCCCCTTCAGAGGAAGAGTTTTATCATACATGATCTCCAAATGATTAGAAAGAACAACATTATTGGTGACAAACTATAAAGTTTGTATCTAAGGGGAGTTAAGTGTAGAAGGTAAACAAAGGAAGGCAGGCCCGCTTAAACCACAAGGCTCAGCGTTTTTTGTCGCAGGCTTTACTTTTTTTCTTTCTTTTTGATTATTTTTTTTGATTTCCTGCTTTTCATCTTTTCTCTCCGTCCATCTCTGCTTCCTAAAGGACCTTCCCAATCTTGCAGCGGTGTGTGGAAGTGGCTTCACGCTGGCTGAATGTTTAAAGTCAGCCAGCGTGACTTTAAACATTGTCACGCCAGTGAGAAACTTCTGAAAGTTTCTCACTGGCGTGTCTTTACCTCCATTATCGGGTCTCTTCCACTTGTTATTGATGATCTGACAGGACAGAAGAACAAAATTAATCATTGAAAGACTTTTTGTTCTCTTTCCTGAATGCAAACTTTGTGTCTTGTCTTCTAAAGAGTGAAGTGAAAAATGATATATATAAATATAAATATGTATACTGTATGTATGAGCCAGTAAAAGCTGTGTGTGTGTGTGTGGATGTTTTAATGTGATGGGGCTGCAAAGAGTTCCCTGTTTGTCACAGAAAATGGGGAATGTTCATTGAAAACAAACAAAAAAAGATTACATTTATTAATCATGTTGCTCTCTGTCCAGACCAAGAAATCTGCTCAATCGAATTAAATCTTTGGGCCACTAATAAAGTTATCACTTAATAAAGGATTGTGATGATTAACTTAAGATGCATGGTGATCTATTTAAAAAATACATAAAAATTAGAATCAGCTCTGAAACAGTTTCAATCCACAGCAGGTCCTGCAGACTCAGCTGATGCACTTCCAGGAAATCCAGAGTTAAGAAAATCAGTGTTGTCCACCTTTGCTTTGTTTGTTGTGTTGTTATAAAAGTTATTTTATGATCTTCAAATATACTGCAGCCTGCATGAAATAGCCTGAATTACGATTGCTGTTTTATAGTTATTTATTAAGTTTGGAAATTCAAGCAAGGCCTGTGTTTTCAAAAGGGACCAGTTTAGTCTTGGGGTTTTATCGGTTGAACTGTTTTATTTTGTTCATCTCCTTGTTTCTGTTTCCCACCCGGCTCCTGTCGGTGGTAACCGCTGCTTCATGTCGACCATCATGCACTCTCTTTATAAATCAGTTCTGTTTCAGGAAAAATAGAGAGAAATGTGTTTCCTTTTCTTTTTTTTATGTTTAAAAGATGGAGGTGCTGCGATATTTGGGGCGTGGCCATCTGTGGGGACTGACCTGTTAATACACACTACATTAAAGGAAATGATAATAAAAGGTATTTGCGCTTTAGACCACTCCTGCATTGGTGCAGTCACAGCAGTGTAATCACACAGTCATCGGATACTCTTTTGTATGTACATATAAATACTCAAAACATGTAGTAAAGCAAGAAAAGAACTGAAGAGCCACCATGGATCATGTAGCGTCATAATAAAATACAGTACATAAACTCCCCTCATCGCCAGCTGGTTCTTTTTTGTGTAAGTGTGTTTATCCTAATGGACTGTGGATTCCAGTCTGTGTGTGAAGTCATAAATTTAAACTTTGTCAAAAATGGGTCGTAAACTTAGTGCTTTAAAACATTTTGCCCACTTACAGAAACTGGATTGTTTTCTCTCATACAAATGTTTCAGATCTTGAAACAACTGATGACCTGAGTAAATACAGATATTAAGTTATTAATTAATTTAGGGGAAAGGAGCTACGCATACCAACCTGGCTCTGTGTGTGTGACAGAAGTAATTACCTAATGAAAGGAATTCTCAGAACTGATTTTTCCAACCTTGATGGCAAAAGCTGCTATGTTTTTGGCAGCACTGCGGAAGAACTCCCCAGTCCTTCATTTTGTTTTTAGTTCAGCCAATCAGACTTGCAAGTGTTTTTGGATCACTATTCTGTTGCATAACTCCGGTTTGCTTGCACTGAAGCGATAATGTTCTCATTCAGGATTTTCTGCATTCTGCTTGAGCAGAATTTGTGGTTCCATCCCACACAACAAATCATCCAGCCTCTGAAGCAGAAAGACAGCCCCAGATTGTCACTCGACTCTACTGTGCTTGGCAGCATAATGTTCTTTTTTATGAGCTGCTATGTTAATTTTGTATAACAGAATGCACACCTTTCAAAATGTTCCCCTTTTTGCTTTTCATGGAGTACTTTCTCTATTATCTTGGAGATCATAAATATATTTTTTTATATATATATTCTTTTTGTTCTCTGGTCAGCAATGGTTTGGGTTTGGGAAATCTCCCTTGGAGGCCAATTTTTTTGTCTGGTGAATCAGAAATACTGACCTTAATGAAGAAAAACGAAGTTCTTCACATGCTTCGGTCATTGATGCGATCTTGGTTTGATTTTGGTCGACCAGTAACTTTCTGGGAAGATTTGCTGTTTCCTTCTGACATCCTGTCACAAGCTTGAAAGATCCTACCATCACAGACGTTTTTATATTTCTTGAATTGTTCCACAGTTTGCAATAACAGAGATCCATAGCTCAGGTGGGTCAACAAAACAACTAATAATGTGCATGGCATACTTCTGTCCTTTATTTTTTTTCAAAAATTGGTAAGAAGAAAAATACTGTCAAAAGAAAAGCACGTAAATGTTTATAGTTTGTCACAAGCCAACTCAAAAGGCATTCTAGGGATGTGAAACTGAAATGAATGCTGTTGGTCTTCATGAATCCTGACCATGCCAGGATCCCAGCTCAATGAGAAGCTGGTGACAAAATGATGGATAGAGTTAAATATGACCAATGTTGGAAGAAAAGCTGTTAGAAGCTGAAATAAACCAACAACAGAAGCAATGGTTTACCTTTTGGCAATGATAGAAATCCTAAACAAACAACCACAGTTATAATGACACAGATGAAACCAAGTTCATGTGTTAGAATGGTCCAGTCACAGTCTGAATATGAATTTGCATAGGAATAGACGTTCACACATGCTATCAAACCAATATAGACGTACAAAGCTGTTTAACATGTATCTTTTTTTTAATAATAATGCTGTACTTAAATCTCTCATACAGCATCCCAATTAAGCTTATATCTATGTTGTCTTGTAGATGTATGTATTATGCTAATTTATATAAAGATATATTTTCTTTTCATTTAAACTTTTTATTTATTTATTTATTTATTTTTTCACGAGAGTGACATTGTGTCTTCTCCGCATAAAATATTTAATGTGAATAAACGTTTAATTTCACTTTTCTGCTGTCAATGCGTTTTCAAGGTACCCTGTGTACCTTTTTGTCTGTTCAGCAGTTGCGGCAATTATCCAGCAGAGGGCGAAAGAGAGCCCAGAGGCGACGCCCACTACTGTTGTCTAGCAACAGACGTCATCGGGCCTTATCCAGGAAGTGGAAAAACATCAACAATCCTTCCAGGTTGGGCGAAGTGTCGGGGTTGGTTTTAGCGAGGTGGCCTTTCAAGAGCCTGGGTTTCTCCTGCGCTCTGCTTTCTTTAGCCATTTTTACAGCGAGGGTCCAGTAGCAGCCCAGATATGTCGTTGTTCGGCAAGATATTTGGAGGAGGCGGAAAAGGGGGAAAGGGACCGAGCGCACAGGAGGCGATCCAGAAACTCCGCGAGACGGAGGAGATGCTAACGAAGAAACAGGAATTTCTGGAGAAAAAGATCGAGCAGGAGCTGCAGATCGCCAAGAAAAACGGCACAAAAAACAAGAGAGGTGAGACAATAGTGTTATTTCAGTCTGCTATCTGTCTTCTCGAGGTGAAATATCAGGTCAACCAACACAAGTCAAACGTTAGCCAGCACGTTAGCATTATTGGCTAACTTTACGTCGCCATCGTAAATGTTGGCTGGCTTTATTTTCTGAGGTCGACACCCAGGAAAGATGCTTAAATGACAGGCTAGCATTTTTTTATTTATTTATGTTGAGTTCATCATTTTTTCCACTTAACATCCATGTGGCTATGTGAGTGGCTATTTAAAATCCGGAAAAAATGGTCAAAGGTGTTCCTTATAGATTGCCCATCATAACGTGAAATCTGAGGTCAAAGGTTGAGATCTATCAGGGAGCTGGGTGTGTTTCCACCGGATCAACACCACCACCTTCTACGTACACTGTTATAAAGGCCCTCTAATTTTATTTTGACATAAGTAACCTTGAAAGTATCTGAAAGCAAGGACAAAAATCTGACTATTGAAAATAATAATCATGGCAATATTGTGTAACATTAAGTCACACTTGTGTCAAAGATTTTTAGCAACAGAAACACACGTGCTTTCATGTCAGTCTTATTATAGTATTATCATTATTATTATTATTGGTTTGTTTATAGGTTTTAGGACCTCTTGGACCAGTTAGATGCACTGGCTTCATGCAAGCTCTGAAAAAACTTAAACAAAAAACTTTTACCATCATCTTCAAGATTTACATTTGGTCATGATCGTGCTGTCACACCTCAATTTTTCCCTTTGCTAGACAATAAATGCTGTTTCTACTCTATTCTAAAATGTAAATATACTTTGGAAATGAACAACTTACCCCTTTTTAAGTATTCAGATGTTTGTATCTAATCGGAATCAGATTTTTATTTAACTAACAAGTGCATTAAATAACATCCTGCTGGTTAGTACAACCAATCAAAGGTTTTAGTTTTAGTGCATTAATTAAACTGGGATAAACTAAGTTTTTTCAGCATTCTATCTGCACATCACTGATCAAAGTTTTTCCAGTTAAAACGGACTGATTCTAATATCTGGCTGACGGATATTAGAATTCATCAAGCTGAATTCAAGATGATTGTTAAACGAAAGCTCACATTTGGGAGAAATGTATAATAGAAACAGCACAGTTGTTCATCCTGATGTTTCTACCTGACAATAGGAGGAGCTGTAGCTGGTTCACATTTGTTCTGAGTGAAATAAAAGGGTTCCTGCGCCGGCCGGCTTGAATACTTTCGGTGCTTGGCCTCGATTGTAATCATTTCCTGGTCCGGCTCAACAAAGGTTGACACAATGACTCAGCCCAGGATGACGTACAGGTGTTGTAATGCCTGAGCCCAGAGGCAGGCATATGAAGTGACAACTTCATATTTTCCTGTTTGTCCTTTTTATGACTCCGGGCTAAACATAGGAACATCCTATATTTTTAGATTCTGATTCATTTAGGTTCTAGTAATCCTAAGAGTTTGGGTCAGAAAGCAGGCTATAGAGCATCACCTGTAGGAACCGACTGGTATTACTATCTTGAATGAAAACACCAGTTTGTATGATTAAAACAACGATGTGTAACATGATGATTTAACATTTATTATCTAGATTTTAAAACCTGCACTGGAACTGAACTCTACCATAACAAAAAATCCTGTCAATAGTGGTGAACAAAGAATGTCTAATCTATAAAGTGTCAGGTGAGGTTATCGTCACAATGACAGTTACTGAGGTTTCATGTGTTGTTGACTCACCTTATCATCTAAAATAATGACTGCGCATGATGTTGAACACTAGCAAAAGAAGAATACAAACTGACACTAAAACTGACCTCAGTCCATGTATTAAAGTAAAATGCACCCATCGTGGTAAGTACAAGATGTACTTCCCGTACTTTGAGGAAAATCCACAAAAGAAGAAAAGCCAGTGAGAACTAATCTGTAACCAGATGAAGGAAAATCTTTCATTAAGTACATGTGTGTGTTGACAGGAAGAGATTAAGTTTTTTTGTTTTTTTTTTATGGTACTTTTCCATGAAGTCTAAAGTAGAAGCTGACTTTAGTTTCACTACACAAATATCTCTCTCAATTTCTTCAAGATGTCCTTTATATTCTAATTAGGTGCATTTGGCTTCAGCTAAAGCTTTGGTAGATGTGTCGTTTTTTTTTATTGATAGACCAGATACAGTGTCCACTGATAAGCCCACAATCAGAAAATAATAATACCAGAATGGCATGTAGAGGTACTGAGCCCAATTTATAGATAATGGCCATTTCTTGTTTGAATACTGCGAATAGAGGCCACTAAAACGACGTTCTAAAACGTTCTAAAACAACATTATTTTTTAAGTATATTTCACACTGGAAATATTAAAAAAGGTCAACATTTCAATACATTTATTACATGTGGAAACACCCATATTTAGACAAAACTGTCTTCTAAAGGAAATTTATACTTTGCACAATATTAAATCACAGCATCTGGAAACATTTAGTCAGTAATCTGGACGTAGATCTAATGTGGCGAAATAAAGACCTATATGTCTGTAGCTCTTGCCAAAATCAGAAAAGACAAGAGAGCATCCCAGTCAAGGAAGGTAGATCATGACTTGCTCTTGATAAATCAGAAGTTGCTTCTATTTACAGTCAGAACACGCATAAAGAAGTTCATAACAAGTAGAGGTGTGACAAGCATTGATGGGAATAAAAACTCACTTTTGAACAGATCCTTAGCACAGATAGCAATAATTTGTCACAAATTTGCCAGAATTGGAAAGAAGCTATTGATATAAAAAAAAAGAAAAAAAAAAAAAACAGAAGCCCAATCAGCAGCTGCTTCATAAAAAAATTTAAAAAATGCCTTTTTAGGTTGTCGGGGTAAAACTTCTCTGGGAATAAATGATTCCTGATTCTACCACCTGAGAAGTGGTTGTGTATCCGTGTGTGTGTGCGCCTCTGCCGATCCTGACGCCTCTTTGTGCTCTGGTTGCCCTCAGCGGCGCTGCAGGCTTTGAAAAGAAAGAAGCGGTACGAGAAGCAGCTGGCCCAGATTGACGGCACGCTGTCGACCATCGAGTTCCAGAGGGAGGCGCTGGAAAACGCCAACACCAACACGGAAGTGCTCAAAAACATGGGCTTCGCCGCCAAGGCCATGAAGTCTGCCCATGAAAACATGTAAGAGAAAATGCAGCGATTCATGGCCTCATTAATGAATTATTTGTGAGATAAAATGAGATGAGTTGTTATTGTTATTCCCACTAAATCAACATTTTATTTTGTGGTTTGTTTCTGTTTTTTTTTTTTCTTTTACCTTTTTGTGAACGGACCTTCTTTTCTTGTCGTCGCATCAGGGACATCGACAAGGTGGACGATCTGATGCAGGACATTACCGAGCAGCAGGAGCTGGCTCAGGAAATCTCCGACGCCATTTCTAAACCCGTTGGGTTCGGAGAGGAGTTTGACGAGGTGAGTTGGTTCATCCGGTGAAGCAGAACTCAGAGGGACCCGTTTCACCAGCCAACACGGCGCCGAACGGAGTTGAACCCTGTTTTTTGTGGCGTTGCTCTGTCTCGGTTTGGCCCTGAATCTAAATGCGCTTATTCATAGAGTAATTGAACGTAGCTGAAGGTATTCAGTCACCAGGATGCTCTGAATGAGTCCTTTTCAGTGGGCTGATCTGAAGAATCCTGATTCAGGATTTTCATTCTAGATTTCCCTGTTTTAGAGCCACATTTAATCTCAGTTTGATTTTCTGTCTTTTGAAACACTGCCTTTGCGCACACTTTCACCCTTTTTCCGTGTTTGATTTAACTTTTTAATAAAATCTCATGCATCTTGGCGGCATACAGCATTGGTTTTAATCTTTGTTGTTCATCCCGCTTGTAAGGATGAGCTGCTGGCGGAGCTGGACGAGCTGGAACAGGAAGAGCTGGACAAAAACCTGCTGGAGATTGGTGGACCGGAGAACGTGCCCCTCCCCAATGTGCCTTCTACTTCATTACCTTCTAAACCTGGTGAGGCTTCTTTTATTTAATCCTTAGTTTAATAGGGTTATGATTCAGACTCGTTTGTCCGGCTCCAAATCTAGAAAGGAAACAGTTTCTGCTCGTCTGATGTCTCCCGTCGTTTATCATTGCACTGGATTTTATTTAGGGGTGTCAGCTAAAGGGGGGATGACTACATGTACCCTTTTCAAATATTCAAAAGCCATTGCACGACTCATCATTGTTCTTACGCATTAAAATCCCAATGGCAGGATAAAATGCTGATTCCAATGGAAAAAGTCTGGAAAGAATTGAAAACTTTCAGAAACCATGCAGAATTGTTGCAATCATGTCTCAAGCTGTGACTTTGAACAATAGGTCTGGTCTTCATATGCCTAATTTTTATTTTTGTATTTTATTTTACCTCGTAGCCAAGAAAGAAGAAGACGAGGACGACATGGAGGACCTGCAGCGCTGGGCAGAGATGGTGTAAACGCAGCATCCCGTCACATCGAACCTGCGTCTGATTGGTGGGGGAAGAGGAAGGAACAACAAGGAATTGGATAGAATGAACTGATCGGATGTTGAGTGTTTTCTGTGTGTCTGAGGAGAGTTGACATTGTGTAACACTACAATTAAGCAACAATGCTGTACTTTTTTTCCCCCTCTCTTCTCTTTTCTCTTTTTTTTCTTATTATTATTTTGGCCCCTAAAGGAGCGTGAAAACCCGGGGCCACTTGGTTCCTACTGAGCAGGTCGAACCTCAGTGTCACCTAGTTGTTTTTACCCTTGATTTAAGAAACAACAACAAAAAAAAACCTTAACTGTCCCGTAACCAGGAGGAGCCATTTCATTGAAAGCAGCGCCAAGATGTTCAGAACATCTCAGGCCAATCGGAGAATTTTAACAGAAACTCAATCCATAAAGACCTTGTTCCAACGTTTGCATTTGTGTTGCTCACTCCCTGATTATTTTTTGTTTCCTTCACTTCCTTTGCTTTGTTTTGGGTTTTTTTTTTATAATTATTATTATTACTCCTAAACTAGAGGCATGCAGTGGGCGAGGATTCTCCTGAATCTGCGTGTGTGTGTGTTTGCAAGAACCGTAACCTCTTTATTTTGTCTGAAGCTGCGGGGCTCTGACCCTCCTCTTTACCTCCTGTCATCGTTTTTAGCCCCAGAAGGCGTCCTCGCCAGTGGTTCTCGTTATTTGGTGTAAATATCTCAAATGTATCTCTTTTTCATCTACTGTGTCGAGAGGTTTCGGCTAAGGTCGTGTGAAGCATGCAGAGAGAAGGGAAGTCACGATACAGATCACACCGCACGGCTTGAGACGAGAGATGTTTAACCTAACACCTTTCATCCTGCTCTGTCTGTCTTTGTCCTTCTCATAAGGGTTTTGTTTCAAATTGTATATTGTTAAAAAAATAATAATAATAGTTATAATAAACTATTGTCACACATTATTGGTTGCATCAAAATGGAAGTTCTAATTAGTCGATCCACAACATCGGCATTTTGAAGTTTAAAGGAATCATTTTTTTAAGTCGCGACTTACTTTTTTTTTTTTTTTTTCTTTCTTTTTTTTTTTTTTTTTACATAAGAATTTCAAAAAAACAAGGACAGATGAGGAAGCATGTTTGCATTTCTATGTTTTATTTATCCAGATGAGAATATTATTTGCAGAATCATTAAGAAGTTTACAATTCCTTCACTGTTGTGGAAGATCAAACTCTATCAATTGTCACAGTCATCTAATACCTAAGACAGAGAAGAAATAAATCTCTCCGGTTGCAGAATATGGCTAAATAAGCACCACTGATTATTCACACACACATTTATATAAATCAGTGGTAAGCTTGGGATTAATTCCCTAGCCCAGTGGCAATATGTGCATAGCAGGAGGAAGTTGGAATCAAACCTGAAACTTTCCAGTTGTAAGGCTACATCTCTTCCCACTGTTGCCCTTTTTTTGCCTGTCATTTTGAAGCTTGAATAAAGGAATGTTTCCGCCCACGTGGGGCAACCAGTGGTCAACTCTGTGCGAACCTGAAAATACCTAAAGATTGTCAAAGTGCAAGAAAAGTCTAAAATCAACCTCTTGTACAAGTACCAATAATATTTCAGGGTTTACCTGAACTTAAGTCATTTTGTTTTTGGTGTTTAAAATTATTGCACATAGTTTGTTCCTGGCTAACTGAATTAATGCCTCTTTAATGGAAAATCACTTATACAATTACTTTAAAGCATTTCATGATTCATGGTTTCAAAAAGAAATCATCAGTTTAATGGCTTCTCTGGAACTTTTTGACCCCAGTTACTGATTTTATGCCATAATTTATTGCTTTTAATAAGTGCCATATGTTCCCCACACCTGTGCCGGCACTCCGTTAACAAATTTGTACTATTGGATCCTGTTTGGGAAATTAGAGAGAAGAAGTATTTCTACACAGTAACAGAAATTAACTTAATTTTAGTTTTTACTGTTGACCAGATCACCACCGCATTTTTTATGTCAAACTTAGGGCCGAATTTACAAAGTTGTGGGTCTCGGGGTTTGAGCCAGTTATGATGCCCGATATTGCTTATATTCATAAAAATGCCAATATAATACAATTCACATGATTTGGGCCTATGAGTTTTATATGAAGAACAATGTTTGCAAAGCAAACATTTAAAAATAAGAAAAATAAAAAAAAATTCTCTTCCATCTGTTGATCTCCTGCTCCACAGGCAGAGTGGTGCAGCGTCTGCAGAGTGAAGCAGGCGCTGCACCGGTTTGTTGTGGTGAAGAGAGAGCTGAGTATGATCATGAGCTTTGGGTCTTTTCCCAGTAGGGTGTCTGGGCTCTCCCTTAAAGATAGGGTGAGGAGCTCATTCCTCCAGGAGGGACTCAGAGTAGAGCCGCTGCCCCTTCATGTCAAGAGGAGCCAATTGAAGTGGCTCGGGCATCTGGTCAGGATGCCTCCTTGATGCCTCTGTGGTGAGGGGTTCCGGGCATGTCCCACTGGGGAGGAGGCCCTGGGGAAGGCCCAGGACACGCTGGAGGGACTCCCTTCTTGGGCTGCTGACCCCGTGATCCGACCCAGACAAGTCCGGGATGGATGGATGGATGGGCTGATTTTTTATTTTTTTTGTATGAACTGATGGACAGATGCATACACAAAGTAATTGACTGGAAATGCCAATATTCTCCTCAGGGCAACGGAAGATAAATCCGTCCATCCGTCCATAAATCCATTTATCTTTTTTACACATAGCTCTGCTGACCCGAAAACAATCTAATCCTAAACACAAACAGCAATGCGGTGTAACGTTTTGATCTTGAACGCTCCTCTCTCTCTTGGCGTGACGTCAGGGTTTGGCGACTTCGCACATGCGCACCGACGCCCAGCGCTGATGCAAGAAATATCCCTGAGCAGACGTGTGGAAGTGATCGAGGGATAAGAAAAGTTGACTACATTTTCTGTCGTTCAGACCGCAAACATGTCGGGAGACGAGGTGAGAGAGCCCAGGCCACTCGGTCTTCAGTCAGTGTCGGTGCGGGAGCTTCGCAGGAATCAGATGGTTGATTTATCGGCCCTTATCGATGACTTTGGGCCTCGGCAGTGTTGCTCCCCTCCCTGTCCGCGGCAGCTCACACATGGCTTGTGCAAACTGGACTAGCAGAGGGCCGACTAGTCGGACTCATGTTCACCTTTTTTAAAAAAAAGAAAAAGCGAAATACGCCGCTGCGCTGGGGTTTATTTACTGAGTGGGCGACTACAATGAATTATAGCTAACGGGTCCGCCGTGTCGTTGCCGTTGTGTCGCTCAAACTGAGCGGGTAAAGAAGCTAGCTAAGCAGAAGCGGTGCTGCTAGCCGTTCAGTTCTAACAGCCACACAGATTTAGCTCAGTTTGACTCGACGAAAACAAACTAAATCAACGGACCAGTTGTTAATCCACTGAGTCAAAACTGAGTCAATAACATGTTGCCTTTACATTCTTGCTTAACGCTTTCTTGTTGCCTTTAGCTCTGGATTGCGACACAATCTTAAAACTTTTACGGATTCGTTTGTCGTCCATCCCTCTGGCGGCTCGTCCACCTTTTTATTCATCTCCCCATCTGTTCATCATTTATTTTCTATTCCCTCCATCCACGCTAACTACCTGTCCGTCTTTCAGTTCATTCATTCAAACGTCTCTTTGTTTTTGTGGAGTTTGTACTTTAAGATTGATTGGAAATATCTGCCGGTTATAAATACTCAACTTGATTATTTATGCCATAGAAATGTTCTTTAAAAACTGAGCTCTCTTTAAGTCTGAAACACTAAGGATATATGAAATAAAATGGCATGTAACAAGGCAATGCTGCTTGTAGCCCCGCTCACTTTTATATTGATAGTCAAAGGCATAAAAGCTCAAAATCCCAAGATCTCTTTTGGATTTTATTTTTACCTAATTTGGGTCCCCTCCATTTTTCAGATGATTTTCGACCCCAACATGACCAAGAAGAAGAAAAAGAAGAAGAAGCCCTTCATGCTGGATGAGGAAGGAGGAGAGGGCGTCGGAGGAGAAGAGGCGAAAGAGGTGGAAGTCAAGGAGGCCGAGCCGGAGGTCGGGGAGGACAAGGAGTTGGATATAGATGAAGATGAAGGCAGGAAAAAAGGTTTGAAAGAAGGTTGTTTTAGGTTTCACATCTGTATGAAACATAGATTTGGCTGTTTTTTGTTTTAGCTGGGTTTGTTTATAATTCCAGAACTATCAGATGATTTGAACGACTTGAACTTCTTCAACCAAAAGAAAAAGAAGAAGAAACCGAAGAAGAATTTTGGGCTTGAGAACGATATCGAAGAAGGATTAAAGGTCAGTCACTAATAAACTGCTTTTTACCTCCTTCTTTTTCTTTCCTTCTTTTTCATTATTTTTACTTATTCACTGGTTACAAACCAGGAGCTGAAAATTGAAGGGGAGCAAACTGAGGCGCTGGAGGAGGACAACCTAGATTTGATGCTTCCCAGCAAAAAAAAGAAGTCGAAGAAAGTCGACTTCGACGAGGGAGAGGCTTTGGAAAAAGACGATGGTACAGACTACAGTCAATTATGAAGACTTAAAGCACGCTGCTGGGTGTTACAAGGTTTACACATTGTGTCTGCAGCTCTGGAAGACGACGAGAGCAAGAATAATGACGGAATTTCGTTCATTTCCTCCACGGGTCCAGCGTGGGCTGGCACGGAAAGAGACTACACGTATGATGAGGTAAGACGGCACAGGATCTTAACGACACAGGCGATTGCTTCACTGGGCTTAGCATCGATCCCTTCCTTCAAAGCAAACACGTTACAGCAACGGGGAGGAGCGCCTCCTAAAGACAACTGAACACTGAGATGAAGCACAGAAGAGCATGGAAGGACAATCGAATAGTGTGGCTAGATGATGGCAGCATCAGCTCATAGCTAAAAGCAGGAACACCGGACATGCAGTACTTTGTAAGAGATACAAAAAGAAGTTGAGTACGTGCTGCACTGCTTAGAAAAGAAAAACGCAGCCGAAGGTAACAGTGTTGAGTGAGGAGGCCTTCATTCAGAAAAGAAAAATAACCTGGGTACACATAATCATTCCATGAGAGACGTGCAGAAATAGGCATGTCACAATAAGGAATAAATTAATTGTCCGCATGATAAATTAAAAGTTTTTTTTTTTTGTTTGTTTTTCTACCAAAAATTTGGTGACAAAAGTCTTCAATCTTTTGTGTTGTTCTCATCTATCTCTTTTTTTTTTTTGACGGACAATTTTATCTACAGAGACTTTATAATTGTTTTGCTTATTTTGGCTATTTAAAATGTCTTCCAGTCACAGCAGTTAAATGTTAATTAGAATTTAAAGCTTATTAATCTTTGATAGTGTCATCCTGCATTACTATTCCATTGAAATGGTCTCAAAATAACAATATTATCGCTTATCGCAGTAACTTTTGGGACGATTTATCGCCTGACAAAATTTGGTATAGTGACAGGCCTGTGCAGGAACATTTTCTTTCGAATACCTTCTACTGGAAAGATGAACACAAGGGGTACGCACAGTAACATTATTTCCGTCAGCTTCTTTCTGAGTGGTGTCTAAAAAAGAGACACTAATAAAAACAGAAGTATTCATCCTGAAATGCTTTCCATGGAGAAAAACATGATCAAATTACACAGTCTTAATGACTACACATCTCATGCAGTGACTGAGGACAAAAGGACAAACCCAGAAACCAGCTCTCTACTCCCAGTTAAAATCAGCTGTTATGATGCTTATGAACAAATGTTTGAGGTGATTTTTTTTTTGGTTGTTTGTTTTTATCCCAGCTCCTAAACAGAGTTTTCAACATCATGAGGGAGAAAAATCCTGACATGGTGGCTGGGGAGAAGAGGAAGTTTGTGATGAAGCCTCCTCAGGTGGTTCGAGTGGGAACCAAGAAAACGTCCTTTGTCAACTTCACAGATATCTGTAAACTGTGAGTCACAACAACCATCCTTGTTGTTTTTGCCTCACTGACACAGGCTAGCCAACATCCCATCAGAGGCCTCATGCTTTTTCCTTCTTCCTCCCAGGTTGCATCGTCAGCCTAAACATCTTCTCGCTTTTCTGCTGGCTGAGCTGGGAACAAGGTATGTGGTGTTAATCTTTTTTGTTTGTTTGTTTTAACAGTACTGTGAAACTGTACATGTTAAAATTCTTAACAGACATTGGTGTGTTTGTGGGGACTTAACGTTTGTATCTTTTTGTCTGTTAACAGCGGCTCTATAGATGGAAATAACCAACTTGTGATCAAAGGCAGATTTCAACAGAAACAGATAGAAAATGTGTTGAGAAGATATATCAGTAAGTTGGAAGCGCCTCTATTTACTATTGAACTAACTTGAATCGTAATTCATTTACAAATGTAAGCAGCTGTGAAGCTACAGTGGTATTGGATTATGGGTAATGTAGTCTCAAGGTTGTTTGTTTTTGGCTCTAGTGGCCTTTATTTGAAAGTGCTAAGACAGTAAAGTAGGTAAAGAGAGAGAGAAGACATGCAGCAAAGGTCGCCAGGCCAGGAATCGAACTTGGGACTGCCACAGCGAGAACTAAGGCCTCCTTGTGTGGGTTGTGCTTAACCTCTGCGCCGCCACAGCACCTCTTAGTATTTACCAATTAATCAGTTTATCTTGTTTAATGAAGCTCTATGTGACCTGTAGTCCTAAATGTATTTTTTTTTTCATTATTGTTTTTCTTCCTGCAGAGGAATACGTGACATGTCACACCTGCCGCTCCCCAGAGACCATCCTGCAGAAGGACACTCGTCTTTACTTTCTGCAGTGCGAGACGTGCCACTCCCGTTGCTCCGTTGCTAGCATCAAAACTGGCTTCCAGGCTGTGACGGGCAAGAGGGCGCAGCTCCGCGCCAAAGCCAACTAAAAGGCCAAGAAACATGGGCCCACTCCCACCCTCTCTCTTCTAACGACCTCTTTTTTTCCCTGAAGCTGGGGTCGAGACGCCCTCATTGATTTGCTTAAAGAACTCTCTGAATCGAACTGCGGGAGTTTGGCTGTTGTTTAGTTGTCATTTGCCTGTACAGGCCGGCGGGGAAGTGAGAGATGCATCTTAAAGCAACAGAAAAAGGTTCAGGTGCAGTAAAACAGGTGATGTTCACCAGGAAACATCATTGGATTGAATTAATTTGTTTTGTTGTTTAGCCCATGAATCCTCTGGTTCTTACAACTTTTTTTTCCCCCCATTTGCTGTGATTTCTTTTTGTTCAAGAAAAGCCTAATTGACCACAGCTTGAATTATTTTCTCTCCCACTTCACACATACCAGAGAGGAAGAAAAAAGGTTACACTTACACCACAGCCAGTCGCATTGTGTTAAAACTACACTGATCCACATAAGAGTTTTGATGTCTTTCTATATATTCTTAGGCTCATAGCTAGACTGAAAGCCATTGCAGTTTGTATTTTGGCCCAAATCACAAATTTGTTTAGGTTTCTGTGCAGCTTCCCAATTTAATAAATGACTTAAGCGACAGGACTATTTTTCATTTATAGTTTACGCCAAACTTGTGAAAAATTGTTTTAATTTGGCTTCCTAATATCTTTACTGTAAAAAAAACAAACAAAAAAAAAAACGTTTTGGGCTCAAAAAAACTGTGATGAACATGACTGTTTTGAGGTTGTAACGAAGAAACTAAAACAGTACTTTTGTTGCATTGAGGATTTCTAAAGATTAGATCTATGTTTTTATCAACCTGATTTGAGCAATTTGAAATTAAAATTTTGAGAAAAAAAAAGCTGGTTTACTTGGGTTTGTAGCAAAATAAAAAAAATGTCAAGGTTTCTTCTTGCTGCTTGATATTTTAAGTATTGGTTTAAGTTTTACTCCATAATTTAGCCAGAATAGAAAGTCAGTTTATGTACTGCAGACCACATGATGTTGGTTCTGCTTTTCTATAAGCCTAATGTGGATTAGGTCTGACTAGTCAATTTAAAGCCGGGTTTTTACAGAAATAAAATGTTCTCTCTCTCCTCGTCATTACTTTTTTTTTTTTTTAATGTGTTGTAGGTACCTAAAAGGGCTGCAAATCAAAAGAGGGCAACTTGCTTCTTTGGGGTAACATTGGCATTGGGATGTGAATGACCAATATAAAGACCAGAAATCTATTCAGGAATAAGCCTTTGCTTCAGTGTTCATAACACCTTATTGTTAAAATTTTCTGTTATAAATCAACACTCTGTAGATGGGAACAGGGAGAAAAATGTTGATGTTGTAAGTCCAAAATGTGATTATGTAATCCTCCTTTATCTTCACTATTTTGTCAATACTTACATTTTGCTGTAGTTACAAGAGCAATATTTTGGGGTGATTTAAATCTAACTGCACATAAAAGGACTAACATTTTTGATGCGTTCTTAACTCTTGCTACAGAATGTCAATTGAATTTAGGTCTTAACCTTGATTGGCTTGTTCTAACATCTCTAAAGTTTGGATATTCACTGCAAGGCACACTTTTTTGTAAACATTTAACGGTTTAAAATGAGAGAATCGCATACATTTCTACCAAATACATTGGGAAAATATCTAGTCATTTATTTTGAAAATTTCATACAGGAAGTACCGCAGTCTTCAGCTTCACTCTAATTGGCTGCCTTTGGCCTCGGGCGAAACCGTCGTAACGGAGGTTGTGACTGAAGCAACTGAATCGACGCTAGGAGTTGTTCAGAGAATAGTCTAGAACAGCGTTGCCTAAAATAGCAAATAAACATGCCTCGAGTCTACATCGGACGACTAAGTTATCACGTCCGCGAAAAGGACATTCAGCGGTTTTTCAGCGGATATGGAAAACTAATGGAAATCGACTTGAAAAATGGGTGAGTTTTGGCTGAACATGCGAACGTTGCTCGTAGCTTTGGAGACGCTGATGTTGAACGTCATTAAGTGCAGGAAATGCTAATGCTGTAACTCGAAATTTCTTTGTTTCAGTTGGTAAATGTAGCTTCATAAAATGCTATGTGCTGATTTTGACCGAAAATACATCGTTAAAACTTAAGTTTATTAGCTGACTTTCGACTGCATGCAGCAAATGTCGCATGGCCAACATGGCGGCTTTGTATTTTCTACATTGGAGAGCTAGCGTGGGCCTAGCTAGCCGAGCTAGCCGCTTCTTGTTGGTCGTGTGTTTTTGAATTGCTCTTATTTCATGGAGTGTGGTTCTCTGTCTTAACGTTGAACCCTATTCTTTCCTGCAGCTATGGATTCGTGGAGTTTGAGGACAACCGGGATGCCGACGATGCCGTGTATGAACTGAACGGAAAGGATTTGTGCGGAGAACGGGTGATCGTTGAGCATGCCCGGGGCCCACGGCGAGACAGAGATAGCTACGGTGGGGGTTACTGGGGCGGAGGGCGCAGTAAGTGCCATCTATTACACCATATTCTCTTCCCCCCCTTCCCTTCAGGGTGAGGTTCCAGTGCAGAGTACGAAGAGAACAGTTTTTAGCTATAAATCAATCAAATTTGTTGAACATTTGTGTCTGGTTGACTCGTATTTCTTAATTTTATGTTTTCTCCCAGGTAAATAATTTTGACTGAGCGCCCTGGGATACACGCATTTCGTGCATGCTTTTCTTAAAAAATACCTACAACTTTTTGTAGTTTTTAAATTTAGTTTCTTCACGTGTGTAAGCAGTAGTTTGACTAAACGAAGTACTTTGTTTTCCCAAACTCATCTGTGGTCATATTACAGTTTTCTTTGGCTTTTTTTTTTTTATTATTTAGGTCAAATCCCACCCCACTCTAAAGTTGTTTTCAGTTCCATTAATAGTCGCTGACCTGTGAGTTTTTGCTCCCCCTGATCATGGGCCGCCCTGCATTATTCAGCGGTTCCTTGATGGGAACGAGCAAATAACTGCAGGTCAGGGTGTATGGTGATTCATAGTGCTCTTCATAGTGTAAACTGAATCCATTTTGTAAGTTAAAATTCTTTCTAATATTTCTTTGACTCATTTACTTCATATTTACATTATTTAAACCGATATAGCAAGTGTACATTGTGCTTGGAGGTTAGGACTTAACTAACACTTTTTCGTTAATTTGTGTATTTGCTAACTTTGGCATTTCTCTATATTTTCTATATATTAAACATTAACAAAAGTCCTTGATGTTTCAATTTGAAAGAGTCCAGCTGCGGGCTGAGGCTGAGAGTCCATTGAGGCTAAAGATGACTGGCTAAGATGACTGCCTGTCCCGTTTGGCCTTGGCTTTCACCTTACAATGTGTGTGTGACCTTTGCCCCCTTGATCCTTGGCTGACCTAACCGGAAGCCATGATGACAGCAGCCTTTTGCCAATAGACCAGGGGTGATGGTGAGGATTGCCATTGGTTTCTATGTTGACCGCAAACATGACTGGATCGGCTGTAGTTGAACAACTTACAATCTAAAGAAAATATGTAAGTGCAAAACTGGGAAGAAGGGTGCACCAGACTAGCATCTGGTAAGGTACCAGTTTGAAATGCTTAGAAAAGTCATTGTATCATTTAGACTCAATTGAATTCGCCAGCCTCCTTGACTAAACACCATGTGGATGCCTCCTCTCTTTTTGTTACAGGGTTCAGAGGGTCTGAAAGAACATCACTGTCCAGCCAAAGCATTTCTATAAGATATACACTTCAATTAAAAGCCTTTGCTTTGCTGGTATTAGAATCAGTGGTGTTCTTTGCAGCAGAAAGCATCTTTATAATGTGAATGCTACAGACTTTTAAAGAGTCTTTGCAGTGGCTGTTAAAATCTCTTATCTCTTATTCTGTGAAGGAGATAGGGATCTGAGGGACTCCTATTTGAATATATTCCCCAGTTTGATCTGGCCTGTTTTCATTCAGTAGTCCAGACCAGTAGTTTTCTTGACCGTATCACTTTTAGTTTGTTCTAAAGCATGTTTGTGTGTGCTGTCGTCTCTAAAGGTAGTGGTTACAGCAGCAGCAGGAGCCGCTCTGGAAGGGACAAGTATGGCCCTCCAGTCCGTACAGAGTACCGCCTCATTGTGGAAAACCTGTCAAGCCGCTGCAGCTGGCAGGACCTCAAGGTAAGCCATTTTTTTCTTCTCTCATTTACTTCGTCAAGCATTGAATGCTGAATCTGTGAGCACATCGTTACATTGTCTCTGTCTCGTGAAGGACTTCATGCGTCAGGCAGGCGAGGTGACGTATGCCGACGCTCACAAGGAGCGGACCAACGAAGGGGTGATAGAGTTCCGGACTCACTCTGACATGAAACGGGCCATGGACAAGTTAGACGGCACAGACATCAACGGGCGAAAGATTCGATTGGTGGAGGACAGACCTCGCAAACGAAGGTCTTACTCTGGCAGCCGCTCCAGGTGGGATTACTCGTGGATTTAAAAAAAAATTATAATTTTTTTTCCTCTGGAAAACAATTTCTGATTTAAAATAAATTAACTTCACTTGAGATGTCATGTGTTTGATTCCTCGTCTGTCATCAGATCTCGAAGTCGCCGCCGCTCTCGCAGCAGAAGCCACAGGAGCTCAAGAAGTCACTCCAGATCTCACTCCAGGTAAGTTCACATTGAAATGTTTTGAGCCAGCTGCAAGAGTTTTGTTTTTGTCAACCTGAGCAAATCTACAAAACTTCACGAGAATAATTTCTTTCTCCCCATTAGGTCTCGTTCCCGTAGCAACAAGAGAAGGCATCATTCTCGCTCGAGGTCTGAGAGGAAGTCTCGTTCCAAGTCGGGAGAACGGAAATCGCGCTCTCGCACCAACAGATCTCATTCTGGATCCCATAAGTCCAAATCTCGCTCGCGCTCACAGAAATCTCGTTCCCGTTCAGCCGACCGGAAATCAAAGTCCCGCTCCAACAGCCGTTCTAAGGTCAAGTCGGAGCGTGATTCTCGTAGCAGATCCAAGGAGATGGATGTTGGTGCTGGAGAAGACAACAAGAAGAAGTCCCGCAGCCATTCAGCTTCCCCTGTAGAGAACGGGAAAGAGGAGCGCACCGCCAAATCAGCGTCCCGCTCCCCGTCCCCACAGGAAGACGAACGCCGATCTAAATCCAGAGAGAAGCGTTCAGCGTCCCGCTCAGTCTCCCGCTCAAGGTCTCGTTCACGATCTAGATCAGCCTCTCAAGATTAGATGTGGGAAACATTTTCCCCCTCCTTTTTTTTTTCTTTTGAGTTTTATTATAATGCTGTAAATAGCGAGCAGTGTCACAGGCTTCTGCTTCCTTACCTTTTCTCTTCAGCGTGTGCTGTTTTGACATGCCATCAATAAATGCACATTGTCAGGGCTGTTTTCGGAAACCTGCCTATGTAAAAGATTTCTGATCCTAAATTTTGCGTAGTCTTCCGTTTGAGACTCATTTTCTAGCCCATAGATAATTTTTTTTTATTATTATTTTAAGTCTGTTTTCAATAAAATCTTTTCTGGCTTTGTACGAACAACATTAAATGTTCTCTGGTCACTGTTACCAGTAAATTTGCTTGTGGCAAACTGTGTACAATTTGCCATCATTCTTACTTTCCCTGGATTATATAAAGAATTTTTCTTGTTAAGTTTTATGAAGTCCACAGTTATGTGTGAATTGTTGGACACTGATGCAGGTTTTTCTCCTATGGGCCTTTTCATTTTCTTTTTTTTTTTTGCGGGAAGACACCAGCGTGTACTATTGAACTTCATAATTACATTGTGAAAAATTTGTTGTACTTTTGAACATCTTGCTCTGTAGTTGGGTTATCCTTTTTTTTTCAAATAAAATTGTTCATAAGCTGTGCTAGGATGTATTTTCCCCCTAAATTCTTAGAAATATTGAGGCAATGGTTAAATTGAGTGAACGTAGTCAATATTGCTGATATATTTTCCTGACAGTAGCAGCTCTGGGTACTGCCATACTCAGTTTATTTTCCTCTCTTATTCCTTTCTCCCCTAGTTTGAGGTGTCATTCTCTGCAGGTTAAAACAATTGAATTCGGATATTGTGCATTTTATTGGTGTTGAAATGATGAGCTGAATGCAGCATCGTAATTTTGTCCCAACAGTTTATTTTTCCCCCTCAATGACTAAATAAAATGTTTTTTTTAAATTGTATGTTCAATTAAAGATCTTAAAAAGAACGTGACGTGCTTTATTGGGGAAAAAAAGAGAGAATTGACTGCAGTATTGACGTGACCTATATCGTGCTAATTATATAAGTGGTCTGTCTTGAAAGTGGCTCTGGCTGTGAAAATATCCTGTTCTATGATCAAATGTCTATTTAAAAATAATAAGACTATCTAGAGTGGTAAGCAGTTTACTTGGTAAACCCGAATATATTCACTGAAGTGTTAAAAAATTGAGTGCTTGCTAAAGAAGCCCTTCTGTCGTTAGGAAAATAAATAAGCGATCGGCTACTGTGCTGGAGCCTCACGCATGCGCAAATTGAGCCCCGGAGCCGCAGGAAAGCAGCGCTGGTAAGCCAAATGTCAGTTTCCTAAATGTTGCCAACGCCTTTACTTTCACATTTATAAGTATTTTAAAGCGGACAAGGAGATACTATTCACCTCGCCTCATAACAACAGGCTCCGGTTTGTGTGCTTGCTTATTTTATTTTTAAAATGTCCTTTAGGTACATCATTTTTTACGGTATAGATTTATTCAACCAGAAGCCTTTTCGATATAAGAGGGGGGGAAAGCAATTATCTGATAAATTATGGCCGAAGACTTAGTCTTTAAAATAATAAAACTAGGCTGCTGCATTTTTGTTACTACGGTGTCCGACATGCTTAACGTTGTATGGGTAAGATAATACTAATTCATTAAAGATGCTTACGGCGAAATTGGTAGGTTCTTTTTTGTATATAATTGTGGGTTTTGTGTTTTGGTTTTCCACATTTTTTTTTTGGTTTGTGGATTTCAGAACCTCCGCCATTTTAACTGAAATGCTGTATTTTTGTGTATGTGTGTGTGTGAACTTGAAAGCTTGTGCGTAAATATTTGCGTGTCACCATTGTTGCCTTATTTTATTGGATGTAATGGATGGCTGTTTGGGAGTCATTAGCTGTTTTGTAGTTTTATGAAAGTAAATTCAGCGTTCCTCTAGGAATGACTATGTTATTTTTGTATTATTATTATAATTTATTGAACCGTTATTTCTTGGTTAATTTTTATTTTTTTTAATAAATGTTGCTTCTGTAAACAGGCTACCATTGAAAGACAGTTTTGCCATCAAATCTAACCAAATCTTTACACAGTCTGTGATAAGGATCAACAAACCCTTAAAAAGTAAAACAGGAAACAAAAATGATGGATTTTTGGTTGAACATAATATTCCGTATCAATACTCCTTGGTCTTTTTACAATTTTGACAAAGACCCAACATAAAGTAGTGGATAATTTGTGAAGTGTAAGGAAAATTATCTCTAAGGCACGTTTTACTTAAATCTAAAAAGTGTGGCATGCATTTGAACGCAGCCCTTTTTTTGCTCTGATGCCCCTATCTGCAATCCAGTGAAGCCAATTCACTTCAGAAGTTACTTAGTTGTGTGTAACAGATTTGCTCTGCGAGGTTTTTTGAGGTTTGTTTGGGAACATTAGTGGACAAACAACATCACAAGAACCAAAGAACACAGTTAATGGATCAGTGATATGGTTAGATAAAATTATTATCCTGCAGTTCAATCCGTTACCACAAAGGACTTGGACTCTGATTCTTAGAGACTTCCAATCGGATTGAACCTATGGAAACCTGAGTGCTTTGAAACTTTTTCAGAATAATAATTTTTAAAAAATTGCAAGTCAATATAAACCTCTTAGTCTTTCAATAAATTTTTTTGTTTGTTTTGTTTATTGGCTTTCCAGCGGTCCAACACAGGAAACAGGGAGCCACCAATGAGTGACAAAGTAAACATGGACGCTCAATCCAAAGAAGCTGACGGCACAACTACTGACCCATCGCCCTCCCCTGCAGGCGAGACCATCCTCATCTGTGACAATGTCGCCAAGAAAGCACGAGCCATGCCCCACGCCACCACCACCACAGCTCTCCTCTTGCCAGGTATAATGATATGTTAATGAGCTGCAATTAATGTTTTAGTTCAGCTAACTCATGCTCCTTGGTTCTTAGGTTGTTAAAGAAGCACAACAGCCATTTTATGGAAAATGTTAAAGGAAATTGTAGTGTTAGCCACCACCAGCACTTTCTTCAGTTTGTGAAAAGTTTTTGAAACGATCTCCTCTGAACTTAGGACTTGTTATTGCTACATTTAAATAAGTCAATTTGTATTTATATTGCAAGTAATTCTGCAAAAATGACCCTGACTACAAATCAAAGCAGCCCAATTAGCCCAAGTCCTTCTTGTTACAGTTTTAGAACCATGCAGTTACCAAGGTCAGTAGATCCCTTTTGGATCTGTGTAGTTTCTAGTCACTGATCACGTCTACCTTCCTCCCTAAAATAGCAAGTTGACTTATTTTAAATTATTTATCCATTTCCAGAAACAATAACACTCTGACACATATTTTAGGTGTCAGTTTCTGTTTTAAAATCAAGCACTTTTAAGTTATCATCTCCTAAAATGCAGCTGCCTAGATAAAGTCTGGACCTGAGATGTTGTGGTGTGACCTGAAGTAGACTGTTCAGTGTGGCTGAATTTAGGCAATTCTGCAAAGAAGAGCGGGCAAAATAATAATAATCCTCCACAGCAATTTAAAACACTTATTGCAAACTTCCTGATTCATCTGAATTGTTGATAATCTGAAACATTTCAGAATAACAACAAAGCAAAAACAATCAAAAGAACAGAAAATCTATTATGTTTCCTTTTCTACAGCATTATAATCTATTGTTTTAGGTAACTTTTTAATAATTAGATTGGCTTGGAATTGCACTATTAGACCAGTTGGACTATTACTGTTGTTACCGAAATATATGAAATAAAATTAAAGTGGAAGCAACTGGATTTAAATTATATTGTTTGTCATGTAAAATGAACAGAGTTTTATTTTTGTTTTCACATGGCGATGGAAAACCGAGATGAACGGAAAAAATAATCTTCAGGGAAGAAGATTGCATTTTGAGAGTGTTTGATAGAGGTTTTGATATTGTGGTCTGTAAGTTGAGTTTACATGGTGGTGCTCCAGGTTCTGTACATTTACATTGATGTCACAAGATGTAATTATCTCTATTTTAGCTAACAGAGATATCCTTTTTCTGGCATGATGTCAAACGGTTACTTTCGTTGATCGCAGTAAGAAACAACGCACTTACAGGGATGCATGTTGTGTTTCCTCCAGCTCCTCCTGGTCACCAGAAAGTGGAACTGACTCAAGCCCTCGCTGTGGCAAACCCAGGTAAAGGCAGCAGACCAAATGAGATAGCTGCTCCCACCCTGACAGCACAGGTTGGGGGTGCTTGTAGCATCGTCCATGTCCTCGAGTGGAAGGAGGGGATGGCCATTCTGCCCAGTAGCAACCTCAAGGTGAGATCCTGTTTCTGATCTGATGCTTTGAAGTGTTCAGTGCACAGAGAAACAGAAAGAGAAGAATTGGTGCATGTTAGCTTTTAGGGAGTTATGTTAATCAAAGCAGGTTCTCCTACATGTTTGGTTAGTTGTTTTTCTACAAAATGCAATTCATCAAATCTTTTCATGGAGCAGAAAGAGCCAGAATTATATTAGAAATAGTTTTACACATCCTGTGCCTGCATCAGAGGCCGAAAGTCTGACTCATTTTCACAAACGGGCCCTCTTCTGTTCACGTCGCAGTTCTGTGTGAGTGATGTAGGCACGCTGAGCACGCTGATAACCCCGGGGACAACAAGTGGCCCCACTGACCCAGCAGCAGGGACATCTGGACGGTCCATCGGGGCAGATAGCCCACCAGACAAACCAGGTAGAGTCACCAAACCACTGGAAACAAAGACAAAATGCAGCATTTTAATGAAAACGCTTCACTTTTTACACCGTACAAAAATAAAAATGTCCCAGATATTACAACCAGG
This sequence comes from Poeciliopsis retropinna, assembly GCA_010277075.1. Lineage (NCBI taxonomy): Eukaryota > Metazoa > Chordata > Actinopteri > Cyprinodontiformes > Poeciliidae > Poeciliopsis > Poeciliopsis retropinna. The sequence goes on along the minus strand of VMRM01000009.1, from coordinate 7,628,146 downwards.
ATTTAAATTGGGATGTATTTATATTTTTATGAAGGATGGAAACAGTAAATATTTGGCTGTACTAACAATAATGGAAACTCTTTATTGTGTTAGACTAATCCAGAGTGCGAATTCAGCAAGTCAAAACGACATAAATGCTCAAAAAGATGTTTTACAATTAGAATAAAAATTTTGCAGACCATTGAAAGGCCTGTAATGCATGAAGAATAATCTAGATGAACTTTATCCAGTTTATGAAATGAAGTTTTCATTGGCATAAATATCAAAAATACCAGGGGAATTGCTCACTTTTTTGTATTTTCACAAATGCATTACAGCTTTCACAGATCGTAGTTTAAAATAATGTTTTAACCTGTGTTGAATATTCCAGCTGGAGGTATGACCAGCCAAGGTATTTTCCATTTTGAACTGAATTTGGTAAATATTGTCTAAATGGGATGTAAAATGCAGTAAAATAGCCATTCAGTGATTCATCCATTTGCTGTGAATGGGATGCTGCCTCAGCATTATTGTCAAAACTAGCTGATTGAATCATAAAACTGAATAGATTTCATGTTGCTTATATTTGACTAATTTTACATTTTAGTGCTTCTAGGGAAAGTTCTGATTGGTAACTGGAGATAAACAGCAGAAAATGAGCTGCAAAATAATTTAAATATGGGTTTATGTCACTGAACCAAGCAGCATTAAATGCTCTTCCGTAATGCTGAGTGTATTTAATTTTGCTGTCGGACCGGTTACACTGACACGCTGCTATTTCCTGCATATGTATAATATTTGCTCCATTCAGTGATCCTACCTTGTGTGCACTGAATGAAGTGCAGATGAGCAACAATTACACGGGCTGCAGCAGAGCTCCTGTGGAGAAGTCAAGAGGCTGCAGCTGCATGCCCACAACGCCGTTCAGCAATAACAGGACAAATGTGGTTTTCCATGAACTGGATATGAATTTTTAATTCCTCTCAGCCCCAGAAGTGTCTGTCCCTGTCGGTACCATGAGAGCCACCGCCGCTGTGGAGCCAGAGAGGCTGGTTCCTGTCAAACCCGAGGCCCAGGTGGGGCCGGAGCAACAGAACCATGATCCAAGAGCACAAAGGAGCTACACGGAGGAGCTCCGCAGGGACCCCGTCTCAGACAAGTATGCTTACAAAACAAACTTTGAGGGTTTTTTTTTTTTTTTGTGGAAGTAAATTCAACTCAATTAATTCTGATCACATGAATCAAATTCATATTTAATCAAATTTACTTCATTTTAACCCAGTTAAATCAGTTCTAATCAACCAAAGTCAAATTCAGTTCAAATGAATTTTCTTTCAGTGTATCGCATTCGATTAATGAGTTCAGCACATTTTAATCAAATTTCAATTCAATACAAAACAGCGCAGTTTATTGTGGCTTCATCTCACTTCCTGACGGGAAGTTTGATTTTTTGCATCACATTTCTCATTTGTCTTAGGAGAAGTGTCAGCGTGGAGAAGGTGCCTGCAGGTGGGAGGGTCTCCTCTCTGAACCCAGACCACCTGAAACCCATGAGGAAGAGGAAGAGGAAGGAGTACTTGAGTCCGTCTGAGGAAGACTCTGACATGGAGGGAACGGTGGGACAGCAGTTCGCTCTCTATTTACTCTTCATTTAGTGTGAAGCTGCTGCTTCTTGTGGGATTTGATAGGTTTCAGTTTCAAGATGTTCTTTCAGATAAATTATCTATTTTTTTCTATAAGAGAATTCCTGTGTTTAATTCATTTCAAACATATTTTCTAGGATGAGAAGATGGATTATTCTAAAGCAGATGGTCGACTCATCAGAGGAGGTTATTGTTTCCTTTTCCCATTCTTGTGCTTGAAAGTGCTGGATTTAAGTTTCAAATTTGCAAAATGACGTGATGAATAAAATAACGAATAATAATTTGTTAATCTGGCTATTTACTCAAGATTTTTAGAGCCGACTCCTTCGCTTTTTCTGCCTTCTTCCATTCCAGTCAATATTTAATTATATCCATTATTCTTCTCTGTCTGTAGTTCCATTTTATTCCTTTAACAAAAGCTTCAGAGTTGCATCTTATAAAGAGATACTCTGATTTATATTGTTTTGAGAAGGTGGAGACAGTAAAACTGAACAATGGACCTGGACTCAGTATCTGGAGGAAACCAAATCTGTTGCTGCTCCCAACAAGCTCTTCCATGAGGTATCCTTCCCTTTCTTTTTATAACTTGTAGCATAAATATAATCTTGCAAATCATCCAAGAATAAGAGGAAATATAGGAAAAATATTTACCTTTGAGATTTATCTTGCGTCATATTTATTTGGAGTTTTGGGGGGGGGGGGGTATTTTTAAAGAGAATGTTTGCATATTGTGTTTTTAATCTGTTTTTAAATGTCCTAGTGTGGAGGGTGTGCGTAAGTGTGTGTCCATATGTGTGTGTTTGGACAAGGACGATGCAGAGTTCTTACCCTGCAGCTGCTAAACAACCAGCTGGCATGGAGATAGCATCTAATGTAATCCAATCTGATTCACTCTTTCCTGCAGTTCTCCAGCAGTCAGTTTTGTTTCTTTAGGTGTATGACTTTAGTTGTATAGAAAAAAGTATAAGCTATTATTAAGTGCCATGAACTATAACATTTACAGTTCTAAGTCACATTAAAATGTATATTAAAAATCAATTATGTTTAAAGAAAACCCTCCAAAACAATCAACTTGAATAAACAGTGTTCATAGTTGATGCTTCTTCAGAAACTGCCCCTGGTTTGATGTAAAATTATGAAAGTTGAGTTTTAATTCTGCAGGTAAAGACTTCTACATAAATAGGAGTTTGAGGTCATCACTAAAGTTAAATCAACAATATATTAGTGGGAATAAATGAAAACATTTTCAGGTTGTTTTTTTTTGTTGTTGTTGTTTTTAGAAAACTAGTAATCTTCTAACATTTTATAAGGCGGTCTGTGTCATTTCCTTTCAGAAATAAATTTGTTGGTTGAATGAAAATCATGTTAAAATCCAATCTGCCAGACATAAGAAGAACTTTAGTGTTAAATGTAAGAATTTGACAAAGTTTGACATTTAAAATGACAGAAGTTTGTTGAGACTTTTCTTCACTTCTTTCGCTATCCCCTTCATTGTGTGTGATGGAAAGATAATTTAGTTCTTATTTCAGCCGAGCGGCCGACAGCTTCAGGAAATTTGACCCCTGAGTCGTCTCTTATTTCAACCACTGGGAAACAAAGTCATGGATTTCTAATCCAAAGCTCCTAACTCACAATAATTAAAATGCTTTAATTGCAGTTTTTTTTAATGAGATTGCTCTGATTTTTCCCTCCTGCCGAAAAAGGGAGGCAGGTTGCATCTTTCTAAACTGTTCTGTGTGAGATAAAAACATATTTAAAAGTTTCCATGCAGTTTTCTTAAGGGAACCAACAATTAAGTCTTCATCTGTATATCTTTTATCTGTGCTGAAGTGAGTGATGAGTTTGTTCTCCCCGTGCATTCAGGCGCAGAGCGTCCCCACTGTGAAGAACGGCTTCAAGCAGGGATGAAGCTGGAAGGCATCGACCCGCAGCATCCTTCCATGTACTTCGTCCTGACCGTGGCTGAGGTGAGCCACACGTGCAATCAGACATTCAGTCTGTTGCTCACAAAGACCATGATGAGCAATGCTGATTAGCAAATTGCGGCTCGTTCACGGAGCGGTCGGTGCAGATTGGGGGTCAGGCAGCCTCCTCCGGGTTTTGCCGCTCTAACGTGTGTGTCGCGCTGCAGGTGTGCGGTTATCGGCTGCGGCTCCATTTTGACGGCTACTCTGACTGCCACGACTTCTGGGTGAATGCCAACTCTCCCGACATCCACCCGGCAGGCTGGTGCGAGAGCACGGGACACAAGCTGCACACTCCAAAAGGTCAGAGATCATGGCATCTGTAAACACACAGAAATTTCACAACCCTTTTTTTTGTTTCTTTTGTATTTTATCCAAATAATTCAGCTGTAAAAAAAAATGTTTTCTCATTTTTTCAAACATTTAGCCAAAATGTGCAGCCTTCTGTTGATATTTATTTATTTATTTTTATTGGAGCCATATTTGTGGTTTACTCAACTAATTAAAAAAAGTTAACCAGCTGAAATGAATACATAAGGAAATAGTTTTTTTCAAAGGCGTCAAAGGCAGGGAATAAATATACTTTTGTGTGAGTGCTAGCAAAGGTGTAGCTGATATTTCTGTGTTGGCACTTGTCAATATTGTCAGCTTAAATGTATAAAAATAAGGTTTTAAAGTAATTTGTATAAAGAAGCTGTGCCATGCTACAGTGTAAACAAATATAAGAACAGGATAATTACCTCTAAAGGTTTGGAAGCTGATGCTCCATGTGCAGTTCCTGTCTAATTGTTGTTTCTGCAGGTTGTAAGGAGGAGGAGTTCACATGGACCAACTATCTGAGGATGACTAAAGCTCAAGTTGCTCCCAAAGAACTTTTTGCCAGTCCTGGGAGGGTAAGTGCCACTCCACAGTATGATTCATGCTGCGCATATGAGCTGCAAACACCAGGAGCTGACAGGTTCAGCGCCAGGAAACTGGATTCTGTTTTTTTCTGCATTTTTTAGTTAGATTAATTTATAGTTACTAAATGTTTGTGGAATTTAGAGAGATAGTGTTGTTTGAAATAAGAAAGAAATCTCTATACCAATTGCCTTTACTTTGCTGTTTTTATTTGTCTTAGTTAATCGCGACGTGTTTGTCTGTAAGTTGAACAACACTTACCGATACCTTCCTGTTCTTTGTGCTCGTTGCTCAGATGGATGTAAAGTGTGGTTTTGAGACAGGAATGAAGCTGGAAGCCGTCGATCGGATGAATCCCTCGCTCATATGCGTGGCAACCGTCACAGACGTGGTCGACGACCGTTTCCTGGTTCATTTTGACAACTGGGATGATACGTACGACTACTGGTAAGCTCTTGGACTCTGCAAGTCATTTTGGCTTTTTTGTCTTATCATTTGGTTATTTTACATCAAAATCTTTCCTCTTTTTTTATTGCCGCTATTGGCTTTTTATTCATGATAACACTGGTCAAGAGCCAAAAACTTTGCCTGGGGTTTTTCAATTGTTTCAGGGTAATTTTAATGTGCTGAATCAGGTCAGCTTTCTGAACTATGGATGCAACATGAGCATCAGAATGTATGACTTGTTCTCACATATTTATCGCTTTCCTGAGAATCTGGGATCAATAATTGATGATCAGGAGGAGAGACTCAATCAGGACAGAAAAAAAATAAATTGAGAATTTTTCACAATGAAGATGTAATTTTCAGTTCACATGTACTTACCCTCATCAGTGTTGATTATTCAATATACAGAAATCCAAGTTTGCAACATTTAATTAACACACTATTTTCTTTCTCCTAAAGCCTTTTTTTGACAAGAAATAGTAAAGGAAATGAACTGATAATGTCACAAAAATGTCATCAACTTAATCAGAAGATGGGATTTCTCAAAAGCAAATTAGAATAGAAACCTGACCATCTAGACCATGGATGTCTAGATGGTTAGTTTTTATTCAGTGGTGCAAAATTGTCCTAATTCAGTTGAAAAAACGTAGATAACTTCCAAAAAATATTTTCTTATAAGTCAGTGTAATCAGCCAGGGAATGGGCAGAGAGAATAGAAAAGACATGCAGCAAAATGCCTCATGCTACCCCATATCTGACATTTTCTTTATTTTCAATATTGACAATTTGTACCATGCATGAACTTATGCCCACCAGGAGAAACTTTGACAAATAATTATTTAAAGCTGTTTGATTCGTTTATAAGTAAATATGGTGACACTCTTATAAAAAATTACCACCCACTTACAGATTTCTTTACTCATTTCTATGGGTTGTAGAAATACAAAAAAACATAAACATATACATCATATTATGGATACTTTGATAAGAATTGGTTCATTAAAGGGCATGTAATGACCACCCAGAATCTTCGACACACAGAATACATGGAATGCCTATGAATAATTTTTTAAAGTAAAATTTCTTGTCTTACACTAGCAACTCATTTTTGTTTTTTGTTTTTTTTTGTCTGCACTTCAGTTCATTCTGATTTTAACCTGTGCAGGTGTGATGCCAGCAGCCCGTACATCCATCCTGTTGGTTGGTGCCAGGAGAGGAACCTTCCGCTAACGCCGCCCCAAGGTGACCAGCACAATATTACCAGTAATAATCACATCTACACTATTTTCAAATACCCAAAATAACCACGTTTATCCATCCTTCATGTTCTCTGCAATTGTTTTGGTTCACCTTTTACTTTCATAAATGTAGCACCTGTTCTGATTTCTGAAAGTGTGGTTTAAATCCGTTTTACATCTAGACACTATTTTCTTATGTTTTTGTTTTTTTTCCCACTGTATGCTCTAAGACGTTCCAGTTACAATATCACGAGGTGTTAATATGAATTTTGGACATGCTTTTTTCACAATTGTTGAACAGTTGTTGTTGGCAGCAAGTGAAAAGTACATATTCACACCATAAAAAGTGTTTTCTGCTGCACCAGATTATCCCGATCCCGGACAGTTTTCCTGGTCTCGGTACCTGGAGGAGACCGGCGCCAAGGCTGTGGCTGCCGACGCCTTTAAAGTGGTGAGTATATAAAGAAAAACAACAGCTGGTTTTTTTTTTCTTCTGTTTTTTAGAATACATTTGACATGTTTGCTATAAGTTTGCTCGTTTTGCAGAGGCCGCCTCACAGCTTCCAGCCTCAGATGAAACTGGAGGCCGTGGACAAGAGAAGTCCTGGTCTGATCAGAGTGGCTACAGTGGAAGAAGTGGAGACTCATCGCATTAAGGTAGCACTCTTCATCTGAGTAGCGCATCTGTGTGATTTTATAAACCCCTGATCGATCTACCTGACATCACATTTTGCAGTCAGCCGTGCTCATTTTGAATGTGTGTCTCATGACTTCACTTCGTTTGTTTCTTTCCCAGGTGCATTATGATGGTTGGAGTCACGTCTATGACGAGTGGATGGACTCAGATCACCCAGACATCCACCCAGCAGGGTGGTGCGAAGCGACTGGCCACCCTCTGAAAGTTCCTCCTCGGGACGCTAAAAGTCAGCAGCCGCATGGTAACAACAGAAACTTATGACTCTGTTTGTTTCTACATAGTACTGTATCCTTCCAGATTTCTCCCCTTTCCGCGTTTTTTGTCTCTTAGATGTTTATTTGAGGGAATTAGGTAAAAATAATCGGAGTAAATACAAAAAGTATTTCTCAAATAATGACTACATTTATTAAGAGAAATAGCTTTCCAAACCACTCCTCCTTTTTAAGTCTTGATGTAACTGTGACAAATTCACCACGTATATTTGATTTGGTTTCAAACACCGCACCCAAGTTTGATTACAGCCAGACTTGTAAAATGAAGATGCAACTTAAAAATAACCTGTCTGACAAGATGAAGCAGACCAAAGTAAGATGAGAAACAAAGCAATTTAGATCGTCATTTTGGGAAGTGTTACAAAGCCGTTTCTAAGGCTCAGGGTCTCCAGTGAACTACAGTGAGGGCTGTTATTAAACATAGAGAAAATATAGAACAGTTGGTGAAAAACTATCTGCAGCATTTTAGATAAAGGGAAATGTTGAAGACAGTTTAACACGGTGGTGACAGTATGATGGTTTGGAGTTGCTTTCTTGCATTATTTGCTGGAACTGAAACTTTAAAGCAGAAAACCCCGAAGCAGAAAGTTTAGCTATTGGTTCATGAGATGTGGTTATGCAGCAGGGTGGTGATCCAAACCACATCTGCAAGACCGACTTAGATGCATTACTGTGATCTAAGAAGGTCATCCACAGTCCTGCGACGTCGCTGAATTCACCCAAATCTGGAAAACAGAGTGGGCCAAAATTGCTCCTCAGTGAAGAAAATACCTTATTCTGAGGTCTCATACATATTTGTCACCAGTTAGTATATGTAAGAGCCATGTGATCGAAATAAGCAATTAATGATGTGGCAGCAGCTCACGGCTTTGACACTTGGGTGGTGGGTGTGTCGAGGTGGGCGTGACTGTCACTAAGGTATGAATGGGAGCCATACTGGCGCGCTGGCTTTGTATGAATGAGGAAACGGGTGCACCGGTGGTGGTCATAATTTCTGTTGACCGTGCTATAATGTCGTTTTATTGTTGGCACCGTTATATGGTTTAACCTAGTCAGTCCTGTAAAGTCTGAAGTTGTGGCAGATAAAGTGTAATAAATCGATGATTGCAGCAACAAAGAAGTGGCGTGTATTAAATTGAAGCACGCGTCTGACAGCTCAAAATTCACAGAGTTAACCCAGTGCGGCCCTCTTCATTAGCGTTAGTTTTGCCGCACATTTAGTATATTTAGATTTACTTTTTCACATGTAAAAACTGCATTTTGTTCTCACTCAGCTTCTATTTTTAGGATTTTAAATTGATGACCTGAAACATTTACGAGTTTAAAAAAAAGAGGCAAAGACAGAAGAACTCTTCAATGATACAAATTGATCTTTACAGGACTGGGCTACATTCAGGATTTAGGATAATACCACGTTTGTTCACTGTTTATGTGGTTATTCACCATGTTTTTTGTTTTTTGTTTTTGTAAACATTTAGGTGTGAGAGAGCCTCCTGCTCTTGGTCAGAACACCTACCCCACCACGGTCCCTTGCAAACCCATCAGCCACCCCAGAACCAACAAGTACAGTTTCCACAACAGGTCAGAAATGAGTTAACCTGCTCGTCTAGTGATATAAAAAAAACTGCACATTTTTAAACACATTTTGCTTTGAGCTGAAGTATAATAACAAATCACTGAAACAACAACAAAAAAAAGAATCAAGAGCAAATTGTTGAGCTGATAAATGTAAAAATTGATCTGTTTGAATGCTACCAATTAAAATTGAAACATAAATATATTTATTAAATCTATAGCTGTCACTGGAACCATTTCTTTCTATTCTAAAATCTAAAAATGTCAACATATAAAAATGTATTCATAACCAAACATTAAGTGTCTAGATGTGGAAACTGAAATGATTAAAAAAAAAACCTGTAAATTATGTAGCAAGTCCTTTTATAGCTCTGGATGCAGATTTTCACTTGGGGCTCTGTCTTTGAAACAGGAAGTGCCCAACCCCGGGTTGTGATGGTTCAGGTCATGTGACCGGTCGGTTCACGGCCCATCACTGCATATCCGGCTGCCCATTGGCCGAGCGCAACCAGGGAAGGCTGAAGGCTGACCTGTCGGACTCCGAGTGCAAGAGAAACCTCTTCATCGGCCAGAGGACTAAGAAAACTCATTACCGTGGCAGGTAGAAACCCGTACGCATGAATATGTGTGCTTCTAATGGTGGAAGTTTTATTCAAGTGTCACAAAGATATTTTCTTGTTTTAAGGATTGGCCGACCGCCCAAATACAGAAAGAACCAACAGAGGGACTACCAGAGTAAGGTTTTATCTGTTGTTGTTTCTACAGTACAAGCATTCATTGGGCAGATGTCTCTAAAACTGAATTAATTAGACGCCAGAACAGGGGACAGCGTTCTAGGTCATCAACCCTCTGCTAACTGTGAAGCACGGCGGTGGAAGTGTGATGGTTTGGGGAACTAACCCAGCATCATAGAATGCACCAAACACCCAGAGGGTTCCAGAGGAAAATGTCAGAACGCCTGTAAAAAACATGGCAATGACACAGAACATACCAGGAAATCCACAAAGACTGGCTTAGAAATAAGTAATGGAAAATCCTGGGCATAGTCAAAGCCCTGAGTAATGATGGTGGGGTGGGGTATCCTAACTTTGTTCTCATCAAGAACTACAATTTTGTTGATCTTTTATTAAAGTTAATCCAAGTCAGTTTTTGTTTTTAATAGTCATTAAATCACATTATTTTCCACAGATACACAAATTAAGATCAGACAGCGACATGTGAACATTTGAACTCAATATATTAAATTGGGTTTTCTCATTTGTTCACATGGCTGCATTTGGTTATTTAATATCTATGAATTTGCATGTAGACTGTATAGTAAATGAGTTATTGTAAAAAGCTTAAATCATATAATAAATATTGACTTATAAGAAACAAAAATAATGATGATGTGAGAACAGACCATTCAGATGTTAGTGTGTCAAACCCTTTTGTCAAAGGATTTGTGTTTATTTTTAACTTTGTTCCTGTTGAACCCTTTTTTTTTTATACCCATGTAGCTTGTTTTAGTCCTCAGTCCATTTCTTGTTCTTTTTGTCCAGACATGTCCTCAGAGGGAGTGTACCCGTCCCTGTTCATGTCGGCTCTGACCGGTCAGTCCGACCGGACTCTGTCTCTCTGCTGGGAGCAGCACTGTAAGCTGCTGCCGGGCGTTCAGGGCATCCATGCCAGCCAGGTGGCAGCATGGAGCGTTGATGAGGTCGGCAATCGTTGCAGCTCACCTTTCTTTTCACGGAGTCATTACAGTCTCTGTTTTGATCGTTCGGAATGTCTTCGGTGGATCTCTGCAGGTCTTTAGGTTCGTCCAGAATTTGATTGGCTGTGAAGAACAGGCTCGTCTCTTCAAAGAGGAGGTACGACCACCAAATGATGGAAAAAAAAAAAACACGCACCGATCTCTATTGACAGCAAACAAAACCTGTCATTAACCTCTGCACGTGTTTCTCCAGATGATTGACGGGGAAGCTTTGCTGCTGCTCACCCAGACTGACATCGTGAAGATAATGAGCATCAAGCTGGGGCCCGCCCTCAAGATCTCCAACGCCATCCTCATGTTCAAAACCACAGACGAGGGGCTCAAGTGATATCACCTCTGCTCACCGGAGTGAGGCGTCGATCATTGTGTGCCAAATCCATTCTGTAGCAGGGTCAGAAAGGAACCCTGAATACGTTTTTCCATGTGTTTGGTGTCTTGTGCCCATCAGAGAGAGGGATGGGAAAAAGGGGGAAACTGGAGTAGATGGGATAGAAACAAAGCTGGGAAGGTTGGATAAATGGAGATCATTTGTACAGCTGACGGAGGAAAACGGTGACTCCCTGTACAAGAGATCGAATTCAACACAATAGCTGGGTTTAGCAGAAAGTACTGTAATTGAAAAGTTTACGTGGAATCCAGATTTGAACAGAGGCAAGAAAAAGGGGGCGCGATTTAAAATAAAATACAACAATGCAGACAAAACACCTGAATTATTATACTTGCATTAAATGAAGGGGAAAAAAACTGAAAAATGAAAGAGACAGGAGAAGTGGACAGTCTAGAACGTGGGTAGAAAAAGTAAGAAGGAGGTGTTAATTGCAGTAAATGAGGCCGGATAGTGAGGCCTCTGCGAGCTTCACATTTTGTGCAATAATAAATTCAAAGAAGGGGTCTGCTTAGAAACAGATGCCTCGCTGTTGCTTGGTAACAGTATAAAATAATTAAACACATACAAATAAGCTACTTTAGTCAGTCTATTTCATGCACAGAGAAACTCGAGTATTATAATCAGAAGTTAAAGTTGTTTGTACTTAAATGTCTCCATTGAGAGTTAGAAAAGAGCACAGGCTTTGAGCTTATTTTTTCCTAATGGAAAAACAAATCCGCGTTTTAGCACAATTGTAAAAATCCGGACGGTATAATAGTACCACAAGCCGTCACTAGAGGGTGCAAAAATCCACATTTAGCACCATAAACATGTTTGGTATCTAACAGGTTTCCTTGTGGTCGGCACTCCGTTTAGAGTGCGCATATGTTTACATTTTGTGTCAGAGGTTGGCTGAAACACTGTATGAGGTTGAAATTGTGTGAAAAGAGTTTTATGTTTTAAGGGCTTTCGGAATATCTGTTGTCTCTCTGGTGGGATTTATTTGTGTATGTCTGCGTGAGCGCGCGCGCGTGCGTTGTATGCGTGTGTGGAAGCAAATGAAGATAATCTTGAGTCACAAACGCCATTCAATACATACAAAATAATAAAACCTCCAACCCTATCTTGTCTAATCTCCTTTTCTTGTCTCGTTCGAGTCTTGAGGAAACCTGTCCTCGCGCAGGTTTGTGTGCAGAATTGACTATAAACTGAGTTTGCGTGCGTCGTGTCCCCCTATGGACCGTATTGTCGTCAACAGTTGGCTGTGGTTGGTGACAACTCCTTCCACGCCCTGTTGGTCTTCACTGCTTATCGTTTTGTTCCACGGCGGCATCCAGGACGCTGCTGATAAACCAGCCAGACCGAATGCTGCCTGTCGGTGTGCCAGGTGCTTCACACAGGAAAAGGGCCAAACGAAAGGCTCCAAGATAAATGCCCAGATTTCCATCTGAGAGTGTGACTTTATTTCATTGATGACCTTTTACAATGTGCCCGCTTAAAAGGCAGGAACCTGTTCCCCCTTCAAGTTATTATTTTTCAATTAGCAGATCTCAGAGATTGTGTCTGTCATGGTTTCCTGGAACATTAAAATTCAAGAAGATTAAAAAATATATATAAAAATTTAAAATATTTTAAATTGTATTTTCTAAATATTTGTATTATTTCTTTCAAAGTCAGAAATTTGAATATATAAAGAATACTAAAGAAAATCTGGACTCCACATTATAGGCATGCGTTGTCTCAAGATGCAACCTTATTATTTTCATAATGTCAATTTTACATTATTTAAAAAATAACTCAGTCTTTGCTGGAACTAATACAGCTTTCGTCAGCACCTAAACAGTGTTTTGGGCATTTTTTATAGATTTAATTTTGTTATTTCAAAACTACTTAATGGATAGATTTGTATCATTTAATATATATAATATATATATATATATATATATATATATATATATATATATATATATATATATATATATATATATATATATATATATATATATATATATATATATATATATAATAGAACGTTTACAGAGTGCTTTGAATTTTATATTTCATTTAATTAGATTTTTTTCCCCCCCTTAAAAACAAACATATAGCATTGTTTATATTTTGTTGCTGTTGACAATCAGACTATATGGCGCTGCGGTGCTTTTATTTTGGAATCAATCCCCAGCATTAGAAAGCGCTGATCTGTTTTCTCTGAAGACTTCGCCTCGCCCCTTTCCAAGCTCTGTAACTTTTCATCAATGATTCACCGCGTCGGACTCGACCTGCTGACCTTCCCTTATGTTTAAAAAAAAAAAAAAACAAAACGACGCGCTCAGATGAGCCTCAACCCGAGTTGTGCTGTCAGTGTCCCCAGACTCCCGAGCTGAAGAGAATCGGAGAAAACATCTGCTGCGCTGCACCGCAGGTAGGCAAACCTGAAGTTACACTTTATAACAGATGTCTATTCTGTTCCTTATTTTGTTTTGGGGACTACACCATAAATCCTTTTTTTTTTTTTAGATTGTACATTATGATTCTTAATTATCTATGTTTTTACCTAGAAGTTTTAAAAAATAATATAATATCATGTTTTTGTGTTAGTAATGTTTCACAGAATTTAAGCTGTTGCACATTTACTTCTTTTCGCACCTGAGACAGTCTTATCACACCTTTAATTATATTTTTATTACAATTCTGATGGACCGTTTAGAAGCGTGTAGCAAGGTTTGATGTAGATATTTATTTCTTATTTCAACAAGATTATTTTATTTTGTTTTCTTTTGTTTTATTTTGCTTTACAGATTAGTTGTTTTGACCATGTACAGCTTATCATTGAAAGATTAAAGAACTCCTATCGCAGCCAATAGCCATTTTCACTATTTTAATATCATAATATGGTGTTGTTTAACTGCTCAGTTCACTTATGCACAATATGCATAATTTGCATTTTGTGCAAATTGTGCACAAAATACACCAAGGGACCATAGTTTTGCGCATGTTTCTTATTGATTTTAGTGTGCGTTACAGTTTTTTTTTTATCTGCATACAAAACCTGCAAAGTTGCAAAGGTCCACACCAAAGTTAATTATTAATTCACTAAGGATATACTGCTGTTTAACATGGCCCTCACATGTCCAGATGAGTTCCTAATGACACATAAACATATTCTATTATCAACAGCAACACCCGTGTCAAGCTCAGCCTTCCTTATTTACGTTATTATCAGCTTGCCAGAATACCATGTACCGTGTTGCCATGTAGCTGGAGGTATTTGCAGAGCCTCCATTGAGGGGCCCCTGAAACGGAGCCAAACTGATTTGACTTTGCTTCACTCGCCTGTGCCACCTTCATTATTTTTGCTTCAGCAGCAACCAGAGGCATCGGTGAAAAGATATTTATAGTGCTGGAAAATATGTCTCCTTAAATATTGCTTTTGTTTTAGGTTTTTTTGTCAGACCGAAATGCTTAAGGTTATAAAAGACATTTTGAAAAAGTTAATCCCCCACTTGTGAAGCTAGAAATGAATTTTATTTCTGGACAGCTTTGTTTAGTTTCAAAATCAAGAAATCTCTTCAGTAGAAACCTCGCTAACATTTCCAGCCTCAAATAAACAAGAAAAAAAGTCATCAACAGTTGCCAGCCTGGAAAAGTTAGGTGATTTTTCACTGGAGTTCCCAACAATTACTCCAAAATGAAGACTGAAAAATAGATAAATTTACCACTAAAGGGGTGGGTCAAACCTTTTCCACACTGGTGTTAAAATTGATTGGCTATTATGTCAAAAACCTGACGGCCTCCTAAACTGATACAACATGCCATCAACTATGTATTTGCACCCATTGCAGATACTTACACATATTACTGCTATTACTGTCTCCTCTGTTCAATCCCTAACGGAATCAACAATATTGAAATGGGAAATTAATATTGAAACATTTAACTTTCTGAAATGTTCGTTTGGGTGCAATGAATAGTTTTTCTCCATTAATCCAAAAAATAAACATGCCATGTTTCCACATGCTTTTGTTAAAAATGAAGAACCAGTTTTATAACACCGGCAGTGCGGTAGGATCTCCCTCAAGGCCTCTGGAGAACTCTGTCATAAGCAGAATCGTGTTTGCTGTCCTGGAGAAAGAAAAAAAAACTGAAATAAGAAGAAGCCTCATATTCATGAATTTGAACATTTCTGAAGAAATTTAAACGGGGCCTGCCAAAGTGTACCCATCAGTGGGAACCCAGCTAAAAATTAGCATCAATGCTAAGTTTAGCTAAAGTGTAGTCAATAGCATCTGGATAATCAAAAGCATTTTTACTCTTAACAGAAGAGTAGCGAGCTTAACCTCGTTAATTAGTCAGGCTGTCTGCTCAAGCAGCCAGGCTTTCTTTCCAGACTTGCCCCTTGTAACTTCCCATCTGACATGACGTTTTAAAAATCTCTTAGCTCAAAAAGAGTGGTTTCTAAGATATTACATAATACCCTGAAATATTTTGTAAACACCAATTTTTTTCTCTTTTGCAAGTGAGAGAAGAATTTCACTGATTTCTTTTTTCAGCAGCTTCATATTCCATATCGCCACTGATTGGCACTGAACTCTATGCTTCAAGATGACAATGTTTGTCATCACAGAGAAAGATTCATCAGAGACTTCCTCCACAATATGGAGCTTTTTCATTTGAGCTTTAGGTTATTGCTAATACAAGGGTGACCAATGGAAACAAACTGTCAGACTTATGGCAAATACCCAAGAATAGGATGTCATGATTTAAACTTTAATTATGCAACCTGATAAAAAAAATAAATAAATAAAAAGCAGAAAGAGCCTTGCCTCATTTTAGTATTGTTAAGATGTAATCTTCAACATCATGTGCTCAGAATGAAAAATCAGCATCAGCATAAAACCTGATGTCTTCATAACAACAATAACAAAATGGTCTGAATAACATAGCCATTATTCAGACTATGTCCCTCTTTGTCTTCCTGTTTTTCCACCTTGTCATTCCTGGGAAACAAGAACTTCTAGCTCATTTGGATCCTTAGGCTGTCACACAGGAGTCAGCAGCTTGTCATTCGCATAAAACACACTCAGACAGCCGAGGGGGGAAAAAAGGCCAGGTTCATCTAAGTTAGAGTTGAAGTGGAGGAAAAGACATTTATGAAGGGAGAAATGGTGGAAGGCATGTTGACTGTTCACTGAACCCGTCCTGTCCTCCCACAGGTTTGGATTCTCCAGGTGGATTGAGAACACATCAGCCATGGCACATTGCAACGTGAGTTAGCCAAATGCTTTTATTTTTGTTTTAACCAGCAGGCTGTTTGAGCATGTGACATTAGAAGTATGTCTGCAGGTTGGTTTAGACACCAACCATCAGAATAACCGCTTTGTTCAACAAGAAGTCTTGAGACCAAACTATTTCAGGACGCACATTTTTAAGGTCTGCATTATCTTTTGGCTGTGTTAGTTATTTAGCTTGTGGCTACTGTTGAAAAATGTTTAGTTGAAAGAAACACAAAAGCAGTGATTGAAACATGTCTGATGATGGAGAAGACTTGACTGAAAAGTTCTGAATATTTGAATTAATAAGCTGACTGAGTTGTCTGTGTTTGTCTCTAACAACTTATCTTTGTTTTAGATCATTTTGTTGCACTGGTTTTTCTCAAAATAACATGATCAATATATAGTTCTGTTCTTGTGCATGTGATTTGTTCAGTATGTTAGACTGTTAGGCTTCTTTCAGTGAGATGACTTTGTTTTTAAAGAATGTTTGACAGAACAGAGGAGATTGTTTTTTCTGTTACACTCTGGAGAAAATTTCCATCTGGAGTTGTCTGACAGACGGCGATGGTCTGTGTTAGTTTCATTCTTCATCATCTGATTGCTGTAACGCGCAGTGGTGTTTGCCAAACCAAACAGGTGGAACAAAATATTCTTCTTCCTCTTATTCTTGTCGAACAAAACTTTGAAAGTGAATGTCAGACTTTTGTAAGATCATCTGAAATGGACAGTTTACATGTTGCGGTTAAAATTATTTGCTTTTCTGTGAAGTGCACAGTTAACATTGTAATGTAGAATCCTTAAAAGAGACCAAACAATTTTGGGTTTTTTATTATTTATAATCTGTTGGCTTGCTTTAATTATTTTAAGCATCATGTGTATTTTTCTCTGTATTTTTCCAGCTGCGGTCAACCCCCGCCTCTCCTCATGATGATGTCAATTTGGGACCTTCAGCAAACCCACAGTCAGTAACTCTGCTTTTATTAAACTATCTGTTCCCCTTTATTTTTTGAAGTTGCAAATTAACCCTTAGAAACTGTAATGCTCGATTAACTTAAACAAACTAAGAAAATGCTGGTGAAGTGATCTTGGTGAAAGTGATTCAATATTACTTAAAAAGTGTGTGAAACTTTGTTTTGAGTGTCTCACCTGATCCTCTCTTTGAAAGAATAACTCTGATAGCAATACATCATTCTGCAAGACTCTCACTTCATGATTAATGTAGAATACTAATTTCCCACCCAATAAATTCAAACCTTTAAGAGAAGAATGCAGTAAACAAACCTTATTAGGTTGTACAGATAAAGTTTGTCAAATGTTACCAAAACAGTTCTGTTTCCGCCTCATAAGTCAAGATATTATTTTTCTAGCAACCTTTTGACTTCTTAATGTAATCTTTAACAAACTGTGGAGGAGAGGCGGTGCGGTGGGTATTTATTTCTTGAGATTAACATTTAACAACGTGAGACTCGCCTCTGCTTGCACTTATATAACCCTCTGTGACCTCAGGAATCTTTACTTAGCTTGTCCGTTGGTTTTCTGGCCACTCCTCGCATTCAGTGTTACCATGGAAACTTTTGACGAAACATGGTGTGGTAACTTTTGTCAGCCGCCTGCAGATCAACTCTTTTTTTTAATTATTATTCTGATATTATCAGAGGTTTTTATTTGATTACGCAATTACGTTCGAAGGAGTAATAAACATGTACTTTCAAGATCATACTTGATTGCCGTTCTTCGATTACCTCTCTATTGCGGTACTAAACTTATCCCATAATGTAAGAAAAATAAAAGTTTTTCTCTTCAGTTTTGCTTCCAGAAGTTCACACGCATTTGTTCCTCATGAATGATTCACACTGGATCTCTCTGAATGACAGTCACCATTGTTTGACTTTGAGTTTTCTATTTTTATTTTTACGTGTGTTTTCTCTTTTGTGAAATAGTCGTATTATGAGCCTCAGAGCATGTTGTGTAATGTGATGTGCAAAGCAATGCAGATTGTTTAATAGTTGACCTTCCTGTTGTTTTAGCGCCAGGCCGACTGACTTTGACTTCCTGGCTGTCATTGGCAAAGGAACCTTTGGGAAGGTAACTCTAAAACACTTATTTATGTCTGCACTATTAATCTGATCTATTGTTTTTTGGGGGGTTTTTTGTTCTTCACAAACTTTCAGGTATGTTTTCTTGGTCATAAAACAAGCCATGCTGCAGGAATTATTGATTGTCCTGATAAGTGAATACATTTTATAGTTTTATGATCTGTTAGGGAGCACAGATTTTACCCTGACCTACTTACATATGAGAAACAGAGAGAAAGAGAGAGAGAGAAATAAATTTTGTAAGATTGTGTCCAACTACTGATATCCAAGCCACAGTCAGTGTTTGAGCCTTCAAACTTAAAGTGTGCCTCCTGCCTCCTCACTTATTAACTAGCTGAAATATAACAATGTGAAATTTGTTACCGAAATTTACCTTTTCATTCCTTGGAGGTTTGAACATGAAGTCTTCATGTTTTTATATTTTTCTTATCAAACCTTTTGCCACTCAAACTAGTTTATAAATTAGCGAATTTTGACTCATCTGTCTTTCAAAGGGTAAACTTTTTGTCCTCTCTTATCTTTTCTCACATTTGGGGTTCTCCAATGCTCATTTTGTAAAAATTTTGTTCTTTAATGAGGTTTAATCTCTTCCTGTGCAGTAGGTGAAAGATTTCCAAATTTATTTCTACACCAAAACTGTTATGATTTAACCTTAAAACTAAAATGTTTTCATCTAAATAAAAATAATTATTATTTTAGTAACTTACTATTTATTTTTTGCCCTACTAAACTCTTTAAAACACGCTTTACTCAATCTGTGGCTGTCATTTTTATTCCTTCATCACTTCAAAACAAATTGTTTTTATTCTTATTTTAAATGTTATTTGAGTTTACTTTTTTGCTTTTGTTTTTTTTTTATATCCTATTTTCATTTAGTCATATAATATTTCAGCCAATTAATAATTTTCTATTTCTTTTATCATGCAAAAATAAGATAAGTGACTTTTTTTTTCTTCCTTTCCATCAACCCTCTCAGCATTACGCGTTCCCAGAGATCAGCTGTCTGTGTTGGGTGCGCACTTTTGATGAAATGTCCTGACACGATTGTGCTGAGATGCTGGTGCAAAATATTTACTAAACAAACCACTAATAAGCCAACCATCATGCAGGTCCTGCTTGCAAAGCTGAAAGCCGACAACAAGTTCTACGCAATCAAAGTTCTGCAGAAGAAGATCATCCTCAAGAAAAAGGAGGTAATTTAGCCATTTGAATATGTTTTTCTTGGTATGTTTGGCTATTAAAACTGAGCTTGATCCTGACAAATCAAATGTTAAATACACCCAAAGGAACAGTATCTTTGTATAAGTCAAACATCAACTTATCATAAACTTTTCAAATAAATGAATCCCACGATAGAGCTTCAGGCTGTAATTAAATCTGATTTTTTTTTTTTTTGCTGTTATTGTAGGCAAACTATATTTAAACAGTAAAAGCAAATAATGCTGAGGACTGTTTGAAACCAAACAGAGATGGGAATCTCTCTGTCTGTGGGTGGAAGAGTATCTGTGAGAGTTATTAGTAAACAGAGTTCTGACCCGGCAAGATCTGATCTGTATCTAATCTGCAGCTTGTTCCGTACAAAGGACACATTTTACGGCCCATGGAAAATAAAACCAGGACACTTCAGTGTTTGTCGAACAACAGGGTGAAAATATCTGAGTATAGAGACCCAGATCCTCCTGTCACTCAGCTTGACTCTAGTTAAACTGATACATTGTCTTTTTGGTAATATAAGTGTTTGTGTTCATGCTTGTCTCAGGGCTTAAGCTCGTTTTCTGAGAATTCTGCGGTAACATTTATCTTCAAAAGGCCATTTTTTTTGAAGACGTTTCTCTTTGATTACAATTACATGTAACAACTTTATCTAAATCGAATAAAGAAAATGTAATCATCCAAATTTACAAAGTGTTTCATTTAAATCCTGTGCCTTGTCATAAATGACATAAAACACAAACCAGACAAAGCAAACTCTCTTTTTTATACTGAGTAAAACATAATTTTGCCATTACTAGTTGGTGGAGTTTATGCCATTATAAAATGTTTTTATTATTTTCCATTTGTCCATTTTAAAACAAAAATAAGCCTAACTTTTCTGGGCACTCTAACATATACATCATCATGTATTACTAATGTCAAATTACATCATTAATAATTGAAAATATGAACAGTTGTTGTTGCAAATTAAACAAATATTACCATTGACTAATAAATCACTCATAGATCTTTAGCCAGAAAATCATGTTTTCATTAATAAATCATCTTGAAAAAAAAACCTAAACATTTTTTGTTTGTTTTACAAAAAATATAAAAATATAAAGAAAAAAAGGATTTAATTTACATCTACTTGTTTAGAAATAAAACACAAAGTTTATTTAACATGCTACTAATGCAATCATTTGTTTATATTCAAGTAAACAATTAAAGTTCAGGTCACAGCAAATTACTAAAACAATGCAATCACATTCAGTCACAATAAGGCTGAAAGTAAATCATGTAAAGCTCATCGGATTGCGTCGAGTCACTGACTTTCAAGTAATCCGCTTTCCTGAGTAAGCATGTGGCAACAGTGGAGAGGAAACGCCTCCTCTTAACGGAAAGCAACTCCCTGAAGATTCCAGCTCAGCATGAGCAGCTGACAACGGCCACAAACAAAGACAAAACTACAAGAGCAGAAGAAAAACAAAGAGTTCATTGAGTTCATGACCATTAATAGTCCATCGGTTAATTAATTCGGATCAGGAAAGAGAAGGACCTAAACATTTTTTAGACGATTGCGTTTGCTGTGTAGTTGGACGTGTTGGTTACAGTAAACAGGAAAAGACCGATGACTTTGCGTTCTGCTACACGGTGAGGCTGAGTCATGAACCGTGTCCTAAATACAGAACGTGAAGGGTCAACGGCTTCATGAGATGCAGGTTGCATTTGGAAACATCCGCGCCGTCATCCGGGGAAAAGCAGAGATAAAACTGATTTTATCTCTCTCTGTTGTGTATACTGTTTAGTATTTTGTGAAAGTAATGTCTGACTTTCGTAGATACTGAAGTTCTTTCACTGTGACAGAAGATGTCAGTCATTTTGCTCTTCCTCTTTTAGCAAAAGAACATCATGGCAGAGAGGAACGTGCTGCTGAAGAGCCTGAAACACCCGTTTCTGGTCCGGCTCCACTACTCCTTTCAGACCCCAGAAAAACTCTACTTTGTGCTTGACTATGTAAACGGAGGAGAGGTACATGTTTGACGGCCAAATACAACAAAACTGAACTTAGATGAACTTATGTAGAGACTGATTTAGAAAGATCCTACAGTTAATCGACATTTTTTAAGTGATAATTGACTCTTATGCAGAGAAATCATCAATATTCTGCTTTTATGAAAATTTCATGTTGTCACTCAATATCACCCCAGCCATTTTCTTTCTTTTCCTCATTGTTTTTATTTTATGCTCAATTATTATATTCAAATAGCATTTTTGACAAAATCTTTACTTATGTTTGAAATGTTACAGTCACATCAGGTGTTTTTCCGTCTCTCTCTGTTCCTCCCAAATTCCTCTACCATTCCTCTCCCTTTCCTCGTCACATTTGTAATCCCGCACCACTTCCTGCTCCACGTGCAGCTTTTTTTTTTTTTTTTTTACTACATAATAAACATCTAATCTTCCTCTGCAGCTCTTCTTCCACCTCCAGAGGGAGAGGTGTTTCTCGGAGCCGAGGGCGAGGTTCTACGCGGCCGAAGTGGCAAGCGCCATCGGCTACCTCCACTCTCTTAACATTGTCTACAGGTCAGACATGCTGGACGTGTCAGATTAGTCACCTTGAAATGCAACCGATTCATAACCATAGCTTTTGCTCTTGTGTTTGACAGAGATTTAAAACCAGAGAATATCCTTTTAGACTCTCAGGTAAGCCACTGACGGATCCTCGCTCATTTCATTTGACTGTTATTTTCGGTGTGGTTTGGGATTGCATGTGCCTTGTGTCTGCAGGGTCATGTGGTGCTGACAGACTTTGGGCTTTGCAAAGAAGGCATTGAGCCAGAAGGAACCACCTCCACTTTCTGTGGCACCCCAGAGGTGAGTGGCAAGAACATGAAAAGCTATAATGATTTCACACTGGAGGACTAATGTATCAAAGAAGTTAACATACTCCTTTTTAAAACAAGTTTTTTTACTTGTTTATGAATTTCTTCTCTTTCTCTGAAGTATTTGGCACCGGAGATTCTGCGTAAGGAACCATACGACCGGACGGTGGACTGGTGGTGTCTGGGAGCCGTTCTCTATGAGATGATCTATAGCCTGGTATGTGTGTTTATGAGTGGCTGATCCAAACATTTATTACTTCTTTTTACCATATTTATTTGACCATAGTGTCAAACTCTCATTACCTGCATCGTGGTGCTTTTTGAACATCTGATAGATGATTTACAGAAAAATAAAGTTTGAATTGTATCCTGTGCGGTAACACTCACTTTTGATTTATGAAATATCCTTCATAATTCAGATTATTTCTGTGATTAATGCAGAAGAAAAGGTTTCTGTTTCTGTGGCTCATGCATCTTTAGCTTCTGTACCCTCAATATAATATATTATATTAATCAAAGCTCTCACTCCATTTTAGCCTCCTTTCTACAGCCGGGACGTTGGTGAAATGTACAATGGGATTCTCTACAAGACGCTGCCACTCCCTCTGGGGAAGTCTGAGGTTGTCTGCTCTCTGCTGGTCGGTCTTCTGCAGAAAGACCCACGCAGACGACTCGGAGCGATTGCTGACTTTGTAAGTGTGTGTTTGTCCTAAAAATCTGCAGACAGTAAATATGTCTTGATTTTGTAAAAGGAGTTATGTTCAGTATTTTGTTAACTGAGGACCAGCAGAAATAGCGCTGACATAGCTGGAGCGGCTCCTTCTGGAGAGAAAAAAGAAAATCTTAAATGACTCCAAAAATGTTTCTAATGGAGTATCCGACAAATTTTGTCAAGTCAATGACTTTCAACAAAAGATATATTTATTGAACAAATAACTTTTCCACTAATTTTTTTATTGTTGTCATTTTGGGGTTTTTGCAGTTAGAAATAAAGAACCATCCCTTCTTTGCTCCAATCAACTGGGACGACCTTTATCACAAGAGGATCACTCCTCCTTACAACCCCAATGTCGTAAGTTATGTTCTGCAAAACTGCAATTGCTTATGTGTCCCTGGAGAAATTTCAGTAGGCTGACTTGGGAAGGTTCATCACTGTTCCATCATGTTTTATCCATCTGTTGATGGTTTGAAACCCTTTCCAGTGTCATGGTACGGTGTGGCGGTGGAAACCAGACGCAGCAGGCAGTAGATGTAGAAATAAGTGGATGTTTTAATGAAGAAAATCAACTAACAAAAAAATCCAAAATCCAGGGGTACAAGAAAATCTAAAAAAACAAAACAAACTGGAAACACAAGGGAACAACAGGTAATCCAGGGAGGGAAACGTGGGTGGCGACATCAGGCACAGGGAAGCTAAGGAGATATACTGGAGAAAAACAGGGAGGAAACACCAGGGAGCTGAAAATACCTCTAAAATGAAAGAAAAACACTAATGCTAAAGAAAACGTGATAAACTAGAAGACAAAAATACATGAGGGAAAAAAAATAAATAAAACTAAACAGAAGGAAGGCTGATCTATCAATAATAAAAACTAGGGGATGTAGAGCTGGAGAAACTAGAAGATCTGAATAAAGAGATAACCTAACAAGGATTACTAAAGAAAGACTAAATGAGCCTAAAGTGATAAAATAAGATAAACTATAATCACCAAAGAAGCTCGACATAGACTCATACATACAAGAAAAACAGAACCTAAGGTAACTAAAGAATAAACCAAACTAGAAACACTATGAAGGGCTGCAGATAAGGAAAACAACAAGGCTATTCAAATCACACTAAATGACCTCAAATAATAAAACTGAAATGACCATGAAGGGCTAATCTAAAGAGAACTAAAACATAATGATAAATAAAATCAAAACCAAACCCAAAAACCGAGTCCTGACGTCCAGACAAATCAAAGACTGGTTTTTAAATCAGTTTTTGAATTTATTTCGATTAGAACATGATATGTTGCTCTTAGAAATGCTTCAGCCAACATTATGTTGTCAGACAAGTATTAATTGAGTGATTCTTTAAATTTATAACAGATTTTACTAGTGTATTTGCAAAAGGCCTGGCTTGTTTTGACATTTGTTTCTTAAACCAATGAGTGCCTTTGGTTGTATCTGCTATAATGAAATGAAAATTGAAGGAAATCAAGCAAATAATAATCAGATACAATCAAACTGTCTTCCAGAGAGGCCCGGCTGACACCCAACACATCGATCCAGAGTTCACCAGGGAGATGGTTCCCAGCTCAGTGAGTCGGACCCCGGAGTTTAACGCCAGCACCAGCTCCAACAACGCTTTCAATGGGTTCTCCTTCGTAGGCACAGAGGACAGTTTCCTGTGAGACCAAAAGGTTCAAACTTTCAGAAAAAACAATCAAAATGATCTGTCAAAGAAAGGGGATGATCTCGGTTCTGTGTTTTCATCTCGGAGATCCCAGCTGGCATAGCTCAGAGAGAGCATGCAGGAAATGGAAATATTCAGATTATATATAAGAAATATCTGAAAGTCAAAAGACACAGTAAAGTCAACTCTTGCTTGTATAATTAAAATTTTATTTCTGGTGTAATTGGTGGGCAAAATGTTTTTCTTTATTATCTACTTTTTATATTTTTGTAAATTGTATGATTTTTATGTACAGATAAATGGGTTAATCGCACAGTGGAACAAAGGTAAACTTATGCACAGCACCAGTCTTCTGAAGTCTGTTTCCAGGCTTTTCGCTAGTTACTTTATAAAACAAAGATGTGAACTTTTATTGAAAAGAAATTAGTTTGGTGAGGTTAATGAAGCCATTGTAAATGTGCTTCTTTTCTATAATAATTATGAACAAAATTAGACAGTTATGTTCATGGGCTTAAATGTCTACATTAATCTGCAAGCAAAAACATACTTGATGTAGCAGTCACCTACACTGTAATATAAATATTTATGTATTATAACTCCTGAATACTGTGAATGTACAGTAACTGCTTTGCAAAAATAATTGTGCAATGTGTTAAAATCGATGTATCAGTGTAAGCACATGTGAAGTGCTTCTCCCATAACTATTTTAATGATAATTGCTGCTAGGTTTTGGATTTAATGTATAATTCCTAGTGATATAAATCATCTTGTCTTGATTTATATCTTTACATGATATAAATAATGTAAAATAAAAACATATTTTTATTTTACATGTAAAATAAAAATATGTATTTAAACTCACATGTCAGAAGTTTTTCTGTCAATCCATATGCTCTTGGTGAAGTAACTACACATCTCTTTTATTACCTCCTATAAATGGCTAAGTAATCACAAGGCACAAGTGTTGCTACGACATTTAAATCTGTGTGCCAAATTGGTTCTTCCTTAGCTTCTCTGTTTATAGTTGTGAACCGAGAAGCCAACATTATAAACAAGTGGGCCACATTTCCAGCAGCAGTTGGTTGGTGTTGACGACAAGACAATAAAAGAAATCCAATATTATTTTGAAGGGAACCCAATACGTTAATATTTTTGGCCTTAAGTTGTTGTTAGTCCTAAGTCATAAGCAAGCCTTTAAACATGAACATTTTTGTGTACCATTACCAGAATGTAATGGCACACAAAAATCACGGTTTGAAGTATACTCTCAATATAAAGTCAAGATTTACGGCTTGCTTTAATCAAGAGAAACATAAAAAGTCGCCACTATGTGACAGACTGTAACTTTGTAGATTTTTATTATCATTGAAAGACCACTGGCCACTGGGTATAGCTTCTAAATACTTTGGATGGATTACACAATAATAAAACTATTTGAAAATGGTAAATGTTTATATTTTTTGGTGATGAGAATAAAAAAAGTGTTTTGTCCCATCTCATTTGCTGTACAGTATTTTGGACCAGTGGGCAGCTAGATTTGGATGCCAGCTGTTGTACCTTTACTTTTTAAAGTCGCATTTTGGAACATTGCATTGCATATTTAATTCACATAGACATTTTGCATGTGGTCAAGTATAAAAATAACCCCGATTTGTTCAGAATATGCATATATTAAAACTTAAGTGCTATGCATCTGAACGGCAGGCAGGGGGCAGTAAAATTACTCTATACTAAATTATCATATTGTCACCTTCGAGAAGTAATGGCTTAAGTTATTTTTTTGCCATAAGTGATTTTGGATAAATAAATAAGTAAATAAACACCATCTCTTTCTTTCCAAAAGATGCTAGAGGTGAAAACATAACTTTTGGCAATAATAAAGGTGAGGACATGTTGGACTGTTAATAACCTTTTAACTAAAGAGCAATACATTCTGTTATAGAGAGATACAAACACTAATTAAAGTACAGGAATTCATTATTAATTATAATGTATTGGATACTGTTTTTGTTTCTTTTTGTTGTTATGTACTTATTTCAGGTGTAGTGAGCTAGCTTAGCTGTTCATGTGTAGCTTTTAACAGAAATTAAAGCCTGCAGTAAATAAAAAAAGATAATTCAGTTAAAATGTTGCTCTATAACTACAAAAGACTAAGTGTTACATTTAGAACACTTTTAAATAAAATGATCCCTTATTAAATTGTTTCCTTAAGTTATTTCACAGTGAAATCCCTAACATTCACAACACCCCCATAAGCTAGCCGCTAGCATGGGCTCGAGCTGTTGGTCACGTGGGTTGTTTCCGGTGCCTGTGTTAGCTGTGCAGCAGCTGTGCTCTTGAACAGACCTTCGTTTTTCACTCGCGGGCAAATCTTCATTCTTTTAAGGTTGCGTGTCAATTCTTCTGCCTTTCACTTATCTGGCACAGTTCCCACTTGCCATGCATAGTCGGGCCGTTCCGTATTTTCTCTAAGGCTTTGCTCTGTATCTGCAGACAACATTTCAAGCTGCCTCTGAACTGCAGCTAAAGTAGCAGCAGGCTCCACACACAGAGACACGGGGGGACGTCGCGCGGGTAAGTGTGAAAACAGTAGTTTATGTTAACATGCGCTATTTTAGAGCTAAATATTTAAGTATCCGCGTTTTCACATACATTGTTATGACTTTTTCGCCTGTTCATTGGGAAATGGAGTAATTGTTGCCTTGTCCAGCAGCGTGGATGTTGTGGTTTTCTCCCACCACGGCACGTCCAATGAAAAATCTTTTGTGTCACAGTGGAAAGCTATGTATGTTAAACACCGTTGTAGTCTTTCTAGACGATGAAAGAACGCTGCTTGCGCTCTACAATGATGTATGCAAATTACATTTAAAAGTCTAAACTAAATTATCCTAAACGCTCAATTTTCGCTCATAAAACTAGTCGCGCTGAGACTAATTGCAGTAACGGACTTGCGCCACTTGGGGGCGCTCAAGTTTCTTAACGTGTTAACGAGTCTTTCCAGCAGAGTTGGGACGTAAGTGTTTTTCGTTTGTAATTATTATTCACCAGAGGTTTTATTTGATAAATTATGCAGCGTAGTCTTCGGCGCACATTTGCATTTGTTGTCTTTTCTATCTCGAAGTCGTTTTATCTAATATAATCTTTGCTACTTAGCTAATTACTAGCTGCTCGAACACTAGCTGAAATAAAGTTGCCAAATTGCTTTGGCAACAATGTAACTCATAAAGCTTTACATTATACAGCATGATATGTTCCTCATATCACCCACAACGCATTGTTCATTCTAAGACATTTTATCTTAGACACCTTGCTTATTTTATTGATCCTAAATGTTTGCAGGATGGAAGAAGAGGGTGACAGTAAGCTGTCCTTTGTTACTAGTCTGGATAAGAAGAATGACGTTGAGTGCAAGATAAAATGGACCCAAGAAGAGGTAAGTAAAAATATCTTGTTGGTGAAAACGTCACTTTTATTCTCGACTCTGTGACATAATGTGTATTAAATGTGTTCTTTTTGATATGCAGGATGAAAACCTCAAAATCCTTGTCACTAACTTTGGAAAAAAGGACTGGAAAACCATTGCTAGTTTTCTACCAGTATGTGCATCTAGAAGCAAAATCAGAGAGTAAAACAAATATCTCAATGTCAGCCAAGTTTAGTCATGCTGCAAACTCCATAATATTTCCTAATATTTCCTGACAGGGTCGAACAGAACTGCAGTGTATTCTTCGCTGGAATAAACATCTGGATCCTGAATTAGTGAAGGGACCCTGGTCTAAAGAAGAAGATGAAAAGGTGGGAAAGTGAACATGAAATTTGTTACAAACTGGAAATATTAATGAGGTTTTTGAGCTTTCACACCAAAAGGATGGATTGGATTTATCTTCTAGAAACTTAAAGTTCTTAACCCATGTTTAAAAGCCTTCTAATCACACATTTTAGTTTAGTTTATCAAGCCTTTATTAGTTATTTCAGACAGCTTAATATTGAAGTCGAATGTTAAAACACAACAATTATCTTTCTGTCGGGCTTCATTATTTATTTCTTGTGGAAAATGCAAACAGAATCATGAAACAGGACAGTAAATATGCAGATCACTATAATTTGGAACGGGACAGATTTGGTCTAAAGTTTTTGACTTGCAGTCTGTGTATACAGAATCTAATTCTACCTACAATTCTGTATTTAAAAAATCCTACCCTGATTTAATTTTGCTGCTGCTGTTATTTTTGCTCATATCATGCAGATATTGGAGCTGGTGGATAAGTATGGTACTAAAAACTGGATGACGATTGCCAAGCATCTAAATGGCAGGCAGGGGAAACAGTGCCGGGAACGCTGGATTAATCACCTCGACCCTCTGATTACTAAGGGTATCTGGTCTGCAGAAGAAGACCTGATAATCTACAAAGCCCACTGCATTCTGGGTAACCGGTGGGCTGAGATCTCCAAGCTGCTCCCTGGAAGGTGAGTCACTTAGTCGACACTGGTTAACAACTTCAAATGTATGTTTGCTTTTTACAAATGCAGCCTCGAAAGCTAATTTATATTTTCAAATATTCACAAACAGATCTGAAAACTCTATCAAGAATCATTGGAACGGCAACATCAGACGCAAAGCCGAGATGGGCTTTTACAAAGGAATATCTGAAACAATTTCCATTGACATTCAGCATTTTACGGACGGAGAGGTAAAGCACTTTAAAATCAGCAAATGCTTCACTGAGCTATTCATGTTCATTTCAGCTTATAATAAAAATATTGTTTGTGATTGAGAAAAAGCTTCTTAATTCTTCATTTGTGATGTGTGTTGTGCCTTAGGTGGACTTCAAATGTGACGTTGTAATAGATGCTGATCCAGTGACGCCTGAACTTGTGGTAAGCTTCATTTCAAACGTGTCTTTATGTCAAGAGTCATGTAGAAGTATAAGTTCTGTTTAAAGGTTTTGTGTGTTAAAAATGTACAGTTTGTTTTACTATTGTCGTTTGTGTACAGATCAAACCGAGAACAGAGAACTCAGATGTTGCGAAGCAGCAGAAGGTGTCTGACAAAGTGAAACCAAAGGCAGCTGTTCAAACTCTACCCACTTCAGCTCCAAGAAGAGACGTGTCCTCCCCCTGTCATTCTCTGTCCCTCAGTTCTAGCTCCAGCTCCAGTCCCTGTCCCAACTCTGCTGTCGCTCCTTCAGCCACGCAGATGGACCAGAAGAAGTTTGTCGAGGCGGCACTGAGGATGATTGCTGAAGACATGCTGCCTCTCAGGTAAGTTCATCTACTGATGACACAACGTTGGATTAAATCAGATCTCTACATTTCTTTGAGGAAAAGAAACATTTTCTGTTTCTGTTCATAGTTTTGTTGAAGGCGCAGGCTTCAGGTCGTTAATGGGCACCATCTGTCCTGAGTACAACAAACTCTCCCAACGCATCATCGGCCTTCAGCTCTACGAGGACGTGGAAAGAACCATCAAGCCGCAGCTCATCCGTGACCTCAAGCTCTCCCTCGCCAAAGCCAAGAACAGTGAAAGTACCATTCATGTGACCTGTGACCTGTGGGCAGGGGACCAGTCGAAACAAGCGGACAATCCTATCCTTGTTGTCCAACTCCACTACATTAGCGAGTCTTGGCAAATTCGCCGTCCAGTTGTCGCCTTCCGCCACCTCAACCATACAAACCTCAGTATGGCGGTGGCCAGCGAGCTCGAGGGCGTTCTGCTGAGCTACGGCATCTTCCCTCGCCACATCGGCTACGTCCTTGCCAACCAGGCCAAAGAAATCCTAGCTGGAAATAATTTGTTTTGTGACTACAAGATTGTGTGCTCCTCGAACCGGCGAGAGCCAGATGGAGATGACATCGTGGCCTTTCTGTCAGAGAAGATATCTGAGTCAGAGGCTCCGTTTTCAAAGCTGCAGATTGGTGCCAGGAACATGTGCATTGTCAGATCTTTGCAGGCCGTGATCCGGGATGCCCTGAAAAACTCCAGAGTGGTGGAGAACCTGCTATCACAGATTCACAATGTGGTTGCTTTCTTCAGGAGCAGTGCCTGCTGGAGCGAGGTAGGAGAGCTACAGTAATAATGTAATGGATCACATTTTTTAGATATTTTTTTCTGTATTTAATGCAACTGCAAGCTTAACTGATACATTCATATGTGGACAATTACACTCGGAGCAGGATGGAAACGGTTAATTTTGATTTAGTAATCAAATAAGAATACAGAGTCAAAAAAGGCCACTTACTGAAAGAACATCAGAGTGGAAATTACACCAAAACTGCACAAAAAGTATATTTTGCATTTAGGATAAAACAAAATCCCATCTGTAAATATGTTCTACCCAAACCTCCTCAGGTGGTACAGTTGTAGCTGCACTTGGTTCAAATTCTGTAAATAAAAATCTCGTGTATTAAGCACCTTAAAAAATTCTACTTATTAATTGGTAAATTCAAAAAATAATCAACAGATCAGCCCTGCACTGTATTTATATTAATTCAAGCAGAAAGGGGTGAGCTCTTCACATGTTGTTAAAAATATTTATTTAACGACACATGCATCCAGCCATCTGTTTTCTTTCATCCTTGTCCCTAATGGGGTCGGGAGTTGCTGGTGCCGATCTCCAGCTACGTTCCGGGTGAGAGGCGGGGTGACACATACGTCCTTTGCTACAAATGATCAAGCGTACAATAATAGAATGCTATGTTATTGCTATGTTAAATGCTATGTCATTTTAGGCAATATAATGTTTATTTTCTTATTTTAAAAGGAACATTATATGTATATTTGCGTTTTTTAATGTGTAATAAAGGCTTAGGTGGTTAAATAAAAAATTTGCAGAATGTGCCCATTTCTTTGATTTGATTAATTAGTAGAATAATTGATTAATAAAATAATCAATAGCAACCCTTGCTTGAAAGTAATAGTCAGTGGTCAGGACCTGCATATTTATTTATAGTGCCTGGAAAGAGCTGTCCAGAGTTTAGAAGAGTCCGATTGTTGTTTTTGTTTTTTTTTGCGAAGAGTTTCTATCAATACACGAAGCACACAAAACTTTGTGACAGGTTATTTGCCCCTCAGGTCTTTTATTTTTAGCTCAAACTGTTTTACAAAAGCAAATCTGCTACTTTTCATTTTTCCCCCCCAGCTTTTATTGAAGGAGGGCAACGTGTCGCTATGTCCTTCCTCCACCAACTGTCGCTGGAACTCTATGATGTTATCGTTGCGGCGTATGGTGCATGAGACGACGTGGAGCATCGTTATGACAATCCTGGCCCAGGCCCGCATAGAGGCCACCGACACCTCGACCGCCCCCCCTCTGATCATGGTGAAGAGGGAGCAAGTAGTTGATATTCTGGGACTCCTAGAGCCTTTTGAAGAGGTTTTGCAGGTAATTGTTTGTTTTCTACTTAGTAACAATGTGCAAGTTGGTATTTGTGAAGTGATGGAAAAGAAAACATTGTTTACTTTTTTTTTTTTTTTTACAAAGTTCTCTCTTGTAGCAAAACTTTGTACAATAGCAATGTTATGAAACCTTTCTTAACATTTTGAATCTCAGGTAGAAGCATCTGGTAATTATTGCCCAACCTTTTTATTGTAAATCCTGCCAGCATTTGTCCAGAGGAGAATGCTCTTTCTTTAAGTCATGTTGGTTTCCTTTCCAAAAATGTTAAGTAAATTAATACATTACTGAAAAATTAATTAAAGAGAAACAGAATTTCACTCATCCATCATGTCAAACAGGTGGATGTCTGGTGAATTGAACACAATTCTTCTAGCAACAATATAATAAAGAGTTAATTACCCAGTAATTGTGTTCAACATGTTTTGACTATGCCATTAATGTTTTTGTTTAGTAATATTACCAATCAGGTGATTGCTGAAAATGCTCTGGATTTTTAGCAGTATGGCTGTAAACTTTGTGTTGTTCTAGCACATAAAACCCAAATGCAGAACATTGACATGCTTCTCATCCTTGTTAAACTCAGGTTATTCAAGGAAACGGAGTGACCATATCTTTCATCATCCCCTCCCTCATTGGCCTGGATAAGACGCTGGAAAACCGAGTGACCAACTACAATCACTTCTGCAAGGCCCTGCGGATGAACCTTCATGGATATTTCCAGTCTGTGATTCACCAGAAGGAGATTATACTCGCTACTGTGCTCGACCCCAGAATGAAACTACAGGTACTGGTTATGTCCTGAAAACCCAGCAGATGTTATATAATTTGCTTTTTGGTGACCTGGGATGAATTAAGTTCTTTATAATGGTATAAAAATGTATTAAAAGGCACTTTTGTGAATTCCAGTAGTAACTTTTAACACAGCAAACTCACACCAGCTTCATCTTCTTCATTGTTTCAGCCATTTTCTGACGATGCTGCTAAAACCCAAACAGGGTTCCTAACTCCTCCTTCAAAGTCAGAGGCTCACAGAATCTTAGCATCACTATTAGAAAACAAGACTGCATCAGCACCTGTTCCTGTGGCAGAAACCAAGGAGCAGACCGGTAATCAGCCAAAGAAGAAGCAAGACGGAGCAGAAGGAAGCCATGCTTACGTTAAAACAGAGGCATCTGCTGGCAGCTCCAATGAGAACTGTGATGGAGTGGGTGAAAACGACCTCAAGCGCAAGGCCATCTTTAGTTACCTGCAGCCTCCAGCAAAGACTATGAAGATTTCCGAGCTCGACGTGTATTTGTCTGAACCCATGTGTGAAAGCGGCTCCAGTCTTGCGTACTGGAAGTCAGCCTCTCAGTTCCCCCAGCTGCAGAATATTGCTAAGAAGCTGCTGGCTGCTCCCGCCTCCTCTGGGGGCTTTGACCGGCTGTATCCAATGGCAACCTGCATTGTTAGGGCCAAGAGGAACCGCCTCCCATCTCACACTACTGAGAGGCTGCTGCTGTACAAGAACTCTATGAAGGTCAGGACAGCCAGTCGGGTCAGTGGAGTTCCCAAACCGGCAAAGATGAAGTGATGCTTGGTCGGTTTATCGTTGCGGCGTATGGTGCATGAGACGACAAAAATCACCAAAGTTGCCATATTGCAGTAAGCAGACATCAAATGTGCTTGAATTCTGCAGATGTGTTCAGTTACTGTAAAGTTATTATCAATGAAATAGTAATAGTTTATTTTTTTTATTGCAAGTATTCATTGTTCAGGTCTGTATGTAGTTTTGGTGCACATGGAATACTTTTCAGTAGCACAATTTATATCTGACAGATTAGATTTCCAATCATAGAATATGCAGACTAGAAACCACTGTAAGAATCAGATTCAGTTTAGATTAAATTGTTTGTTTTTCTTTAGAAAACACAAAGGAAAAATGTTACTGCTCTTTTTGAATGCGACAAATAAACAGCAGTAACTGTATTGCAATATTAAATAAAGAGACATGGATGGATGTAATAAAATAAATGTATTAGGCCTGGAAGAACTTTGAAAGAAATACCTGATATGCATTAATGTTTCATATTTTCATGTTTACATGTTTGGCCTTTCAAGGCCTTACACTTCCCTGCCTTCATTTATGAAATGTTGCTGTAGCCTGTATGCAAAATCCAGATAGTGTTTTTGTAATAAATGTGTAAAAGCCTTTGTAAAGTAGTCTGGGTAATAGAATTTTATCGTTTATAGTTTTTATGCAAGCTGACTGCGATGTTTGCTAATTTAATGACATTTAATCATTTTGTGTAAACAAGCAGCAAAGTGACCTTGTCTCTATATAGAAATGTGTGAGAATGTATTTGTAAGAAATAAAGCAATGTTAAACATTTTCTGTGCTTGACAATAACTTTTACTGTATAAAAACTCCAATTCTACAGTGGCTGTAGAAATATATATTTGCAATACCTCCAAGTGTAATATTCCAATTTGAAGTTTTGGTTAACTATAAACCATCAATGTTACAAATGTATAATAATTTACCTTTAAAGCTACAGCATGTAAATTTATAAACAGATATTTTTGTACATATTTGTAGTGACAGTCTGGAATGAGCAACCAATCAGAACCAGGAGGAGGGTCTTAGAGCTGTCAATCAGGCATGCACTCCTACTTGCTCTGATTGTTTCTGGTCTCAGTGCATTTATTCAGTAGCTTGAGATTTTTTTCACAGATTATTTGTCTTATACTGTCACGACACGATGACTGTTTTAACAAATATGTAAAAATGTATTTATTTTACAAAAGTTAACACTACAGCTTTAAATCATTTTCTATTTGGAGTACATTTTGTTCAGCTGCCATTTGTGATTGGCTGTGCGTGGCGTGACGTTGCACAGAAACAATGCGTCACATTTTACTTCCGGAGTCAGGATCCTTCCCCTCGCGTGGTGAAAACATGGAGGAGCTCGCTGTGAAACAAACCAGTTTTCTCCTGATATCAGCGGCATAGAAGCAAAGAGGAAGGAACAACCAGGCGACAGGTTTATAATAATAATAATAATAATAATAATAATAATAATAATAAGCAGCAGCAGCTTGTTAAAAGGGTCTCAAAGTGGTGCATCGTGTTGGAAGCTGAGGACCTTCCACCATCATGGCTCTGTACGTGACCGCCGCAGAGATCCTAGAGAAAGCAGAACGGAAGCAGGGCGCCCTGAAGACTCTGGTTTACGACAGCAAGTTTCCGAACATCAAGCAGCTCTTCGCGCTGGTTTGCGAGGCGCAGAAGTTTTCCTCCGTCCTCCAGGAGATTATCGAGTCCACCAAGCTGCTGAAGCTCACCAAGCTGAAGATGCCTCTGGCCAAAGTGCTGCTGTACGACCTGCTGATTGGCCAGGGCCTGAAGTGCGGCGGCACCTGGAAGGCCAATATGATGAAGCACCGGGCCCGACTGCAGGCGGAGCTGGCCCGCATGAAGGTGAGGAGGAAGGTCAGCAGGAACGAAGACCTCCTCCCTGCTGGGACCCCCGCGGACCAGCTGCCCAGGTATGTGCGTGTGAACACACTGAAGACCACCGTGGGGGATGCTGTGGACTACCTGAAGAGGGAGGGCTTCTCCTACCTGGGTCAGGCTGTGAGGCTGGATAACTTAACCCTGAAGAATAAGGACTTTGTGTTGGACCTGCACCTCCCAGAGGTCCTGGCGTTCCCCCCTAACACAGACTTCCATGACCACTTCCTGTACAAAGCAGGTCACATCATCCTGCAGGACAAAGCCAGCTGCCTCCCAGCGTATCTGCTCCAACCCCCAGCGGGCAGCCACGTCATTGACGCCTGTGCTGCCCCTGGCAACAAAACCAGCCACCTGGCAGCCATCATGAAGAACAGAGGAAGGTTGTTTGCATTTGACTTGGACGGGAAGCGGTTGAGCACCATGTCCACTCTGCTGCTCAGAGCGGGGGTCAGCTGTCACCAGGTGGCCAATCGGGACTTCCTAACGGTGGACCCTGATGATCCACAGTATAAAGATGTAGAGTACATCCTGCTGGATCCATCCTGCAGCGGTTCAGGTACCTACCCAGATATCTCTGTGTAGAAGCGATTATGTGGCAAGATCCTAACTTGACTGACGCAAACCAAAACGTTTCTCCATGGTGTCCAGGTATGGTGTGTCTGCGAGACGGCTCTCCTGCTGACCAGCAGGAGGAAAAAGCTCGGCTGGCGGCGCTGGCCTCCTTCCAGCTGCGCTGCCTGAATCACAGCCTCAGGTTCCCCCGCCTGAAGCGCCTGGTCTACTCCACCTGCTCCATCCACAGCCAGGAGAACGAGGAAGTTGTCACCGCCTGTCTGCAGCAGAACCCCAACTTCAGGTATTTTTACTCTCTTCTTTTTTCTTTTTTACGGTAACTTACTGTAAAGAGGGTAATTGCAACAATGATCCTTAGGCTACTGTTTAATTATATAGGAGATTTGCACAGAAACAAATAGTTATTCCTGGATCTGGTACACTGATACCATCCTACATGGAATGTGGTATTTTGTGTAACCAAATAGATCTATAAAGGATTTGGGGCTAAACCTTACAAAACATATTTTGTGTTTTCTCTCCAGGCTGGTGCCACTGCTGGCTCAGTGGCCTGAACGAGGACTGGAGCCGCTGTCACAGTGTTTACGGGCCAGTACCACCAAGACTCTCACACATGGCTTTTTTGTGGCCCTGCTGGAAAAAGTTAGTGATGCTAAGGGCATAAAGAAGAAACCTGC
This sequence comes from Poeciliopsis retropinna, assembly GCA_010277075.1. NCBI lineage: Eukaryota > Metazoa > Chordata > Actinopteri > Cyprinodontiformes > Poeciliidae > Poeciliopsis > Poeciliopsis retropinna. Next base: position 7,591,319 of record VMRM01000009.1, on the reverse strand, counting down.
AGCTCCAGCAAGGTGAATATTGCGCCATAAGTTTTTAAGAATTTTTTTTTTGCAGTTATGATATCATGCATGTTATCATAACTGCATGATAACATGCAGTTATCACGTGTTACAAGAGTCACAATAAGCTGCTGCATCAATTTCTTGGTATCAAAAGGCAGGAAGCTGGCGTCTCTTTAAGATAATCGTGCAACCTGACCTGATGTTCTTCCTGTCACAGTGAGGCTGAGAGTGTTCCTCCTGCTCCCTCTTCTGATGCAAAAATACCTGATGCTCCTGAGGAAAACTCTGACTGCTCAGATGCAGAGGAGATGCTGACATCTGCAGTGGGAGAAATCAATGATTCATCCAGCAAGAAAAGGAAGAGAAAAAGAAAAAGGAAGAAGAAAGCAACCAAAGCAGAATGACATTTTAAATAAATTTTGTGTAAATGTGAAGTAAAGATAATTTCTCAAGTTATCACTCTTTGTCTCATTATTTAATGCTTTAAAATGTTTGTTTTATTAATGCTTTGAAGGGCTTTAGATATGTTTAACTTTGTCCAGTGGGGGATAGCAGCCATATTTCCAGCGAAATGGCGCCACCTAGTGGTTAACAGAGTCATATGTTTTGTAACGCTTACTCAAAGTCTTTTGTAATATATAATGGAACATTGAGCTTCTCGTACACGAGCAGTGAGATTTGGGTGTAGCTAGACTTCAAGAGCATATCATGTAAGTAACATATAGGTTACTATAAGTTAAAGTCATTTGACGTCGCCGCAATGGAAACTCGGTTTAATTGTGTTTCTGGTTTCTATTCTCACCGCGGTGAGAATTAAAAACCTGTCCCGACAGCAGCATGTCCTCCTCGGTTCCCAAAGTGAGGCTGGCCGGAGGTCTGGAGATCTGCAGGGTCCTGAACGGGATGTGGCAGGTGTCCGGAGCTCACGGAACCGTGAACAAAACCAAAGCAGGTAAACGCTGTATTTAATAATGTTCAGTTTGCTTTTTTTTTTGTTGCTGTTTTTTTTATTATTATTTTCTGAGAAGTTGAGGAATGCGGTATGAAAATGAGCTGCGCACATACATTAGGTCTTAAGGTAAAAGAGTATGGGTGCCGTTAAGGGCGAGTCGTTTTCGATTAGTTCCGAGATGCCAGAAGGGCGTTTAGTGCCATTTTATCTCCAACAATCTAGCTTAAAACAAATATATACACTGCGTTTTTTAAAGGAAATTTAAATGTAGTGTTGAGTGTTGTGACATTACAGAAAGGCAGAAACTTTTAATTTAGTGTATTTCTTAGACATTGGCAGGAAAATCAATAAAATCTTCTACTGCATTGAACACATCTTTTACAAGAATCCAAAGATATTTCTGCATCTCAAAAGCTTAATCGAGCTTTCAGACTTCAGAATATATACACATGTATGGTAAAGTCAAAACTTTGGCATAATTAAACTAAACAAAGTATATGAACAAAAAATGTCAGTAAGCCTGAACGTAAACATAGCATTTAAAGAATGTTGTGTTATCTCCCAGCAGCCGGAAGAAATTGAGAAATTATTTTTGAGAAAGTTTGATTGCTTTCAGATGACACAATACATATTTTTGCATTCTTACATGGCAGAAATTAAGTAAAAATTAGTTCTTGACCTGTGAAACATGAACCTTGAGAAGAATTAAACAAGACTTCTGGGCCACCTTTCAAGTAAAAATGAGTTATCAGGTTAGTTTTTAATTGCTAGAACAGATTTAGGACACACTGACTTGGAAGAGCTCCAAAAATCTTTAGTAAAGTTCGGTAAAGCTTGAAATCCGATTTTAGCAGTAAATGTGCTTTTGAGACTCTCGGTAATAGCAAAGCCATGCTCATGTGTTGATGAATTTGATCACACTTAAGCAGGAACATGCTTTGTGCTTATCACTGAAGGACACATGGCTGTGATAATAACTGTCTGTTTCTGCCCTCCCTCCTCCAGTTGAGGCCATGCAGGCCTATGTGGACGCTGGATTGACCACATTTGACATGGCAGACATTTATGGACCGGCTGAAGAGATATATGGACTGTTCAATAACCAGGTGGACACAGACGTTTCACATAATTCACAATCCCACTTCAGTATAATTTCACCAGTTTTCATCCTTTACTTATTTATTGATAAATAAGTATAGAGTAATCTCATCATATACATAAAATGTGCACCTAACTGAGATGTTTATGCAAGTTTTAAAAATTTTAATTAATCAAAGAGTTACTAAATGGAAGTATAAAGGGCTCCTACTTTTGTTTTGGTCCAAATTTTAGCATAAAGTTAAATCCTGATCCTGCAGAATGAAGATGTGTGTATTCCCAGAAATGTTTTTCTGTTGCAGTCTGCAGTTAGCATTACTAAAATATGGATTTATGGTGGGAATTTCTGTGGAAGATGTGTTAGATTTTCAAACTTTGTCTTTTGAACACGGGAGAGAAAGTATTTAATCCCCTAATAATACAGTCGCTCAACGTAAACATAGAGTGACCATTAGTGACCTTTAACCGGGCGCATGGTCATGGTGAATGTAATTGAACAGCCTACAGATATTCAGAAGAAATTTGTCAACATTTATATTCCCCTTTTTGGATGATTTTAAATATGTCAAGAGTTTATCAGGATCAGATTAGCTAACTGGTTATAATGGATTAAAACGTAATTTGACGTACAACATCGATTGTAATTTCAAGTTAATTCTTATGATTCTTCTGATCTCCAGCTGAAATCCTCAGGAAGTGCAGCTCCAGCTCTGCAGGGTCTAACGAAATTTGTCCCCCGACCAGGACCGATGGACCGCAGGGTGAGCCGTCTGTGTTGTTTTTGACTGTGATGCAAGTGTTATCCACCAGGGGGCAGTGTAAATCTTTCAAAAATCTTTGTGATTTGTGATCTGCCCATTTTATAATTTCGAAAATGTACCGTCCAAAGCTCAGCATCTATATGCGGTACAGACTAACCCATATTGGTCTGTACACCATATAGATGCTGTAGTCATGATCTTTGAACTTTTTTCATATTTTGTCACATTACAATACCATACTTGATGTAATTTAATTGGGATTAAATAGTAGACCAACATAAAGTAGTGGGTAATTGTGAGGGGAATAACACATTATTTATGGATTTCACACTTTGAAAATATTTGTTTTCAAAACGTGGTATTTGCACTACACTCCTGAATCACTGCAGTTACACCTGCCTCATATTCCTGTTTGGGTCTAGATCTGGGCGTTGATTGGTTCATTGTCACAGCTAAATATTCGTTCGTGCTGCTCTGTTTGCAGGTGGTGGAGAAGGCGCTGCAGCGCTCCATGAGCCGCATGCAGGTGGACACCCTGGACTGTGTTCAGTTTCACTGGTGGGACTACAAAGACAAGCGATACCTGGATGCTCTAGGACACCTGTCTGACCTACAGAAGGAGGGAGTCATACGTATGAGAGCTCTCATTCTCCCTATGTGCTCATCACACAGATAAATGAATAATGATGGCACTAATGTAGTTTCTAACCAATCTGCCAGAAAGGCAGAAATTTGAGAATATTTATTTTTATTGGTAAAATTTCAGCTTTTTTTTTTCAGCAAAAAGGAAAATATTCTCTTTATATAAGTTTCATGTCAACACGTCGAAATGTGTTTCCTCTTTATTTACTAGGGGAGCTTGCCCTCACTAACTTTGACACACAGAGACTGGAGGAGATCACTCAGAAAGGCATCTGCATCTCCAGCAACCAGGTACGACACTGGCCGGCATATTTTCTTTTTCTCCTTCCTCTCCTACGTTCACATCTCTGCTGCTGTTGCCTGCAGGTGCAGTACTCTCTGATCGACCAGCGACCTGCAGCCAGGATGGAGCAGTTCTGTGTGGCCAACAACATAAAGCTCCTCACGTATGGAACGCTGGGTGAGGCACAACTTACAGCATGTAAATTATTTAAAACAGAGCCAATGGTAAAATGGTGATTTTCCAAAATGGAGTCAGTCCTGCGTTGCTGCTTCTTATGTGGACCTGCCTCCACCTCCTCATTATTCTCAACATGCTCACTTGTCTCCGTTTCCTCCTCCTCCCTCTTCAGCCGGTGGCCTGCTCTCTGAGCATTACTTGGGGAAGGCGGAGCCCAGCTCGCGGGCGGAGCTCAACACCGCCTCCCTCTCTAAGTACAAGAACATGATTGACTCCTGGGGTGGATGGACTCTCTTCCAGGACCTCCTCGTCGCCTTGGAGACAGTGGCAAAGAGGCATGGCTGCTCAGTGGCCAGTGTGGCCACACGCTACGTGCTGGACCGCCCGGCCGTAGGCGGAGTTATCGTCGGGTGTCGGTTTGGCGTTGCCGGGGCGGGGCAGCACATCAGTGATAGCCTGCACAGCTGCAGCCCCGAGCTGCAGCTGACGGTAGAGGATCACGCAGCCATAGAGGGCGTCACGCGGCGCTCCACCAACCTGATGGCACTCATAGGAGACTGTGGGGATGAGTACAGAAGATGATGACGGGGGGAGGGGCAGGATGACAGACTGGATCTGGCAGGTCAGTAAGAAAGAGGAGGAGGAGAAAAGAATAATAATAAAAACTTCTCAGGGAATAAAATTGTTGAATTTATTTAAAAGTACAACTATTTACTTGCTTTGCAAAATGTAAATTTCACCATAATATATTTTTTTCCTTCAAGACTATGTCATATATATATATATATATATATATATATATATACACAGACACACATTTGATTTATGCATGTATTCAATTATTTCATATGTGTTTTCACCCATTTATCTATGTCGCCAGTCATTCCATGCCAGTAGAAACATCGAGAAATGACTCCTCGGATTTTCTTTTGGCCAGTGTGACCTCCTGAGGCACTTGCATGGAAATCCAAGAAGATCTCATCGGCTTTTTCGGCACCAAAGACTACTTTTAATCTTGTATCTCTTCCCTGTTCTTTCAAGTAGATCAGTTCTTGTCTTACCACCAACAAATTAGAAACAGAAAACACTTATTTTGTTACAATGTTATATGTAAATAAGTCTGTTCAAAACGTTTCTGAAATAAATTCCATTTTAAGCCCAGAGTATATTTATATGCCTTATCAAAGTAACAGCTTGGTATTCAAAACAAAACATAAACTTAGACAGACATATCCATTTCACTTTAATGCAGCAATTAATGCCAATTAAAATATTTAATTTGGTTTGTACAATTACAACAAACAATGGGAGGAATTATGGGTCTGTTTGGAAGCTAGCAATTTCCAACTTTTGTAAATGACACCGTCTATGAGCCCCAATCAGGTTTGTTACGTTCAAAGACAAGTTATCTCACTCCAACAAGAAGAAGCCACCAATAAACTGGAAAAAACAACTTGGGAAAATAACTTAAGTCTCTCTGTTCAATTCTCCCATCCTTCACTTCCGACATCCATCATGGCACCTCGAATGATCAAGTGAAGCAGTTGCAAAGGGTTAATAATTTGAATCATGCAGGACTGATCTGTTTCCATAGCAACGATCAGAAGCAAGACATTGCCCAGAACTACAGTGAGCTCATTGTAGCTATGACCACATCTATGACATAGCTCTATGTCACATAGATCTAAGAACATCTGAGGCTTTAAAGGCTTGTGTCTCAAAACATCAGGTTTCAGTAGCAGCTCTTTGACTTTCCATTAAACATTGTGTTAACATTGTGTTAAGGATTTTGCGATGGATGAGATTTTGGCCAGTTTGTTGTTTCCTACGTCAATCGGTGCTGGGTATTTAATAACCACCGGAATAAAAAAAGTGTTCAATCTTCTACCTGATACGGACGTTTCAGGTCGAATACGGAAGTTTGATACGGAAGTTTACCAGGACGAGTACATGGACGATTTTAATAGGTTCCTGTACAAACCTTCTCCGGCTGGAGAAGATGGTTCAGAGGAAAAACTTTCCTCTGAGGACGTCTGCATTGACAGGTTCAATGCATTCCTGTACAATCCTTCTCCTGCTGGAGAGGATTCCTCAGAGGAAAGTCTTTCCTCTGAAAGCTTCAGCATCGATGATTATGATATCATCGATGCATATCTTTTTGGGCCTTCCCAACCAAAAAAGCAATCTTCTCCGGCCGGAGAAAAAGGTAAGGTTTCAGGCCCAAGTGTGAAATCCCCAGCAGGGCAAAATACAGCTCCATCAAAAAGAGCCTTAGAAAACAGGACTCAGAAAAGGACCGCTGTTCAAAGGAAAGGTTATTCTAATGTTCTTAAAGAACAAACTTCACCGCCTTTGAAAATTAGGAAGATTTCTCCACTGTCTTACTATGCTGTGGAAGTTTGGGGTGAAAAAAAGCCCAGAAAAAAGGCTTGTTGCAGGTTATCTTGATTGAAGGAATGTTATGTCCGCCTGACTTTTAGAACGCCCTGCTGTCCAGACAAACACCAAGGTGTTTCAATTCTTCTCCCATGATGGAAATTCCACAATCCACCAAATCGTCTATAAGTTAGTTAAATTGATTTACTATGACAGAAGTCTTGGGTTTGAATCCTGGCCTGGGTTCTTTATGCACGGTGTTTGCATGTTCTCCATGAACATGAGTAGGTTCTCTCCGGGTGCTCCGGCTTCCTCCCAAAGAGCAAAAAGATTTTGTGCACATTAGATAAAAAGTGCGTATGTTGTGCCTTTGTGATTTCTGGTTCTGTTCCCATTCTGTCTAGTTTCTATCTGAAGTGTCACTTTGTGTCTGAGTAAAATTCAAACCAGCTGGTTGTACCAGTTAGTAAGTGATTGGAAACACACATCAAATTTGCCATTTCCTGAAAGAAGAATGTCTCAGACAATCTGTTTAATCCCCCAAAATTAACATTACTTTGAGTTTGGTGATGAGGGGATGCAAACTGATGGATGAAATCCCAATCATGAATTCATTTTTAAAAAGCAAACCTCGATCTTCCTTGAGCATTACTGCAGACTGTAAGTAAAGCATAGACTAATCGTCACAAGTTTTCCACAATCCACCAAATCGTCCATAAGTTAGTTAAATTGATTTGTTGTGACAGCAGACAGAAGTCTTGGGTTTGAATCCTGGCCTGGGTTCTTTATGCACGGGGTTTGCATGTTCTCCATGAACATGGGTGGGTTCTCTCCGGGTGCTCCGGCTTCCTCCCACAGAACAAAAAGATTTTATGCACATTAGATAATAAGTGCGTAGTTCTCATGTAACGTCCACTTCCGTGAACTTTGTAACCGACAGCCATCTTGGAGAGCAGTTGCTATGACAACAATAAACAAGCCACAAACATAGAACAAGCTCTCCCATCCTAACTTATGAACAATATAAACTTATAAACACACACACATATATATAAAAATGTCAAACATATATGTATATTTATATATATATATATATATATATTTATATATATATATATATATATATACTGCTCAAAAAAATAAAGGGAAAACTCAAATAACACATCCTAGATGGACAGTTTGATTTCACAGAAGTTTGATTTACTTGGAGTTATATTGTGTTGTTTAAGTGTATATATATATACATATATATACATATATACATACATATATACATACATATATACATGTATGTATACATGTACATATATATATATATATATATATATATATATATTATATATATATATATATATATATATATATATATATATATATATATATCCTAAGTGTATAAGTTGTAGTAAAATCTCTTTGGGTCATTTCACCTCTTTTGAGTATCTCGAAATTGAGGTTAAAGGCCACAAATGAACTTTGACACTAACTTTATACAAAACTCCAACATACGTGGAAAATTTCTTTACTGACTTGATTGAGCTTGTATCTCTCTCAAACCCAGCAGAAACATTTAATCAAATCTACTCTTCTTCCTCGCTCTTAAGCTGTAATGATGTAGATAAGTTGGTAGATGATTTTCAGTTTAAAGTTTCAGATATCATTGATTCCATTGCCGCAATTAAAGTAAAGTTGTGTCTGGTAGGAAGAAATCTCCATGGAGAAATGCACAAACACTTTGATCCGCAAGACAACTCTGCCGCAGGGCCGAACGAAAATGGCGTAAAACTCAACTTCACGTTCATTATGACATCTATAAAGAAAGACAACGTAACTATCACTCAACACTAAAACATGCAAGGGAGGCTTTCTTTGCAGATGTCATTAACAAAAACATTAACAATACTCGAGCTTTATTTGCAACAGTTGACAGGCTCACAAACCCTCCGATGACGTTACCACCTGAATTCCAATCTAATGCCGCCTGTAACAAGTTTTCCAGCTACTTTTCAGAGAAAGCTAAAGAAATCAGAGGATTAATCGGCTCATCAACTATAAAGCCAGGACCAATGCTGTATCCAAACAAAACAAATACTGGAAAAATGACCCAATTTCCACTACTTAATTATAAAACCCTAGAAGAAATTATAAGCCAATTAACCTCCAGTTCCTGCTGTCTGGATGTCCTACACACACATTTCTTTAAGAAAGTCCTGCCTGTTATTGCTAATGATCTGATCCAAATAGTAAACTCATCACTCACATCGGGGGTTTTCCCCCAGGCTTTGAAAACAGCAGTTATCAAACCACTGATAAAAAAGAACAATCTGGACAAATCACTACTGCAGAATTATAGGCCGATCACCAACCTCCCATTCATCAGCAAAGTTATTGAAAAAACTGTGTGTAAACAATTAAATAGTTTCCTCACAATAACCAACTGCTTTGACTCCTTCCAATCTGGTTTTTGTGCTCACCACAGCACGGAGACTGCCCTCGTAAAAGTATTCAATGACATCCATATAAATACGGACTGTGGGAGAACCACAGTGCTGGTTCTGTTGGACCTTAGTGCAGCTATTGACATATAAATATGTCGACCACGACATATTATTGACATATTATTGAATCGACTGGAGAGTCGGGTCGGACTCTCTGGTTCAGTCCTCAACTGGTTTGAATCTTACATTAAGAATAGGGATTTCTTTGTTTCAATTGGAAACTTATCATCAAAGAGGTCAAAGTCACATGTGGGGTACCCCAAGGTTCAATTCTAGGACACCTCTTATTCAATATTTATATGCTCCCACTAGCTCAGGTTATAACAGGAAATAATATTAGCTACCATAACTATGCAGATGATACTCAGCTCTACATTACGATGTCACCAGGTGACTCTGAGCCCATCCAATCACTGAATAAATGTTTAGAACAGATAAATGTGTGGATGTGTCAAAACTTTCTCTGGCTGAACAGAAACAAAACTGAAGTTATTATTTTTGGACCTAAAGAGGAACGTTCCAGAGTCAATGCACATCTTCAGTTATTACAACTAAAAACTAGCAATCAGCCCGAAACCTGGGAGTAGTGATGGACTATGACCTTAACCTTCAGAGCCACATAAAGACAGTTACAAAGTCTGCCTTCTATCACCTGAAGAACATCTCCAGGATTAGAGGATTAATGTCTCAGCCAGATCTAGAGAAACTCATCCAGGCGTTTATCTTCAGTCGCATTGATTACTGCAACAGCGTCTTCATAGGCCTGTCCAACAAATCAATCAAACAGCTGCAGCTGATCCAGAACGCTGCTGCTCGCGTTCTCACTAAAACCAGAAAGATAGAGCACATAATACCAGTTTTAGAGTCCCTCCACTGGCTCCCTGTAGCTCAGAGAATAGACTTTAAAATACTGTTGTTAGTTTACAAATCACTGAACGGTTTAGCACCACAATACATGAAAGATCTGCTATTGTTGTATCAACCTTCCAGACCCCTCAGGTCTTCTGGTTCTGGTCTGCTCTGCATCCCCAGAACCAGAACCAAATGAGGAGAAGCAGCAATCAGCATCTATGCATCAAATATTTGGAACAAACTTCCAGAAAACTGTAAAACAGCTGAAACACTGAGTTCCTTTAAATCTCGACTAAAAACCCACCTGTTTAGAGTTGGATTTGAAACTTGATCAATTAAAAATTTAATGATGGAACTTGACTTAATGTCATGTTTTGATTGTTTATTCTATGTTGCATGACTTTGTGTTTTTGTGTTTGTTATGATGTAAAGCACTTTGAAATGCCTTGCTGCTGAAATGTACTATACAAATAAAATTTGATTTGATTTTGATTTGAAACAAGTGAAATCATATCCATAAAGTCACTCTCAGAATAAAGCAGCAGATGCACCTTTGCACTTGTATCTCTGTTTGATGATTCCCCATAGCTGCACAGGTAGAAGGAGCAAAAGATGAAAATGTTACATAATGGACAGAGAAAACAGACACAACCACAGCAGTCTACTGGGTTTCATGCTAACCGTTGGGAATCCAGAACAGGTGTCAGAAAACACAAGAGGACTGGCAAGCTGCTTAGGACCAACAGGCCACCAGGGGGCCCAGAAGAACACCTAATTTCTTACACAAAGTGTAGTGCTCACAAATTCCAATCTGCAGCTACATTTCTCAAGAATGAGGTGACTTTAATATTTATTTTGGTCATTCGTGGAGAAAATGTAAAACTCTGATTTAGGATCCAAAGAACTCACAAATATGTAAAACTTTTCTCATAATGTGATAGATTCCATCCATCCATCCTCAAAGCCGGATTAATAAGATGATCAGTTTTCATCTCCACAGTTTTTGCCCTTATTGCAGAAGCACTGATGAGCAGCACTCCAGTGATTATTGTGTGCATGTAATCCCTCTGCCACCTACTGGACGCCAGAGGTCCTGCTTCTGCCTTCTGGTGGTTTACGCTTCCCTTCAACAACGTGTGAACAAACACAGCCGGAATCTGGACTTATAAGAGAACCTACTTGTCATCACCTGCTCCACCTTTTTTGCATTTTTACAAGCTGTTAATATCTTTCTACCCAGTTTTCTGCAATTTAGTAATTCCAAAGTAAAAGATGACATTATGTTTTAATACATTCAGCATGTTTGGTATCAATAAACACAATTCATTCTGACACATCCAGCGACTGTTGAAATACGTACAAATCCAGCACAATGTTCACAGAAGGTTGGCTTCAGATAGGTTGTGAATGAATCCTGGTCCCATCTTACACTGGAACAGAGGGTTGGCACGGAGGAAATGCGCCTCCATCTCATCCTTGCTGATCAATCCGTCTCTGAGGAAGACATGCAGAGGAAGATGAGGAGGAGGAAACAGGAGCATCAGCTCAGCTGCAGATCTTTTAGTCATGGACAAAGTTTATGGCAGTGATGCAAATGTGTGTGGCTTTTAATTTGATAAATATTCATTGTTTTGGGGGGTAGGGAGTCTTTTTATTTCTGCTTGCTTCTTTTTGCTGCTTTAGATCAATGCAGAGTTATCTGATTTTTGTTTTATACTGAAAGAAAATGCACCAATCAATACAATCTAAGCAGCATAAAAATGGAGACAACACAATCTAGCGGCCAAGCAATCGCATAAAATAACCTTAGAACTTTTCAAACGCTTCTTTGCAAATATATTTCTGGTGATTTTTTTGTATGTGTAACCAATGTGTAAATTTTCACTCCCTTTCCCTCATCGTACCATTTTTTCCACTCTTTAGGCTTTTTCTATCAAATCTCGCGATAGTTTTATTATAATGATAGGGATTCTCGCTAGACTACGACACAGCCAATGGCTGTTGAGAATCAGGGTCACATGTACCACCGCGGCCTATCTGCTAGGTATATTAGAGGGAGCGGGGAAGAATGAAAAATTAGGACGCGTTGGGAAGAGCTGAGCTGCAGGTCAGTTAAGCATTTTGTCTTTCTTTTTTTTTAATTCTGTCCAATGCTCACATAAATATGTTCAACCAAGGAGCCACCTACTGTGAGCCGAGATTAGATGAAAAACCGCTTGTCTGAGATATAAACGGAGGAATTGGTGAGCGTTTCTGTTTGTAACTTAGCGTTAGCCCATTCATATCACTGTTTGTGTAGCTGCTAAATTGCTGACTACGTAAACCCAGACGGCCATAGTAGCCTTGAATAATTGGTGAACAAAAGGTGCCCAAAATATTTATTGAGAACTTGTTTAGATTAGGTTTTTTACATTTCATGTCAACTAATGTATTTGGTGGATATTTATTGGATTTTTCATGGATGTAATTTATATATGAACTTTATATTTATTGAATATGCATATTGACTGAAAATGAATTTGGAATTATTTATAGTGCAAAGAGTGCCATTTATTGAATTTGTGTGTTCACCATAATATTTGGCTATCTATATATATTGAGAAACTGGTCCTGTTTTATTGTTCAGGCCAGGTTTTGATGGCGAGCTGAAAGTCCAGGCCAAGAGCCCAAAGAAACAGACTGCACTTTGGTGCGTGAAGACTTCTGATCTCCTGCCAGGCTGGGAGGAGGCTCCTTGCAGCCAATTGTGGTGCATCTAGAAAACGTCACCACAGTATTTAGTTGTTTTTTTTTTTATATATATAATAATATAATAATAATTAGTTTTAGACACGATTTATTATATTAACAAATTACATTTTGTTTACGGTTAAGCATGTCCATCTGCTCACATGTATAATACTTTCCTGAGGTGGGGACAGGAGCGGTATTGACGAAGTGGAACCTTTGTGTGAGGGGTGGTTCGCTTCCAGATTGATTTTGGGGATGGACTTCCGGTTTGCCCCAAACGCAATCTGGAAGCGAAAGACAGCGCCACGGTCATCATTACTGACTCAAGTTTGTTTGTCCGTCAGGTTAGTAAACGGTGGAAATGCCTAACCAAAATTACCCTGTAAGGTGCCTGCATAATGAATATATATGCCAATATATAACTTAGTTACAGTCTCGGTGCACCGTTTTGTAATATTATCAGACATGTAGCACCCCACTGCTCTGTCACCTAGTAACTGGGACAAGAACTTAAAACTCACTGATGGGGTGCTATTTTGGTTCGTTACTTTCTGGTAGATGCCACGCAGGTTTACCTATGTTGAGTAAATCTTTACTCCTCCAATCACCAATACACTTTTGATGTCAAATTAGTAACTCCAGACAACCAGCTAACTGAACAGTTTCTTTTAATAAAAACTTGCAGAAATAAAATCTTAGCTCCACAATGCCCCAGAATAATCAAAACTTAAAATATAGAGCAAAGTCAATAATTCCCAACATTAACAGTTTCCCAAAATAAACAAAACCCAATAAGGTACTTTTCTTTTCAACCCCTTATGTTTTCCTCACTTTAACTTTGTGTCTTTTAGAAAAACCCTTACTTTCCCCTATTTTCTTATTATAACCAAAATTCAACCTTTGTCACTATCAGAACTCCATACATTTACCAAAAATTTACAGTCTCAAACACAGTATCATACATGGGCCCATACTCTCTCACACACACACTCTGTCCGGTACCGGTTAAAGTTTTCGTTGCAGGCCTGTTGAAGCTAGGGTGCGGTGTCGCTACCACAATCCTCTTCTTCTCTGTTTAAGTCAAAAAATATAACTCAGACCTGCTCGCTCAGCCGACGTCCTCTCCGTCAAGGATGCTTTGCGAGTCCAAATCTTCACACGAGTTGCAGGACTACTCCTCCGTCGCGCTGAAATCAGTGTCGCCATGTTGCTAGGTTCCTCTCCTCCTCGAATCAGCCGCAGTTCTCCTCGGATCAGCTGCAGTTTTTCCTTCGCACTTTTCTCCCCGGAACACTTAAGCCAGTATCCTACACACCGTGTGCAGGTTAACTTGTGCAGAACGCGCCCGAAAACACACAGTTCCTTCTCCGTAGAGCCGTAGAGTTCTTCAACGTCTAGAAGCATTGACAACGGTCTCCATTAACTTCCTTCTTCTTCCTTCTCCCGCGCTCTTCTTCTTCCCACCATCCCATATTCCTCTTTTTTTCTCTCTCTCTGTTGAGTTCACTTGTCCCTCGTTAACCTAAACTACTTTCATAGATAGGAAATTCAACACAGTCTTTAACTAAGGAGATCATTATTCAAACAAAATACACTTATGTACATACACAATCACCTCCAGAAACGCTTTCGGTTTCTGTTTTTTCCACTATTTCTCACGTTACTCACAACAGTAACTTCTTCCCTAATGCATCTCACTCAGATTAAATGTACAAAACAATAATGTATGTTTCTTCCCGTTTTTTCATAAATCCAACATTGTAAATATTTTGTAAATATTAAAAGGCCTTAAGTGCATGGCTTTTAGCCAGGGCTACAGACGGGTAACGTTAATAGTATAACAGCTCACACCAAGAACCATTATTTCTCAACGGTTGACTGTGGGACCGTTAATTCTTAACGTTGAACCGTTATATTCTCAATGTATTAAATTGATGTGGTGTAATCTGGAAGTTTGGTGTGTTAACAAATAAAAAACGCAATCTGGAAGCGAAAGACAGCGCCACGGTCATCATTACTGACTCATGTTTGTTTGTCCGTCAGATTCTGGGTTGTGTCAACACTGTTGCCGCCATCCCGACACCCGAGACGTGTAACACAATGAACAATTATCCTCACTCTGATCTGACTTTTGTCAGCCACTGGTTCAGGTTAAATCCTGCTAAAATGTGTTTCATAGTTGTCCTGTAATGAGTGGTTTTTGGCGCCCCCTACTGGTTGCCTATAAATAGGGGGAGAAACTGTAAATTCCACAGTCTGCTCAGCGCTCTACTGTGGTAAGTCATCAAGTCCAGTTCTTTTCTGAACAGTGGTGGTGGTTGTGCTCAGGGACTAACGTGGAGTTTTGTTGCAGTACACAGAACTAGTGGACCAGTAGGGAGGCTCGCTGTGCTGTTTGTGTTAACCACTCATTACAAGTAATTATGTTACATTGGGTGTCAGAAATTTATGTTGTCAGTTATGTTTGTCAGTTGTTTTTTTTTTAGTTAAGTTTGTCTGTTTGACGGTTTGCTGTATTTGCCAGTTTGTTTGTTCCCTGTTTCTATGGCGACATGACTTGGCCAGCTTTGTTTTCTGTGAAACACTAGAGGTTGCTGTTGAACAGTTTAATAGTTAAATCACTATATGATCACCTGTTAGAAAAATATGTTATACCTGATTGTAATGATTGGTTGTAGGACACAGTCTGTTCAGCGCTCTACTGTGTACACAGACCTAGTTGACCAGTAGGGAGGCTCACTGTGCTGTTTGTGTTAACCACTCATTACAGAAAATTTAACCAACTGGCCTCCACATTGTGCTGTGTATGGGGGAAATTGTCACCTTGATGCTGAGATCCAGATGGTAAATTAAGGAACAACTGATGCCAGCTTGAGCTCCTGTCATTCACTGCTACACCAAAAGAAGCCACCAGATTCACATAGGTCACACAAGCACTTTATAATTCCCTTGCTTGGGATCTCTAACTAACCCCAACTTGGTATAGATGAACTGAAGGGTGTGGGTTCGTCAATTCCGGAACCATGGCTTTGATTTTGTTTTTTTTTGTTTTTTTTCCTTTGCTTATTTTATATGGCCATTCAGACGTTTCCACTGATGTTGTAAATATGTATATAATTTTTCTCACTATAATACAAGACACTCGCAACTGCAATCTTCTAGTCTGTGTCCTCCTTCATGAGTCGTATTTATCTTCTGAAAGAACTAGAAAACTAGCCCATTGACCTTATTGGTCTTAAACTATTTATATTTATTTAGAGTATAGTATACTGTTAGCTTTACAAATATGCTACATATGTTTAATGTTGCTCCAGTGTAAGGGGAAACTATTTATGACATAGTGACATAAATAATTCGGTGTGAATTCAGGTAAAATCAATAATTTGATGAACACATCAGGAGGGAGGAATTATGGGTCTGTTTGGAAGCTAGCAATTTCCAACTTTTGTAAATGACACCGTCTATAGACCCCAATCAGGTTTGTTACGTTCAAAGACAAGTTATCTCACTCCAACAAGAAGAAGCCACCAATAAACTGGAAAAAACAACTTGGGAAAATAACTTAAGTCTCTCTGTTCAATTCTCCCATCCTTCACTTCCGACATCCATCATGGCACCTCGAATGATCAAGTGAAGCAGTTGCAAAGGGTTAATAGTTTGAATCATGCAGGACTGATCTGTTTCCATAGCAACGATCAGAAGCAAGACATTGCCCAGAACTACAGTGAGCTCATTGTAGCTATGACCACATCTATGACATAGCTCTATGTCACATAGATCTAAGAACATCTGAGGCTTTAAAGGCTTGTGTCTCAAAACATCAGGTTCAGTAGCAGCTCTTTGACTTCCATTAAACATTGTGTTAACATTGTGTTAAGGATTTTGCGATGGATGAGATTTTGGCCAGTTTGTTGTTTCCTACGTCAATCGGTGCTGGGTATTTAATAACCACCGGAATAAAAAAAGTGTTCAATCTTCTACCTGATACGGACGTTTCAGGTCGAATACGGAAGTTTGATACGGAAGTTTACCAGGACGAGTACATGGACGATTTTAATAGGTTCCTGTACAAACCTTCTCCGGCTGGAGAAGATGGTTCAGAGGAAAACTTTCCTCTGAGGACGTCTGCATTGACAGGTTCAATGCATTCCTGTACAATCCTTCTCCTGCTGGAGAGGATTCCTCAGAGGAAAGTCTTTCCTCTGAAAGCTTCAGCATCGATGATTATGATATCATCGATGCATATCTTTTTGGGCCTTCCCAACCAAAAAAGCAATCTTCTCCGGCCGGAGAAAAGGTAAGGTTTCAGGCCCAAGTGTGAAATCCCCAGCAGGGCAAAATACAGCTCCATCAAAAGAGCCTTAGAAAACAGGACTCAGAAAAGGACCGCTGTTCAAAGGAAAGGTTATTCTAATGTTCTTAAAGAACAAACTTCACCGCCTTTGAAAATTAGGAAGATTTCTCCACTGTCTTACTATGCTGTGGAAGTTTGGGGTGAAAAAAAGCCCAGAAAAAAGGCTTGTTGCAGGTTATCTTGATTGAAGGAATGTTATGTCCGCCTGACTTTTAGAACGCCCTGCTGTCCAGACAAACACCAAGGTGTTTCAATTCTTCTCCCATGATGGAAATTCCACAATCCACCAAATCGTCTATAAGTTAGTTAAATTGATTTACTATGACAGAAGTCTTGGGTTTGAATCCTGGCCTGGGTTCTTTATGCACAGTGTTTGCATGTTCTCCATGAACATGAGTGGGTTCTCTCCGGGTGCTCCGGCTTCCTCCCAAAGAGCAAAAAGATTTTGTGCACATTAGATAAAAAGTGCGTATGTTGTGCCTTTGTGATTTCTGGTTCTGTTCTCATTCTGTCTAGTATCTATCTGAAGTGTCACTTTGTGTCTGAGTAAAATTCAAACCAGCTGGTTGTACCAGTTAGTAAGTGATTGGAAACACACATCAAATTTGCCATTTCCTGAAAGAAGAATGTCTCAGACAAACTGTTTAATCCCCCAAAATTAACATTACTTTGAGTTTGGTGATGAGGGGATGCAAACTGATGGATGAAATCCCAATCATGAATTCATTTTTAAAAAGCAAACCTCGATCTTCCTTGAGCATTACTGCAGACTGTAAGTAAAGCATAGACTAATCGTCACAAGTTTTCCACAATCCACCAAATCGTCCATAAGTTAGTTAAATTGATTTGTTGTGACAGCAGACAGAAGTCTTGGGTTTGGGACCAATGGTTACTTCGACATCCCCAGTCTACACTAAGTGCTAAACAACTAGTAGCTCAGTGTTCCAACATCCGCAAACGGCAATTGCTGTCACAACTTGAGATTGACGAGGTACAACACAAATGCTACGGCAAAGAGGAGGAACCTGGATGTCGATAATATCTGCAGAATCCTAGAAAGGACTGGAGGGATGGAAGATCAGTGGGTTCCTTCCAGTGAGCAACTGCCTCCACCTTGCTTGGATCTGTAGCAATGCTTCGTTCAGACACTACATGTCCAACATATGTAACTTGGGGTCTGCAAAACTGGCATTTATCAAGTGACAATTTCAGTCCAATCTCCCCTAAGCGGTCGATGACTTTGATGAGCCTTTGCTCATGCTCTTCCAAAGTTTTCCCGAAAACAATCAGGTCATCAAGATAAACTATGACCTCTAGCATGTGCATGTCCCCAACAGCCTTTTCCATAAGTCGCTGGAATGTTGAGGGAGCACCAGTTATTCCCTGAGGCATCCTTTCAAACTGAAAAAATCCCAGAGGGCAGATGAAAGCTGTTTTTTCTTTATCCTCCTCAGCCATCGGGATCTGGTAATATCCACTCCTTAAATCTAACACTGAGAACCATCTACTTCCAGACAAACAGTCCAGCGCGTCATCAATGCGTGGCACTGTGTACTGATCAGGAATGGTTCTGTGGTTCAGTGTACGATAATCAACACACATGCGAATGTTTCCATTTTTCTTTCGTGCCAGCACAATAGGTGAGGCATAAGGACTTCTGGATTCTATGATTAACCCAGCTGCTATAAGCCCCTGGAGATGGCGACGAAGGTCCTCTACATCAGCCGGTGCTATACGCCGTGACCGCTCTCTGAAAGGAGTGTCGTCGGTTAGTCTTATGTGGTGTTCCACTCCAGATGCTAATCCCACGTCCCACTCCTCGGTTGAAAACACGTGGGATCGTTCAGAGAGTTTTTCCCTCAGTCTCTCTTTCCACTCAATCGGAATAGAGGGGTCTTCAAAATTAAATTGTGATGGATCAAGTTTTTTAGGACTTTGTGTCTTAGTGTTTGGGATCTCAGTCACTGTGTCAGCTACATGAAGATGAGCTACTACTGTGCCGATGGGTAGGGCAGTGTCTTTCAGAGATTCATTGCACATGAACACCAAAAACTTGTCTTTATCCAACATCTTGGAGAATAAAACTGTGGGCTGCACAAACAGACTTGGTGGGAGTGCATGTGACGTGGCCCGCTCAGAGATGAGAATGCCATCTCCCACCCTCTTCTTTTCAAAGACTTTACAGATGGCTATATGCTCACCCCCAGCAGGGATCTTTAGTGGACCTGGGCCTACCCATTTAACCTCAGCCACTGAAACACTGTGGTTCTTTTTTTCTTTACGGTTCAGATCTACCGGATCTGTGAGTTCTTGCTCTGTTACACCAACTCGTGCAGCATAAAGGATGTCTGAAATGGCTGCTTTACGGTTTAACGGGAGAGACCACACTTTGCAAACATTGGTTCCAATCAGAACTGGAATGGTGTCTGAGCATCGAGGGTCTGGGCATACTAATGCAAGAATGGGAACTGATTTCCCTTTATGTGATGGTTTCTCTGAAAACTCCCAAGTCTACTTGAATGTAGCCTTTATATGGATAACTGCTCTCAGACTCACTTAAACCCCAGATGGCTAAACCTGACACTGGACGTAGAGGAACATGTGATAAGTGTTCAACGTACCAGCTGTCAAAAATGATTGTGACCTGAGAGCCACTGTCCAGGAGAGCAGTGCATGGTGTTCCATTTACTTTAACATGAGCAGTAGCGGGTGGTCCTACTAGTCCTTTGGGCAGATGACTGACCTGCCGACTCACAGCGCTCCTTTTTACATTAGCATTCTTCCAATCAGAGCGAGGGCTGGTATATCTTTGACCCGCTTTACCTCTCTTTTGAGTCTGAATCAGCTTTTGTACAACTTTTGGATAGTTTTCCGGTGACTCACATTTAGTGGAAATGTGCCCATCTTCGCCGCACCGGTAGCAGAAGATGTCACAGGGTTCTCTGTGCATAGCTGCTTTTGAGGTCTCATGACTTGTAGAGGGATGTGGGGGGTTTGGATGGTCTTTTTGTCTTGCAGTCGACTGGACTGACATTACTGAAACTTGTTTTCTCAGCTTTAAAACCTCTCTCTTCAGAGCTTGAAAGCTCCCATCCCCTTCCGAGCTGTTTATGTCTGCTTTAACTGCAGGTTGTGGTTCAGGAGAATTGGAGAGGTGCGAAACTGACAAAGCCTTGAGTTCACAAACCTGTGACCTCAGCCTTTCAACCTCCATGGAAAGATCTTTTGAGTCCATAGTGGCTGCAGCTGTACTTTTGACATGCACGGATTTAGGGGGATTTAATCGACGGCGGGATGCCTCATGTTCCTCCTCAATGCGGATCTCATTTAAAAGTTCCAGAAATGTCGGTGGAGAACTTCTCCTCTCTCGTAGCCTGAGGCTTAGCATCATCATGTCAGACCATGTGGCCCCTTTGAGTTGCTCAAGACGTGACTTGTCTTTGGATGAGGAAGGCAGACCCCCTCTTTGGACCAATTTATTTAGAACTCTTTCCATTCTCCGGAGAAACTCTGATAGCTTCTCAGCTGGGTGTTGGCACATCATTCTGAAAGCAAAGTAGAGCTCTTCGCCAGTCTCTGTTGTGCCAAAGGTGTTTTCAATGACATTTAGATATTCTGTGGGCGTTGCATCAGGGTTGTTAAATCTCACTGCTTGGAGGATCTCCATGGCAGGACCTTTTACACTCTCCATTATCCTCATCTTTTTCTCTCTGTCCGGCTTGTCCGATTCCTCAATCATCAATCTAGCTTGCTCCAGCCAGTTCTCCAAGTGCTCTTCCCCTTGAGGTGTGGGGAGCACGCCAGAGAAGGTTCGGAGTCGCCTGTAGCTGCCATTGTCACTAGTGGGTCTTGAAGTGAGCTGCAAGACATCACCAACTGCTCTGATTATAGCCTCTGCACTAGATGCTTGGAAAAGTGAATTTTGACTCCTTTCTAACTCCGGCGATGTCGGAGAATCTGTCTCCCTTTGAGATGTACTCTCTTCCTCCACCCCTGATGGCCCAATGATCCTCCAGGGAGAATCACTACCTTCTGGTGTTATCTCAACAGGAATGGCATGAGCATTAACTGTTTCCCTGCACTCACAAAGAACTGTCAGGCTCTGAGACCCAGGATCATACATTCTCCCTCTAACTCTAACACGTCCAAGAGTTTTGATGGTCTGCAAAGTGTCTTCTATCATACTAATTTCAGTGTCTTCAGGGATATCTTTAACCAAAACAGCATGTAATGGATTAATTCCCTCTCCCTTACACCAATGTAGTAACTGAGCCATACTGTCCCTTCACCAACTTAGAACACTACTAATCACTAATGAAAAATGCTTTTTGTTTTGTTTTTGTTTTTTTCGTGAGGGAAAAAAAAAGACTTACTTTTAATCTAGAAACTGGTTGTCTGGGTATAACACTGTCTTTATGCAAATAAAATCAAATGGATCCCAGCGGTGCCTCCATTTTATTTATGTAGCACCCCACTGCTCTGTCACCTAGTAACTGGGACAAGAACTTAAAACTCACTGATGGGGTGCTATTTTGGTTCGTTACTTTCTGGTAGATGCCACGCAGGTTTACCTATTTGAGTAAATCTTTACTCCTCCATCACCAATACACTTTTGATGTCAAATTAGTAACTCCAGACAACCAGCTAACTGAACAGTTTCTTTTATAAAACTTGCAGAAATAAAATCTTAGCTCCACAATGCCCAGAATAACAAAACTTAAAATATAGAGCAAAGTCAAAATTTCCCAACATTAACAGTTTCCCAAAATAAAAAAACCCAATAAGGTACTTTTCTTTTCAACCCCTTATGTTTTCCTCACTTTAATTTGGTCTTTTAAAAACCCTTACTTTCCCCTTTTTCTTATTATAACCAAATTCAACCTTTGTCACTATCAGAACTCCATACATTTACCAAAAATTTACAGTCTCAAACACAGTATCATACATGGGCCCATACTCTCCACCACACCTCTGTCCGGTACCGGTTAAAGTTTTCGTTGCAGGCCTGTTGAAGCTAGGGTGCGGTTTCGCTACCACAATCCTCTTCTTTCTGTTTAAGTCAAAAAATATAACTCAGACCTGCTCGCTCAGCCGACGTCCTCTCCGTCAAGGATGCTTTGCGAGTCCAATCTTCACACGAGTTGCAGGATACTCCTCCGTCGCGCTGAAATCAGTGTCGCCATGTTGCTAGTTTCCTCTCCTCCTCGAATCAGCCGCAGTTCTCCTCGGATCAGCTGCAGTTTTTCCTTCGCACTTTTCTCCCCGAACACTTAAGCCAGTATCCTACACACCGTGTGCAGGTTAACTTGTGCAGAACGCGCCCGAAAACACACAGTTCCTTCTCCGTAGAGCCGTAGAGTTCTTCAACGTCTAGAAGCATTGACAACGGTCTCCATTAACTTCCTTCTTCTTCCTTCTCCCGCGCTCTTCTTCTTCCCACCATCCCATATTCCTCTTTTTTTCTCTCTCTCTGTTGAGTTCACTTGTCCCTCGTTAACCTAAACTACTTTCATAGATAGGAAATTCAACACAGTCTTTAACTAAAGAGATCATTATTCAAACAAAATACACTTATGTACATACACAAATCACCTCCAGAAACGCTTTCGGTTTCTGTTTTTTTCCACTATTTCTCACGTTACTCACAACAGTAACTTCTTCCCTAATGCATCTCACTCAGATTAAAATGTACAAAACAATAATGTATGTTTCTTCCCGTTTTTTCATAAATCCAACATTGTAAATATTTTGTAAATATTAAAAGGCCTTAAGTGCATGGCTTTTAGCCAGGGCTACAGACGGGTAACGTTAATAGTATAACAGCTCACACCAAGAACCATTATTTCTCAACGGTTGACTGTGGGACCGTTAATTCTTAACGTTGAACCGTTATATTCTCAATGTATTAAATTGATGTGGTGTAATCTGGAAGTTTGGTGTGTTAACAAATAAAAAACGCAATCTGGAAGCGAAAGACAGCGCCACGGTCATCATTACTGACTCGTGTTTGTTTGTCCGTCAGATTCTGGGTTGTGTCAACACTGTTGCCGCCATCCCGACACCCGAGACGTGTAACACAATGAACAATTATCCTCACTCTGATCTGACTTTTGTCAGCCACTGGTTCAGGTTAAATCCTGCTAAAATGTGTTTCATAGTTGTCCTGTAATGAGTGGTTTTTGGCGCCCCCTACTGGTTGCCTATAAATAGGGGGAGAAACTGTAAATTCCACAGTCTGCTCAGCGCTCTACTGTGGTAAGTCATCAAGTCCAGTTCTTTTCTGAACAGTGGTGGTGGTTGTGCTCAGGGACTAACGTGGAGTTTTGTTGCAGTACACAGAACTAGTGGACCAGTAGGGAGGCTCGCTGTGCTGTTTGTGTTAACCACTCATTACAAGTAATTATGTTACATTGGGTGTCAGAAATTTATGTTGTCAGTTATGTTTGTCAGTTGTTGTTTTTTTAGTTAAGTTTGTCTGTTTGACGGTTTGCTGTATTTGCCAGTTTGTTTGTTCCCTGTTTCTATGGCGACATGACTTGGCCAGCTTTGTTTTCTGTGAAACACTAGAGGTTGCTGTTGAATAGTTTAATAGTTAAATCACTATATGATCACCTGTTAGAAAAATATGTTATACCTGATTGTAATGATTGGTTGTAGGACACAGTCTGTTCAGCGCTCTACTGTGTACACAGAACTAGTTGACCAGTAGGGAGTCTCACTGTGCTGTTTGTGTTAACCACTCATTACAGAAAATTTAACCAACTGGCCTCCACATTGTGCTGTGTATGGTGGAAATTATCACCTTGATGCTGAGATCCAGATGGTGAATTAAGGAACAACTGATGCCAGCTTGAGCTCCTGTCATTCACTGCTACACCAAAAGAAGCCACCAGATTCACATAGGTCACACAAGCACTTTATAATTCCCTTGCTTGGGATCTCTAACTAACCCCAACTTGGTATAGATGAACTGAAGGGTGTGGGTTCGTCAATTCCGGAACCATGGCTTTGATTTTGTTTTGTTTGTTTTTTTTTCCTTTGCTTATTTTATATGGCCATTCAGACGTTTCCACTGATGTTGTAAATATGTATATAATTTTTCTCACTATAATACAAGACACTCGCAACTGCAATCTTCTAGTCTGTGTCCTCCTTCATGAGTCGTATCTATCTTCTGAAAGAACTAGAAAACTAGCCCATTGACCTTATTGGTCTTAAACTATTTATATTTATTTAGAGTATAGTATACTGTTAGCTTTACAAATATGCTACATATGTTTAATGTTGCTCCAGTGTAAGGGGAAACTATTTATGACATAGTGACATAAATAATTCGGTGTGAATTCAGGTAAAATCAATAATTTGATGAACACATCAGGAGGGAGGAACATGAGTAGGTTCTCTCCGGGTGCTCCGGCTTCCTCCCAAAGAGCAAAAAGATTTTGTGCACATTAGATAAAAAGTGCGTATGTTGTGCCTTTGTGATTTCTGGTTCTGTTCCCATTCTTTCTAGTTTCTATCTGAAGTGTCACTTTGTGTCTGAGTAAAATTCAAACCAGCTGGTTGGACCAGTTAGTAAGTGATTGGAAACACACATCAAATTTGCCATTTCCTGAAAGAAGAATGTCTCAGACAAACTGTTTAATCCCCCAAAATTAACATTACTTTGAGTTTGGTGATGAGGGGATGCAAACTGATGGATGAAATCCCAATCATGAATTCATTTTTAAAAAGCAAACCTCGATCTTCCTTGAGCATTACTGCAGACTGTAAGTAAAGCATAGACTAATCGTCACAAGTTTTCCACAATCCACCAAATCGTCCATAAGTTAGTTAAATTGATTTGTGACAGCAGACAGAAGTCTTGGGTTTGAATCCTGGCCTGGGTTCTTTATGCACGGGGTTTGCATGTTCTCCATGAACATGGGTGGGTTCTCTCCGGGTGCTCCGGCTTCCTCCCACAGAACAAAAAGATTTTATGCACATTAGATAATAAGTGCGTAGTTCTCATGTAACGTCCACTTCCGTGAACTTTGTAACTGACAGCCATCTTGGAGAGCAGTTGCTATGACAACAATAAACAAGCCACAAACATAGAACAAGCTCTCCCATCCTAACTTATGAACAATATAAACTTATAAACACACACACACATATATATAAAAATGTCAAACATATATATATATACACTGCTCAAAAATATAAAGGGAAAACTCAAATAACACATCCTAGATGGACAGTTTGATTTCACAGAAGTTTCATTTACTTGGAGTAAAGTAAATTTACTCCAAGTAAATTGTAACGGTAATTACCGTTAACAATTACCGTTACAATTACAAACGGTAATTGTAACCGCCAATTACGGTTACAATTACCGTAATTGGCGGTAATTGTAACCGCCAATTACAACGATTGTTTAAGTGTTCCCTTTATTTTTTTGAGCAGTGTATATACACATACATATACATATATATATATATATATATATATACATATATATATGTCATCAGTCTTTCACTCGGAAGACCCGGGTTCGAATCCAGGCCGAAACCGGCAAAAATTGCGCTATCCCGTCTGGGTCCTTAGGCAAGACCCTTTGAGCTACTGCCTGCCTCAGACCATGAGAGACATTGAGAAGCAAGGAAACATGCCGGCTCAGACGTCACCCGGCCAAACAAGGTCTGCGTCAGGTGTTGGGGAACCAGAGCACCTTGACGATAAATGGGCTACTGGAACAAGACGGAAATAGGCGTGAGGTGATAACTTGGATCTGTTGGAATGCTACTACTGAAGTAGCCCTAATCGAAGAGGCCATATGCAAAGACTGAGGGACCAATGGTTACTTCGACATCCCCAGTCTACACTAAGTGCTAAACAACTAGTAGCTCAGTGTTCCAACATCCGCAAACGGCAATTGCTGTCACAACTTGAGATTGACGAGGTACAACACAAATGCTACGGTAAAGAGGAGGAACCTGGATGTCAGGATGGGTGGGGCTCAACTACGAGTCCCCGCCCAGAGAGGGAGTATGCAGCCACAATGAAGGAATCGGAGCTGAATAAAGCTGCAGCTGACCTTAGAGATAGGATCATGGCACGAATGACAACCAGACCTCCTCGGCGCTAATTACAACGGCTGAGTGATGTACCATCAGAAAGCCTCATTGAAGATGTGAATGCAGCATTGAGAACAATCCCTAGCAACACCATAACGGAAACCAATGAGCTGATCTACAACTCAGCAGCAGTGATCCTTGAGCTGCTTGGCTATAAGAGCAACCATGAGAGACAGTACCCACCATGGAAAAGACGGCTAGAGACCAAAATCAAGGTGACAAGGAGGGAAGTGAGCCAACTATCAGAGCTCCATAGGGGTGCAATGAAAGGACCAGTACCTAGGAAGTACAGCCAGATGCCCATACCTGAAGCACTCGAAACTGCCAAACAGAGGATCCAAGCCTTGGCCAGTCGCCTAAAGAGATACACAAGGGAAAATGAAGCCAGAAGGATAAACCGGCTCTTCTCCACCCAACCAGCTAAAGTGTACTCTCAGTGGCAGGGTAATAACAGAGCAGACCCACCAAGGCTGGAGACTGAACAATACTGGAAAGGGAGGCGTCCCACAACAGCAATGCACAGTGGCTGATCTCTCTACGAGACGACCATAGCAACCTCCCTGAGCAAGCCCCGGTAACCATCACTGTGGCAGATGTCCAAGAAAGAGTCTCAGGTATGAAAAACTGGACAGCACCAGGGCCTGACATGATCCATGCCTACTGGCTAAAGAAGCTCACTGCCCTCCATGAGCGACTGGCAGCCCAAATGAACCAGCTGCTACAAAATGGGACTCACCCTGAATGGTTAACTGAAGGGAGCACAATCCTGATCCAGAAGGACCCATCAAAGGGCTCAGTCCCACCCAACTACCGACCAATAACCTGTCTCTCCACAACCTGGAAGCTCATGTCAGGCATCATAGCGGCTAAGATAAGCAGACACATGGATAAATACATGAGCACGGCACAGAAGGGCATCGGCGTAAATAGCAGAGGAGCCAAACACCAACTCCTTGTAGACCACACAGTTGCCCGAGACTGCAAAACCCGACACACCAACCTGTGCACGGCTTGGATAGATTACAAGAAAGCCTATGACTCAATGCCGCATACTTGGATCATTGAATGCTTAGAGATGTACAACATCAACAGGACCCTGAGAGCCTTCATTGCAAACTCGATGGGGCTGTGGAAAACCACCCTTGAAGCCAACTGCAAATCACTTGCACAAGTGTCCATCAAATGTGGCATATACCAAGGAGATGCTCTGTCCCCGCTGCTGTTCTGCATAGGCCTGAACCCCCCCAGCCAAATCATCAACAAGACTGGCTACGGATACCGACTAAAGAATGGAGCCAACATCAGTCACCTCCTCTACATGGATGACATCAAGCTGTACGCCAAGAGTGAGCGAGACATCGACTCACTGATCCACACCACCAGGATCTACAGCACAGCCATTGGGATGTCATTCGGACTAGAGAAGTGTGGTCGGATGGTCACAAAGAGAGGGAAGGTCATTCGCACGGAAGGGGTCTCACTCCCAGAAGGAAAAATAGCAGACATAGAGGACAGTTACAAGTACCTGGGAATCCACAAGCAAATGGCAACCTCGATGAGGTCACAAGGAAAACAGCCACAGCCAAATACCTCCAACGAATAAGGCAAGTCCTGAGAAGCCAGCTCAATGGCAAGAACAAGATCCAGGCAATAAACAGCTACGCCTTGCCAGTAATCAGATACTCTGCAGGAATAATTAGCTGGCCAAAGGAGGAGATACAGGCCACAGATGTTAAGACACGAAAATTACTAACAATGCATGGAGGGTTCCACCCCAAATCCAGCACCCTGAGACTGTACACGAGCCGCAAGGAAGGAGGCAGAGGACTAGTGAGTGTGAGAACCACTGTCCAGGACAAAACATCCAAGATCCATAGATACATCAGGGACAAAGCCTCATCAGACAACGTGCTCAGTGAATGTCTCAGACAATGGGGAACAGAAGTTGAGGTGCTGGAGGTACCATCATGGGAGGACAAACCCCTACATGGGATGTACCACCGGCAAATAACTGAAGTGGCTGATATCAGAAAGTCCTACCAATGGCTGGAAAAAGCTGGACTCAAGGACAGCACAGAGGCCCTCATCCTGGCCGCCCAGGAACAGGCCATAAACACCAGAGCAATAGAGGCCCAGATCTACCACACCAGACAAGACCCAAGGTGTAGGTTGTGCAAGGAGGCCCCTGAGACAGTCCAGCACATAACAACAGGGTGCAAGATACTGGCAGGGAAAGAGTACATGGAACGACATAACCAAGTGGCAGGCACAGTGTACAGAAACATCTGTGCAGAATATGGACTGGAAGCCCCGAGATCAAAGTGGGAAACACCCCCAAAGGTGGTGGAGAATGGCTGAGCTAAGCTCCTGTGGGACTTCCAGATCCAGACAGACAAAATGGTAAGGTCGAACCAACCAGACATTGTCGTAGTGGATAAACAACAGAGGAAAGCCGTCGTGGTGGATGTAGCAATACCGAGTGACTGCAACATCAGGAAAAAGGAGCACGAGAAACTGGAGAAATACCAGGGCCTCAGGGAGGAACTGGAGAGGGCCTGGAAGGTGAAGACCACAGTGGTGCCTGTGGTCATCGGGGCGCTCGGGGCAGTCACCCCCAAACTGGAGCAGTGGCTACAACAGATCCCAGGAACATCAGACATCTCAGTCCAGAAATGTGCAGTTCTAGGCACAGCAAAGATACTGCGCAGAACCCTCAAGCTCCCAGGCCTCTGGTAGAGGACCCGAGCTCAGAGGATAAGAACCACCCGCGGTGGGTGAGAAGGGAATATATATATATATATATATATATATATATATACACTGCTCAAAAAAATAAAGGGAACACTCAAATAACACATCCTAGATGGACAGTTTGATTTCACAGAAGTTTGATTTACTTGGAGTTATACTGTGTTGTTTAAGTGTTCCCTTTATTTTTTGAGCAGTGTTATATATATATATATATATATATATATATATATATATATATATATATATCCATCCTAAGTGTATAAGCTCCAAATCTGGGACAGCAATAGTAAAACAGTATCATGTCATGAGTAAGACCCAGTCGTTTCTGTGGCAGCTCTTGTGACATAGATGGGTAAATATAGATAGACCAGTTGCAGACGGGGTTCAAATTTTCTTATATTAAAGAAGTGACGATATTGGTGTGGGGAATATCACAGCATGGCCCATGTTCAGTACCTTCAGAACTTCTGGTTCCAGGTAAGCATTTCTTTTAGTCGAGAAATAGAGCTCAGGCCTCCCACCGCCGCCATCAGAGTGTCGAAGTTCTGAAGATGCAGCAGTTTCTGAGAAAACAGAGGAGTGGTAAGTTATCAAATATAATAGAACCCTCATTTATTTATATTTGAATAAAATAGTGAGTTATTATCGACACTCTTCTCAATACTTGTTCCATGTTTCCTCTGATATTTACATGTTTTGCTTTTTTTTTTCTCTGGTGATGAGCTCCAAGTCTGCAAGGTTGTTGGAAGGCCTCTTTACCATCACCCTAATCTTCAGTTACTTCCACAGATTCGGATCAGGACTCTGGTTAAATTGTTGGTTATATCACTTCCAGCCAGAAGAAACATGTTGATTCAATTCAATCTGCCAAGAGTATAAATTTATATATATACTTAGTTTGTTTCGTCTTCTGTGTTTTTGGTCATATCTCTGAGATTCCACTGTAGGAATAAATATTTCATATCCAGATCTATAGGCTGTTTGAAGGTCTGTTAGTAATTAGCCACAGCTGAATGGCAGCATAAATATTTTTATTTCATAAAAACAATTTTGGCAATGATTAACGCTATAATAATTCCGTAGGATTTCAGACATCACAAATAATTGTTGTGATGTCTCATAATAGCAATAAAGCATTAAAAGGTAACATCTGCACCATGGCAACTGTTGCTTGGGGAAATGAGCATGCTCTGTGGCAAATACTAAGGCAGATATGCTAATGGTGCTGTGGATTTAAAAAGCTGATTTTATTTTTATTTCAGGGTTTCCCCCAGTGCATTATAAGCCTTGGTGGGCCTCCAGGCTTTACGTGTGCACCAGGCTAACCATTGCTTATGTATTTAGTCTTTTTTAAATGTTTGTATTTTGTAAGACTTTATAGTTGGTGTTCAGGTATTAATCTTCCAGTAACGCATAATTATCAACTGATATTTTCAAATTTCCCATCTAAACATTTTTCAACACAAAAAGATGGCGGGCCGCTGGATGAATGACTGCCCTAGCGCCCAACCATCGGGCTTAGCAAGTTGTCCGGGGGAAACCTTGTATTTGTTTTTTTTCCCTAACAATTGATACTACTTGATATACTTTTATCTTGTGTTATCACCAAAACCAAAGTATTAGATTAATATATTATTTGCTAAATCATTAAAGTTATTGATCCAAAGTTATGCTAATGGTAAATGTGGTAGCTCGATTGCTATTTATTTTTTTGCCTTGTCAGGTCAGCGTCCTGCTGTAATTAACAGTCTGGATGCAAAGCCCTGCAAAGCAGAGCTTTGCGTGTTTTATTGTATAAAACACGTAAGTTTTATATAATGATAAGGCATGAAAAACAAGGGGCGAGACAGTCTGGTCCTGATGCAGCTGTGGAAAACAACCTTCCAACCTCGTACATGTAACCCAAATAGTTATTTTGGTGAGAGTTCACAAACATTTCATATGACATGACTAGCAGATGTGACCTTATCGTAATCTTCTCCATCACAGTCTTTAGTTCTCTAAATTTTTAATACTTTTGCTTACGTTTTCATTTTGAAAGCAGGACTTCCGTGTCTTTCTTCCCAAAACCTGAGAACACTTGTACTCAAAACTTAGGCCCTGTTTTATACAGTAACGGTACACATCGAACAGGTGTAATGCTCTCGCCACGCCACTAGTCAGTGCTAGTGAAACTAAGTGCGCATGCGTTTTTAAAAAAAATCTAGATGAAAGCGCGTCCATTCCTTCAGATAGGTGAGGACATGCACTATGTATTCTGCTCTCCTTGTGTGTTTCTTAACACAATTTAGCAGTAAGCCTAGCTCCCGTTGAATGAATGCTTGAGTCAGGATGTAGATTCTTTGCCTCCACTTTATTTTGGTGACCCAAGCACATGTGTAACATGGAGTAAACTGTAACACATAAATGAAAAATAGTGGCCTTTAATTTATTAGCATTAGAAAAAAGTTACACTAAGAAAATTATAATGCCATGCCTAAAATAAATCAACATGAACCCACAAGTGCTATGCAGCTATCAAATTCCACATTTACTTCACACGTTATTAACAAACAAGGTCTTAAATAAAATGTACTCAAGAATATAGAATGAAAACTTACAGACGGTGATGTCCTTGGCACAAACGAAAAGCTGATTAGAACAGATGCACTTCTGAAGGCGTGACTGAGTGCAAAACTAAACGAAGTGGCTGACTTCCTGTCCCATCCCTGACCTTCAAAATAAAAGACTTAATGTACTGTCACAAAATTAACACTAAAAACCTATTTTACTATAAATTAAAGGGCAGAACAGTGTGATCTATTTAATAACATTTACCTTTATTGTTTACTCTGAACACACTAAATGTTTAAAGATGGTCTCTTTCATCTGCTTTGATTGTTTACATTAAATGTTTACTGCAAAATGTTTGATTAAATAATTGTTTACTTTAATCACATAAAATGTTTATTTAAAAATATCTTTCATTACACATATGTTTATTACCTGAAACATTTTAGATATCAAATCAAATTTTCACTTAAAATGTGATTCATTTCATCACCTGTTTACATGCAGCTTGAAGTGCTTGAATCAAACGTTTCATGAATGTTTACCACATTAAATTATTAAATGAGAGAAAACAGCCACTTCCACATATCACAACACAAATGGTTCCTGTTCCTCTTCAGAGTGTGGAGCCTTGCTGAGCTCCTCTTCTAGGGTTTCCTCTTGCTCCTTGTCTATAGCCTCCGCTGCTGTGTTTTATAATGAAAACACAGTCTCTGTAACTTGCTCCCCCACCATGGTTTTGCTGTATCACTTCTTTAATTAACGCATGTCGGTCTGATGTTGTGGCGTTTCCCTCGCAGTGACCCATATTCAGCGCTGGAACCCAGTCTGGATTGAGCTAATCCATTTGCAAAGCTGAGCGTTTTCCGTCTTTTAATTTCTTTGCTCATCATGTGTGTTTTTTTTAATCCTCTTTCTTTGGCAATAATTTATGTACAGCACTGTGAACCCAAGTTTCTAAGGATGCTAAATAATAAAAAAGGTTTTCTATTTGCTTTTTTTGATGTCTGCATAATGTAAAGGTTTTCAAAAGCCTCTCGTTTCGTTACACCATCACACACAAAAAAATCCAGGATTAAGTTAAATGTTCAATTTGTGTGATTATTTTTTTACATTGAAGTCAGAGTTTTATTGTGTCTTTTTCTTACATTAATCATGACAAAAAATTACTCTCCTAAGAAATGTCCAAATGTGTTTGTTAATGTGTAATAAAGAAATATTTTATTCCAAGCATGATCTTTTTTTATATATTTTTATCTCTATAGGGACATACGACTGTATCAGTAAAATAGTGTTTACTTCATGGACTCAACAGACTCAGACCATCACTGCGAAGTTTGATCAACGTTAGTTTACCACATTAAGTTATGAAATTTAATGTGGTAAACGTTAAATGTAATTTTGAGAATTTTCAATCAGAAAATTCTCATCCTTGGTTCTATACTCAACTTTTTTTCTTTTTTTTTTTTTTTAAGGCATCTCTGTTAGTGGTTGTTTTCTGGTATCCTGCTGCCTTTCTTCCAGATGTAACGTACCGACTAAAATCATCCACATTTATAACTTTAAATAAAATATTTTGCCAGAAGTCTTAGGAATCGTTAAGATATTTTTTACAAATACGAGACAGACCTCTGTTCTTTTTTATCAGAGGTCATGTATATTTTGAATGGCCTTACTTCTTACTGTTGAATCATGAACAACTTTACATGTTCTGGATTATTTTCATTGGTTGACCATTCCTGGGAAAATTGTCTGACCTGACATGGTTTTATATTGTGTATTTTACTGTATTTTATGTTAGTTTTTTTTAACTGACAATTGATTTCTCACTTAACTTTTTTTATTGTTTCATGAAATGTTTTATTGAAGAACTTCTGTCTGTGGTATTCCATAAATTAAGCTCACACTTGTACTTAGTTCTCTATAGACTTAGACGTTCCTGATTGTGATGAAGTGGATTTTGTGATTAAAATCTTTTCAAGTTCATATAGCACAAAACTGATTTGTTAGGATACAGGGTCATGTTTTAATGTGATCGGTTTATGTGCCCAATAGGTATTTTAGATGTAAGTGAATTTGACAGCAGGATCGTTGCGTGCGTGTGTGTGTTCTGCATTGATACAGAGGATTCAGACTGACAGATGCTTAGAGGTGAGTCGGACTGAAACACCCAGCAGGTGCAGACTGTGCAACGGAAATCCAACAAGCTGGCTGTAAGGTTATACACCCTTACATCAACGCACGCGATCTGTCAGACCGTTTTATTTCCTTTGCTCCCACACCCACAGCTAACACTGCAGACAACCGCCCTCCCAGCTGAGCTGTTGAAGCAGAGATCAAAGGTTATCCTGCACATCACATCTTCTGAGGTCCTCTCTCGCCGTCTGGAGTTTAGAGCAGAAAAACTCTAAGGTACAACAACAAATGTCATCACAGGTTGGCTAAAACTGGCTAATTTCAACTAAAATGTTTTGTATTTCCAAACTACAAGAGGTTTTTTTTTTCTTTTGTTTCTTTCCAAATTTAGGGAATCTAGTTTCTGTCAGATCTTCTATGATCCATATTGAAGCAGGTGGGTCATCAGGTTAGCAGTACAAATTATATTTTGCAGTTTTCTGTCTGCACCAGAAGTTTACAAGATTTTCAACGTCTCTGTAAGAGAATGTTTTTGAATACTTTATGCTAATCCTAATATATTTGTGTATAAATAAATTGCAAAGCAATTTTGCAGCCATTACCTGTTTTTATATGGAGCCAGACCAGGATCAGTACTTTATATACACTATTTTTTGTTAGTGTTCACAGTTTGATGCCCTCACTGACCGGTAAATAAAGTGAACCAATAGCATTTGCACGCGTATTATTTTTGGATACACAGGTAATGGCTGCAGCCTGCGAAAATCTTTTAGCATGCTTTTTAATTATTAACTAGCATTAAATATAGAGGAAACAGAGCAACTTTGAGCTTTTATGATCAGGCAGATTTCAGCCAGTCAGCAGGTCTCTGAACAAAACAAGTGCATACAAATATTTTGATAACTTTTTACAGCCTTCAGTACTCAAGGATAAAAACACTCCCAACAACTTCTTCAGATATTATTTTGTTTTTTCCAAGGCATTTATGGGATTTTTTTAAAACATTATTTTAGAAAAGCTTTTGCCAAAAATAATTATGATACCTCAGATGGTGACGCAAATAGTGGCTCTGTTTCTGCTTTTGTTTTGTTGGTGTCTTCCTGCATCTTTACATTTTCATCCAATGTTTATTTCTCAGCTTTATTATTTAGCAACAGCAAAAGGCATGAGAATAAAACAAAGTCTATTTTGAAAGCTAATCAGATGTTTCAGGCAAATTCTGCCTCTTTCACCACATTCAATCAGATTTAAGTAATCCCAAAAAGCAAAAATTCAGAACATGATGATTTTAAAACCTGGGTTTAATTTACCTATACTCTCACTTCCCACCAAATAGAACAGATGAATACATTATTCACTGAAATGCTTAGGGTGGGCAAACCTCACTAATTCTTCCTTTTCTTTGAAAGAAAGCCTCAAGGACGACACTAGTCAGGCGGAGTGTGAATAAACCGTCCCTTTATTTGTGTGAAGCAGTCCAAACCAAAGTCAGAGTCGAAAGAGTTAAAAACAGTCAGTGCTCAAGACGGACCAAGCTTGAGGTTTCCTCCACCTGGCTGTGGGGTGAGATCCACACATTCACACCAGGTGGAGAACAACACCGAGCCTGAGACGTGAGAGAGGCTCCACAGACATGACATACGGTATAAAAATACACGACTCCAAACTACGTTTACTGCTTTCTTACTGAAACACTACGGCAGCACCAGCACTTTCAATGTAGAGGTAGAAGGGGAGCTACGGGGTGAAGGAGTGAATATCTGTGAGTAAAGAGGAGGAGGAATGTTTACCAAACTCCGACTGATGGTGGTAAAACTCTGCAGCGGATCACATTACCGACAAAAATCTTCTGTTTGCTCGTTAGAGCGTGAGAGGGACCCGGACAGGCCACACCATCTTTCTTTCTGTGAGGGTTTTATTGTTTGTTTCCATGGTGATCACAGGTTAAATAGCGGCAGTTACCATGTCGCTCCTCCGGATGTCCTTATTTGGCATTGGCTGAGCTGCTGAGCGTCTTGCGCACTGCCTGGGCGATGGCGTCGCGGTCGATGCCGAAGAGCCGCAGCAGCTCTTGGGGCTTGCCACTGCGGGGCACCTGTGAGACCGCCAGGCGGTGAACGGTGAATCCAGGTTCGTTCACCACCGCCGAGCACACGGCCTCGCCGAGCCCACCTGAAAGCAGAGCAGAGCCAGTTGAAAGTGACGGTTTGCGCCCAAAATCGCTTTGTCTGTGCTCCAGTCGTCCAGCAAATCCTTCTGAATTCAACTCAGCTTCTCTGATGTGATGTGGAGTGAGAGGCGTGACGCCACCCTCCTGTGACTTTTTCACTCTTGTTTTCACACTTTTAAGGTTAATGAAAGGGAGGGCTCAAAGCAAAAAATAAATAAAATTGGTTTGACTCCTTGAATTTATTGTTCCTGTTCAGAGATATTATTAATACTTGAAAAAAAAAAAGTTAATGGACTTCAAAAGACAGATCATCTTCAGCCTGACAGGCAACATTATTTGCAGCTGCATTTCAGCCTGGTTACAGTGGCTTGCAAAATGTTGAATTTTCGCGTTTTGTGATAACAACCACAGACTTTCATGTATTTTATTGTGATTTCATGTGACAGACCAACACAGTGCAGTTGAATAACCATAAAAGGAACATGCATAATTTTCACATTTTTTCCAAGATACAAATCTGAAAAGTGTGGTGTGCGTATGGATTCACCTCCCACATTCTATTAAGACACAAAAGAAAAAATAAGATGTGAAAACTTCTAAAGTTAAAAAAGCATAAAAACACAAATAACATCTTACAGAGCACAGCTCTGTTCATGTTATGGGAGAATAACAAAACCTTGAAATCTTAGTATTGAGTCAGGGGTGCTAAACTCAAAGCCATGACACGCTTTTCAGATTTTTGTTTAAAATAAAAAATCGAAATCGTGTATTACGTGGTATTTTGTGTCAGTCAGTCACATAAATTGCTAAAAAACACCTGCAAAGTTTGTGGTAGAAAATGTGGTAGAACGGGTAGCTTTGCAAAATGATAAATGCACGTTTCTGCTCGCCATTCATTAAATGATAGGAACAGCAGTTTAATAAAGATAACCTGAAACGTATACAAAGAAGAAATAAAATGAGACTGGAAGGGAAGCAGTTTCTCAAAGCTTGTATCTGTCAGGCTGCAGCTGCTATCTAGGTCAGCAGGAGCCCAAAGGCCAGAGTTGAAATTAAGAAGCAGTGACAACCCTGGTTCCTCCGCTCATCCCAACATGCTCCGCAAGAATAAGCCATGTACAACAACTATCCCCTTCATTCTCTTCTCTATTTTCAGTAAAACCACATAGGTTATCGCAAGTAACACAAAGACCCAGAGATATTTCTCCTCTGACTTGAACTGAACATGATGGAGACAAAAACACAAAAAGTCACTATTTCTATGCAGAGGCGTTCACTGTTTTTGTACTTTACTCAAATGTGCAAAATAAATAAATAAGTAAACATTGTTTAATATTCAAAACACAATTGTAATACAGCAATATGACTAGATACATATTAATATTCATAAATTAAATTTCCTAATTTAAATAAAAAAAAAACATCTAAAAAAATCTACCTTTTTATGACAGATGCCAATCAAGATAAGTTAAACATTTGACATTATATAGCATTACATGTTATTTAGCCAGAATGCTTCATTTGTATCTAGCAAAAACAAGTGATATACCTTCATAGTAGTGGTCTTCCACTGTGATGATGCGTCCTCTGGTGGCTCTGGCACTGTCGATGATGGTCTTGGAGTCCAGGGGTTTGATGGTGAACGGGTCGATGACGCGAATGTTGATTCTCTCTAATGAAAAGGAGAAGAAGAAAAACTCCAATGTACAGAACGTCATCCATCATTTTCTGCTGCCTTTGGTTGGTCTCTGTCCGTGTCTTTTGTTCTGTGGCTCCCAACCTTTCTTCAGCGTTTCTGCTGCAGCCAGAGCCTCCTGCAGGGTCACTCCTGCTCCAACCACGGTCACGTGGTCGTCACTGGTTTTATATACGACCTGAAGTCGAACATAAAACATAACGCTGTGGTAAGATTAACAAATGTCGGTTTGACCTGATGCTTCCAATGATCACAAAGTGCAAAGGAATCAAAAAAGCAGCAAAGGTAAGTCCACAGTTCTCTTCCTGACGCCTCATCTGACAATATTTTCAACCCAAATATTGTGAAATCTTACAAAAGGTTTGACGTCATCGTCTTCTGGACTTCCTCAGATTGTTTAGAGGCACAGTAAACGTTGTGTATGTAAACTACTGAAGTTAAAAAGAGAATAAAAATTATTTTAGTGTACCAGGATACTTTGATTTTGTGTCAGATTATATGAAAGTAAAGGGCGGTTTTTCGGGGAGTTTTTTTTTACACCAGGTGTGTAAATGTGCAGTTTCCAAACAAAATGAAGATGAAACGGAGGAGAGGAAGCGTTGCTCCAGACCTTAGCCTGACCAACATGGAAGTCCTCGTTGCAGTTGTAAATGACGTTGTTTTCTGGGCGACTTGTTCGTATGAAGCACAAACCCTGTAACAAACCAGAAATCATCGTCCTGTGGCAATGTCGCCGTTTTTAAGTCGTCGCTGATTAAAAGTGAAATCCGAGTACCTTTGTGATGGCGGCGAGCTCCACGGCCTTCTCCGTGGAGACCCCGTCGCTCGGGTAGAAGACGGTCGATGTGGGAATGGCTCTAAACATGGCCAGGTCCTCCAGGCCCATCTGGGACGGCCCGTCTTCCCCTAATTCAACAACAAGCCACTTCTCAAACAAGGTGCGACACGTTATAAAACGAAAGAAAATCCGAGACCATGAGAGGAACTGACCGATGGAAACGCCGCAGTGGGAGCCGCAGAGGTTGATGTTGCTCTCGGAGATGGCGGCCATGCGAAGCTGGTCGTAGGCTCGGGTGAAGAATGTGGCGAAGGTGCTGGCGAACACCACGTTACGGTCGCGTACAGCGCAGCCGATGGCCACGCTCACCTGCAAGAGAGAGAAGGAAGAGGCAGCAGTAAAGGCTAAGGAGATGCAAAGAATGTTACGACGTGCTGTGGATTTTATCTATTTTTTCAGACAGTTTATAATTTATTCTCATCTGACCAGAGCACCGTAGTCCACACGTTTCTTTGCCCTACTCTTCTCTGTAGGCCAGATTTGTAGAGTGTATATATAATGGCTGATTTGCTGCATGGACTTTTCAACCAGAGCTTTGAATCACTGTTTTAATTATTCCTGACTGCATCAACAAAAATATATTAAAAATCATGTTTCATTTAATTTCCTTTTCGTATTTATGTACTACTTTATGTAATTAAAGGTTACACAAAAGTACTGTACATTTATGCAATATTTTATGCACACAGACAGTTGTCATGTAAAACTGTGCAAAAGTCTTAAACCAGCACACAATATATATATATATATGTTAATTTTCTAAATTACAGGAATAGTTCTAGTTAGTTTTCTGATATCTAAAAGGAATTTACTGAACTGAA
Source organism: Poeciliopsis retropinna (assembly GCA_010277075.1). Lineage (NCBI taxonomy): Eukaryota > Metazoa > Chordata > Actinopteri > Cyprinodontiformes > Poeciliidae > Poeciliopsis > Poeciliopsis retropinna. Next base: position 7,552,518 of record VMRM01000009.1, on the reverse strand, counting down.
GCACAAAAACTAAGTCATCTTTCAATTAAACTAATTCATTTTTATAATGTAGAGAACACTCTTATATTCTTGTTATCTTTGATTTTCAATAAAGTCAGACTAAATTGACCTTTTCCCCAAATTGAAGATCATTTCTTCTTTGAAAAACAATTTCATTAGCAGGAGATTCATATCAGAGCACTGAAGACAAAAGCTGTGTTTTCAGTTCTGCTGGATCGTCTTCTGTTCTTTCAGTTTTAATAAAAAAAGATCCATGCTTGCATCACTGAAGGCATTGTTCAGTGGGAACGGTTCCCAAAGTGGATTAAAGTTATAGTAAACCGCAATGTTACCGTTTTGGCTCCGTTCTCCAGTCTCTCCACTCTAAAACCTGGAAGTGCCTCAAATTTCTCACCATGTTCTGCTCTGCAATGTAGCACTCCACGTAGCGGTTGGGGTGCTCATTTTTGAAGAGCTCAGAGAAGGTGGAGTTTTTGGTGTCTCCATCAAGGACGACCACTCGTTCGTTGTAGCGGCCCAGCTTGACCAGAGCCACGCCGAATGCCTTCCTCGTAGCAATCTGGTTAATAAAAAAAAAAAAAGCCACACAAATCAGTGGAGAGGAACTTGAAAATGCCACCAATAATCGCGTTGAACGAGCTAAATATCGCATGGTCATCATCACAGATCTCACCTTGTCTCCAGGTTTGTAGTTGGGTGCACTTGGCATGCGGATGTTGCGCAGGCTGACGGGCGATGTGTCCTCATTGGGCGGCGCAGGATAGAGGCGCTTGTTGCAGCTGACGATGCGGCTCTGCAGCTCCCTGATTACGCTCTCCGACATGTCTTTAGGCAGAGGCTTTCCATGCCAGCCCATCTTATCCTCCGCCGCTGACAGACACATAAACACCGAGTTATTACAAAGGACTGATCTGTGGAGTTGGCCTGCAGGCTTCCAGAGGTCAGATATTTGCATGGTATGGTCTTCAGGATGCCTTAATGCATACTCTGCAACCAAACCTCCCTCATCATCTTTACATTTAGCCAAGTTCAGACAGGAATGAGCCTGTCCAGATGTCCAAATGATAACAATTTTCCACTTCACAAAGTGACGACAGGCCGTTTCAAACTTGAGGGGTTAAAATAAGAGGTCAAAACTTTCAGCTTTCTTAGTAAAGACTTAAAGCTTCTCAACGCAAACTATGCTGTTAAAATAACTCTATGCTGCTTTCTCACTCATGCAGATGTGGTCACGCACTTTTGGCCTTATTATCACAACAAGAGCACAATGGGTGGCTGCTGAGAGTGTACCTTACACATTCTGGAGGATTATTGAGCTGCAGCAGCTAAAGCAGTACAGAGCTGCCTGGATTAATGGAGGCAAAAGGCACTGATGGTGCGTCGAACCCCATCAGGATCAGTTTCCACCTCTTTAACCAGGTAAGTTTTAACCTTAACAAATCACTGAGTCAGTCCGGTAACATTCTGGTTCACATTGTGATTCTCCTGCTCATTGGTAGAAATCTTGGCAGTACCTGGGATGCCTTTGCCCTTGATGGTCTTGGCTATGATGGCGAGGGGCTGGTGGTGGGGCTGACTCAGCACCTTACACAGTTCCTCCACACTGTGACCGTCCACAATGACGGCATGCCAGCTGGACAGAGAGAAAATAAACTTTCTGTTTACAATAGAGAAAGTAAGCATTACTCATGCAGATATTCTTCAGAATATGAGTTTCTAATAGGGTTATTGACATCAATTCCACACTATGTGACTGCGCGACAGCCCAAGTAATCCAGACAAAAAAACACATCCAAAACAAATAGGTCCATAAATTAAGTCGAGCTTCCTAAAGGGGAACAACTAGGACTCATGCAAATTTTATTGGACCATTTCTTAAAGCCAGAGTAGATTAATTTGAAATCATATGTTTGCTTTCGTGGCTATACATTATTTTGCAACATTATTGTTGTGAGTAATTTCGGTATTTTAAAGAAGCTTTTGAACTGCAATGAATGTTGGCTATTTATTTAAGAATCAAGCATTAAATCTCAACATATTCTGCTGAACTGATTGTTTACTGCAGTATGAGCACAATAGCAAAACATCAGGGATTTTCCAAAAGCAAGGTTTTTAAGTAAATCTTGTTCCCGCGATGGAAATAATGATTTTTTTCCCCCCAGTAACTGTATAGACATTTCATTATCTTAGGTTCAAGTTTGCTACGAATCCAAGGCAGACAGAATAAAAACAGTTTATAATTGTTAGTTTTTTATCACAGGTCATCAACATTGCGTCAAGTCACCAATGTTACCGCATATCGCTTATTTCTCTTCTGTTGTGCGTCCCTCGACACTTCACGCTTTGCTCACCCAAAGGCCTCACAGCGTTGCTGGTACTTCTCCACATGGTGCTGCAGTGGAGCCGGGTCGCTCTGGCCCAGGCGGTTAATGTCCATTATGGCCACCAGGTTGTCCAGCTGATAGTAGGAGGCAAAGGCCATGGCCTCCCACACCGCACCCTCCGACACTTCTCCATCACCCACCAGGCAGAACACCCGATAGCTGCACACAGGGAGAGATGCAGAGAAGTATCATCATCACTTCTGTCACATCTCCACATAATCCTGTTCCTGACTCTAAAAACAGGATGAACGTGTTTCACCCGCCCTTCCACCACTGTCTGATCCTCTCAGTGGTTGTTTCTGTGGTGTACCGTCTTCTGACAGACTTCCAGTCAGACGGAAACGTTGTTGTTTAAAAATCTGGCTGAGACATGCAGCTTTAAAGCTTGCATTCCAACCACGAGCTCCAAGAAAAATAACGTGTGGCAAAGGGGGGAGGACGAGTGGAAAGAGACGAGAGGAAGAGAGAGAGAAACCGACAACAGAATGAGAAAACCTGTCAGCTTCTGAAACAAGGTCTAAAATAAATACAAGTCTTACTGTCAGTAAATATTTCTATGCATTAAAGCATATTTATTTTACACTGGACTTGGACACCTCCAACAACTCAAACTAAGAAAGAAAAAATCTATTTCTCACAGGTTCTGTGAAGTGAGAATAACAGATTTAGACAAGGTGAAAGCAATTACTGTAAACAACCCAAACTCAGCCAGTGGCGATGTCTCTGAGTTGTGTTGCATCGCATGCTGTCTAAACAAACCCACAGAGGAGATGAAGAGTGACGCCTCCAGTGAAAACATTCTGTGATGCTTCATTATCCAAGTATATTAATTCCTTGATCTGGTTCACATTATGTCACAAACCGACACAAAAAAAGCACAGCATTAATTTCTTAATTTTTAAATAGATAAAAATCTGAAAAGTGTGGCATGTAAAGCTATTTAAGTTTTTTTTTTTTTTTTTAATTAATTCCTGGATGTGCAAAGTGATTTGAGACAAGTCCCTAAAGCAGAAGATGCACCGCAAGTTCGTTCTACAAAATATGTAGTCAGACAAAAACATTTAGCATTTTCAGTTTTGAATACAAGAAATTATTTTTACCCTTTAAAAATCGGACAGCATTACATAAAATCCCAATTAAACATGCTGAAGTTTGAACTGAAGTTCAAACAAAAATGTGGAAAAGTTCACACGGTGTACAAAAACTTAGTGTATGATGCGTTTTCTGGTAGGTTTGCAAAGAACGGTATGCAGTTTATTGGTACATGGGCTGTTCAGAAGTTTTTATTTTAAATTTAGTAATAACATCCAATGTTTCTGTCATTTATGCTTGGTTAGGTTTTGTCTTCGCCCACGCGCATCAAGCACAGTTCATAAGGCACCAAAATAAAAATCAGGCTGCAAAAACGCACCATAAGCATAGTAATCATAAAAATGACAAATTCGAAGTAAAAATTGTATAAAGCAAGTTAATAAGAGCCATCAATAAAGAAGTAACATATTTGAGAATTAAAAGAATATCTTGTGCCTACACAGCATTTGTTTCTGGGCAATCAAATGGCTGAAGCCACCCCTGCGTCCTCACCATCACATGAGATATAAACACAAAAACGCACTTATAATAAAAACCTAGCATTTATATCTGAGCACAGCTGAAGGATTTTCTGTAGTGTTTTTTGAGAGGACATGTGGCACATTGGTGAGGCAGAGCGACAAAGGAGCTAGTGTGCGTGTATGTGTTTTTTTTGTTTTTTTTTTGCCGTGTGTGATTATTAGAGCAGAAATAATCGCGTGCACACAGAATGTGGAATGCAACATGCAGGACATTCGGCGTTCCTTTAACGACCGTTTCGCTCTCCTTCAGTTCTGTTCAGACTGAAATTATTCAGCATGGTTTAAATCCTTGAAAGTGTGAATTTCATGTCTTTATTTTGGGACGTGGGGTTTGTCCAGTTAGAGGCTGTAAAGCGACGGCAGTCTATTGTTGGAGAGAAATCCATGATTCTTTCTCGATTGCAGCAGAACAAAGGAGACACACATGGAGCGACCCAAACCAGTTACCAATCAGCTGAGTAAGTGTTTAAATAAAATTGCTCTGTGGGCATCTTACATGGAGGCAAAGAGCAGTATACATTTAAACTCCAGGCAATCAGTTAATGTGAATTAAATTTCCGCTTTATACGTTAACAGCTTATTAAGAATCAATGTGTTTTGTCACTTTAACGCCCCTTTTTGATCATTTTTTTTCCAGTTTAAGATCTTAAGGACCAAAAGGAAGTTTTGCTCTGGTCTAAATGTCACCACAGACTCAGGTCTGTCAGGGAGCATTTGATGCAAATCTTCCTGGCCAAAATGTCACATCAGCACAGCTCCTTGCAGTGGATGTGATGTCATGCATAATTCCATACAGATTCAAAGTGCTGGGCATCCTTTATTGTTGTTGTTTTTTTTTCTTAAAATATTGAATATTGGGAGATTTTTTTAGTTAAATGTTTAAAGAATAACTAAAGTCACATTTAAAGCCAATCATTCAATGATTTTAAGTGGTTTTTAAGATTTCATTAAAGTAAATAAAACATTTTCAAACCACAGATTGTTGGATATATTTATACATTTCAAGCATGTATAAATATATCTGACTGCACAAGAGAAAATATTGTATATTGTAAAAGTAATTTTTGTATCCTTATATCTGATCAAAATAAAGAACAATAAACTCTGATAAAATTATTCAGCAGTTTTGAATTCAAATAGCAACACATAATCGGCATATCAGCATATTTTCCTGCATCTCGTGTAACAATTAAGCCCTTCAGATCTTGGATGTTGCACTTATCTGTTAGATTTATGAACAGTCTTCTAATACTTTTAGCATATCTTCATTTTTTATAAACCCAGTTGCTAAACTCCTGTTTCAATGTTGCTAAGTCTGTGGGTGAGCTTGTTCCACGTGTGCATGTTGCTGCGGATGTTACCTGGCCTTGTCAAAGTATTTTCCAGTGTAGGCCATTCCACAAGCGGCTCCAAGGCCCTGACCCAGAGATCCGGTGGCCACATCCACGAACTGCTGCTTCTGTCGGGAAGAACGGCGACACAAACAGTTAGACCGTACCGCAGTCGGAGCTCAGTGAGACAGAGGATGGATTGTTTTGTCCTTTCCAAGCGAACAAGAACATGCGACAGAGGTCCGATCTGTGCTGTAAATGAGTTTGGGTGTCGTAGTGTCTGGACTCAATGCAAACAGTGTTGACGATGTCTGCAGCAGAGAACAAACTTTGTTTGCCAAACAGAAAGAGATTTGTTACTGCCTACAGTGTTATCAGTGGAAATACACTACAGGGAAAAATTATTTACTCCCTTACAGATTTTTTTTTATCTTTACTTGTCACACTTAAATGCTTCTGATTGTCAACATAAAAAAATAGTGAAACTAAAAGATGGTCTAAGTAATTACAAAAAAACAGTTTTCAGACAATTTGAGGTGAAAGTAACTGATATGTTGCATTAATTGGACGGATTTTTTTTCTTCCTGCAGGGCTCTGTGTCACCTCACCGGCACAGGGTGGCCCTCCAGGATAGAATCGACTTTACGGAGGTTCAGAAGCTCGTTCTCCTTCAGGTAGCCGACCTCCGCCCAGACAGCATACAGCACAGGAGCTGCATGACCCTGGAGAGGCAAAGGAAAGACGTTAGCGTCTAAATGCACTCGTTAAACAGCTGTTTGGTAATCATTAATAATTATGTGGACATGGTACAGATGTTTAAAACATGGCTCAGAGTGTTTGTCGCTTGTCTGGTTTCGTGAAGCATGCATCTGCAGAAAGTGAACAGTGCTGTGTGGCGTAGCAGCACATGAAGAAATAAAATGGATACAAATATGTTAATAGTTAAATCTGAAACGGAGTTATGAAAAGGGTTAACATGAGGAGATACAAACATACTTTGATGAGCCATTTCCTTCAGTTTCTACACAGGAGAAACTGAAGGGTTCTCCTGCAAAGCCTACATGCAGATGGGCGTTCTGGTTTTACCTTGGAGAGGATGAAGCGATCATTGTTGGGGTTACGGGGGTCTTCGGGCCTATACTTCATGGAATGAAAGAAGAGCACAGACATGATCTCTGCCGCGCTGCAGCACGACGTGGGATGGCTGCAAAAACGAGAGGAAACTCAGACGTGGCTTTTATCCAAAGATAAAAGAGATTCTGCTTAAATCAACAAACATGTTCTGTGCAAATGCAGACATGGAGATGAGAATGGGTCAGGGCTGAGCAGGAAGATAACCAACAAGGCTACGTCATTCCAGACTACGTGTTATGCCATGATGCAACGACACACCACTGGTTTCCGGAACAAATACACCTGATACATCTCTATATATTATACATCCAGAGAAACTGAACAGTTGCCAAGATATGGGAGAGCTATAATAGTTCAACAAAAACTAGGCTGAACCTTTTGTTTGCAAATCATCCCAGTTATACTGAATTTAGCAATCCAAACAGGAACTTTTCCTGCTTTTATGTTTAAAAAGTAACAAAATAAAAGTGGCTGAAGATCACTAAAAAATAAAAAAATAAATAAGTGGCTTGCGGTAATTTTGCAAACAAATCGGAATGTCAGATTTTTATTAAATTTTCAACTACTTAACTTTTTGGTAAGTAATTGGAATCCAAATCCACCACATATTATAAATTATCTACGAGAATGCATTGAAGGGGTTCTAAATATAAGACTTCACTTGGCTGAAGGAAAAAAAAAATCTTACTAAAGTAGCACGTTTTAGTTCTCAAAATCCATAGGAAATAATTTTTGCCAAATTGCGCACAACCACTAAAAGAGTCAGAGAAATAGCAGCAACATCACTGAGAAACTACATCCCCAACATCAAAACACGATGCCTTTTCGCGGTGATTTCTTATTAAGTGGCAACAATTTAAAGCACAGCTCCAACCAGCAGGTCGGTGTTTAATCTCATCTCACCCGCTGCCCGCCGCAGTTGTCGCCTTGATGGAGTTGATTCGGAGCCGGGTGGCGACGTTCCTGAGCGCCTGCAGCGTCTGCTGGTCCGGCTTGTGGTAGTCCTCCATCTGTCCGATGCAGTGAAAAAAGAGAGGCGGGGGGGAAGCAGAGGCAGCGGGACAAAACTCAAGGAAAGAGTTAAAAAAAAAAGCAGCAGGTCAGATGTTCAGTTCAGGAGAATAAAACATGGAAGATGATGGGTGCGCATAGGACGATAGCAGAGGTTCAGAGGAGGCAGCGATGTGCGGCGTGACAGAGTCACACAGGGAGGAGGGAGGGGGTGTGTTGCAAAGCCCATGAATATGGATCATATGGGTCTGTAGTTTATCCAAACGCGGCACAACTCATATGGGTGCCAGGGATTAAATCATAAATCCGCCAGTGCGTTTCTCGGATCTTTAAATGTAGAACGTTTAATAGTTAGAGATTCAAACTACACTGAAGTCTATATTGCGATTCTCAGTGATTAACAAAATGACGAAAGATCAACAGCGTCCATCCAGATGTTTACTGAAGGCTAATAGTGACACCTGGTGGACAATACGGAGAAGTGCAACGTTTAGTAAAGCAACGAAGACAAGCACGACTTAATCATGTTTCTTTTTACAAAGCCTCATCCCAGTATGATTTCAGCTTTGTAATGTCTTAAAGGAGACAAAAAGCAGCACATATGCACACATTTTTGAGTTCAGATCTTTATTATCACAAAATATGTATAATGTCCACTTATGCACAATGACAAACCTAAAAAAAAAAAAAAAACTTAATTTGCAATGACTTACTCAAGAAACACAACTCTGGCCAGAATGATTAATAATGATCTTAAAATCTTAAATATGACATCTGTTCTAGGATTTACTTAGAAATCCTAGAACAGATGGACTGGAAAAAAGCACTCATTTAATCAAGATTTCCACTTAGTACCGGAAACATCGACTGACATCTGGTTTGTTCCAGGCTGCACATATTTAACTTTGTATCTCTGAGCTTAATTAAAAAAAGAAAGAAAGAAAAAAAAGAAAATAAAGTACAGAGCTGATGTTGATGGCAAACATATTCAAGTCATGATGTCAAAGGATTTACGCCACAATTATTGGTAAAGTTGAGCAGAGAAAGTATTAAAAACGGTTTGCTGTAGCAACAGACCGAGGAACACAATGGAGTGGGAATTGGTTGTTAGTTTTTCTTTTTAAATTAGTAATTTAATACACCAACTTTTTGCAGTTATCCAAATGTGAACTTAAGATTTCTTTCACCTGCAGTTTCCTTATCCAGCTTTCAGTTTTTCACAATATTTCAGACACAGGTGGGATCAGGGGAACAGAGAATTTCTTATAGTCATTTGCAACTCTGTGTTTAAAGGCATTTTCTTAGTTCCCATTTTGAACAGTGACCAAGAAAATTTGGGTCTTGAAATAGGAAGGTATTTATTACTACGAATATTTCCTAGGCACTCTGACCAACTAAAAAAAGCAAAAACATACATTTAAAAAAGCTTCAGTTCTTCAGAATTGTAATTATTAGGGGTGTCAATAAGTGTGGCACTTGTAATTTTGTTAAAAAAAAATAAAAATAAAGGTTTCTTCAATTTTCAGTGAGGGTAAGCCAATACAGTAAAAGATGGTTTTATTTTAGAGACTTAATTTCTTAATTTGGTGACTTTATTATGAGTGCTGTACGTAGCCGTTAATATAATCTCAATTTATTCAAGGACGTTTCTGATTTTTCAAAAAAAAATAAAGAAAAGCAAAATATATAAAAAGGGCAGACTTTCATACTGCTTACAAAAATACATTGTTTCACTGTTTGTTTTGATAATCAGAGCCTGCAAACTAACGTCCATAGTTTGCCTGTTAAGTTGTGACTACAGACGTGGGGAAAGTGTTTCTGGACTAAAACATCTGCAAAATAAATTTTTTTATGCCTTAGACTCACTGGATGTACTATTCCTGTCAGGATTCACCACTAGATGCAGTGCAGTTGTCTCGTACTGCAAAGAGGACAATTTAATTGAAGTTTAGCTCATTTTTCTCTGCTTGAAATCAAACTGTAAACAAAAAATGAAAGTAGTTTATTTCGTCCAATCCAAACTTTAACGACTTTCCTCTCGAGTACAAATGAGAATGAAGTTGTTAAAGAAAATTCAGCTCCAACTTTTCCTTATGCGTTTTGATTATAGGAGAATGAATGTAAACAGGAATCCAAACACCAACATGACTTTTTTTCCCCCTTTTTTGCAAAAGATATTAAAATTCATACAAATCTAGTTCTGTAGTACCTTCCTTAAGCATCTCATAGTGCTGGTCTGAATCTCTTGTGTATTGCACAAGTCCGCCCCCCCCCCCACACGAAAAGGTCAAAGGTCAAGCACTGAGAGCTCAGCTGGTGGAGGAGAGGCAACAGCAAACAAGGATGAAAACAAAAGGATACAGGAACAACTGGGGGAAAGAAAGGATGCAAAGATGGGGCTTTGTGCGATTAGGAGTTATAATCATATTCTACCACTGAACGTAAATTTAAAAAAATGAAAAATAAAAAAACAGCTCAAAGAATAATACATAATCTATGTTTTTTTGGCTTCAACTGCATCTTGGTAGAAAAGGAAGTATTTATTCTAAAACAAAAAAAAAAAAAAAAGTTACATATTTTTGTAAATAAACATCCACTGTTTTCCTCCCGTTCCTGTAAGTAATCAAATTTCTTGAAGAAGTGGCCATTAGTTTAACCAGATTCACCTTATTTGGAAAGTATGGCTGCGGGACGTAGAGAAGAAATATTCTCCCCTTCGTGTTGCCTCGGTTATCCACCGACTGATCTGGGGTAACAGGAGATTCCGGGGGTAGATTGCGCGGCTTTCCAGTAACAATCCTTGGCACAGAAACCAGTGCCATAAAAAGACAACGTGGTGTGCCGTGCGTCACAAACCTGCCTGCTCATTCTTCGTTTTCTCCCAAAATCATGTGTCCTCCTCTGTGGCCAGAAAGAAGCCCTAACACTGAAATCATGTCCGCTTGAAGCCAGACTACAACTTCATGCTGCTGAAGTCCTGGATACACTCTGCAGGTAAGCGTCATGAATGGCACTGAGGAAGTCCGAGTCATTCTGGAGGAGGAAGCGAAAAAAGTAGAATGATTAAAATGTGTAAGAAATGTAAAATGTGTAAGAAATGTGGCACCCCTTTTAAAAAGCCTTACAATGAAAGTTTATGCAGTAGCATAATGTTACACTAATTTTTCTTCAAATCCTCCTTTTTCTTTGAGCTCAATTATTACTTGCAACATCAAAATTCTACACTAATTTTTTTTAAATTAATAACTAGCAATAATGATTTTGCTTAAAAATGATTGTTTAGCCTGTTTTTCACAGCTGAATAAATTTTAAAAGTCAATCTTTTTTTGTATTTTCAGAATGAGGACACACTAATGCAATAAAATACACTGTTTATTGGCTACTAGAGGTGCCAATAAACAGACAGTTATCAAAAGCTTGTCAGGAAACTGTTCTTATTTTGATCATTTGACCCACTCCAGATGACCAGTACCTTAATGAGGTGTATCAAAGTGTCCTGCAGCTGTGTTTTACTGCAGGGGGCCTGCAGACTCTCTGCAGCTCTTCCAGAAGCAGAGGATGGATCCGGAGGGGCTGACGGGATGACCGGTACTGTTGTGGTTTTATTTGTAGTCCGCTGGAAAGCGCTTGGGGAGAGCAGCACTGAAGCATCTGAGCCTGGAACAGCAAGTCCAGGGCTCATAGGGATAGCCTGAGAGAAAGAAAGAAAGAAATAGGGTGGTTTAAGAACAAATACTGACAGAACATCAGTTACCAGAGACAAACAGCAAAAAGCTGAACTCACAGACAATGGCGCAATCAGTTTGGGAGGCTGAGAGAAAACGTCCTTCTTGGGCTCTTGGAAGCTGTGAGGAGGGACCAGCGTGCTCGGCAGGAAGCTGGGGGCCAGGATGGGTTTGTGGATGCCGGAATTCACAGATGAAGCTGTTGGCTTGAGAGAGCTAACAATGTCCTGTCCCAGAAAGGCAGATGAAGGTGCTGCGGGTGCGACGAGGTTATTCTGATGCTCCGATCCAGCTGGAGCCATCAGCAGAGGGGAGACGGAGCAGTGAGACTGGGGGTCTGGCATGGGGACCATGGCTTTGAAGACAGGACTGGGATTGAGTGTGTAGTGAGTGGGGATGGGGACAGGTCCGTGTGGCTGCTGGCTGGAGCCGGGGTCGTGGGTTGAGAACTGCTGGGTGAGGAGAGGACCCTGGTGAGCTGCAGCAGGATACGGCTGCTTCTGCACGTAGGCGCTAGGGAGGTTGCCAGAGGAGGATGAGGCGGCATTCTGTGCAGAATGTTCTTTAGGGAGCGGAGAACCAAAGAGCTCCTCAACAGTGATCTGCTTCACCATGGTGTGAGAGCTCTGCGTGCGAGACAGAGCAACGTGATTAGCTTAAATCAGTGACTGGTGCAAGATAAACAAAACTCGCATTAATACAGTCGCAGATTTTATCTCACAGATAAAGACAAAGGAGAAACTGTGAAGTGAAAAGAAAATTATGAAGGGTTTCAAAATATTTTTGCAAATACAATTCTGAAAAGTGTGGAGTGCTTGTATTCAGCAGCCTTTACAAAAATTGAACGTTCAGAAGTCATCGAATCAGCATCTAATTTAACCTCAGTGTAAATCCAACTTTGAGAACTACTGCTCAAATAACTTCATATTTGTTTTATTTTTAATTTGAATTCTATTAACATAAGATAAAAATATGTAGAATAAAAAACAGACCTTTATGCACCGTTTGCATTTTTGTCTTTTATCATTTCTGTTATTTTCATTTAAATATATGTTTTCAGAAATTAGAATCGCTCCATCTTGACTTCAGTTATTAAATTACTTCTCAAGAAGACTAGCTTTAGTCTGCAGCATAACCAGCTCTGGTAGATAACTTTGGTGTTTCCAAACGCAAAAATAAATGAATAAACAAGCTACCTTTTCAACTGGATGTGTACTGTGTGCAGGTTCTGGAACCCTGTTGATGTTCATTTTCAAATTTAACTCTGCAGATGCGTCTATTTCTCCACTCTGGGCCTTCAAAGCACACAAGACATGTAGAATTAACAAACTTAAGTTAATTTAACAAAAAATCGACATGGGGAACACATAGAAAATACAGAAAGGTTTAAGAAGGATGGGACAGGTTTCAAAATGTAAAACCTGGAAAAATAACCAGCTGAAAAGTAAAATGTTGAAAATAGAACAAAGAAATATAGTGTGTAGAAATTTTTTTTTGATTTTCTAATATTTTCCATTTTCTTTGTGATGCTTTTCTAGACCTGGGAAATATTTGAATTCGTTTAAATAGTTTTCAGAAACTATTTAGACTCAGATTGATGTGAATGTTGTTGCGACCTACTGGCAGCATTTGGACATTACATCCATTTTGACAGAATAGGACACTTTTTTTTTTTCCGAAAAAAAAAAAATGTTAAAAAAGGTTCTGTTTAGTAGAGTATTCAGGGGCTGCTATACCTAAAATAATCTACTTTTTTCCAAAACATGAAAACATTTTTAAAAGTCTATGTTGATGTTTCAGTGAGGAGAAGCAAGACATTCACTGTTATATATTTTATAAGTTTTACAGTAAAAATGTTATCGTGTAAAGATAACGATGAGGCAACATGAGGCGCTCCCTCACCCTCTGGTATTCCTCCTTGGCTTTGCTGAGCAGCTCCAGGATGTCGATGGGTCGGGATTCTGCGACTCCATTGGTTCTCCCTGGATCCATCCTCTCTGGGGTCTTTCTCAGGGCGTGGTCCGCTTCTTGTTTCACAATCCTGGACAATAGGTTGAGGCAGCGCATGTGCATTTCAAATCAGAATGACTCTGATGATGTATTATCATTATTGACACTATCCTGTCAATTTGCTGCTGATGAATGTAAATTTTCATACTGACGGACAAATAAAGGAAGATTCCACTCTTTTCTCAAGTATTTATGTTCAAAATGTCAAACTTGAATAGTTTCATGAACAACTGCGATTCAATTACATTTTAATTTCCAGTTATGAACAAGAACTAAAACACAAACTACTTTATGACTCTAGCAGATCAATAATAAAAGTGACACACAGTAATGTCATCCTGCTCAAAAGTACACCCATCTGCTCTAGTACATAGACTCAGTAATCGGTTAGGGTTTGCATGAATTACTGCCTCAGATCTATGGAATGGCTACATGCTGGCCTTCATCTTCATCTTCTGCATTGCTGGGTTTGTTATGTCAAACTTTGTGAAAAAACTACTTAAGATTCTCTATGACATTAAGGTCAGGCAGTTCACTGGTAGGTTAAGCACTAGGATACTACGGGTATTATAGCTGGAATTGGTACTTTTGCGAGTGTGGGCAAGTGCCAAGAGCTCCAGTTAAATGAAATCAACATTTCTATAAAGTTTGTCCGCTGAGGGAAGCACAAAGTGCGATAAAATGCCGTGGTAGACAGATATGCTTAGTTTGGACTTAAGAAGTCTTTCTTCCTGTAAACTCCAAATTTAACTTTCATCTTACAAAAAGGATTTTGTTTTTTACCAGAAGAAGACCCCAATCTTTTTTATTATCCTCACTAATAAACTTCAATTATCTCTGATTCAGGGAAGCCAAAACACAAAGAGTGATAGTTTAAGTTCATATCTTTAATAAAACCTGAACTGACCCAACTTGCTGTTCAAAGCTTGAGGATCTCTTGATTGAGTTTTACTGCTTTAAGTGTGTGTTTATCCCTGCAGCTCCTGCACCTTTTTCTAACACACTTTTTCCTCCTTATCTTTTCATTAACAGTCTTGGACATGGTGTGAACAACCAGCATCTTTAACAATGACGTTTTGTCAAAGCTTTCTGGACATCTGTCATGTACGCAGTCTTCCTTGTGATTGTTTAGGCCATAAAATAACAGAGTAACTTTTTTATCCTTTTCTGGAGACCTAAATTTGGGATTTTATTAGCTGTCAGCCATAATTGACAGAAATAAAGCTTCAAATGTTTTACTATGTATGCAATATGGTTAACCCTTTTACAGATGAATTTCCAGACTATTTCAATGATATTCTAATTAACAGAAAAGTGTAATTTTTAAGCTTTTTTGTCATCTGGAGGAGTTAATACTGCTGAATAAATCCAACCAAAGAGAAAAATGTCTAATTTTATGTGTAAGTAGACCCAAATGAATATTCTTACTTACTTGACCATCAGCTGGGCGATGCGGTGACAATCCCGTTTGTCGTAGAACCAAATGCTATAGATACCCACTGTCAGAAAACACAAACACTTCATTTTAGAGAATGTTTACTATGAATATCAGGAGAAGAATTACACTAGACAAAGCTCTGCACTCTAAAATACCAGACAAAGAGAACATCTTTGGAGCCATAAATCTAGACATATATTTTTTAAATATCAGTAACATATTAATTAATAATTTAAAGATTAGATCAACATTCAGATTTGTTGAAGGGAATAAGTTTCCAAACTCCAAAATAATCATCAAAAAAAGGAAGAAACTTCATCTGCCGTTAAAGGAAACTGAAGGTTTTTCTGCTTTCACCAAAGTAATAATAATTAGTTAACAGAACAATCTTGTTATTTGTGTGTGACAAAATGCTGGTGCACTCAGGGACCCTCCTGAGGCTGTGCTAGCCTAGCAACTCAAGTGTTTGCCTCCCTGCGCTCCCTCCTGCTAGCAGAGGGAATATGAAAAGATGTAAACAAGTGTCTTAAAGTCCATGTTTCTCACCAACAGCATACTTCAAATCTGAACACAAACCACAGACTGCAGCACTTAGTTCAATGGCGCTCAGAAGGGACTGGACTTAGACTCAAATAATCACCATCAAAATCTATGTGAGGAATTCACCTTCTGTCTTCTCTTTTACAACTATCCTTCTTCTGCAGATTTTTAACTCTGTACAATTTATCTTAAGATCACAACCCAGGAATCTGTTCTAACAGCTACACATTTACATCAGCAGATGAACAGCAGACCAGAGAGTGAGAGACCTAAATCTGGAGCCAAGGCATACTGATGGATCAAAACCAAGGAGGAATTACAAAAACAACCTTCACTCTCTAGTAAGGCAATAAGAGGAGCTGCTGATTTGGATACCCAGTGAGTTCCCGCATCATGTCGTCCATTCCAGCGAGGCTGATGGGAAAACCGAGTGCAAAGGGGGAGCAGTCTACTTTAACCCTCACCTTGGCTATGCTATTTTTTCTCATAAGCAAACAAATGGGAAAGCAATCCAACTCTTTGTTCGTTGCCTTGATGAAGCTCGTCTTCAGACTTCTAATAGATTACCTTGGCGGCAGCGCTGTCAGCTACTTTCTGAAGATCTGAGGGACTTTCTTACTTTCCATTTCCCTGATCTGACTCTAACTTACAGTAAGATAAATATCAAGTAGCAGTCTGGTGCCGCAGTCAGAGTCTGGTGGGTTTGATTCTTTCCCAAATGCAAGAAGACAGCAGCAGCCAAGCTAAGCCGGAGTTGCTGCATGGCGAGCCACGGCCATGAATAACAAGATCTTCCTCCTCAATGCGTCAAGGAGACTCAAAGATGACTTCATGCAGAACGGACGAGAAATGTTCCACCGGACGGTGGGAAGATGTTTGTCTAGCCTTTTCAGAGGTAAACTATTAACACCAGTGTGACTACGACTATGTGTGTTTTAAGGTGCAAATTAACTCTGACAGACATACACAAATGTAAAAGATTCTCAATGCATAATAATTTACGAGGAAACTTAAAACAAGTTTTTAACAGAAAAACAAACAAATATTCATCCTGCTGCTATTATCACAGTTCTAATCAAATTTATAACATTTGTTTATTGTCTTTTTTAATGAGACCGACTTAAGCGAAACAATGAAAAAACACTAACGTTAGTCATAATTTTCAAGTATTATTGGTTTGCTTTTTATAGTGACAAATTAATAAGCTGATATTCAGTGGCTAATCAATTATTTGAGCTAAAGGCTTTCTAAAGTCTGCAGTCAGACACGAGTGCTTCTTTATTTTCCACACATCAGGAGTCTCGGATTTTTATAACTGAAAATATTTCAAAACGAACAAATTTTTTTCTTTCAAGTAGCAGAACTGTGCAATCACCTTAATTGAGCAACTTTGGTCACTCCAACACCTGTTATCTCAGTAAAAAATGCTTAAATCAGGTGCAAAATGACCCTTCAACAAACAAGAAGTGCATCTGAAGACTGAAAAACTAAAACTGACTAGAACCTTTGAGATCAGTTCGAGCTGCGAAATCTCTTAGTATATATTTTCTTCCTCAAAACACTCACAGTTGCCATTCCTGTAGAGCAGGAAGGGATCCTGCAGCTGAAACTCCAGATCTTTGTTTATCGGCTCCACAAGGTTCTCTGTACTCAGTCGATTCATGATGGTGAAGCCATGGTGAGGTGAGGCAGACCTTCAAAAAGGACAAACGGTATACAAATCACTCATGTTGAATATTTTCCAGTTTCAGTGTTAAGTATTTTGCAAAATTAGCTTATTGGTCTTTGAGAATTCAAACTTGCATTACTAGTTATCTATTATTGATCTGAATATGGTATCAAAACAACAATATTTTGTTTACCGCAATGATTACAGGGGTAAGTTATCATCCAGCAAAGTTATAATGAAAGCTCTAGTCAAGACTTTCTCTGTGGTGTCAGCTTTAAATCAACACTGCATTTGTTTCATACACATGTGTGCAAAACAAATGCACCAAAAACTAACCAAACTTTTTGGTTAGTTTTTGGTTCAAACTAACAAAAAACTTAGTTTGAATTTGTGCACTGTTGAACTCCTAATATTTTCTCAGGAAATTTACAAGTTTATTTTTTATATTAATTTTCTTATTTAACACCTATACAATATATCTAAAGTCATGACAAAACTTACAATGCGTTTCAATTCAAAGGTTCAAAGGTAAACTAGAACAAGTTTAGTGTTTACAAGAACCTGGTGAACACTAAACTTGTTTACCAGGTTCTGAAAAAATAACTTGGCTTTCAATTATCTAGCTTTTATTGAATGAAATTAAAGCAAAACTTTATGCAAATATCTAAGTACAACCTTACTGTTTCCAAATAATATGAAGTAAATCGCTCTGCACAGAGAGATACTCTATGTATGTGGAAACCAATTAATTGTCAATCTTTCCAAGAGAATTTCCAACCAATTTATTCTAAAGCCAAAGAACATGAAAAACAAAAGTACCAAATGGGACACCGTAGATCTAATCTTTGTTCTAAAATTATAACACCATGGGATATGCTGTGTCTGTGTACTTGAAGCAGGAAAATACCTTTTTATTATCATGTGCGTTTTTCCAACTAACTATAAGTTGAAGGAGTAGGCGACTCCATCACATGTCCCTGTTTATAAGAACCGCGGCCTGCACACGCGTGCTAAATACGTCAAATGACGTAAACACCAGTAAACAACCTTCGTGATTCTCCATTTAAACACCATTTTTACGTCTTGTGTTCTTACCTCGAATAAACAAATAGTGTCCCTTCGATTTCAGTCTTCTCCTAAAATAGAAAACATACAGTCTCAGTCAGGAACAATAACTGCATAGCCAAAGCGGGTGAATTTAAAAAAAACCAGCGGTTACAGCTAGCCGCTGCTAACGAGGCTCGGTTAGCTTAATAACGCCGATAATCTACGTATTTCCCACAGAGTACAAGAACAAGAACCTGGGTCGAACCCGACCTCTGCCAGTGCTGTCTGGATAAACTTTAACATGATTTATTAAATCGTCTTTAAGCATTTTTATTTTGGAGAGAATAGCTAATATGCTACATAAACATGTAGCTAGCGTCGCCCATTCTTCCCAAACTTACCCACTCGTTCACTTTGGAGTTGAAGTTGTAGAGAGCTACCTGACCGGTAACATCCAGCAGCTTGTTTATATACGGGTCTTGTCTCTGTAGAGCCGCTAAGCTCATCATATGTCCCGCAGGTAAAGTCTCCATCTTCGGACAGATTTCCTGCAAGCACTCGCAGCTTCCGCCGCACCCGGAAGTAGTGGCGTCCAAACATCTCCCCGGAGAATCCTTTATCTAATCACAAAACCTTTAACTTCAAAAATTGTTACGGAGTTTTATGGCTTCTTATTATTTTTTCCATAGCTCGTAAATAACATGAAAAGATAAATGAATAAGTAATTTGATCGCCTATTTAGATTATTATTTTTAGTTAATCTTGTAAGAAAAAAAAGCGTGAATTTTAACATCATGTTTGCTTGGTTTAAGGGCATTCAGTATTCCAGGACGATGAAGGTATAATGTTTCTGCACTTTTTAAAAATAATAATGTAAATAAATCAGCGCAGTCAGGGAGGCAGAGCTATTTATTGATGCATATGTTACATATATTGATAGCTCACTTAAGGATCATAGTGTACTCATTAACACAAGTGTATTTTACAACAACAAAACAAGTTCAGTCTTATCAGGGGATTTTGTTTGCATGTTGCAAATCCCTCCAAAAAACGAATTTCTAAACAGAGGAATGATCTGTTCATGATGATTAAACAAACAAGTTCCACCTTGTAGGTGTAAAAGGTTCCAGTATTCCTGAGTTGTTTCTTTTTGTCTGATGAACACAATGAACAAATATGGATTAAGCGTAGAAACCTCTCTTGTAAAATAAGAGGTGCCTATTTGCATAGTTTTAACCAAAAATATTGGACACAATGTATATGTTTTTTTTAAATTTCCTCTAAAGTTTTTATATTTAGCAGTATATGTAACATATGTACGCTGAGCATAACTGAAGTTAATTTCCCTGTTTAAACACACAAACTTGGCCATTGAATCCGATTCTTATTCAGCACATTGCAACATATCGAGAACCCCAAAATAATTTGATCTCACAGGCTTATCATTGCTTACTTTTAATTATTGTAATTGATGTTCCAAATATACCATAATTGGACTGAACTTAACCTGTTATTGAATTTGATTGTACTGATTAGGACAGGACTGGATATGAATTTGACATATTGTCTTGTGAACTGCTTTGATACCACTGTTGCTGTTTAATAATTATGTAGTCAACATAAAATATATTCAATTACTTTAACACTAAAAACAAAGCAAAACAAAACACAAAAAAAACCCACCACGGTTTTCTATTATTACACCAAAGATCTTTTAGAAGAAGTGCTACATCTAATCCAACAATAAAACATAAAAAAGCAAACCAAAGATTGTTAGTGCTGTTTAAAAAAAATAAACCAAATTTCATGCCTCTTAGTGGAAGTGAAATTCCAACAACAGTGACAGTGCAGGACTTTGAGGGATAGGTATATTATCATTAAATAATGAAAATGCCAGGCCCACTTGCTTGGCCCTGCTTCTCTAGTCTGGGGAACATTGGAGCAGGGATTATAATCGCAGGATTACGCCTCTGCGGTGAAATTGGTGCAGGCACCAGGTAATCCAATCACTGCTAACCTTCCACCAGAGCCTCTCTGAACAAATTCATTTCCTTCTGCATCGCGGTCGAGTGAGCACAGGCAACGGCGCCATGAGGCCCCGGAGAAGAGCGAGGTGACAGAATGCCGTTCATTATAAGGGGGAGACCCCTGAGGGGTAAGTCTGCTGAACAAAGTGGGTATTTACAAAAGAAAGAGAAAAATACTAGATGACGTAATTCAGCCACTATCACCAGATATTGGTTTTCCAGTGCCATCAATGTCCCCCCCCCCTCTTTCCTTCCTCCTTCATCAAAACTCTACTCTTACACGTAGGAGTAAACTTTTGTCTTTTCCTCCAGGTTGTAAACAGTTTCTAAAACCATTAGTATTATTATGTGGATGCGTCTCTCAGGCTTGCACCCCTCGCGCGTTTTTCTGCGCACACACTGTTCTGGTCGCTCCAACTTTCCACAGGTCTCCCCTCTCGCCCAGCCTCGCAGTGAGAATAATTGACAGCAGCGGATTGACTGGCCGCCGCCGCCGCTGCCGCTGCCGCTGCCAGCAGCCAGTCGTCTCGGATGCGCCGTTGAGTGTGTGCAGCCAGGCAGGCACCCGGATGTGTGGCGAAAATGTTCGGCGCTCCTCTCAGGGTCTGCGCTCCGACAATCTTTTATAGTTCGGGTTAGCGCCTCCGCTTCGGGTTCGCTCAGTCGTCTTCAGGGGGGTTCCTTCCAACGATGAGTTGGATTTGAAACGGATTTTTTCGATGTGGATTCGAGGATGCAAGAGGCGGATGAACAGTCTGAAGGTAAAAAAAAAAAAGAAAAAAAAAGCTGCTGCGCGCTGAGAGCAGGAGGAGAGTTGGAGCGCTGAGGGGGCGAGAGCACTCGTTTGATTTTATTCCCTGGCTGTCCCCATTACCTATCAGATTTTTAACCAAGTCGTGCCTCCTGTTGAGAGGATGCTCACAGGTTCTTAGTATAATTTCTGAGAATATTTATTTGCCTATGAATGTATTTTCTTTAGTGTTGCATTTTACATTTCAGTTCCACTTAGAAGCGAGAAAAATGGTTGACTATATTAGTTATAATGCCATGATCAATTGAAAGTGAAGGGTGTTTGGGAGTTGCATGCGAGGCAGAACAAACTCAGAGATGCTAAATACATTTTTTAAGCAAGTTCTATTTTTTTCGAATTAATAAAGGGATGTAAAAGTGCTGCAAAACCAGAAGTCAAATATTTTCAATTGAGCTAACATGACAAAGTCATGTTTGTTTCTCATTTTCAGTATGTTTGTTCCAGTGCTATAGGCTAGACAAATATATGTCAAGACTTTTTATATAATGAGACTCTCAGAGCAGTGCAATGGTGAGTAAAAATACATTATTTTAAGGTATAAAAAAGGTTTTAGACAAAATTGGTAGCATAACCTGCTTTTATTTAAAAACAGTGGTTTTTAAATAACTGCTTTAAAAATAATACAACATATTGATCATTACTGCTATTTCTACCATGGTCTTTTTATGTGTTTGATTCATCCTTCGTAACATCTTCATCTGCACCAGATGTTCAAAAAAGTCTGTATAAGTAGAAATTCATACATATTCAAGCAATCTAGATAAAGGTAAAATGATGTCATTTTCAAAATCAAGGAACATGTGCATGTATATTTTTTGATCACTTTGACATGACACAAAACCTCTTGGTTAATTAAAATTTTTACTTTAGAAACAAATGCTTACGTTTAGTGCAAGAAAAAAATATTAATGCATGCAACTTTTTTTTAAAATTTTTTTTTATCAATAATTGACGATAGTGATATATGATGCATGCTAGCAAATTATATAAGCTTGTTGCCTGGCCAGCATTCTTATACTGTAACATTTGTTTTATTTGCATGGCCATGTGAGGTGATTCTCCTCATTTTTAATGTTCTTTCAATTTCTAAAGTCTCCAGGTACTAAAATCTTTGGTCAGAAATACACATTATTCATGCGTTACCTCATCTATGAACTATTTTTGCAGTAAAAATGCTTTTACTTTCCTTAACGCTGAGTGTGAGTTCCAAAAACAGTTTCATTTTGATTATGTGTCAAGTATGGATCAATTCTAGTTGCTCCAGCCTTTACACTGGCATCTCATTAAAAGACATTAAACTGGGGACAATGCTGGATGAAAGAAACCATTTTGGGATTCTGGAACCAAAATGTTTTAAAACGTTGATAGAACTTCATACCGAATAGCCCATATATACAGCTCTCAGCTCTCAATTAACAGTTTCAAAGAATATGCAACTATTCACACACCAAATTAAAATTTTTACGAAAATTTTCAGAAATCCATTTTTTGACCCTTCTCTCTTTCCTTTGGCATGGGTCAGATTATCAGATGGAAACATAGATATGCTTCCAGGATTGTTTTTGTTTGGTGACATGAAGTGTTGGACAGCAGGAATGGGGTGTAATTCTCTTGTGCAGTGTACCAAACTGTCAAGGACACTGTCTTTTTTCACTCATGTGCTGCATTGATTTTAACGACTGCCTCCCTCAGTCACACCGGCTGTCCCACTCTCCTACTCTTCTGTAATCCTTTTGAACCATTCCTCCTCTGCTCCCTTTTCTGCCAATTTATTTCTGGACTGCTTCCTGTTGGATGCTTGAGCACATTTCTAGCAAATTGTAGTGCAAGACAGAATTGTTCCACAATGTAGAAGTTGAATTTAGTGGTTTGTGGGATGACAATTTTTTTTAAATTTTATTTTATTGTTTTACCTTCAAATTAAATTCTGGGATCTTTATGTGGAAACTCAAATATAGATAATCCCGTAAGCCGCACAAAGTTACCATCCCGCATCAAGAACATTAAAGCCACAAACATTTATTTTGCTCTTGTTTTACAAAAAAACCCAATAAGCTTTGCAGGATAGTTTTGGTTTGTTGTCCGTTGACTGGGTTTCGTTTTTACTGAGGTATTCAAAGCTTAAATACTTGACTGTCATTGACTTGGAGGCTTTCATGATTTACAGTAATCAAATCATTTTATTTCATAAAAAACTTTAATGAATTTCAAATACAATTGTTTATTTATCATAAGTCTTTTTGCATTATCTATACAGAGTGAAATATATATACAAACTAGGCTTAGCAAGTTCTTGACTCTGTGTAGCCATCAGCAATCTGTCAGGGTAATTCTTTAAAAAATTTTTTTTTTTTTTTACTTTTTTCGGAGCTCATTTAAATTGTGTAATTGAGGGAGATTTGGTTCAAAAGCTGTTAGTCAGCCATATCAAGACCAGTTTTAGGGTGTGTTTGGGATTTTTGTTCCAAAACTCCTACTTTTCTAAGTTTTTAATGTCAGACTGTTAATATGAGATGAAACAAAGAAATCTTCTGTATTTTCCATCCAGTTGGCTGAGAAAGCACCACAACATGATACAATCATCACCGTGTTTGACAGTTACTGTACTGGTTTTAAAAAATTCACTTCACTTTTCCAAACATAGTTCTGTCCTTTGTGGCCAAATAGCTCAGTTATTATATTTTTGTCTTGCAAATTGTCTCAAAACATTCTCGTCTGTTTTCCACCCTGTCTTTCCAGGGGCACAATATGCCAGCAACAGAAAGACCACTCCTTCCAGTGACACTCCCGCGCTCTGGTCTGACAGCCGTACCAGCCTCCACCAGCTCCCTTCTCCAGAGCCCGTTCAGGCTCCGGCCAGCACTGGCAAGCCTATCGGCTCCTCTTGTGGGCTCCTTGGGGCGAGTGGTAGTAGTCAGGGCCCAGGTGGCTCTGGTTCTGGTGTCAGCCCAGTGCTTGCTTGGCATGCCGCCATTACTGCTGCTCGACAAGCGCAAGATGATGTCGAAACGCCTGAAAAGGACTCGTGTCCCTCGGCTTGTGCGTCTGGACCGGCTCCTGTTGGCTCTCTCGCACAGAGGAAGAGACAGCAGTATGCCAAAAGCAAAAAGCAAGGAGGATCCACCAACAGCCGGCCACCCAGAGCGCTGTTCTGCCTCACCCTCAATAACCCGATCCGAAGGGCCTGCATCAGCCTGGTGGAATGGAAGTATCTTTTTGTCAGGGATTGCCACATTCATTAAAGACTGACCTTTAGAGATGATCTAGAATTTGAATGAATTTCAACCGGAAAATGCCTGGAAGCAGTGGGTGTCTTTACTTTGAACAACAATAACTTTGCAGAATATACTGTGTGTGCCATTGTTGCTTTGTTTGCAGTGACTAATAAAGAATACTGCGGTGAATTTAGTCACTGGCATAGTGATTATAATATTGCAATATCTCAGTTAATGCACGAGAAGATGACTGCAACAAAGCACCGCAAAATATCCAACAACAGATAAAAAAGATATCCAAGAGATGGGTGGTTATTGCTGCTGCATTCCCTGAGTACTTTTTGAAGTAAAAATGTCTATCTTTTGAAAGCTATTTTACCCCATTGCTATCTGAATTGAAGAAAAAGTTGGTAAAGATAATAAAGCTGATAGGTTTGCAGCGCCAAAAGTATGGCTTCAAAAATAACTTTTTACTGAAGCTGAGAATGTGACGCTGTGAATGTGAATATTTCTTTCCTTAACATTTTCCTTTCAGACCATTTGATATATTTATACTCCTGTCTATTTTCGCCAACTGCGTGGCCTTAGCCATCTACATTCCCTTTCCTGGAGATGACTCCAACTCTACAAACCAAGAACTGGTGAGTAGTATTATAGATGCTAGGTATAAATCACAAAGCTAATTTCAGCTATGCATTATTAGTCCATTATTAGACTAGTTATTAGTCCAAGGTGTACAGAAAACGGATCTTTTCAAATTACTAAGCTGTTATGTTGGAGATAGTAATAAAAAAACAATATGTCCATTTGGATATACTGGAATACTGGAATATTGGAGATAACGTGATAAAATGGATTTATTCTTTTTGAGCATCCTTTTTAATCAATCTACAATGAGACCATGCAGAAGCAAATTTGATGTGACACATTCTTAGGATGTTACGTGTCAGATTTTATTTTCATTAAAGACACAGGCGTGAAAACGTAGACTCTGCCAGAGTTAACTGTGCAACTGAAATGGCAAATCTTCCTTTTTTTTTTTTACACACATTGGCTGCTTGTAGTTTGTGTCGCCGTGTTTCATCAGCTGGATTCCTGACGCTGGTTGTTGGCTTTTATATGGAAGTGATAGGTCTGGTGCGTGAACTTCATCAGAACATTTCCTGAAAATATTTGGTCAGAGTCTGTCTGCATGTATGTGCTTACACACAAATACTAAGTAGTTTATGTGTCATGACAAAGAGGAAATCAGTGATGGAAATAACTGTTTTACCCACCATATAGCAATTTTATAACCTCAAACTACAAATAAATAGATTTCATTACTATACAACTGAATATGGATGAATTTGTTTGTAACTAAAATGCTAAAATTACATCCTGATTCGAAATTAAGCTGTATCTGAAATAGCATTTTTTATTGCTTTTCTGATCCATACCCACGTATCCAAAACAATAATTCCCTATGTTGGTGGTGGTCCTTCTTGTCGGTTGTAGTAGGAAAAAGCACCAGTATGACTAACAACATTAGCAGGCTCGGTCTGGATTAGTGTCTCTGCAGTGCCGGTCACTGACACGGGTGTCTGAACCAGGTCCCTGAAACTGGGTCATTAAAATTGGATCAAGCCTTGTTATTATTTACCCATGAGCTCTCTCTGCTTTGACTTTCAAAGTCTGTTGAGGCTGTTTGTACGGGGAAAAGTCCACATCTTCAACAGGACTGAATGTCATGTAAGTTAGTGGGTAAACCTTGCTTTATAAAAAATGCAAAGGTTATCTTAGGGAAGAACTTTTGATGGAGATAGATGAGAGTTGTTGACAGTATGACAGCTGAATGAACTGAGCAGAACATCCTGGCTGGACTGATGCTGCTCCTTCCTTAGATACCCTGAACAGAGCTGGAATGCATTAAAGCCACAGTTTATGTAATGCCGGAGAACATCTTCCAAGGAATGTGTGGAAGTAAACAGATTGCGCTTGATTTAAAGACCAACACAATACCATGGAAGTCTATTGAATCTATTAGTTTACCAATATGTCCTCATCATCTTCGAAACTTGAAACAAAAGTACAGTTAACCCAAAGTTATTTATACTTCTGGAAATTAGACACATTTCTTCTGACTGGAAGTGATGGATCCAGACAGAGACGCAAGTTTAATTACATAGAGAAACTATTGAGAAAGTAAATAATTTGGTCGTCCTTCCGACCTCAATGACTTGGATTTCATCACTAAAGATAAATCATCAAAATACCAGTGAATATGTGTAAAAGGCTAGTTGCAGTTATAAGAAGAGTGCAAATAAAGTTTTTTTCTGAGTACTAAGTAGAGGTAAAAATAAGAAATTTCTTACAGCATCATTAAAAATAATATATTTTTCTCTTTCAAAATACATTGTCCTTTGAGATTGCTATATTATTTTTTGAGTGGTGCCCATCTAATGTCCTGTGAGAAACAAACTTCATGGTTGCATGAAATAAATTTTTACATGTAAATCTGATTGGGGCATTAATAATAATGATTACTGATTATTCATGCTATTATTCTTTTCTCTATTTTCCAACCAAGATTTACATAATCCCCAGATCACAGATTGCCAGGTTGTTTTACTGTTTCCAGCTGAAACAGTAGAATTTTACAAAAATGAAAGGTGCAGCAGAAATCAAACAGATAGTAGTATGGTCGTAGTAATATCACAGTATCTTTTAGATTTCTGCTGCATGTTTCAGTTTTTGTAAGGAAGTTTTTCAAATGAAGAGGTATCCCCTCCATTTGCTCATCATTAGAACATCATCTTCATTAGCACCGAGGTATTTAGGATGAGGCTAGAGGAGAACAATATCCTTATACACTGTTACTAAAATATCTCACATTTTTTCTCAATTGTTTTCTTACTAAGTCAGCATGCTTGTCATAATTGTATAGTCTAACACCATAAAAAAATACTGAAAGTGTTGCCATAAAACCTGCTGTGAGAACTTGATTGTTGGTAGTTTTTTTCAGAGGCAGTGGCGATTCCAAAGTTGAGATCTGTGTTCTGTAATTTCAATTAGAATAGCTGCATCGTTTGACATAGAGCTACTTTGGTTGGAAAAACAGAAGAATGTCACCATTTGTAGCTCTAGCCAGCTGCTGTTGTCACATTCACTCTACTTACTACGTCACATTTGTTGTGATGTGTTGACATCAGCCTTTTTCTTTTCCATCTTGCTTAAAGATCATTTGCAATATTTGTAGATGCTTGACTATTTTGAATGTCACATTTAACTGATGACAGGCTAAAAAGGGCATGTTTAATATCTTACGTAATCAACAAACATAAAACATTTTTCATAATGACATTCACAACAATCACTTTTAGCCCAGTTTACAGAAAACGTTAATTCAAGGCATTTTAGCCATGAAGCAAATCGGTAAAACAACAACAACAAAAAAAAAACAAACAAAAAAAACTCAGGTTCGGAAATGTTTACTGGACATGTTTTCTGAAAGAGCAATTTGAATTTCTGATATTAGTTAATACAAACATTCACATTTGCATCAGAAGGCTTTTTAATACAGACAATACATACAATGCCTTCTTTTCCTCACTGCGTCTGGCAAGCAACCTTCTTTGGCTCAGAGGGAATTGTGTGTGTATAAACCAGTGAAACGGACACAGTTTCATTGTCTAGCAACAGATGGGGATTATTCACATCACACCAACTCTACACTCATCTCTTACTACCCAATGTACAGTATGTGGAGCTGAGGAAAACAATAATCATTTTGCAATATGTGTGAAACATAAGAGATATATGCTATATAGTTTTTTTTCTGTTTGGATGTCAAAGCAATAATTAATTTCTTCTCATCAAAATATACAGCTTTACTTAGAATATATTACCAATGGGATGGGACTACACTTTGGTAAGATTATTTAAGTTTTTCTTGCTGAGTTTTTCAACTGGAAGAAGAGAACCAAATAAACTGTTTCATGGACCGTTGACTGTGTTTCATACATGCAGCAGCCATGTTGGATGTTTAACTCGGCGTTGCTCCTTGAATGGCGACTATCCAAGTTGGAGTTTCAATTTCAGCAGATTGTCAATTTGATGTTGCCACCCAGGTGGTTGGAAAATCTGACATTCTTGTAAACTGAATGTATCATATGATTCATGGTGCCACCAATTCCCACTGTTGCCAACTACTCAGCATGGAAAGTAGCTCTTGGCTATCCTAAAAGTCGCTAGAAGTTGCTATGATATCACTGCATAATTTGCATATTTGTGTCATCTGGGCAGTAGAAGAAAGTACTATCACTCTTGGTGAGACAAAAAGTGATTAAGAAGACTGAATATGTTTAGAACCACAAATAATTTAATAATGTAAATATTTACCTGAAGCTACAAGGATCAATTTTGCATAATAGCAAATATAATCTAAAGTAGTTATTAGAGGCACACACATTGGAGGAGGAGAGTCAGTGACTGAGGCTGTGTGAATCAAATTTGGGGATTTATTTTAGTGCCACTGCAACATGACAAATGATTTCCATATTATATTTACATCCTTTGTAATCCAGAGCCAGATCATTGGCAGCTTTGTGCATTTATGATTCAATTGCAGTGTGGAAACAGAGTGAAGTGGGTCTCCTGTAAGCATGTTGGAGGTGCGGTGGACGAAGGGTCTCACGGCAGCTCTCACTGTTAGCCAATGTTGCCAAGTTTCCAATAACACAAAAACAAGTTTCTATATTTGCAGATAGTTGATTTTTTGAAAAAAAAAACCAAAAAAAAAACTTCACTCGACTGGTCTGAAAAGTTGCTAGATGTAGCAATAAAGTTGCATGTTCTTAGCACATTTTGACTGATTGCTCATACAGCTCTGATCCTAAGTATTCAGTGTGTGTAGTGTAATTATCCTTATTATGGTTTAAACTATCAGGTGTCAGATATCTGCTTTCAGGATAATTTGTGAGTGGAGCTCTTTCTACAGTATTGTTCTTCTGGCAATGCGTGAAGATGATGAAGGCTTTTTAATTACATAAAGTTAGCATTAGGCTTATAAAAAAAAGCCTACACAGAGATTATGTTTATCTGTTTGCAGTGGATCTATTCTGATCTTCTGCTGGAGTGTGTTTATACCTGATGAATGTGATCGGGTTTTTGTGTGTGAGGGAGAAAGAGAGTGTGCAGGAGGGCAGAGAAACTGTGCGTGTGAGCAGTTTGAGGGATTAAGCTGGGCAGTGGATTAGTAGTCCCTAAATGAGTGGAGGTTGCTGAGGCAGAGAGGAAAAGCAGGAAGAAAGGGATAGAAGGATGGATGGATGTGAAAATAGACAAATTGATTGTTGAGGTTGTTTGACTGTAGAGCTGCTGCTGACTAGTTTTCAGGATTTTACTTAACTGGAAATTTCAAAGAAAAGCAACAACAACAACAAACAAGGCTGAAACTTTATAAAATTATGAAATTATTAAATGTATTAAATATATAGGAATAAACCAGATTCATAAAAACGTAAGTGAAGTGCAGAGTAACCGATCAGATAATCTGATTGGATATTTAAACATTTAAATTTTGTCTTTAGCAAATGGACAAAATGTAAAGTTATATAGAAATGTTGCTATTTTAGATACTAAAATGACTGACTGCTGTGGTGATTATGGTCAGGCTATACTAATGGGTCATCTGCTGGGTTTTACCAGTTGCAAGACTGGTTGATTCTGAGTTTCATCAGGTCGTTAGTAAGTCATAGAGTGAAGTATCCAAATGTGTCATCCATGTTTGGAGTCTGTGCTGATTATTAGAGTTCATTTGAACTGCATGTGGGTGAGCCTTTCTGTGAACGGCATGAGTCATGGATCAAAGGATAAATAATGTTTTGGGTAATTTAGAGTATAAAGTTAAAACCATGGTAACAAGCTTACTTAAAAATATTAAAAGTAAGAGCTCGATGAATGTTTGATGTAACATAATTGAGCTCAAATGGACTTTCTTCAAATGTATCTAGTATGAAAAATACCAGAAAATTAGACCTCTATTGATATTTTTGGGGTGAATTCAGATATATATAGAGTTCTAAAAGGTTTAACATTAGGTCACATGAGAGAAAAAAAACTGCACAGTGGTGCAGTTGGCAGCAATGTTACCTTACAGCAAGAAGGTCCTGGGTTCGATACCCAGCCTGGTGTCTTTCTGCATGCGTGGGTTCTCTCTGGGTACTCTGGCTTCCTCCCACAGTCCAAAAATATGACCGTTAGGTTAATTGGTCTCTCTAAATTCTCACTTGGTATGTGTGTGCATGGTTGTTTTGTCCTGTCGACCTGTCCTAACCCCGCCTCTCACCTGGAACGTTATCTGGAGATAGGCACCAGCACCTCCCGACCCCACTAGGGATAAGGGTGTTAGAAAATGGATGGATAGAGGAAAAGGACAGAAAATGAACATATTTAGTGTAAACTGAAACAACTTTTGGATTGTTAACGCTTGAACTTGTTCACATTGATTCATGTTACAATGACAAACTCCAAGATGTGACATAATGTGCCATATGTAGAGAAGGATAATTAAAAGGACACCGTTTTAAACGTGTGTGGTGCTTTTGTCTTCATCTCCCTTGACTAAATATTTTTACAGTGACGGCTCAAAGTCTTTCAGGGTTTGTCGCTACCAACTTGGAGAGTGGATTGATTTTTTTCTATTGCTCTTTGCAATAGAA
Source organism: Poeciliopsis retropinna (assembly GCA_010277075.1). Lineage (NCBI taxonomy): Eukaryota > Metazoa > Chordata > Actinopteri > Cyprinodontiformes > Poeciliidae > Poeciliopsis > Poeciliopsis retropinna. The sequence continues at coordinate 7,521,862 of VMRM01000009.1, read as the reverse complement.
TCCAATCCAATCCATGATCTTGATAGGAACTCACAAATAAATTGTCTTATTCTGTGGGGTAGATTTCTTATTCCTCTACCGTGTGTATATGTGCATAAAATAGGCAAAGCGCTGTATATTTGAGGTTTCCATTCGTAAAAAAAACAAGTAGAAAAAATCAAATAGAAGAGAAAAAAAGAAGTAGAAAACTGTGCTGCTTTTTTTTTTATATGTCTGCCCACACAGATTTGGATCATGTGTAGGTTTTCTGTCTTTTGGAGCTTGTTTGCCTCTTTTATATATAACAGAAATCCCAAGTCTACACACACTGATGTGCATTTGCCCAAAGTTCAAATTTTGTCTGTTTTATTGTAAATCTGAGGGTTGAAGGTCAGGTTGCATCACTCTTTTTTTTCCACAAGGGATTAAAGATTTAGAGAGTAAGGGAAATGAGAGTAAAGCAGCACAGTTTTTTTGATCATGTGGCCTTTCTGTGTGTGTTTGAGTGTGTGTGTGTGAGAGACAGAGTGAGTGAAAGAGGCTGAATGTGTTGTAAAGAATGATGGAGAGATTTGATTTGTGAGGCCTGAGCAATTACGGATCATCACCGACTGCATAGCCACTTCCAAGTTGTTGCATTTATTTCTATTTTCAATTCTGCAAAAAGATCATTCTTCACTCAACAACATGCTTAAGAATCCCAGCAAAGGTCATTGCAGCTGACTTGATGATTATTAGTTTCTTTCTGCTGTTTTCTTTTCTTCCTCACAGTAGAATGCAGTTTTAGGATTAAAAGTGTTCTTTGTGAAAGAATGCAGAGGAAAAAGACACCAGTGTTTTCTTTCTTTATTTTCTGCATTGGTGTGAGAAACATTGCACAGGATGTGATGTTAAATTATTTTTATAAAGTGCTATAAAACTGTGAATAAATATGAGAACAAGGGGTGGGTGTGAGCAGTTGGTGCTAAAATAAAATGATGTTTTCCATCTTGTTTTAGAATAATCTGCATTGGTAAGAAAAAAATGTAGATTTTTAATTTAAAATTCTGCTATAAAAATACAGATAATGAATAAATACATATTTTAAAGCAAAAAACAAAATAGCTAAATATTCTGTAAAGTACTATTTTTTGTGTAGTAACAGTAAAACCTTTTTCTACCCAATAATAAGGTTGGGAGTTTAAATTCCCTGTGGATCCGATAGTATTGCCATTAACACAGTCAATAAATTGTATTTTTTTATTTTACAAACATCTTGAAACACAATCAGAAATAATTTTAACACCACACACTTGAAATCCACTCTCTGATTTTACTTGACTCTCAACTTTCTGGCTGAGTTGCTGACATTCTCAATCACCTCCACTAAGAGTTGTCTTAAATATGTCTCATATCCTATCACCATGCTGAGCTTAGGGCATGCTCCTGAGAAGCATGCCTGCATCTGTGGCCCAAGGAAGAGATTAAAACGTCTGTGTTCAATGGTTTGAAGGGACGAGAGGATGCTTTTGGTAACACACTGCACCATGATTATGTGTTTGAGTCTATATGAAGTATATGTGTAGGTGGATGTAAAAAAGGATGTGTTTATGTAGATGACAGAGTGTGAATTGTCTCATATTTAGGCTAAATCTTCCCTACGCTGCAAATTATATGGGACTTTGTAATGCAGCCACTTCTGACACAGCATGGTTGTATTGTTCTAAACAAATACTACTCTATTTTATTTTTTGCAAAATGTAATATGTATTTGTAATTCTTCTGCCATTGAGTGCCCAGAAATAAATGCTTGTCTAATGGGTATGTTACTTATAAAAGGCTGTTATTTTATTTTAACTCTAGATGTAGGCACGCTTATGAGATTCTCCATTTTTTTGTCTTACTTTTGAAGTTGGAGACACATTTGCCTGACTTAACTGTGTTCTCTTGTCTTTCACATTTTGTAACAGAGAGGAAGTTTTTTTATCTTACAGCAGGGAAAAAAGAAATCATGGATTACGAAAAAAATATTTTAAAATCTCTGGATAACCTAAAGTACTTCAGTAATACGTAACTTAAAGGACTAGTCAGGGATGCTATTTATTATGACCATGTGATTATGTTAAAAACGTGTTTTTCATAACATAGGATTTTTTTTACTAAAGGAAAGTAAAACTATTAACTGTTGGATTTTTGCATGTTTTTAGAAATGGCAGACATTGGGTAGAATGACGTCCTTTATGTCAAATCCTGAACAAGTTTTTCTTTTTTCATTATCAAATTTTTATATGTACTTTCCATAAGCTGAAGAACAATTGCTGTCTCCACAAAGTCTTGTTCAATTTGAGTCCACTCACACAGACACTACCTCGGTTTATTTTGGTCTTTACTCCTCTTCATTTTCAGTGCAGAAACTGATCTTATCAGAGTTACAACAATCTGAATTCAGACAGAACACGATATGTTTCATAATTTGTATTTTCTACACTACAAATACAAGAAATTTAAATATGTGAGTGAGTATAAGATGTGCCAAAGGGTTTTTAATGAATGCTGGTAGAGCTGAATTGTTGCAGCTGAGATAAGTAATTATTTTTTCTCATTTGTTTCAATATTACTCATAAAATATGCTGAATTAATAAATAAATATTTCCATTGTTGCATCACAGTTGGGTTACAAGAAGATCATCTGATTTCTTAAGGGTTCATTTACCCGGCTGGTTTGCTCTGCTAAAGATCACTCACTGCCCATGTGTCACGTTATGTTTGTGTGGAAAAGAGTGTGTGTGAGAGAGGGTGTGTGTTTGGATTGTTGGGCAGAAAGAAAGAGATGTTTACTGAGTTACCACACCACAGGCAGGGAAAAAGGTTCATGCATGAATCTTGTGTAAATATACTAGGTAATCTCAGGTTCATCTGTTTGGTAAACCTCTGTCTTTGAGAGTAATAGTACTGAATAACAAATTAACTTTGTAAACAAAAGAGAAACTGATGCACACACTAAAAATAGATTGTTTATGCCACCAGTTAAGAAACCATAAAGTCCTGTTACAGAAAGCACTGACTACTTCAGGGCTGATTTATTAAACCTGGAAAATAACAATGAGCTCGCAGTCTGGACACAGAGGCAATGGAAAAGATTACCCCAGCTTTAGTCCCTTATAACAGGAATATGCTTGAAATAAGAAATAAGAATATACTTTTTAAACTAAATACTGGTATGAGGAAGTTTTTATCATTAATTCATGACTTTCTGTTTTCTGGGGATATGAATAGCCTGTGATGCGCTTCAAAATGGAAAAGATAAGGGTACATGCCATTTATGTGAAATGTGTATTAATTCTTGTTGGCTGTATGATAAACAATTTTAGTGACAAATGTTAAGTGAAGTAAAAAACAAACAAACCCTAAGCTCATTGCTATTGAACTGTCACAATTGGCTTGTTGGAAATTTACAGATCATATATATATATATATATACATATATATATATATATAAGCGTATATATATTCCACATACTTTTTACATTAAATTAAAAAAAAGCAACTTTCTTTTATGCTGAACAATATTTAATATTCAATATTTCAGTAGTAAGTTTAGTCGTTGTTATGAAGGTCACACTTTATTGTTTTTGTTTGATGCAAACCAAGTAATTTAATACTTCACATATATCTATTTTTTATGTTTAGCCCCTAATCAAGTCTTGTTGTCTAAAACTATTCAACCAAGATTATGGACTTATATATTTTCTTGGCTTTCATGCAGGTTTGCACATTTTGTTGTGAGACTGAGTTGATGTTTGCTCACTGCTCTGGTACAGCCTGATAAAAACCTTGTCACTCATTACAGTCTGGATTTTCCTGTTCATTTTTAGTGCAGGCTCTACATCATAAAAAGCTCTTTTTTATGACTGACACAGAAGCCTCAAAACCCAGAGAAGAACCATATAAACTGTGTATGAAATCTGAAGTTTAGTCTTTTGAACGTAGCATAAAACATGATATAGAGATGCTTTGCCTATCTATCATTTTCCCCTTGAAGGAGTAGTTTGAGGTTCGAGGAAGACGCTATCTTCAGATTTTGCAAGAACAGTTTGTGTAAATCATCTTTCTGTTCCAACATTGTCCTTGAAGCTATGAATGAGTGAGTTTTCTGGGGAAAAACTTGAACTAGCTTGCAGAACTTAATGAAAAGTTCTGAGCTCAACCTGACAAAACATCTTTGACATGAATTGGATGAGTTGAGCCTTCTCGTCCAACATCAGTGTCTGATCTCACAAATGTCCTTCTGGAAGCATGGCTAAAATTCTTTAAAATTATGAACCTCGTGAAAAGCTTTCCCAGAGGAGTTGAAGCTGTTATAGCGGCAAAGTCTGGGCCAACATCATATTAATCCCCATGGATTAAGAATGGGGTCACTGAAGTTCATGTGTGTGAAGGTCAGTGACCTGCTACTTTTGGCAAGATAATGAAAAATTCTGTAAATTTTTTTCAGATTGCAGAGCTCTGTGTTTTATACTTAAGGTAAAGACAGTAGATTACAGGGATCGATTTTGTAATTACTGTCCTCAGAGAGACAGATTTACAACTAGGTGTGTGGGTGAATGTGAATTTCTCTGTGTGTGAGTGTATATGTAGCTACTGTAAAGCAGCTTCTGGACATTTATGATAATACAGCTTCATTACATCACTGTGAGTCATCTTCTTCCTTCTCTAAGCTGTCACTCCTCTTCATCATTGTGGCGTATTAAACATAGGCTCCATGCAAATAAAAAACAGTTCATTTGACCTTAAAGAACAGAAAGTAACACACAGAGGTTAGTGATTAAAATACTAATTTCTGTATCTGCAGCTTGAGGAGCAAAAGGCCATATTTTGAATCAATTAGTGGCCATAAAACACTAAACATGTTTGGATTTCATTTGAGAGCATATTTTAATAAACAACATGGACACACACACACACACACACTTAGCACAGCTTCAGAGTGCATGTTTTAATGTTACGCAAGTGTTTGCATTTTGCAAATGGAGCCCAGGGGCTTTGCAGGTTTTAAGGCTGCAGGGTGACAGATGCCCAGATGTCAGGAGGCCTGCAGGACTTACTGCTTAGCACCCAACTGCCAAGAGACTGCAGCCTCTGGAGGAAATATGGGCCACAAACATAAACACGCTCTTCGAGCCACACAAATACATAGCCTTACAAGTGCATACTGTAGTTTGAACACCTGATATTTTAAAAGATCGTTTTTATTTTCTTCGAAATCAGCCACTAAGCGTTATAAGCATTGTGCACCAGAAAAAGCAATGGAATCAGTCTCCTGTTGGACTTGACCCAAATTGATTTGTGCAGACAACAAGCGCTTTCAGTGAAAGATTAGAGGCCTAAAAAAACAAAGATCATACATTAAAAAATATTTTAGGACCAAAAAGATTACAGTCCCAACCAACCTCAGCATGACTGGCTATTTTTTTTTTATTTTTTATTTTTTTAGAAATGAACCTAGATTTTTGTTGATTGCATAACACTGTAATACAAGCTTTCTGAATAACTAATATTTATTGCACACAAAATATTAACTACATCATGGCTAACACGTTTTATTGGTTCCTCTTCAGTCGTTTCACCTTCTTGGAAGGAGATTTTTGTGTCCCGTCTGAAATAAAAACAGGACATAATGCAAACAAAGCTGTCAAAAATGAAAAATAAAAGTAGCCCGTAGATTGGAGGGTCAGGAAATGTGATGAGGAGATTATTTGTTACAGCTAAGCAGGTTTATGGCTCGTGGGATAAATGAGAAGTTAAATCTCCAGCGTAAACCAGTTTCCTTCTTGATATCAGGATGCCTTTCTGTACAGACATAGAACTTACTTCACTGCAGCACATTTGTTTATCATAAATAACAGTGCAGCACATTTGTTTCACTGTCATAAATCTATATAATACTTTGTTTATGTTCTTTTTCAATTTTGATTTTTTTAGGACCTTGTATTTTTTTTGTCTGGAGAAAAACCTGCATCTTTATATTCATTATATTCCTCCTTTACCTAGTTTTACATACAGCACAGCCTGCTGCTGTGACAACTGTGGCCATGGAGACTAGTGGAGTGTCCACGGAGCAAGCTCTCAACAGGGGAGATAAAGGTGTGAAGAGGCTTACTGACAGCAACTGGATATTAAGAAAAGAGCGCAAAGGACTAGACAGTGGTCAAACTGGGCCAGAGAGTAGCTTGAAGATGGTAGAAGGGTGGAAAGAGCCCCTGAACTGGTCTGTGATCGTAAAACAGAGTGAAAAAATAGCTAGCATGTTGGAGGATGAAGGTAGGGCTGTAGAAATAAAGTAAAGGGGAATTTAAGGATGTTCAGCTGAACGTTGCAATATCATTATTCCCTAATATTTTATTGCCACAAACTTCAATGACTCAATGACTTCTTGCCGTCACCATGTTTTTAACCTGGTGTTGGTTTCTTTAAGATGATGCAAAATGTTAGTTTTTCCTCCACAATGCATTTTGCATGTAAGCCACAAATATTTATTTATTTAAGTTTTTGCGAAGTTTAGTAAGTTTGGTCATTTCTTCCACATATCTGCTTTGTCTGCTACATGTTTTCATTTCAGACGGGACATAAAAATCTCCTTCCAATAAGGTGAAAGGACTGAAGAGGAACATATATATATGTATATATATATATGCTCAATGTAGGATAGAAATTATTAATAACATTTCTTTTGATTAAGAAATGTCTTTGTTATTTTGTATAATCAATCAGTATAACAATAATATATAATGAGATGCATTTAGACACCTCAAAGTTGAGATTTGCAACACAAAGAGTATCTATGACATAAAATGCTCACATTTTTGTGTTTGTTTTCAAGTTGAGAGGGTCTGTGCTCTGTTTCAAGCCATTCAATTTTGAATTTGCATTCTTACCTAAACACAGGGTCTGGTTAAACTATGTCAAACATCTGAGACTGTTTATGTGTCATAGTGAAGAATTACACCGATGCTGCTGTGCTCGTCCTAATTCCAGCTCTGGATTAGGGTTTGGTGGTCAGTGTTGCTGCTGTTGACTGTTTTTGACTGTAGCTGTAGCCAAGCTCGCTCTTCAGAAATTCGGACTATGAACATCTTCGACTAAAAATAGATTTCACCTACAACTGTATAGGATTTATTGGAAAAGAATAACATAGGATAGAGGTTCATACAAATGTGGACAGAAGTTGATAAGTAAATACTGGAAATTAAATTACTGAATTGAATGTTGTTAGTAAGGATCCAGATATAAGCAAGAGGAGGTTATCAGGTTAGTGTAATAACAGAAGTTGATCAAAGCTGTTTCCTCCAACATTAGGGAAGAATTGATCTGTAATTGGAGCTTTATTTGGTGGAGACATTTTAATGTGAGGCGGTTGTAGTCACTGAAATATGGCTGCATATTCAAAGCATATTCTTGTGAACCTTCAATATTCTGCATTTTATCATGGGAAGAAACAGTATTCAAATAATTGTGGACTGCAGTGCAGCTTTACACATTTCGTCGTGCGATGTGTACATGCTTTAATCACTACTACTGAGCAGTGCAGCATTACGTCTGATCCTGACCTTATCTGACAGTTGCATGGCCAGTGTCAGAGTTAATCTTTTCTCTGATGGCCCAGTAGCTTGATGTTTTTTCCCCTCTCTTCTATTGACTCAGACCTGTTGGTAGTTGTTATCTTCTGTGGAAATGACTCTGCATTTGTTACTACATCTGTTAGACAAGATAGTGAACTAGATAAGTGGCTGTTGTTAGTGTAGATTGAGAATATATTTTTGTTCTCTGGTCAATTAGTCTTTTAACACCCTCGAATACCACATTTATAGTGTGTTAATTGGTTTGCTTCCTGTAGATGCATTTCTGTATGCTGCTTCTGAATATTTAAATTTCCCCCTTCGGGATGAATTTAGTATCCATCCGTCCGTCCAAGACAGATAAAACACAATGACAGTAAATACATAGGTATAAAACTTTAAAATCACTGAGCTAGAGAGTCTTGCAAACCTATTCATACTGTTTTAACTTTTACACATTTCTTCATAATAGAACTACAAAGTAAAATATATTTTATTGGGATTTTATCTGAAAACATCAACCCAAAGTTGTGCTTAATTGTACAGTGCGGCTCTGCACAAAAACGGTCTGCCAAATGATGTGTCAAGATGATGTGCAAGAACAGAATGACATGATTTTGTTCTTGGTTTCTCTGTAACCTGAGAGGTATTTCTTTGTCTTATGACTGCTTAAGCTTCTGTTGTTTTCTTATAAAAGCCCTGAGAGTGAAAAGCTCATGATGTTTGTATTCCTAAGGAATGGTGTGATGGCGGCATCTTCTTCGGTGGACAAGCTCATGTGACTCAAATGGGTTTCATGCTGCTACAGAGTCTTGGACTGCGTAACGTAGGTTTTGGCAAACTAAATGTCTTCTGCTGTGTTTGGAAGTGGTAAATAAAAAGTTCTTCTCAGCCTTCATCATGTCTTAGAGAGCTGGAACAGATTCTGTCTGAAAAGTTGACTAAAATCATCATATCCAGGAAATATCTTCCAAGACTTACTTATTAGCATGCAGCAAGACCAACTCAGTACTGAGTGTTCATCCCTCGACAATGAGAAAGAAAACATTTTTCTTTTTCATTTCTTTGTTTTCTCTTTCATATTCTTTACATACTAATTTTTTCAACATCTTAACCTTAAAAAGGGGAAATAAAGATTTTTCTATTGCTACAAACCAGCTCAATACCGACAGACAGTAGTTATCCAGATATTCCCTGAAACCAAACATGAGAGCTTTTAAGGGGATTTATTGCTACTATGTTTTTTTTTTAAAACAAAAACAAAAAACAAGAAGCTGGAAAAGCAGATTAACTGGCTGGAAAGTTCAAGAACATGAAGCTGCTGATTTAATTTCAATTAAAAGATTCAGTCTGACTCAAAGAGTTGTGCTGATAAAATAGACTTGACAACGCATTTTCCTTATTACACGGCATGTACTGTTCTGCACGTTATGCCGGCAGTTTTCAGTGATGCGCATTAAGGGATTCTCAGCCACGACTTGGTGGTTTGATAATTATCAAGTGGGAACAAATCTCTGTCTGCTCATGTTACAACAACCATTAATCTGAGGACAGACCTCGTTTTGCAGAGGAGATGTCTGTGGGAGATAAAAGGAATAAAAAGAGAAACATTAAGAGAAGCAAGAAGAGACATGAAGGTCAGGAAATGTAGAAGAGAGGTGGGGAACTGACACTGTTAATCACATCTTTCTATTCTCTCTGTTTCTTCTTTATTCCAGAGCTTGAAAAAAAAATGGCACAGTGGATTACGTTAAAGATTATGGAGAATTCACAGTCCTTGTTCTTAACATACCGGTTACGGTGTTTGCAGATCAGCTGTGAAAAGTCTCATCTGACATAAACACACACGCTGTGTGTGAGATGAAATGGTACATGACATCGAGTTGACAAGACTGAGGAAGAAGAGAAGATTTTTAACAACATTATTATGAAATGTTTTGAGAATCACAAAGTGTATTTTAAATAATATCTATTTAGTGAAGAATAATTCAACACAGGCTTCATTAATTTTTTTCCTCAGTCTAAAGTGGAGGCAATAATGTCTGGAAAAAGTGATCAAACTGGGCTCTTTTTTGCAAGTCATCCTATAGAATAAATGTTTTGTCAAAGTGTGTTTTAGCAGATATCTTACAAATGTATAATTTTTCAGTTTAGGTTTGATGAATCTTATATCCACCCTCTGTTTCAATGGCAATAGAAGAAAGAATGTCTTAGACAGAACTTGCTCCATCAAATAGGATAAAAAAATGCAATAAGTACACTTCAATAATGATGAAACATCTGCATGTCAGAGCAACAAAGGCTCACTATCTGGGATCTTCCCACAGTGAAATCACTCGTTACAGAGTTTAAGTAGGTCAATGCTTCGTTTACTGCTGTACTCAGTTGTGTATTTGTCGCTGGATTCATAAAGTTCATTTGCCATTTAGCTCTGTTAGTCACTGTTTGTATTTTAACGTCAGCAGGTTGTTTTGTTAAATGTTGCCCCTAAACCTATTTCTCACATCTACTTCCTGTAGATGGGAGATCAGATGATCAGGATTGTGATACATTCACAATAACCACTGGTTGTTTAGGACAGCGTCAATAAATTAATTTCGGGGTGTTACTAGTGCAGTTTACAGAGAGGCTGTGATAATTAATGTCACTCGTGTAGCTAAATTGACCCCATTTACTACAGCTATTCACAAAAACACAGAATAAAGTAGGGATATGGAGGACCAAATCTGACATAATTAAAAATGAAAGCTGATGTCAGGGTGTCTGAAGACATCCCAAAAACTCAAAAGCAAACAGGTTTGTAGCCTTTAGGCCTGAAAACATTCAGGTAGGCTAGTTCCAAAGTTTGAAATTAGAAACGTCGTACTCTTAGTTTATAGTGGAAGGAATACCTTTCTCTCATTGTTGTCTTTGTACATTTGTAATATATATTTTTATTCTCTTGTTAAGAATCACTTCTGGATGGATGGAAATTGCATGTCGTTGCTTTGTACTTGTGGCATGTGCAATGACAATAAAATTGAAATTTACTCTATTCTATCTTCAACAAACAATTTTTAAAGAAGCAGTATTGTGTATTTTCCAGGCATAGTTTCATAATGCTGTAATTGTAGTTACTTGATTAAAGCACAATCAACTAACTGTTACTTTGAGTTGTTATAAAATATTTCACATATCAAACAAGAAATTTGACCTCGTAATTTGACAGCATAAAATCTCTTTAAGAAGCACCTACTCTCCTCATTGCTACAATGCTTCTCATTATGCCATTTACTACCATTTTTAGAAATGCTGAATACTTTAGTAGTAACTGCAAAATTAAATTTCTCAAGTATTTATTTATATTTTTTAAGAACTTATAAATTTTTCTTAAATGATAATTAAACATTTGTTATAGAATAAATGTTATTCTTATAGGCAGCTGTTTTTTTTTTCTTTCATTTTAGCCAGTAAAACAACTAAACTTACAGAAACATTTTAATAGAGAATCTGATCAGTGTATTAACTGGCTGATGGGGCCATATTAAAGCAGCTTAGATGATGCAATCCTGTTACATTTTGACCATGTCACTGAGATTACATTAGGACCTCAGGAAATGGTGTCATCTTGTGAAGCAGGGGTGTAATATGTCTTCCATAATGGTGATATCAGTGAATCATTTGCTGGCAGTGTTGTGAAGCACTGAGCAGTCCATCCTGAGCCTTTCTTGCCCCCATTAATCTCATTAAAACCAAAGGCAACACAGGATAATAGGGGCTGATTAGCCTGCTTCTGGCTGCCTGGCTGATTCACCTCCATGGCTCACACAACCGCACACACCCCAACACACACAAACACTCTCACTTTTGCGCCCTCATGGCAACATGCACAAATGCTGAACTGATTTTTCTATAAAAAGCCTTATGATTATTATCAGAAGATGAGCAGTTTTGCCAACTAATGTTTTTTTAAAGGTGATGCTGATCTGAGATGTTGTTCTTCTCAGAGAACCGGAGCTTTGAAGTTTTCTCCACAAAGAAATGGACCTAAATAATTTCTGGTTGCCAAAGCTAAATTAGGTGCTCTCTGACTCTACCATGCTCTTTATTATTGATTATCGACATTTCCCCCTCCTATTTCCTTGCATTCAGTGATAACATTTTTTTATTGATACTTTAAAACTGTGTTCATTTGTAATAATGTCTTGTTTACATCACGTGACCTGGACTGATGTAGTCACTACATTAAGTTGCGCTGCAGTACCTGTTGGGTTGGGTGAGGCTGATGAAGGTTAGACTGAGCACACACACAAACCAGACACACTGGAGCCACACGCCATCGAGCGTTATGTCAGCTCATGTTACCATCAGCCAGGGAGGTGACATCGACTGACCGTGTGACTGCTCTGTGTGTGTGTGTGTGCGTGTTTGTGTGTATGTGATGCTCCCAGCTGATTTGTTAGGTAGGTCAGACATGATGATCATGGGGGCTGCAGCAGCTTTTCTTCTGGATCGATTGTACACAAATGCACAGTCTCTCTCGAATAAGTTTTGACTACAGCAGAAGTTTTGCTGTTTTTTAACGGCGTGTTTGTAATCAGGCTTGTGACGTTATTAGAGGGAATCCACAGAGAATCCGATGTAAAAGCCCAATCTTAAAATATTACAAATAAAGAGCTTTAAATGCATGTGTTTTATAAGAGCCCCATAATGTAAAGGATCTTTGAGAGCGCTGTTTTGTGATTTAGCTTCAATATCCCTTTGACTGATTTTCTCTCTCTGGTGACTGTCGATGTTCATTTCTGTTTGTTCAGCAACATGGCACTATATTAAAGTTCAATCATGGTGTTTTTGATTTTATTGCATAAATATTGTCAGCAGTCTCTGGCTGCACTAATCTGTCCCACGCAGACATCTTCTGAGTGCACAGTCTGTGGAACAAGCGGCAGACAAATATAATCTTTGCCTCATTTGTTGGGCTTTAGACCCGGTGCACCCAGATGTAACGGTGTAACTTCAATCATGAATGACATGCTGTGTATGAATGTTTAAACCACATGCCCTGAATAGTTAGGAATTTTGAAGTGTTTTTGAAAAATCATTGTTATATTTTACCACAAAAATGTGTTGTTATTGTAGATACTTTTTCTGTTTATTTAGAAAAGGTATTTTTCTGTCATTTATAGTTCTTAAAGAGAAATCAAAACTGCTCTGGTTAGGATGCCTTCTTATGGTGGATGGATGGATGGATGGATGGATGGAGTTGGCTAAAAATATCTAAAGCTCTGTTCTTACTTGATTGGTTGTCCTGCTTTACATGCTTTACACATTGTGACCATTTCTCACTTTGTAGTCTAAATGTTCATGTACTGCCATCTTCTGCAAACCCAGAGAGAATAAAATTTTATAAAAAGAAAAAAAATACTGCAGACCAGCAGCTATACAGTTAACACATCCATCCTTGTCTCCTCCAATCACTCTTTCTCACACTTTCTACTTCTGAATGTAGTGCTGTCAGGTTGTATGTAGCCTTATGTAACTAGAAGTCTGGATTTGTGTCGCTTAATGTTTGATTTTATGAAATTGGATCTAATTAACAAAATGAAGATACTGATTATTATTTCTTCACAGAGGAAGCTGGGCATATTCTATCGTGTTAATTTTACTTAAACGCTTTAAATCCACTAAATTGAGCTCATTTTCTTCCCTTAGGGATTTGTCTGGCATGTTTTTTAAACTGGTTCCAATAAGACTTATGTATAATACATTTTACATAAGTCTCTAAATGAGGCGTATTGCTGTAGCATAATTCATTATTCAAATACAGAGCCACATGGCATTACACATGTCTGCATGTCAGCATAAATCTGAGGGAAGATCATCTACATGAACTGAAAGGACTGAAGTTGACCAAGTGCTTTTCACCTTGAATCTGATTTAAAAAGAAAAACAAAGTCTATCTTGTTCAGCTTAGCACTGAGAAACATTTGAATGCACATAAACATCGCTGATAACTTTATGGATTATTTAAACTAAACAAAAAACACATTTTGAAAGGCTCGGCTTTACCATGTTTTCGATCTTGATCTTATTACAGGAAGGTTTCTAATTGACCAAGCTGTTTGTACAACATAATTGTAGCTTTAGATAAGTGAAGGAAAAATGTCCAATAAAACCTTCTTTTGAATAATTAGTTAGTCATAAGTGCCTGGGGAGCGCAAAAAGATTCACTTGTTTGTAAAACTGCAAAGATTCACACAACATAATGTGACACTTGCAGAGTACAAGCAACTCACTACTGCTGCTATCATCATGTCTTTATTGGAGACAACAGTGATAGAGTTTAATTACCATTTTGGGATTTAATGATTGGGTTTATGTGCTGTATTCTGGCTACACACACATGATGTTCTGTGTGAAACGTACCATCTAACTCTGTCTCCATCGAACTGATGAAAACTGTTCCTCTTAGTGTTGAGGGACAATAAAGAGTGAAAGTCATATCAATGTTTTTTGGCTTTAATGACAGATAATCATCTGTAGGAAATATATTTCTCTGTAACTTGGTCTATAATGAACCAAGCTCATTTTTTGAACATTTGTTTAGGCCTCTGTAATAATTTCCAAGGGATATGTTGGAAAACTCTTACTTGAAATTTGAAATCTTAAAATTTCAACAAATATTATGTAAGCTGAATGCTCAATGTGTTAAGTCTGAAAAGTGTTGTGGGTATGATATCAAGAGGAAAAGTCTTAAATAGCATTTTCATGTCTTGTCAGTTCAATTCAGTGTGGATGTTTCTTAATAAAAGAGCCTTTCAGGCGAAATTTTATTTAGCCTGTATTCTCTGTGAGAGATATGTAAGTCCACAAGCTTTAAAAACATAAATGCTTTCATTCATATCTTAGTTGAATAATTCTGAAACACAATAAAAGTCAATTGGTAATGGAACGGAGCAACACTGAAATTCAAACTCAATAGAGACATTTCATATGAAGAGGACTGGCAGGTATCAAGTTTAAAACTTGCGTAAAGTTGAGAATTGACTTCCTTTCTATGCACAGAAAAGTTCATTTTAGCTTCAGCTCGGTCAACCCAACAATCTTGTCTCACCTCCAAACCAGGGGATTTTCGAGCTTGCAGGATACACTGTTCTGCCTCAAATTAATTAATCTGTGTCTCATTTGGTCTCTGAGCCTCATTCTGTTATCGGTGGCATCTGGCTCAAAATAACTGAGTCCATGAGAAACTGCAGAGCAGACTGTAATGTTTTGGTTTTTCTGTGTATTAATTTAGGTTTCTGTGTTCAGTTGAGTCTCTGTGTTGTCCCGTCTACCCCTTGATTGCTCCCAGCTGTGTCTCTTGTTCCCTGATTATCCCTTGCGTATTTAATCCCACCTGTTGTCGGGTCCTTGTCAATACTGTTGTTGTGTCAGACTGTGCCTCCCCTGTGCCTGTTTTTTGAGTTATTCCAGTTCTGAGCTCCTAGCCTTCTGCTCACCTGTGCTGCCTGGATTTTTGTATTTCATCGTAAAAACCATCATCATTTTGCACCAAGCTGGGTCCTCCACTTCCATCCTCACCGTTCTTCAACCACAATTTATCCTTTGTCCTGAAACACATTCTAATTTTGTATTTTAACTGTTATTTTAATTAATTTTTAAAGGCAACAATTGGATGCACAAGTTTGAAATCATTGTGGATTTTCCATTTTTATTTGATTAAATGTCACTTAATAAGTTGTAAAGAAACCTCACACCTCTTACAAGCATCTGGCATGAATCTATCTGAAAATCTGACATCTATGTGCAGCGAGAATCTAAATAGAAATAGAAATAATATGTTTAATTTAAAATAGTTCATATAACTTCAAAAGAGTTTGGTCATGTCTCTCCCAAACGTCTTCTGATATGTTTAAGATCACTGTCCTGTTGCAGTGTTCAGTTTTCACGTTTCAGTCGTCTAGCTGCTGATTTGAGGTGAAGTTGAAGAATATATTGGTCGTTGTCCTATTGATAATTAAAAAAAAAGCAGACCCTAAGCATGATGCTGCCATCACCATGCTTGACAGAAGGAACACTGATGCCAAATAACTGAGTCTTCATCACACCTGACTACAAACTTCGCTCCAGAAGCTATTTGGCTTATCAGTATGTTGAGCTGCAAATCTCACTTGTTGTTGATAATATTGGAGTAAGTGCTCCTTTCTTCATTTCACACATTGATGTTTCAGCGTCTTCCAGTTCATAATATACTTAAGTCTTGGTTATAAGTTGCAGAAGTCAGGTGTCTTCCAGAAAAAAAAACATTTTCATCTATATTGAACAGTTCTAAAAAGAAGAGTTTCCAAAACTGTAGTCAGAATGAAACCAGAAGCCACAAAAGACTAATAAATCCCTGAGATGAGAGGATCTCATCTCGCCCTTGTGTTTAATTGAAGGAGTTTGCTGTATTAAGGGCAGTTGTCTTGAGTTTCTCTCACTTGATTATTTCAAGTCTCTTTCTCTGCCCACACACAAGACAAGCCTGATTTCCATGGCAACGTTATTTTTACTACAACCTCAGAGGGAACGATCGTCACTGATCCAGGACACAGGAAACATAAACAGTGGGTATCGTTCTTTTGTCGATGCATAGTTCACGCGACACAGAAACGCACAGAAAGCAGGAGCTCTGTTAATCTGTCTCTCTGTTCATTTATTCATCACGTCGGCTTAAATGAACACATCATCAAAGAGCTTCAGGCCTTCTCTCACGCTGCCATCCTGATATCCCTTTGGCGTTGTGTGGAGTAAAGGTTTTAATAATATTATATCATGTTGTGCATGTTAATCCCATCATGAGATTTGTAATACACAAAGAAGGAAAAAACTGTCATGTATCTGCCTATAAAATCCATGCCATGGATTTAATGATCCCTCAGCACAGTATGAAGATTCCTGAGCCGAGAAGTTAGAAACGAAATTGTTCAGTTCCCTGAAAAGATGGGTCACAGAATTAAAAGTGGAAAGTTTGAGGGTGAAAAAGTGTGACTTGCATACTTTACTCTCTGGATTTTATTTATCTGCATGTAATTACAGTAAATGTCTTTCAAAATAAAAGCTAAAATGACAAATGCTGCTCTATTGCTGAAAGAGGATCATTCAAAGTCTGATCTGCAATGATGCCAGCGATAGTGGTACACATGATCCCATAAAAAAAAAAAAAAATCAATTTCTCGATGTGGGATTCCCCCGCTCCTCTGAATAAATATATCACCACTTGATCTAGTTCAGCAGTGAGAAACAAGAGTAATGAAAAAATAAAACGCAAACCAAACAGTTTTGCAATAATGCAATCTAGCTGCATTGTCACATTTGTCGCCGCAGCTTTACAAATTCAAGACGCACGCACGCACGCAGGCACGCACACGCACGCACGCACTCGCACATGCAAGCACTGACCGTCAGCTGTTCAACAAGCAGAAGGATGGGCATTTTATGTCTTCTGTAAACAACAAGTGAATGTTAAACCGAATGGAGGCAGACAGTGAAGGCTCTTATCAGTGTGAAACAGCCCTGAATTATGTTGTTCTTCACAGGTCATCACCCAGCCGCTGCAGTGGCGCTACGCTCAGTTAATGCTAGTAAACGTTTAGGAGTCAAACACACAGTCACCCTCGAGAAATTAATTATTAAACAGCCTCTGAGTTGTTCTTCTGAATGATCCAGACTGAAAGAGGGATGAATAATGGGTTTTGCACATTTTTTTGGCTGTCACTACAGAAAAAAATGTTTCACATTCTTGAAGGTTATTTTGTTACTATTTTTTTCTTTGAAAATAATAATAATAAAAAGAACATGTGGAAATATATCTCACAGAGTATATACAAACTAAATAAAAGCGTGCCTGAAAGGCACTTTTATTACAAAAAGTCCACATTGAATTGAAGTGACAAGATGTGAAAATGCTATTTCAGCCAGAACACTTTTCAGATCTAATACATTGATAGATACATCAGTAACAGAAAAACATTTATTGAATTTTAGAACAAAATGCTTATATTTATTTATTTATTTTTTCAATCAAAAGATTTTTTCTTTTTTCTGTTTATACCTTTGGACTCATGGTTGTCTTGCCTAATTCAGTTGTATTTAGTGACAAATCCTATTTACCCGGTTATAATCAACAGCAACACTATGTCCATTAAAAAGTCTTGTCATCAACTGATGCTTTATCAGCTTCTTAAAAATAATCTCCCCATTTAGCATTTAAATGCTGCTCTTTACAACTTTGAGTAAAGTGCCAATGGATCTGGTTTGATATAGGAGCATCTAGTGCCTGGAAGTGGCTCTTTATCTTGATGTTCATTACAGGAATTAGTTACTAGATCAGAAGAGGAACGTGAACCCGTGACATCCGGGTAAACGACAGAAATTGATGGTTATGCATTTGAAACTTGAAAAACACTTTCTGCGATGCAGCTACAGTCCTTCTGTGAATGTGTTTGTGTTGTTGGCTCAGTGCCTTTCTGATAGAAGCTTTGAGTTTCCAAACCATTGCAAGACTCTCAGCCTGTGATAGTGGGTGTGAAGTTAGTGTGCGTGTCACTGAAGTCATCAGTGTCTTTGCTGTAACTGTGCTTCTTTGTGCCGGCTTTGTGTCCTTCAGATCAACAATGCATCTGTCTTTTTGTGCATTTTACCTGCCAGCTTGCTAACTTTATGATTTCTGGTTTGAAACAGAAAAAAAAAAAAAAACTGATGTAAGAAACAGGACAATGAGAAAGTGAAGGTGAGACAGTAAAACGTTGTTTCCACACAATTTTGAGATGCATGGAAGAGTCTGAATTTTGATGACATATTTTTTAGGTTTGGAAAAGATTGGAAAATATTTGCTCTATTTCTAGACTTTATTCCCTGTGACATTGTCTAATTGTTGTGTTTTTCCTTCTTTCTTTCCTTGTTTCCTTGCTTCCTCTCTTTCTGAAGTCTGACAGATTACGCACAACAAACATTTTCGTCTTGTCAAGTTTTAGTCACCACAGAGCCATGGTGTTTTTTGTCATCGTCTGGTTATCCTCACAAAAAAAGGGTCGTCAGCTAAATAATTTTGTCGTCATTATGAAAACAACACTGATGTTCAGAAAGTACCCTAACCTGTGTTTATCCTGTTTTTGTTTCTTTTCTCTCTCTCTCTCTCTGCAGGAAACAGTAGAATATGCCTTCCTGATCATTTTTACAATAGAAACATTTCTGAAGATTATTGCCTATGGCTTAGTCATGCACCAAAACTCCTACGTTAGAAACGGATGGAACATGTTGGACTTTGTCATCGTCATTGTGGGGTAAGATCACTGCCATTGACATTCTCTCTAAATTACTCCGTCCTTAACTATAACACAAACAATTATAACCCCAAACATCCAACCAGAACCTGAAATTCAATGCAGATGCTCAATTTCTGCCCATTCAATCAGCCTGAGTTTAAGCCAAACGTCTCTCGTGATACAAAGCTTGCAGAAACACACACTAAAAGGTGGTTTTCAAAGCACTTTTTAGACATTTATTTGTTCATTGTGATTCCAACAAATTCCAGATGGCAGCAATTGTTGGGCACATGTACAGTTACGTAAATGTGCACAGATGCAGATCCACACAGAACAGAGCTACAGGTTGTGGGTAAACCACCTGGCCCATGTGGGATTTAAGTGTAAATTCAGCTGATTTGTGAATCAAAAAGGTAAACAAGCAATGGCCTACATAACAGATAAATAAACTGATCAATGGCCCAGTTAGATTAAGATTTAAAATGTTTTCTTTAAACCCAGAAGGGTTTTCTTCTCCTTCCAGGTTTCTCTCAAAGTACAATAAAATGTCAGACAGCACTCAAACACCTCATATGAACTGGCCATAAATGTACACAGTGTGCCTCACACAGGTGCATGCTCACAGACAAAATACAAAAACGATCCTATGTTCTTCGCTTTGTGACACATGTTCTTTAATCATTTAGCTGCAGTTCTTCTTTTTGGTGTCACTGCTCTTCTTTATCATAGCCATTTTACCCTTTTCGCCTTTCCATCCCTTATTTAATTTAATTTCATTTAACTTTATGCTCAGGTTGTTCAGTGTTGTCCTGGAAATGATAACCAAAGACGCTGACTCTGGTGGGCAGACTGGAGGCAAACCAGGGGGCTTTGACGTGAAGGCCCTCAGAGCCTTTCGCGTGCTTCGACCTCTTCGCCTTGTTTCTGGAGTTCCCAGTGAGTTAATTCAGAAATCTTCAGTCATCCCTTCATGTTCACTGAACTGTGTAAATATTCACACAAGCCGTTTCCATAAGCTTGGCTTAAGACACCTTCTATCTCACTGTGATTTGTAAACAGACTAATGTAACCTGTGTGGTTTGGGTTGACCCGATAGACTGAAAACTAAAGGTGCTGTTGCTCATCAGATTCATCAGCATAAAAAGTATTGTTATAAAAGAAATAGCTCAAGTAGTTTGTTTGCAAAGACTAAAGTGACTTGAAGAGTAAGTGGACCAAAAGTGTCCATTAGTGTGTTGAGTCCCAGTTTAACAATATATAGGTCCATCCAGCTCACCCATCGAGTCGATGCATTGTAGTAGGTTGATGAGAACAAGATGGGCTGAGTTTAGAGATGGATAAGATCTTCATCAGTCCACTCTCAACACAGCAGGGCGACTCGAGAACGATCTATTTTTTCTTTCAAATTAAGAGTCTCTTCACAGACTGGCGACCTGTCGAAGGTGTACCTCTCCTCTCGCCCGAAACGTTCACTGGAGATAGGCACCAGCAACTCCTCCCGACCCCACTAGGGACAAGGGTGTCCCTAATGGATGGATGGAAATTAAGAGTTTCACGCAACAGGATGTCAACATTAAGCGATGATAGCGTTTGACAATAACCAAAGCAACTTCAATTTTAGAGGCAAAATTTCTGGTTTTGCGAATATTGGTGTTAGAATATTGTTGACTGATTTGAAATATTAGCTCAGAAATAGCCAGGCCCTGTTTTGTATTTTAAGCACAACACACCCATAAAGCTACACACCTGGGCTCTACAGCACTCTGTCCACTCATGATGTAAAATCAGGCCACTGGGTAAAGACAGGTCAGGATCAAAGGACATGTTATAATCCTTCTGTATAGGGTTAATTTTCTCCAGCAACACCAATAAAGAGGAAGCGTTCATCATTAATGGAAATACAAAATCAGCTAGTTACATGTTAGTGAAGGAGAAGCTTCATCTGCAGACAATAAAAATGTGAAGTTTGTGATAAAGTTAAGCATAAAACATTTGAAGGTTGAATTGTATGTGACGTTTAGTCTCCATAAAAAAAAACAACACATTAATTTGCTATCAGTGATTTCAGGTGTGTGTGTATAACCTCCTTGTGTTTGCTTAGCTAACACATTACAGCAAAAGGTCAGTGTTAATTACAGTCAGTGAGTGTTTTAATACAGATGTCGTTGTTGTGAGATATTGTGAACTGGTGGACAGTACTGAAGCATCATAAACTGGACCAGTGGCCTGGTTTTAAAAGTCTGGTTGTCTACATGAATATATTGCTGAAGTTAGTCAGTCTGACTTTATTACACTTTTCATTTCTGGAGCACACTGCTGACTTCAAACAATAAAACAATTGAATCAATAAAAGTGGGTTAATAAAGAAGATTATTGTAGTCGCCAAGACGACATACTTACTTTTGCACAGAAAGCTTCTCTGCAGTTCCTATCGTGAACCCGAGAAGATGCTGCTTTCTTCCCTGCTTCTGTTTCCAAAACATATGACCTTACATTTGCACTTGCACTGATCTGTTTGCATTATTTTAGTTTCCATGGCAGCGGATCATTTGGCTAGTTAGTTTTAGTTAGTTTTCAGGTGTGCACAGCTGCTTTACATACGGGATGTTGTTGATACACTAATTGGTATTTGGATGATCATTGGTTCCCCAGTAGTGCGTCTTATATTTTACTTGATTTCACTCAGATCATTTTTTTGTAATTTAGATCAACACTTCTTATGCTGGATTGTTGTGTTTTACTGTTTGGTTTTGGCTTTTGTATTTGAAAAAAGCAGAAAATTTGTTTGATTCAGTAAATTGAATGTTAAAAATGCATTAGATGTGCAATTGTGAAATTATGTTTTCTTTTTTTTTCTTCAATATAAAACTTTTCTGAGATTAATCATTTTTTAAAAATGCAATCTCGCTGTAGCCTGAACTTTAATAATGACAGCATCCAACCGTCAAAAATGCAAGGAAGGACATACTTTTATTATCAGAAAATAAATAAAAGTTATGAATTGCTGAGACTTTGACTAATGTGTGTGTTTACAGGTTTACAGGTGGTTTTAAACTCCATAATTAAAGCCATGGTTCCCCTCCTTCACATTGCTCTGCTGGTCCTCTTTGTAATCATCATCTACGCCATCATCGGCCTGGAGCTCTTCATTGGAAAGATGCACGCCTCATGCTTCGTCATAAAATCAGGTAAACTGGTCTTTATTTCATTGTTCTGCTAGCTTCTATCTTTCTTTCACACTAAACAGACATAGTGTGGATCTGAGATTACCACAGATACAGGATTTAATCCCTGGGAATGAATGGAATAATGCACCTTGTAGCTGAATGGTGACAAGCAGCTGAGAACAGGACACAACAGCAGATGGTGGATTAAATCCTGTGATTAAATGACAGATATCTAGCTATTATGTAAACAAGCTCACTCTTTGACTTAGTGTCACTTACAAAATAGCACAATCATTCAAGAAATGTGCTCATGTTTAAAGAGAAATAAGTGTAAATGTAAAAAAAAGAAAAAAGAAAAAAAAAAGCAGAGTAAGAGAGATTCTTGCTGTTGAAATAAGTCAAAACAGTATCTGGGCATATGTGTGATCTATTTTATTTAACTGGGAGAGAAACCAGAGAACTTTTTTTATGAAGTTATTGCATCAGTTGTTAAAAAAAGAAAATATTAACTGTCCAAGCTGTTAAACTCCAATCAGCTGCTGTAAAGGTCATGACATAAAAACAGTGACTCAGTTTTGGCCTGTCTTTAGCGATTGGTGTGCTCTCTATATGTTTGTGTTCTCGTCTCCAGGAGCCCTGGCAGAGGAGGAGCCCGCGCCGTGCGCTGTCTCAGGGCACGGCCGCCGCTGCCTGGTCAATGGCACCATTTGCAGAGAGGGCTGGCAAGGCCCCAACAACGGCATCACCAACTTTGACAACTTTCTGTTTGCCATGCTCACCGTTTTCCAGTGTATCACCATGGAAGGCTGGACCGACGTTCTCTACTGGGTAATCGAATGTTACAAAAATGACTCGGAAACCTGAATCTGCCACCAATTTTTGACTTTTTATTTAAAGCATGATCACAATATTTGTACTGAAATACATCTGAAGTCTATGCGATATAAAGTCTCATTTAGCAACCTCACATGGGTCACGCTCACTTGACAATGATTTCTTTCAGAGCTGCAGCCTGGGCAGTGGCTTTCCTTTGAATAAACAAGTGTCATCGATTTAAAAAGCTAGCCTCCCTTGAAAACTCTCAGCTTCTCATTAGCAAAAACCAGCAAGGGCTTTTAATTAGACAAAACACTTAAGAGCTTTATCTCAGTCCTCCCACTCATTTACTGATGGTGACCCTCATCTGTGAAATAATGAACTTCTCCCTCTTTCTCTTCCTCTGCTGTCTTCCTGTAGTCCTTCTTTCTTCCTTTCCACACATTTTACTGCTCTTTCCATGTATGCGTTGCCATGGCAATTTCATCTCAGTGTTGGTGTTGTGTTGCTGGAGAGAAGAAGGTCTGACAAACCTAAAACAATAAAGAATTGATTTATGGAAAGATGGTAATTTATGTTATTGTTAACATGTGACCTGTTCCACTTGGCTTGGCCAACTTTAACAGTTTGTGCATAGTGGGTGTGTATTTGGTACTTTGTGAGTGAAGCTGTGTAGAAACTCAATTGATCTACACCTACAAAAAAAAACAAACAAACACACACACACACACACACACAAAAAAGCCATGTAATGAGGAGCAACGATGCACTGATCAGAAATAATTTCCTGTGCCATATTTTGTAAAGCTCTGACCTACTGATTCCACTTTCTGATTTTTCTTTTAGAACTATAAATCACAAAACACATTTTTAACGACGACTTGCATTAATTAAAAATACATATTTTATGGTGTAAACTAAAACAAAGGGTTTATAAGCAAAGGCTTTATGGTTAGTAGATGTTTTCTTGAAGCAGTTTACTGAGTTATGAAGCCCAAAGCATATCTAAATTAAATCAGATTTTATTTTATCTTATGTTTATGCCTGAGAGAAAAGAGTCATAGATCATTAATTAAAAGTTCCTAATCTCTTTGATCGATTTGAAAAAGTACACTTTGATTAAAAAAGAAATCAACATTTCTTCTCATTAGGGGTGCCAATAAGTTTTGTTCAAAAATGTAAAACAATAAAAAAATAACTGTTAATTATTTCCTAATATGCAATTTTTTTTTCAATATTAAATAAATGTAATCAAACTAAAGGTTGAATTTTTACTAAAATGTATTAGAGTGACATATTACTACTTCAATAGAATATAAATAGGTTTATTTATATTTTGTATTTATCTTTTATGTAACTTTTTAAAAATCTTTGGTGTCCCATTGCATTTTTGATCACTGCTTCATTTTTGTACTTGAAGGGATTTTTGCGTTCCTCTGTAAGTAGTTGAACAATTTCCATGAAGGACAAATATTACACAGTGAATAATATGATGTGCCTATAAAATATAATACAATTTTACAAAAAACATGTAACCAACATAAACAATGCTTAAAGGAGCAGCGATCTAAGGAACATTAAAGTAATGTACAAAGGAAAAGGCACAACAGAAACAACACAGAGGAATAAACTGAAGCCAGATCTGAGTAAATAATAAGAAAATGATCAAAACTGGAAACACAGAAATCTAAACATCTACAGATCATAACACATCATCCCAAATCAGTATTTTTATTTATGTGTATTTAATTTTTTTAATATATATATCTCAAGTAGATACTTAGGCAAAGATTTTCCTAGGTGAGCTAACACTGATAAAACATTTTCCAATGCAGATGAATGATGCGATGGGCTTTGAGCTGCCGTGGGTCTACTTTGTCAGTCTGGTCATCTTTGGATCCTTCTTTGTTCTGAACCTGGTCTTGGGAGTGTTGAGTGGGTACGTTTATATTTTTACTTTCCTTTTTTCAGACAGAAAAGTGAGAAAAAAAAAAAACCTTCCTCAATTTTAATCAGCTGTGTGTTGTCTCTTTTGCTCCTTGCAGAGAGTTTTCCAAAGAGCGTGAAAAGGCCAAAGCTCGCGGCGACTTCCAGAAGCTGCGCGAGAAGCAGCAGCTGGAGGAGGACCTTAAGGGCTACCTGGACTGGATCACACAAGCCGAGGACATCGACCCCGAGAACGAGGAGGAGGGGGACGAGGAGGGCAAGCGCAATCGTGAGTTACCCGGATCTTTTTGATTGCTGTTTGCTCCGTGTATCACAGCAGAGGGAATCCGCCCAGGACTGTGGCGTAATTTTCTTCTTCAGTCTTTCAAAGTCACTGAGTGCTTGCGAATTTTCACCATCAATTCACCACTCAACAAACGCATTTTATGTTTAAATTGGAGGATTCAAAAATACGTCTAAAACCTGAAGTTTGGATAATTTCATGTTTCTAATTTTTACATGATTTTTTGTTTTTGTTTTGTGGACATCTGAAAGACAGATGAAGGAAGAGCCCTGTTTATATAACCAGTAATTATGCAGTTACATAATAAACTTGGGATGGTGCAGGAACCATTTTTTTTTTGTTTGTTTGTTTTTCAAAAAAATCATACAAATCTCATCTTCTGTGCACTAATGGCCCTACCACGCCTTGCAGTCAGTTCACATGCACCTGTCAGTGTCCATGTTCTCCAGTATCTGCATTGCTTTTGTGACTGCTGCTACTGCTGCTGTTGTTGTTGTTGTTTAAGATGATAACACACTAACATTCTCTCCTTGATTCCTGCAGTGTGTGTGTGTGTCTTGCAGGGGCGCCGTATAGGGGGGAAAAGTTATGACAATTCTAAGGCCCTCTGACCAACAGGCGGCCCTCCGTTATTTATTTATTTATTTATTTATTTATTTATTTATGTATGTATGTCATGGGGCCCAAGACTCCCGGCGGCGCCCCTCGTGTCTTGTAAATACTGCCTGTAGAATGCCGCTAACATCAGATGTTCCCTCTTTTCCTCTCCTCTTCCTCCCATATGTTGCCACACATCTTTCTTGTTTTTAACAACTGTTTACTTCCCTAACTCCTGTATCTCACGTTCTCACTTAAGTTTTAGTTTACAGCTAATCATCCTCAGTTTTAGAATGTCATATGTGGTTATTGTGTCCAGAAATCATGAGCAGAGAGATCTGACTAGTCAGGTTTATTGACTTTCATTATAGCTAATACTGTTTAATAACTAATAATCTCATAAATAACAACCTGTGGATCAGTTATTGGTGAAGGAATATCATTGTTTTTATTATTATACTCCACAGTGTGGACAGATTTAAATCATCAATATTTTTTTCTGTAGTTTATTAGTGATTTTCTGGATACTGTAGCTGCATCAGTAGTTTGTTCTGAAGTTGCCTCTCGCTGTTCATTCTTCTCTCTTGTTCTGCTTTGTGTTGACTCACTGCTTCCTCTGCTGTCTGGCTATGTGAACTGCATGTTGATAACACCAAGGGGTCACGCTGGCTGACCTCACTGAGAAGAAGAAAGGAAAGTTTGGCTGGTTCTCTCAGTCCACAGAGACTCAGGGTAAATGTATTTGTGTGCACTTGAGCGCGGGAGCGTCGGGAAGACTTCATCTGTCCCCTGTGCGTGTTCATGAGGACATTTCACCTCCGTCCTGAAGAGTGTCTGCATTGATGGACTTGGTTTGCTGGTTTCTTTTGTGCACTTTGTTTCTTTATGCTGTGTTATTGTGCATGGTCCCTATCATCATCATCGTCCTCATCTTTATTATCATCTATAATCATTTTTCTTTAATGCTAAAGTCATATTCTAGTGTAAGAATAACATATTTTAAGCAAAAAAAGCAAATAAAATAAATTAACGGAAGTGATTATAATCTACCAGATGCAAAATAAATGTCTTGTTAGAGGTGGATAATCTTCCAAAGTAAACTCTTCAATAAGCATTGTGCA
This sequence comes from Poeciliopsis retropinna, assembly GCA_010277075.1. Classification (NCBI taxonomy): domain Eukaryota; kingdom Metazoa; phylum Chordata; class Actinopteri; order Cyprinodontiformes; family Poeciliidae; genus Poeciliopsis; species Poeciliopsis retropinna. The sequence goes on along the minus strand of VMRM01000009.1, from coordinate 7,495,069 downwards.
AGCACTGGTGAAAAGTTACAATAAAAGCCAGATAAAAGTCGTCACACTGGTTTTGAGAACACAGTCAAAGGTTTAATAGTCTTCAAATACGTTAAGCAGTTTTAATTAACTGCAAATATAAATATTTGAAACAGAACAATTTACTCCAATTATAAGTGGAGTTATGTTCTGTCCTGTGTAATGAGGATTAAATGCAAATCTTCCTTATCTTGACTGCATTTTTCCTGTTCTGAAGGGTTTCTAAGAGAAAATGTGCCACTTAGTGGTGATTTTGCTAAAAAAAAAAAAAAAAAAAAAAAGATTTAGCGTGAGTTTTTTTTATATGGGTATAAAAGTATCTTTGGAATGTTGCCCAAGATTTTACTTACCAACTTATATTTTACTTGGATTGAATCAGAAGTGTCAGTGTAAATGTTGCTCATCATTCATTGTCGTATCTAACATGTACATTATTCATCAGTAAGGTTGTCTTTTCTGCATGCATGAATCATTCCATTTTCAGTATTTTATAAATGTTTTGATCCCATGTCTATTAAAACCAACACTTACTGCAGTGCAGAGACCATATATCACAACATAGAAATATAGTAATGCATTATGTTTCAGCAGTGCTTTTAGACGTTCAGATGTTTGGATTACAGCTAATAATCTTATTTCACCCTGATGCATTTGTTATGCATTTCCATACAGATAATTTAAAACAACAATAACTTTTCTACTCTGATGCAATTCCAGGGAATCAGAGATCAGCCTAATTTGTGATAAACTGATATATAATATCTGGCTTTGAAAACCTGCTAATCTGCTTTGATAATAATCTAAAGTAATTGATAACAGTCAGCACATTCTATTCCAGGTTAAATACATTTGTCCTCCCTGTTAACGTTTTGAAGGCGTGACACAGATAGTTTATCCTTTTCCCTCCCTTTTCTTTCAAATAATTTATGACCATCAGAGATACCGCAATACTTTCTCTGCATACCACACGCAAAATGCACAGCAGATGCAAGTAAGAAACTTGCAACATCTTAAAAGAAATTGGTGTTTCTCAGTTTTTTGCTTCTAATGTTTTATTTTATGTTGATTTTCAGAAAAGTCATGGATCTGAAAAAAAGTATATCTTTTATAAGCCTATTGCTCTGCTAAATCATGAAGGAATTCATGCAAAAAAGAAAAACGCTTTATTTAAAAAAATAATAAAAATGCTGATGAAATAAAATTGTAAATCACTTAAAATTTGTAAGCTTTTTCATGCAATTCTTTTTCTTTTTTGTTTTGTTTACATTTCTATGTGTGTGTGACTCTGCAGCCAGCATGCCCACGAGTGAGACAGAGTCGGCGACCACAGACAACCATAATGGAGAAGAGGACAAATTTCTGTGCTGTGGACCGCTATGGTGAGTTTGACACATCACACCACAAATCAGTTATGCAAAAGGTTTTTCATCAAGTAGCTCACAGCTGACGCAGAAGTTTCCCTTTAGAGGGAAAATGGTCACCAAGGCAGCAAGTTCTGAAACGCAGTCGGAAATCAGATCACGCTGACATAAGCTGAAGATTATACCACTGAGTTTGCGTTTTGGAGCTTTACAGTGCTTCCCATTTTTATTTTAAAAATGTCTTGTCTTCTATTTCCACCAGTCAGAAAATAACTAAATCAAAGTGCAGGTTAGTACTGTGCTGTGGTGCTGCATGGTGCTCTTCTTCTCATCGTGCATGATCAATTTTGGTCACGTATTTGAATCATTCTGATCCCTGCTGTTTTCATCCATACGTTTCTTCCCCTGATGGCACACCAGCAATTCAGCGCTGTTCCATGTTGACCTAAAACCCAGCCGTCTGCTCCTGATCGGTTTTGATCCTCTCGTATTTGCCGTTTAGAACTCCTTGATCTCAACAAATTATCCTTTTGCATGTCGCGTAAATCATAACGTTTCCCTTTAGCTCTTCCAAGCTGACGGAGAAAATATCTCAAACTGATTCTCTGTCAGTCGGCAGTGGCGACGGTGGAACCGCTTCTGCCGCAGGAAGTGCAGGGCGGCCGTGAAATCCGTGACGTTTTATTGGCTCGTCATCATTCTGGTGTTCCTCAACACCCTCACCATCGCATCAGAGCACTACAACCAGCCCGAATGGCTAACAGAAGTACAAGGTGTGTGTTTTACTTTTTACATTCTGTGTGCTTTACTTTCACCATGATGAAATTCAATATACTACAACCGTTATATTTCTACAAAAATCATTCTCTTTTTTTTTCTCTCTCTCTGCTCCAGATGTGGCCAATAAGGTTCTTTTGGCTTTGTTCACTCTGGAGATGCTCGTGAAGATGTACAGTTTGGGGCTCCAGGCCTACTTCGTGTCGCTGTTCAACCGCTTTGACTGCTTTGTGGTGTGTGGAGGAATCGTGGAGACCATCCTGGTGGAGCTGGCCATCATGTCTCCGCTGGGGATCTCGGTTTTGCGCTGCGTACGCCTCCTCAGGATCTTCAAAGTTACGCGGTAAGCATATTTTTTACGCTTATATTTGTTCATGTCATGAAGGCTAAAGTCTGCTGCACAAATAAGAGCAGAAATAAAAAACCTCAAAATGGCATATGGAGCTATGAAAAGATACTCAAATAAGGGAAATCAAATAGTGTTTTATAGTGAGAGTGTGTTTCAGTCTTAGCTGCTTAAGGTTGAAGACAAAATACACAAACTGCAATTTTTCCCCATTTACTAAACTTTATTTTTCTCTATAAGAAAAAAGGAATAGAGGAAGAATAAAGAGGAAAAAGAAAGAAGGAGAGTTAAATTCTGTCTCTGTTTCCTTCAGTCACTGGGCGTCTCTGAGTAACCTGGTGGCATCTCTGCTCAACTCCATGAAGTCCATTGCCTCCCTGCTGCTGCTGCTCTTCCTCTTCATCATTATTTTCTCTCTGCTGGGCATGCAACTCTTCGGGGGCAAATTCAACTTTGATGAGACGGTGACCAAAAGAAGCACATTTGATAATTTCCCCCAGGCCCTCCTCACCGTGTTTCAGGTTTGTGTTTGCAAGAATCGGAGACGAACCGAGGCTTTTATCATATATCAAGCAGGTCTTATGATTCACTCGGGTTAAGGTATTGCAGTCTGTGGCACCGTATGACATTCATTTTCAATATCTGGGATTAATTACTGCGATTAATGCGGTTCGACCAGAATCAGGTGCTTCAGTGTTATTCTCCTAATATTATTCACGCTGTTCACCAGATCCTGACAGGCGAGGACTGGAACACTGTGATGTATGACGGCATCATGGCGTACGGTGGTCCGGCGTCCTCTGGCATGGTGGTCTGCATTTACTTCATCATCCTCTTCATCTGTGGGAACTGTATCCTACTCAATGCAATCACACACTCACATCTCCCAGACAGTGCCTTGAAACACGAGCGACACCCACTGAGGTTTTTGAGTTTGAACATTAACACAGATTGTTTTAAATTAGGACTTTCTGTGACAGACCAACACGAAGTAAAACATAACTGTGAGGTGGAAGGAAAATGACAAATGATTATACCTTACAAATATAAATCTGATAAGTGTGGCATGTTTTTATATTCGGTCACAGACATGTAGCTGAAAATACAACTTTACCAAATAGAAAACAGCTAATTTAACTGAACTGATCCATTTCCGTGAAGCCTGTGGAGATTTTTATTAAAAATTTTTTTAAATGTTGGTAAGTGTTTTTGTTTTTCCTGTAACTCACTTGGTCAGACATCCTGCTGAATGTGTTCTTGGCCATCGCTGTTGATAACCTGGCTGACGCAGAGAGCCTCAACACGGCACAGAAAGAGGAAGAAGAGGCCAAAAAGAGAAAGAATAGTGCTAAGTATGGTTCACCAAGCTTTCATTTGACATATTTTACTTCATTTAACAGTCTTTTTTAATTTCCATCTGCAAAGAAAAAATATATATATTGGAGGTTTTAAACTTTATTCATTGCCAACAGGGACTCAAACACGGAAAAGAAGAGAATTGAAATAACAGAAGACGGGAAAACAACGGTAAAATGCAAATTAGCTTGAGCCCTCTTACATAATTTAGAAAACCAAATCCCAGCTCTACTCTGTTACTGTTAGATATTGGGGTTTTTTGTATTAAGAAATCTGTAAAAAAAAGATTATTCTAAACATCTTCTAGATGCCAACGGAGGCCTTGCTGGAGGGGGACAAAGAATCGTATACCACCGTCAACTCACCAGGTGAAGAATCTTGTTTAGCAGATGAGACTTAACTGGTTTGAGTTTAACAATAGATGGGAATAATATTTAAATCACAAATCTCTGTCCTTTTTTTTTATTTTTTAGAAGCAACCATTTTGAAATAAAAAGCAGCTTTCAACAAATAACCTCAGCAGAATGGTTTATTTTTTATTTACTGGGAAGTTTCAAATGTTAAGAGATCACCAGTTTCTTAAATGTCACTTTAATCAAGTTTAAGCACAACTGAATTTATAGTTTTTAGTTTACAGTCAAAGGAGTTATCAACTGGTATCGCCTAAACATGTAACTTATATTATATCTACTTGACAAAATGCACCAGGAAATATAAGGTGAAGGAAGAAGAAACTGAGAAAATATATAATAAAATATTTGTGAGGGAATGAAATGACGAAAAACAAATAAACATTTGTATTCAATAATGGACATGAAATGGAAAACAACAAATGAAGAAAAAAACAGCAGGAAATGCAAAAATAAAGGGAAATAGATGCAGATTTTCTTTTCTTTTTACAGAGTTTGTCAGGAATAATATATAATAATAATATATATAAATAATATAATCAATATAGCAAAGAAATAATCTAGATATTGACTTTTATGATTAAACATGTTTATATTTTTTAGCTATGCAGTTTTATTATGGTGCAAGCAATAGACAGCATTATGATACTGAGCTACTGTTTTACAGGTGATGAAGATGATGATAATGGGAACCTCCCTGAAGCCCCGCCAGGCCCCCGGCCCCAGCGACTCTCTGAACTCACCATGAAGGAGAAGACCCCACCCATCCCAGAGGGAAGTGCGTTTTTCATCTTCAGCAGCACCAACCCGTGAGTCTGATGTTTGGAACCAGAACAGGCACTTTCTCTGTTCCAAAAACAAAAAATCTGAAATCCATTACTTTAGGTGCTACAGAGAAAAAGAAAACCTAAAATGTAGCAAATGTCTGATATTTTCCTCCCTCTGTCTCCTCTGTTTCTGCAGGTTTCGTGTGCTCTGCCATAAGCTCATCAACCATCAGATCTTCACCAATCTGATCCTGGTCTTCATCATGCTCAGCTCCGTGTCCCTGGCGGCCGAGGACCCCATCCGCAACTTCTCCGCTCGCAACATTGTACGTAAAGCCACATTGAGCTGTGTGAGGAAAGCTTGACATGCTAACTGTAGCTAATGAGTCTTTTCCACAGAGGACTTTACCACACGCCAGGAGAGGCACAGCCGGGGATGAAGCCTGTCTTTAGACTGTTGTTTATCACATTGACATGAATGCGTCAGTTGAGAAGACTGGCATTAACTTGTTAGATCTCTGCTTGAGTAGAAGCAAAAATATGTTACATATTCTCAAATCAATGTACATGGCCAGATTGCTTGTCTCTTATATGTCTAAATAATTTAATTTTTCCTCCAAATGTTTCCTTCCTTATTAAACTGATTGAAGTCACTTCTGAATTTTATGCAGTGGCGTGATGATGGGTTTTTGTATTTCTCTAAATCGCAGCAAGATGCATTTGGTGATCCTGAATGTGGGATGATCCCAATGATAACTGGAACCGTCAGGAAAATATTAGCCGTTTTAAGCATCATCAAAATATTATAGGACTACAATCATTAGCTTGCTGTTAAATATCCACAGTCATGCATTCACACTTTGCAGGGCAAAGTTGCTCATTGAATAGACTTTTTTCTGCCCTTGATTAACATCTGATACCAATAGTAGTGGTTGAAACTGTGAAAGATCTCCAAGAATGACAGAAACATCATTATAACGGAAGAAAATAGATGAATGAAAATATATCTCATTGCAATGGAGTAGTAGTTCGTACTCTATTTACTAGTTACTAGAGTAACTAGTAAATAGAGTACTAGTATTTACTAGTTACTAGAGTAACTAGTAAATATTGTTGCCACCTGCTAGTGCAGCACAGATAATGCAGAGTTTCGGATTGGAACCTGACAAACCCCAAAAACGCAAATGTTATTTTGTTTTCTAAAAAGGGATGAAAAATATAAGTATAAAGAAAATAGTTGGATAGTGTGAAAGCTTTGTTAGAAATAGTGGCTTTTAAACCCTTAAAAAAAGGAATTTAATTTGATCCTAAAAATGACAGGAAGCCAGAATGGGGAGGCCAGTGAGGTGTGATTGGACCTGACAGGTATTATTAGCCGATTCCACCAGGTTGGACGGTCCGTGGAGCCGTCGGGTCTCAGATTTGGTGGTTTGTGACAGGAACACGTCATAAATAACATTGGGGGGTTTTGTGCTGTACATTGGAGAAAGTTAATCTGTCTCTCCTGAAATCACTGCACAGACCTTTCATCCCAGCAGTAATCCCAATTACTGCTGGGATGTAATCCCAGTAGCATCATTTCACTGATGCTACTCAACTAGGATAGTTCGAGTAGCATCAGTGAAATGGCGAGGGAGATCAGCATTGGGAAAGGAGTATTGCATTTGAGTTTTCATCATGTCCAAGAACATGATGAAAGACGGGAACTAAAATCAAACCGCTACCTCCAAACTTTATCCTTTACATTAAGACTGATGAAGTGATTGATCATAAAAACAGCTTCTACCTTCAGATGTTACCCAGTTCAGCTTCACTATGTGGAGATTTGCTTTTGTTTTGTATGTGTCTAAACAACATTATCTTGCAGCAACAAGTGTTTAATAGACCACTTTGTGTGTTGACCTGCAATGACTTGAACTTGTGCATTGCTTTTTGCAGATACTTGGTTATTTTGACTATGCTTTCACCGCAATCTTTACTGTTGAGATCCTGTTGAAGGTAAATGTCCTGTTTGTGCTGTGCTGTGCTGTGTTGGGTAGAGCTTCAGTAACCCTGCGTGCTTATGTCACTCTGATTGCCTTCTCAGATCCTAGGCTATGCAGACTATGTCTTCACTAGTATGTTTACATTTGAGATCATTATTAAGGTAAACAATGGTGACTGTCGTGCCACCTCAACAGCACCTCTCAGCTTGCTGCAAATGTCCTTCCTCTCGTCGTTTTTTTTTTTTTTTTTTAATGTTAGGAAAGTAATGGCTGCCTGCTCGTTTTGTCGTCCCAACACTACGATACGGAAATGATGTGTTTTATGTCGTTTTTTTGCCTTGACTGTCAAAAACACGTTTTGCTTCATTGCCAACGTTTCCTAATCGTCTCTAGCCACAGCGCTGTCCACAATTATTAGCACCCCTGATTAAGATGTGCACAAAAATCATTGAACTAAATTACTAGTAATAGAGACTTGGTGGCTGCAAGATTTTTTTTTTTTTGCTGCAGTTCTAGAGATTAATTTGTCTTCCCAGCGACCTCGCTGTGATAGCTCGATATGTTAGCTTTTCTTGTTGCATTTCCAGTCATTAGCCTGTTAATGTCAGGACAAAATCACTGTGACAAGTTTAAATAAATAGCAATTTTTTAATGGAAAAGAATAATGTCCAAAAAAATATTTTTTGTTGCCATAGATAACCTTAGATACATATCGGAAAATCTGAGATTTAATTAAAAGTTTCTGAAAATGACATGATTTTTTTTGCTTAGCATTTCTCCAGATAATAAACTTAATGATTCAACATTCAGAAATAATCTGCGGTAATCACAGTTACTGTGCAGTCCTTTCCCCCATCTCGTTTCTCGCTGCATGTCAGGTAACTCTCCTTTGCAAAGGCTTTAGATTAATAGCCCAAAACAATATGTGTGTTGCAGTGTTAGGATTAATCTGCTCTCCTTGTCATGTGTCAGTATTTTGCATTGTTTGTAGCTCACATGTGTCTGTCACAGTGTGTGTGTGCAGAACTGCACATGCATGCATATCTGTATGTTTTCAATTTAAATGCATTTGTTTAGCAAAGTGAATAAAGCATGGGCCAGAATGACATTTTCACTGTATGTTAAACTTGTTCAAAAATGTCAACTCTTCACAGTATTTGCACAAAATTGTGAAAAAGTACAGCATGATCTGACTACTTTATGGAGAAAAATTGCTGCTACAAAAACAGTGATATTACAGATATTATGGGGGTTGACCCCAACTCTTAATCACAGTTAACTCGTGATTCAACAACAAGGGAAATTATCCCCTGTAGTATTTATTGAAATGATCCCAGTCTAATAGGATTTGTATGATGTGAAACTCACCTCTGTGTCAAAAAAGCAAAGTCTTTAAGGCTGCAAATGTTATTTAACAGAACTGTAGTTTCCCAATCAGAAACAATTTCCAATAGCCAAATTAATTTTGTTTTTAAAGTGTAGTATCCCTCATTCACTCAGCTGACCAGCAGTGTGTAGCAACACTGTGCTGTGTTCACTCTGTCCTTCAAAAAACCTGCAGAAATCAGCAAAGTGGTTCTTTTGAACTTTATGTGGCTTCTTGTTAAAAAGGTCCCTAAAAATAACTTAAAACTATTAGATTGCAGTATTGGTTTCAAAACCATAACTTTTTATAAACTTGGCATATCTTGATTGTTGCAATTAGTCCAAGATTAATTATAAAATTGTAAAAATCAACGATACATTAATTTAGATACTAAATACCATGAATGGTGACAAAAAAAATCAGTTAATCAGTTTCACATTCAGTTTGGAAAAACATAATAAAACAAATTGTGGAATATACTGAATGTGCTTGAAAAATAAGATTATGTAACCGGAGGAAAGGGAGGATGAGTAGCACCACACAACACAGTGATTGACAGCGCTAAGACCTGCTTCCTGGCTCTGATTGGTCATTTTTAGTTAACACTGGGAGCATAGTGAGAAGGCAAAGGAGCTGAATTATCTGTCTCAAACCAAACTGTCAAGACACAGTGACAGTTTTGACAAATATGTAAAAAAAATTAATTATTTATAAAAGTTACATACTACAGCTTTATCCAACCGCAGATAAAATATGTAAGAATTAAAAAAAAAAAGTATTTTACTGTTTCTTAAGTTTAAAAATTAGCCTGGGTCAAGCTGTTGTTTTCTTTGCTTTGTGTTTGTGTCTTTGTGTGTAAATTTTGGTGTAATATTTCTCTCTTCCTTGTTTAGATGACGGCATTTGGAGCGTTCCTACATAAAGGGGCATTCTGCAGGAACTATTTCAACCTATTAGACCTGCTGGTCGTCGGCGTGTCTCTCGTCTCCTTTGGCATTCAGTATGCATCCTCCCATCTCTCTGCATAAATGATTTGTTTTTTTTCTTGGTGAAAATCACATTTTTGCCTAATGTTGTCTGTAGGTTTACTTGAGTAGTTTGAATTTTAGCTGAAGATATTTCTTGTAGTTGAACATTAACGTGTCTTCTCTCATGTTGTTCCTGAAAATCAGAATAGATTATGACAAGGTTACTTGTAGTAGTTTTTCAGATGATCTCAACTTGTATTTTTATTGGCCTCCACAGGTCCTCTGCTATCTCAGTGGTGAAGATCCTCCGTGTTTTGCGGGTCCTCCGTCCGCTCAGGGCCATCAACAGAGCCAAAGGACTGAAAGTAAAAACAAACACTCAGTGAGGCCTGACGCCTGTGTGTTTCTCCACATGAGTGTGTCTGGTTCTCCCTGTGTTCTGAGTGTCTCTGTGAATGCCTGTGGCTCTGTTTCTGGTGCAGCTGTGTATTTGAGCTGACAGTTCATAACTTGGTCCCTCTGCAGCACGTGGTGCAGTGTGTATTTGTGGCCATCAGAACCATCGGCAACATCATGATTGTCACCACCCTCCTGCAGTTCATGTTTGCTTGCATCGGAGTGCAGCTCTTCAAGGTACAAGAGCACAAAGCCAGGCATGAAATTTGTGCCATAATGTTATTATACGTAAAACCCTGTTGTGTTATCTTGTTGTTTTTAGGGTAAATTCTACCGGTGCACAGATGATGCAAAGTCCAGCCCAGATGAGTGCAAGTTAGTTCTTGTCATCTCTTTCTGGGTCACAGCTGCTAACTTTTTTTTTTTTTTGCTTCCAAGGAGCAAGATATGATTTTACGTTTGGCTTTTTTTCCTGCCTAATTGTTAGCATAATAATTTTGTATTTTATTAGAAACAGTCTAAGTGTTTTTTGTTCGAAAAATTGTAAAAAAAAAAAAAAAAAAAAAAAAAGAACCTAAAATCAAGGTTTGTCCTAGTCCATCGTCGAGAGAACTTGGCAAAGAGCCGATTTTAAATTGAACCTTTAGATGTCTTAATGTAAAGTCCTTAAATAATACAAGCTGTCAGTGTCAGTGTTCCTGCACAGTAGAAAATTGTATTAGATCAAAATTTTGTTATTTGAAAATTTTTATGTTTTTGAAGATAAGAAGGTTTAAGTGCTGTAGTTGTTTTTTAAGCTTTACATTTTTTTTATTTAACTTGTCCTGTGCTTATCTACCTTTACACTTGTCTATGCAGACCTTGGACATGTGGTGACATTCAGGTCAAAGGCAAATACAGGAAATGAATAGACAAGCAGCCAAAGTTGAAAGACCTTCAGAAAGCTTAAAAACTATCAAAGCCATTGTAAAATATTGTAAGAATATCTTGCTGCCTGGAAGCAAATAATAAAAAACAAGAAGTTTAACAGATTTGGACAGTGTTATGCTTGCACATTAAGTGTCTAAAGATGTTTTTTAAAATAGAGGGACATACATTCTGTACAACAATGGGGACACGGCTCTGCCCATGGTGAAGGAGAGGATCTGGTACAACAGTGACTTCAACTTTGACAACGTCCTCATGGCCATGATGGCCCTGTTCACCGTCTCCACCTTTGAGGGTTGGCCCACGTGAGTATTGGTCCACTGTCAGTTCAAAAACCTAAGCAAAGTGATATTTACAGCTCTATCAAAGCTGATGGTGACTGTTAATGCGCTCTTAAATACGTGTGTTTATCTAGTTATTGCTGAATATTTGTGTGAATAAAGCAGGTTATGCTCTGTGTTGTAACTGGATCATGTTTGTCCCCACAGTCTGCTGTACAAGGCCATCGACTCTAACAGGGAGAACTTGGGCCCTATCTACAACTACCGCATCGAGATCTCCATCTTCTTCATCATCTACATCATCATCATCGCCTTCTTCATGATGAACATATTCGTTGGTTTCGTCATCGTTACCTTCCAGGAGCAGGGAGAGAAGGAGTACAAGAACTGCGAGCTGGACAAGAACCAGGTCGGTGGCTGCTGAAGACGATCGGCTTCAGAAGAATCCGTAACTCTCTTGTAGTTTATGCTCACGAGTCTGTTTGTCTCTCTGTTCCTTTGCAACACTCTCAATACCGCTACAGCGCCAGTGTGTGGAGTACGCACTGAAAGCTCGTCCTCTGCGCCGCTACATTCCCAAAAATCCCTACCAGTACAAGTTCTGGTATGTGGTCAACTCCACCGGCTTTGAGTACGTCATGTTTGTCCTGATCATTCTCAACACGCTGTGTCTGGCGATTCAGGTAAGTTCTCCTGGCAGGATTTATCATCCTAATTTAAAACACTTGAATTAATATTGAACGTCTTCACATTTTGTCACATTGCCACCATAAGAATTACTATTTGTCGTTGGGGTTTTATTGTGACAAACCACCACAAAGTAACACACGATGAACCAAAAAAGGAAATGTTGCATAATTTCCACAGTGCATGTTGATTCTGCCCTGGTTATTGTGATTCTCATAAATAAAAATCCAGTGCACCCGGTTGACTTTAGAAGTAATCCAATAATTCATTTTATGCTTAAGCTCCATATAAATGCATTTGTTTGTTCCAACATGCATTTGTATTCATCATGCATGGGTTACATTTTGTAGAACCACTTCTTGCTGTAAGTAAAGCTGCAAGTCTTTTGGATTATGTCTCTATCTGCAGCTTTCCATATCTTGAGACAAAAACAAGATCTGGACTTTTACTGGGCCATTTTAACAGAAGAATATACTTTTCTGTTTTATGCTGAAAAATAAAAAACATTCTACATTTTGTAAAATTTATAAAAATTAAAAACTATTCCTTAAAAATTCAGTGCTTGCGTTTGCATCGATCGGTTTGTGATTGTAACAATGTCAAATGAATGCTTCTGTCTCCCCTCAGCACCATGGCCAGTCTCATCTGTTTAACTACGCCATGGACATCCTCAACATGGTCTTCACAGGAGTCTTCACAGTAGAGATGATCCTAAAGCTCATTGCCTTCAAACCCAGAGTAAGTGTCTCATCTTGTCCCCTCTGCTTCCTCCTTTTAGAAAACGTTTTATACTCACCCTCCATAGTCTGATGTTCAGCCCTCACATTGCCTTTTCCTCGTACCTTATGCCCCCTCCCCTTGTGCCCTGCCTCTCCCCCCCTGCTGGCTGTGTATGCCGCCGTATTCAGGGCTATGTCGGGGACGCCTGGAATGTCTTCGATGCTCTAGTGGTGATCGGCAGTGTAGTCGACATCATACTCAGCCAGGTAGAAAGACGTCAGACTGTGCAGCTCTGTCAGTCCCTCTTCCTGCTCCTCCAGATGTTACTGCTTTTCTCCTTTGAATCCTTCCTAAACCTGTTTCCTTTTTCCTGTCCTTTCCTTCCTGTCCTATCTTTGTGTGGGCCAGTATGTAAACATAAAAGCTTTTTGTGTCAGAATCTTTAACCGCACGTGAATATTCAGTGTGTTACCGGCACTGTCGCTGTTGGTTACAGTGACCGAAGTGATTGTTGGTCACTGTAAAAAGCAATAGTTTCAGTGACAGAAACCATACTTATGAAACCAAAAATGTTTTTGATTTATTCTTGTTTCCTTCTTTTAGCTTCAGCATTCATATAAACAAACAAAAAAGGATATATGTTAATAATTGGAGAACTACTGCTGAACTTTAAAGGCATGTGCTCCCACAAACTCTGACAGGAGGACTCCGACTGTCATCCTGTTTTACTGAAGCTCAACTTTTTGATGTACTTTCTATCTGTCAAACATCTTTCCTTTCTTACCTTTTCTTCCTACCTGCTTTTTGTCTCTGTCTATCCTCTTTTCTGTGTGTCTCTGTTGCCTGTGCTTGCAGAACTATTTTGCTGATGCATGGAACACGTTTGATGCCTTAATTGTTGTGGGTAGCGTGGTTGACATTGCCATCACTGAGATCAATGTAAGTAATCATCTCTCACACGTCTTTACTGTGTCGTTCCCTGCAGGAGCGCCTTGTTTTAGCATCAGAGTTGCATTCAAGAACACAACCTTCTTCTTGTTTTTATTGGATTTTCACAACGTTAGCAACAGATTTTACACACATACACGTAGACATCCACTTCAGTTGTTTGTTTTAAAAAAAGAGAGGCCACGTTAAGTCGTTGGTGCATCTGTTCAAACTCCATGTTGTTGTTCTTTTGAACAGTTGTCTTTGAATGCAGCTGAGCTCAACTGCTTTATTTGCTATCAGCATTTATGTTTGCATTCCCTTCAAAAAGCAACAACATTCAGCGATGCTGCTGCTGATGCAAGGTCGCTCCATGTCCTGGTTTGTGATTCATATTAACGCTGGTTTCATGTTTCCTTCCAGCTTGTCTGCAGCTAAATGTTGATTTATCCCGAGTGAGTGGTTGGGGGGAATAAACACACTGCAGACAATTTTTAGTGTAGGAAGACAAAATCTACAGAAAGAATTGTGAAAGTTTCACGAGAGCATGCCTGCATTTCATGACACAGAGCAGGGTTAGTTATTGACCAAAAGCCGGGACATAATTTGAGTCTTGTTTTGCATTCTTTACCCCATGAAATGTTTTTACTCTTAAGTTGGGATATGCATGTGTTTTCTTTAATCCACTGCCTTGTAAAGGTTGCTCACACCTCATTAACATACATTACAACCTCAGACTTTTTAATAGGATTTTAATAGAATCTAAAATAATAAACTACAAGTGGTGTACAATTATTAATTTAAAGGAAAACAGCTCCATCCATCCTCTTACCAACTCTGACCTGCATCCTGAAGAAAAGCATCCCAACATCATGATACTAACATCATCATGCTTCACCATGGGGGTTATGTGCAGTTTAAGTCTTATGGCACAAATAGTGACAAAAAAAGTTACATTTTAGTTTAATCTTAACAGAACAAATTCTTCCACACTCTTGTTGTGTCCCTTACACACAGATAAATAATACATAATTTGTAAAAACAAAAAAATAAACAATAATGACTATGTATTATTTTTCTTCCACCTCATAGCATTACTTTGTGTTGGTCCAAGATTCCAGTGAAGCATACTTAAGTGCGTAATCACAAAGTATGATGAGGCTTAAGGGGAATAAAAGGCATTTTTACACATTCGGTGTTCCTCTAGGTGTGTCAAAGCTTTTGCATGAGAAACTTTACATTGCTGACAAAGTTCTCTCAGATAAATTGTAAAAGTTTTCTGCCTGTCATGTATGTGAAAAGATGTTGTAGAAAACAAAAGTACCGTAAAAATGTGAAGAATGGTTTGAAGCTGTGCAGCTGCAACTCGGATTAACGTTAGACTTCTGGTTTCAAGTCGGCAGCCATTCCTGTTGTCAAGGTGATAGAGGATCCAGGGGTAAGAATAAGCCCCACCTCTTTTGTCAAGAACATCATCCCTCTGTTGTCATCTGAAAGCAAAAGCATCCACATCGTTCTGTTGTGACAGTTTTTGTGGAGAGATTGTTTAAAAATCAATAAGATGCTTTTATATATTATAGAAATTGTTGTAAGTTAAGTATTACAGTTTGTGTTGGTTTGTTGCATTTTCGCATAAGTTCCACTTCGACCCTGCATCTCATCTTGTCCGGGTGCATGGCATGATGGCACACAGGATAACACGGAGATGGTTTTTGTTATACATTACAAATGTTTGACTAAAGTCCTTAAAGAAATGTTGCCAACCATTTCTGTTAAAGTGTGACATGGTTGTCTAGTTCAAAGCCAGGCTAATCCTCATGTTGTAGTTTTAAGACATGGTTTGTTTAGCCTGTATTTTGGGGATATTCTGTCTGTTTTAATCAGCCATTGTGTGTAAGTCATCCAGGTCTGTTAATGCTATGCGGTGTAACTCTCAGTAAGACTGCATGCAGGTTGGTTGCTGTCATAGATCAGGACAATAATAATACTTAACAGCTTTCGGATCCACCTCCTTGTTGGTTTTTGCTCATTTTTAGTTCATTCATGCATACTGAATTGGCGCATGTATCACTGACTGCATGAATGAATGAGTAATGCGAAGCCCCAAATACTGCGGAACAAGCTAGTATCGTTTGCTTATTGGTGTCTTGGTTACTCTTCACAACCAGAACACAGAGGACAGCGCTCGCATCTCCATCACCTTCTTCCGCCTGTTCAGGGTGATGCGACTGGTCAAACTCCTGAGCAGAGGGGAAGGAATCAGGACTCTGCTGTGGACCTTCATCAAGTCTTTCCAGGTGAAGTCTTAGAGCATGCAGAGTTGTGAAAAAGTATTTGCAGTCTCACAATCAGTGCTGTTTGTGACATAGAAACAATACAATGCAAAATGTGACAGAAGAGAAAATCGTGGACGTGAGCTGCTATCGTAGAAGCAAAAATAATTTTCTGCAGTCAGACAAAGCTCAGTGTTTGCTTAGTCTGCTCTGTGCTAATTGGACAGTGTTGGGCTGTCACAGAGTTGCTCACATGGAGTCTGGAAACCAATGTTTCTGGCTCAGCATTAAAATTATGACAAAAACCTTCAACACATTGAAAATGGAGGAGCGCTGCATTCTTATCTAAAACTTCCATCAGCTCCAGTAGACTAAAATTACAACTATCCTCAGGTGAATGGAAAAGGAAGTTAATAATTTTCCCTAGGTTATAGAAATAATTAAAAGAAGTTATTTTCTGAAACACCACTAGGATCTTGTAAAAGTCAAACATAGCTACCCAGATTAGCAGGAACGCTTATTGCTACAAAGCTGTTATCATGTGTCCAGCCATGCAAAATATCTCTGCAGTTTGTGTCTAAATTTGTAACTTCACAGTATTTTGTCTGTTTGCTTAGCCAAAAACTTGAACAACTTTGATATATGCTGCAGAAAAGAAACTCAATAATACTTTTTAATTTTTTTATTCCACAATAGGCTCTTCCATATGTTGCCCTCCTGATAGCCATGCTGTTCTTCATCTATGCTGTTATCGGGATGCAGGTAATCTTGTCTGATGGGTAGACAGATGTTTGGAAAAACTTTCTCATCCCCTACATGAGCAGATCCAAATACCCTATTTTTTAAAGATCATATCTGTTACTGTAGCTTTTGAATCTTACTTTAACAGATTCTGTTTTTAGGTGTTTGGAAAAATAGCAATGGTGGACGGAACCCAAATCAACCGCAACAACAACTTCCAAACCTTTCCCCAAGCCGTCCTGATGCTGTTCAGGTTTGCACGTATTGCAACTTTGATTGGCACAATCATTATCAATACTAAGTAAACATGTGTAGCAGCTGTGTAAGTTACTTTTCTTATTCTATGTCAGATGTGCTACAGGGGAAGCGTGGCAGGAGATCATGCTGACCTGTCTGCCGGGGAAGCTGTGCGACTCAGAGTCCGACTACAACCCGGGAGAGGAGAGAACCTGCGGCAGCAACTTTGCCATAATCTACTTCATCAGTTTCTACATGCTCTGCGCCTTCCTGGTAATCCTCTGGATGTCTCACCACTTCTATTGCCCCTCACGTGTTTACCACAGACCTAACAGTCAACCAGATTTCACAGCACAGCAATCGATGAAATGGTTCAAAAATACTGGATGTTCTTGTTTCAGATTATCAACCTCTTTGTTGCGGTCATTATGGATAACTTTGATTATCTTACTCGTGATTGGTCTATTCTTGGCCCTCATCATCTGGATGAATTTAAAAGAATATGGTCTGAATATGATCCTGAAGCCAAGTAAGGGCAAAAAAACAAAAAAACATTTTGATTCAAATTTGTTCCTGAATGTTTATTTTTTTGATAATTTTTGGAACCTGTTCATGCCTTTCCTTTTCACGTAATGTGTTCTTAGGGGTAGGATTAAACATCTCGATGTGGTCACCCTGTTGAGGAGGATCCAGCCTCCATTGGGCTTTGGCAAGCTCTGTCCTCACAGAGTAGCCTGTAAGGTGGGTTTATACAACTCACAAGCTCATATTTGCAGAAAAAAAAACCCTCCTCCCTTTACACTGATGCGTCTAAATTAATATGAAGTTTGAATTCTGCTGCAGCGACTGGTGGCAATGAACATGCCGCTCAACAGTGACGGGACCGTCATGTTTAACGCCACCTTGTTTGCTTTAGTCCGCACCGCCCTTAAGATCAAGACTGAGGGTGAGTCTACGGCTCAAGTTGTCGAAATCCTACAAAATCATCATTATTATCTTATTTTCTCATTGATTATTGCTGCATGGCAGAACAATTACAACTAATATGAAAACTGTTAGGTTAGGGGTCATGATGTTGTTCATGTAGAAAGATGCATGATCCTTGTTATGCCACCAGAGGGAGGTCAATTCCACCCAACACAATAGCTTATAGTCTGTCATCAGATGGTGTTCTTAACTTTAACTCATTTAATACCACGCTAACATTTTCACTCTCTTTAAAGGTAACTTGGAGCAAGCCAATGAGGAGCTGAGAGCTGTAATCAAGAAGATCTGGAAGAGGACCAGCATGAAGCTGCTGGATCAAGTAGTGCCTCCTGCAGGCGGTCAGTGGTTGTTACACTCAGGAAAACGCTTTTCTGAGACCCAGTCAGTGATTTCACACAAATATGTGAAATCTGGGCTGAAAGAAATTTTAAATAGACAGAGTATTTTTAGGAGCAAAAATGACATTCATTGAATGGGGGGTACCGATATTACATAATATGGTTAAAGGAAACAGAAGCAAACAACTTTCATATGTTATTTTATCAAATTAAATTTGGGTCATTAGTTAAAATTTATTGTTGATTCTGAACTTCTCTCCATACATCAAGAAACATACCTTCCTTAATAATCATTTAACAGAGAAACCACTCATTTTTAAACCCACAATCCTAATAGTTTATTTGACCGCTTATCTTTATCAAAAGCTCCAAATTACTCTGATATATTTATTGTTGGTTATTGTAGCTCATTTATTAAATGTTTACTGTTAGAAATTTGCTGTGTCTGGAACTCCTCCATGTTTGTTATTCTGCTCAAAAGTGACTTCCTGTGTCTGAGTAGTTTTTACAGATTCCACACTTTGTTTGCTTTAGTTAGTCAGAATCAGTCATGCTGCATGTTTTTGTGCTTTAATTTATGAATCCTTCTATCTTTTTTCTCTTTTCTTTTGCTTATGCTTGTTTTTTGTTGTTTTTTTTTGCAAGCGTCTCTGTTCCACAGCTTTCTTCGCTTTCAGTTGCTGGCATTGTTTTTCTTCTCTTTCTGCCGTCCTGAGCTCTCTGGAGTTGTTCTGCTTTGGTCTGGTGGCATGAAACTAGTGATACCTCTTTTAAAAAAAAAACAAAAAAACTTCAACAAGCTCTGTACAGAAAAAGAACCGATAGCCGCTTATGTACTCTTCTCACTATGAATTTAATGACTAACTTTAAAACTTTAAGGCACATATTACACAAAAATATCTAATTTAAATACCACTGATATTTTTTCTGAAGGTAAGACTTATCTTAAGTGTAAATTAAACATACAGGACTAATTTCTGCAGTAGTTATTGGTTCTTTTTCTGAGCAGAACCTCTTGAAGTTTCTTTCTGGTTGTTTCAGGTGAGGTAGAGATGCTTTTTCTTCTCAAACTATTCAAGTAACAAACATTAAAGCGCCTGCTTCCACGTGTCATCTTTGCTTGACCCCATTCTGGCAATAAGAGGGTCAAAGAAAGGTGGTAACAACCTTTGAAGGGAAGTCTACTACCCACCATGATTCAGCTGTGTTTTGTTTTTACGCTCTGGTCCCCATTCTGCTTCAGCAATAGCTTATCTGAGGAATCAGATTCATACCTGATGAACCTCCCCGCATGGCAGATAGAACAAGCTTGTAGTCACAGCTTCCTCTGATGTGAACATCCTTTGTTCGTTCTGCAAACCCTCGTGATTGATAGTGTAGATCTGACTCTGATTTCCCCGTGCTCTGCTGTTGCATGCACTTCCTGCTGCAGATTATGTTTCTTCAAGAAATGTAAAAAAAACAAACAAACAAAAAAAAAAACAGTCTTTTCTTCTTCTAAAATTCATGAAGGACAAATTGTCTTTTTCTATGACATGAAGCAACAGGAGAGTTTTAAAATGCATTTGCAAATTATTAGATCTTTCTTTGTATAAACACTGTAAATCATTTGGCAGTAGAATGTTCCAGGCATGATATCTTGATTGACTGGTGAAATTGTGCACAAGGATTGGTCTTCTTATCCTCCTGTAGTGTTTTGTACACAAAGACTAAGTTCAGTAGTTTGGAAACAGGTTTGAACATTTTGTTTACAATCCCCAATGTTCTGAAAAACTTTGAAAAAGTTGCATGAGTCTGAAAAATGGCGACGCACAAAATGTGGATCAACTAAACTAAATGGCAAACAGACAGTACTTTAGAGTACAAATATATTTGAAGATAAAAACTGGGGAAAGTCATACAAACAATTTGAATGGATCTAAAATGTTTCCCGTTTCAGTGTTTAATAATCTTAAATAGTTCAGAAATGATGAAGTGTATTTGTGCATAAGTGGCAATTTACGGGCAATTTCTGTTCATTGGCCTCTAGTCTTAAGATTTTTGTAAAGCTCTCAAGACTTTACAAAAGGTCTGGCCTATTGGTTGAGGATTTAATTGATTTTAATTTATTTTTACGAACTGCAATTAACAATACCCTACAATTGTGTGCGAGAGCAGTCATACCAGATTCTACTGATATTTTTAAACAAACACAAAACGATTACTAAATTAGGATTTTTAAGCTGTTCTGAAAAAAAAAACTGACTTATTGCTTAATGTAAGCATTAATAATTGTAAACATCATTCTCCAGGTGAATTCTTTATTGTGTCTGAACCCTCATTTTACATCTAATTTTGCCTAAAATCTGCTAACATTTCTAAATGCATTATATTTCATTACATAAACAGGTTGTAAGCATAAGAAACAAACACAACACACAAACCCCGTCTTTAAGCGTCAGCACACAACTAGAAATAGCTACCTATGGATCTCCTCAGGAGACACTTCTGAGCAAAGCGTGTCATTGGTCATGCAAAATGTTTGGTGAGAATTGATGGGTTAAAATCAGATCAATATTTAGGGATTCCAGACAGAACTAACACATGGCTCTAACTTTAGACACACACTTTCTGTATTTGGCATCACTCACTTTGTGGCGTTGTCTATCATTAGGCACATTCAGGCATTTGTACCCTGTATTTCTGGTCCCTCTCAGACTCCAGGGTATTTTTGAATGTCGTGTGTTTGGCATCGGTTTGGCTTATAGCAGAATATCAGCGCTGAGGTGTTTGGGTCCTGATGTGGGAGGCTTCTGGTGTGTTTGGTCTGTTCACTTAGATGACGAGGTAACAGTGGGGAAGTTCTATGCCACCTTCCTGATACAGGACTACTTCAGAAAATTCAAGAGGCGCAAAGAGCAAGGTCTGGTGGGAAGGAGGTCTTGGGAGAACACCACTCTGGCCTTGCAGGTGAGTAAAAACAGTTTGTATCTCAAACTTTTTGCAAATGGGGGCTAAAGAAATCAAATAATTAAAAAATGTATATTATTTAATTATGGGCTGCACAATGGCGCAGTTGGTAGCACTGTTGCCTTGCAGCAAGAAGGTCCTGGGTTCGGGGTCTTTCTGCACGGAGTTTGCATGTTCTCCCTGTGCATGCGTGGGTTCTCTCCGGGTTCTCCAGCTTCCTCCCACAGTCCAAAAACGTGACTGTCAGGTTAATTGGTGTTTCCAAATTCTCCGTAGGTGTGAGTGTGTGTGTGCATGGTTGTTTGTCCTGTTTGTTTCTGTGTTGCCCTGCGACAGACTGGCGACCTGTCCAGGGTGTACCCCGCCTCTCACCCGGAACGCAGCTGGAGATCGACACCAGCAACTCCCGACCCCATTAGGGAGAAGGGTGAACAGAAAATGGATGGATGTATATTATTTAATTGCATTCCTAAATGCAGTTAGGAATGCAATTAAGTGGGACATCTTTAAATGTCCCACTTAAGAACATTTTGTACATTAAATGTGGAGTTATACGTTTTTGCTTTAGTAATTTTTCATTTTGTTTAAATTGTTTAGGTGAAACAAACATTTTTAGAGCATTAAAGTAATTTCTTAAATTTATTTTCTCAAATAGAAAACAATACTCTACACTAAACGTCTTCTGTGGTAACTTGGGTATGACTGACTGACTATGACACATGCTAGGTCTATAAAAACAGAAGATTTGTCTGTTTTTGCCTCTGCTGATGCAGATGAGTAGGAATTTTTGAACATAGTGTGACAACAAAAAAAAAAAGCATTTGCAAATGATTAAATCTTTCTTTGTATAAACACCGTAAATCATTTGGTGCCAAAACATTAACAGTCATGGATCTTTGCCTTGTTATTATCTATGTATCTCTATGAATACATTGCCAGTTCTGAGTTTTGAAACAAGCAGGTTTCCAAATATCAGCACTCAGTATTTTCCATGACAAACAAACACACCCACACAGGAATGTCTTTTTTCTGCTTTTGTCAAAGTAATTCTTTGGCTTGTTATCTCTTCTAAAGTGATTCTGTAAAATCTGGCTTAACTTTTACGGTGACCTTAAAGTTATAGTACTCACCCCAGCTATAAAACTATTCCTTAAACTTTATTTAAATCCACGTTTTAGTCCCTACATTTATAATTCTCACATCTCAGAGTTGTTCTTACTTTGCAGGCCGGCTTGCGCACCCTTCATGACATTGGACCAGAAATTCGCCGAGCCATATCATGTGACCTACAGGAGGAGGGGCTTGTAGATGCAACTGGAGAGGAAGAAGAGGAGATTTATCGGGTAAAAAACAAAAATAAAAATCATGTGTGCTATAAAGGAGGCCTGTTATTCAAAATATTGTCTGTTTGCACATTTTTGTACTTCCATTTGCTTGTAGAAACAGTCCGAGCGCCAAAACAACCACCCAGTTGTTTTTTGGGTCAAAGATGCTTCATTGTGCAAGTGTGTATTTGCTTGAAGTCATTTTCACATATATAACATTAAATTGGGGGGTGTGGCCAACAGCACTTATTTGCATATGTGTGACGTAAACCTAAAACAGCTGATTTCTAAAGAAGCTCAAACCGATTTCACCCCATCTCAGAGTATGAGGTAAAAACTCTAATTCTAGAAGGATTTTTTGCAAAAAAAATGTAAAGAATATATTTTGTACAGCCCATATGCTAACTTGTTCAAAGAAGCATAATAGGTCTGCTTAATGTTTTAATGTATGCTTTGTCTGATTGTTAAGAATAAGATGGTTGGTTGAGACTGTTCAAAATAGAAAAAGTGGATTAGTCAATTTACAATCAAGTAATCTGGTTTGTTGTTAATGTTTGTTATTTTCTCAAAGCGCAACGGCGGCCTTTTTGGGAATCACGTTAATCACGTTGGCATGGACCATCCCCAGCCCACTACCGTCACGCAGCGCCCCCTACAGATCCTGCCCATCTACTGCACTCCCTCCGCCGCGCCCACTCAGATTTGCAGGAGAGCCAGCAGCAGCGACAAGGAAGGAGAAACGGAGATGAACTCCTCACCCATCCACTACAACCATCATCATTCCCCTCATCTGTACGATT
Organism: Poeciliopsis retropinna; assembly: GCA_010277075.1. Classification (NCBI taxonomy): domain Eukaryota; kingdom Metazoa; phylum Chordata; class Actinopteri; order Cyprinodontiformes; family Poeciliidae; genus Poeciliopsis; species Poeciliopsis retropinna. The sequence continues at coordinate 7,472,127 of VMRM01000009.1, read as the reverse complement.
ACCCTCACTGTAACTCCACCTCCCCTCAATCCCCAATACCCTCCAACGCCAACCTCAACAACGCCAACGTGCCCTCGCTTCTCTCGATGTCCTCTGAGAGGCAGCAGAAGTGTTTATTGCAGAGATGTCGCCCGTCTTCAGCAAGAAATAAGTCATCAACGTCTTATAGCAGAGGACTGCACGACAAGCAGTGGAAATCCCACTCCACAAGGTGGGTTACAGAAACAGTGTTATGTTTTAGTTGACCTGTATTCACAGCTTTGGTCAAAATAGTAGCAGTCCAACATCATTGTTAAGTTTTATAAAACTATTATTTTTTATTTCAACTGAAAAACACATCTAAGGGTAAAATATTATGACCAGTTTATTCTGTAAAGGAAATTCTTCTGATCGTGCAATCATCAAGGTACCTACCAAAGACGGATTGCAGTTCTTGTGTAAAAATCCAAAATTTAATCTGTTGAAAAAAAATGTAAAACTTTCACATTTTCTCTTGTTTCCATTGTTCTGCTTATACCGTTCTTCTCTGCCTGATTCCCCTCGTCCTTCTTTACATGGATCAGGACCCGCTACTATGAGGCCTATATTAGGTATGTAACCAATGCAGCCACTGAAATGACATACCACTTACAGCTTCACAACTTTTGATGCCAAATCTGTTTTGGTTCAATTTGGAGTCGCGCTGATAAAATTTGACATTTTTGCTCTCAATCTAGCCTGGTAAAAACCGGCCTCTTGTTCTACAGTATTTGTTTTGTGCAGAGGGGCTGTAAGCCAGAATTTGTTTTGGCATTGGCCAGACTCCTCTCAATCTAGATGAAAGATTCTAAGAAACATTAATCAAATAACAAACTGGGGTCCAGTACAATGATTGGAATTTAAAATGACCAAAATTACAAAACGTCTGTGTGATTTTGCTAACAGGTCAAAAAATGGCGGAGCGCTTCACCCGACCATTCGCCGAGAGGAGTCAGGCGGCAGGGACAGCGATGAAGAGTGGGCGTCTGGGGAATACTTCAGCGGGGAGGAATTTCACGAAGACGACATCATGCTTACCAAGGACAGGTTATCCAAGTCGGACTTCCATGACGCTGCAGACGGAGATTTGGACCCTTTCAGGGACGACTGTGAGTCTGAAGGTTACTGTGACGACGACAAGCAGCCTATATGCCAGGATGACCGGCGGTCGCCCAGGAGATGGTTTTTACCGTCCCCCCAAGGTTTAGCTGCTTTCTCTTTAATCTGCAAATACTTAAACATTTGACTCAAAGTACCTTAATATTACAGAGTTTATATATTTTAAAATAATTAATAGTAAAGTGCAGTGCATATGTTATATTTGATTTGACGATTCTGTGTATAAAATCTTAATTGTTTCTTCTTTTTCATTTGGCATTATAAAATAAAAGATTTGTTTTTTGACTAAGTCAGCCTCAAAAATCCTGAGTTTGAAAGAGTTTCACTTCTTGCTTCCTCTAAGCCTGCAACACACCAACATTCAGTTTTGAGTGTCTTCGCAGAAGAAGTAGCATAGATGAAACTCCTCCTTCTCCATCATGCACAGCTCTTCCACTGCACCTGATGCAGCAGCAGGTACGCCTACGCCTGTTGTGTGAGGAGATGGAAACGAGTGAAATGTGGCTGGTGGCCCGATAGAAACCTGTTTCATCTCCTCTCTCCCGTTCAGGTGATGGCAGTAGCCGGTCTGGACGCCACCAGGATCCCACGTCTGTCTCCCACCAGGTCGCTACGCTCGTGGGCCACGCCTCCCGCCTCCCCCATCAGCCGTGACTGCGGCCACTGCTACACCCCACTCATACAGGTCTATTGTGAATTTTTAGAGAGCCATATGCAGTGTGAGAAGCACAAACAGCGCTGCCAAGAGCCACAAACAAACCCAGGAAATTCCAAATATTTTGTTATGCTTGACCGGTCCCTGGGTTTGTAGTTCTATTAGGTCTTATATTGAATTTAACATGGCATTAAAAAGGTATTTAAAGGTCTTAAATTAGACATACTTAAACCTGTATATACCCTGAAAACAATGTCTTAAAAACAGCCAAGGAACTTATGAGTTTTAGAAATTCAAAATGTGTGTGGGTTTAGAAACTTAAACTTAAACAAAAGCTGATCACTTCTTTATTTATACATTGAAACCAAATAATATTATTAACTTATGTTTTTGGCTGTTGTTAAAAGAAAAAACCAATCCCTGCTGTTGCCTCACGGTTTTTGTAAAGGCTAAAGTGTGAAATGCGTGTGTTCAGGTGGACTGGCGCAGTACTGGCAGTGTGGGCAGCATCCCTGGGGCCGTGAAGAGGAGTTCTTGGTACACCGACTGCCAGGACGGCCTGCCCAACCGCAGCCAAACACCGTCACGGCTGCAGCTACCCGCAGAAAGCTGCTCACACTTCCTGCAAAACAGAGGCAGCGCCAGCAGTCTGGTGGAGGCTGTGAGTAAATCAGTAACTTAATGTTGCTCAGCTTCGGGGCAGGTCAGCAGGTGACTTGAAAAGACACTTTCCCCACAGTGAAGGACAGTGGTGGCAGCATCATGCCTTTCTTGAGTTGACTAAAAAATGGATGGAGCTAAGTTCATGACGAAGTCTAAAATCTATCAGACTGGCCCACCTTCCAGCATGACAGAAACCATAGACATCCATCCAGGTTGACAAAAGGCATAAGAACATATCCATGTGTTAGAATGGCCCAGTCAAATCTCATACTTACGTATAGATTATAAAATGACTAAAAATGTCAATTTGGATCATGTAGTTATGAAAACCTACTGATTTTTTTTCTATCTACTTCCTAAAGCAGAGTTACCATCATCATCCAGTCATGGTTTAATCATTACTGAAGGATAATTTATTACATAAAATGTCAAAAATGGCTGCTATTTCTTATGAATTTCTCACCTCAGTAATCTTGATAATTCAGCTATTTAATTAGTTCCACAATTTGGTTTACCTTAGCTGCTTTCTTGCCTTCTGATCTAATTTATTTATTTTTTATCTGTCTTTTAATATTATTATCATAATCTTCCGTTTCTCTCACATCCCTCTCAGGTCCTGATCTCTGAAGGTCTCGGGAAATACGCCAGGGACCCCAAGTTTGTGACAGCGGCCAAACACGAGATCGCAGACGCCTGCGAGATGACCATTGACGAGATGGAGAGCGCTGCCAGCAATCTGCTGAACGGCAGCATGGGTAACGGCGACGTGGCGGGTACGGAAAGCGTCGACTCAGACTCGCGACTCGCCGACGCGCACCAGAGGGACTACAGCGACGAGGAGCAGTACGTGGCTGTGAAGTGTGAGGAGGACCTAACGGACGAGATGATATGCATCACCTCTCTATAGCAGCGACTCACAGCGGACTCTTGTCTGGTTTTATTTAACGTATGGGAATGTCTCAGCAGGCCCTGCGGAGAACAGAAAATTAGAAACGGGGATAAACGTGAGAGCAAAGTGCCTTGTTTTCTTTTTCTGCTTAGTAGATTGCAGCTATAGCAGACACATGGTTATAGAGAAACAAAACAAAAAAAAAAAACCTGCTGTAATTGAAATCAGGAGACATAAATCTACACGCCAGCTTCCTGGAAGGCAGTCATTAAAACTTGTTTTCTATTTTTCTAATTGACATCAGTTGGATAAAACTTCAAAACTTTTGGTTTAAGATTCTGAGAATGATGTAACTTGGCTTTAGTGAGGATTACACAAGATGGTAAATCACATTGTTTACTACAGCCAACACAACAAAAACAAATGTGCCACCACTCACCACCTGCACACACAAGCAGGAAAATGAAATAGACTTCTATCCTATTGTTGTGTAAATAGTTTTAGATGGCTAAGCATTTCTAAATCTTTCTGCCTGGTTCGCAGATGGTTAGATGTCAAAAACTAATTGGGCCTTTGGTTTTCCAAGGATTCCTGCAATTAGTTGCGTTTTATGTGTATAAAATGTGTGATTTTACCCCTTATTGATCAGGTTTGATGAAAACATATATTTTTGTTTGCTTATTTGAAGTAGATGGAAACAAAGCAGGAGCAGCTGAGACTGTGCCTTGTAAAAGCAGCCACCCCTCTTTCACCTTTTCCACATTTGGTCACATTAGAACCTCAGTGTAGTTTACTGTGATTTCATTTGATAGACGAACAAAACCATGCATATTTGGGAACAGGAAGGAATAAAATAAATTTATTTTCGTAATTTACAGGTATGTTGAGCATTCGATTCCCACCCCTTTTACATTGACAGCCTAAATAAAATAAAGTAAAACAGGTTGCCTCCAGAAGTCAGTTAATGGGTTGACTAATTGTGGAAAAAATGTATTTGTCAAGCACTGTTAGGTGAAAATCAGCCAGGTTTATTTATAGCTTGTGCAAAGTGAGATCTTATAAGACAATCGCTAATGAACATAATGATATTTATGTGCTATGATGACGTGAGGCAGCAGAAACCGCAGGATGGAAAAAGAATCGTAAGGAGGATGTGAATGTGAAACCGTCTCGATCTTTGCCCAACTGAAAGTCATTACTCTGGGGAAAAACTTCAGTGTGTTGGCACAAATTTCCGTCTGACAGAGACATGACATGGACATCAAATTAATGATGCCATAATATTACAGTTAAACCCACTAAATAAGAAAATAGCTTCGGTCAACGCATATTTATGTGCTACAATGACATAAATATCCATGTTCAGAGTTTCTCTCTGTCCAGTTTTAATGAGATTGAGGTATCTTGCAGGTAAAGACAAAAAGTGTAGTTCAGTTTCTATACGTACAAACTCGACAGAAGCAAGCCGCAGCTGTATTTACAGCAGAAACAGATTCTCCAGAATGTTGGCTCCACAATTTTCATTCATTATTGTGCATTACTTTACATAATATCCCTGTAAAAGATTGTGGTTGTAATGTGATAGATTGTGAAAAGGTTCAAGGGGCATGTATGCTTTTGCAAAGGACTCTATATTCAAATCAAGCTGCTGAGGGTTAAAAGTTCAGGGTTAAACATTGTTCTCTTTTATTTTTTTATTTAAAGAGTAAATTACATATCAATAATTAAAGACTTTGTCCTCAGGCATATCCTTCCACTCTCTGTGCTTTCCTGCCTGACCTTCATACTGATTTATGTTGAAAACCAAACAAAAAAATCATAAAACAGTTTAAGAAAACTGTTTCTCCTGCATCCTAAAATATGCAATTTGTCACTTTCCCAGAAATCATCCCAAAAGGATGGAGCTGAGTTTATTATGAGAAAAGGCTTAAATGTAAACCATTTTACCAGATCTTGAGGCGTGCGACTCTTTTACTCTCACTCATTTTTACCCGGAAACCATTCAGCTGCAAGAGTTTTACTTCAACGCTGTTTCACACACTGTAATATTTTTTTAACAGCAGTCAGATTGTTGACCAGCTGTGAAATCTGGTGGAAAAGCACTCACATGTGATGAAGGACATGTATAACAAACCACGTTGAACATTTTCTGGGGGTGAGCTCATCCGTCTATCTCAGCCCTGGCATGTTTTTCTGTGAAGCTTTTTCCTAAAGGCAGTTCCACATCTGTAGAGAGAGAAGAGAACCACACAGCTCCTGGATAACGTGAGGCTCGGCTTTCTGAATATTTGCTGTAACTTTGGCCAGCATGTTCTGCTGCACACCGCCAAACTATAATAGCTTCAGGTCAACTTGTGGATGTTGGCTCTGGGCTGTGGAATGGCAATGTGTGCAATCAAAGGGCTTCGTTACTGATACGACCGAAACAAAGGGATTGCTGTGCGCAGCTACACAGTAGACACACACATACATAAACAATAGGGACTTAGGTATTTTATAACCACATTAAAATTTAAACTAATTATAAAACTATTTGGCTGGATTAGGATATGATTTTTTTTTTTTTTTGGATAACAGTTATGGGGGAAAACAACACAGAAACAGTTGAGATTAAAAAATAATTAAATATTTAGTGATCTCACATGGTCCACATGTTTCAGTTAAAACCTCAGATGAAAGCAACACGTGCCTCAGTAAAACTTAATATTATCTGACAAAATCTTATATACCTTGCTGCAAAAGTCAGTGTGAAACAAATAGGATGACGTGTAGCTGAAAGAACTTGTATTTATCTTCTTTCTAAGCTGTTTTATAGGAGTTTAGGCCACTCCCCGTTACATGATTAATTAAGCCCGTCAATATTTGCAGAAATCAAATTATGCAACAACTTTATAAGGTCCTGAAAGAATTTCAATCAACTTGAGGTCTGGACTTTTGACTAATCCATTTAAACGCATTGATTTATTGGAATCATCCTCCTGATCGCCTCACATTTTTTTATGGTGTTGATAACATATTCAATTGCATTCGGAATAATCCAAGATTTAGCAGTGACTTAAGTATCCAAGTACTGAGGCAACAAAAATGTCCAAATCATTACACTTACCCCACTATGCCTGATAGTGGGAATGTTTTAATGTTACCATTGAATATTAAAACATCTTTCTTCAGAAAGACCTTTCTTTACTTACCTAAGATACAATATTGAGTTTTTTAAGTACAAAAATAACCCCATCTTGAGTCATTGGGCAGAGACTACAACTTATTCATGAGGACTGGCTGACGTCTTTCATTTTTTAGGATTACGTTAACTTGAACAGTACAGGCAACCAAACTGTTTGGAAAAACAAATATTGTGTCATTGCTTATCTGAGGTTGGACAGACGCAATAAGAGTTTACAGACCGTGAGTCAGTTTGTCTTGAAACAACAGGAAAATAACCCTGATATTTGAAAACTTAAATTTCTAGCGAAACTGAAAACTTTCATGTACTAAGATTTAATCAAGGGTGAAAGGTAAACATTTACTTAAACAGCTGCAGTTCATTCTCTTTCCAAACCTGTCCTACAGTAGTGAAGTGTCTTGGATTGCCAGCCTATCACAGGACGTCAGCAGCTGTTTTGCGCCAAACATCTACCTTATTCAGTTTTTTAATCAATTGCTGCTTCTAGAAATAACTTTATAATAATACCAAAATATTAGCTGAGGCTGCACGATGCTGCCACAGTCCAATTGTCAAATGTCTTACAGAAGAACACAATTTATTGTACATGTATCTGAATACATCAACAATTTGGTTTTATCAGGAGATAAAGTGACAAAGAACACAAGGCTTGGTTGTGCAACTCAGCTTTATTTTTTCTACTTTGCCACTGCTTTACAGAAGTCTGTAAAAGGTTGTAAAAAAAAAACAAAACAATTTGTATAGTGTTTGTAAGAACTAACTTGAAGATTTCTGCTTTCTACCTATTTGTGTATAAAACACTCTAAAAGTTGTCTTTATCTACTTTGTAGCATAATAATTAGTACCTTCTAGATTTTGTACCAACAGAAGCAACATCCTTGTTTTGTACATTTGAATTTTTTGCCTGAAATGATGATGCACCTGCTGATTTTTGTAATAATTGCTAAATAAAGAGGACAAGGTCAGGATGGCTTGTTGACAATCAATGCCGAAATAAGAAATAAATAAAAGCTCTGCTACATTAACATAGAACATAAAATATCCTTTCCTGATTCACATGTTTATTCCTTCATAAAAAAAATAAAAAAATGATTAATGCATCATTGCATAACAGTGCATTATAGTGTAAACAATAGCTATCACAGTACACATTTTTAACAAAGAAACACAATTTAGCACAGTTAAGGTCATTGTAGAAAATAAGGTCCTTTGTAGCTTATAATAAGGATTAATTGACTTCATTCAAAACTTAAGATATTAGTGAAGATAGAAAAAATTCACAACCAATATGCATCAACTTCACTCACAAATTCTTTGACACCAACACTGACGACAATATAATAACCTTAAAGGCACTATTTCTTTTATTATGTTTATGTTATTTAAAACCTCAATTTTCCTTATCCTGGGATTCTTAAGTTTTTAGTGTAGAGAAAACAAGGTGCATTTTAACATAATTCACCATGTTTGATATTTAGCTGTTAATATTACTGCATAGTTTGAAAACATCTTAGGTCAATCCTGAGCCATTTGGGAGCAAAAAAACTACATAAGGTCTACTGGTCACTCAGCAGTCAGTCGTTGAGACCAGCAGACCTTATGTTTGTTATTGTAAACCAACAATAACAAACACTCAACATGAATGTGCAGATCAGTGCTCTGCATGTTGTGCAATGGTCCGGAGCAAGTCAAGGAGAACTGCTGCTTTAAAGGGCAAATGTTGCATCTTAGATATTGAAAACGATGAAAAGAATTAAATTGCAAATGAGTTTTCCATTGTTTTCCAAAGTGGATCAGGAATGTCAACACATTTTCCTGAAACATAAAAAGGATCTTTTGAGTCATGATCAGTAAAACAGGCACAACCATTATGGAAATGTCTCAAGGCAGTCGCAGAGGAAATATTTTTTTCTGACCTGAAATAAAAATGTGGAATGGATGCGTTTCCATTTTGTGGAGACTCAGAAAAACAATGTAGTTTGTTTGAGAAGCAAACAGCGTTCTCCTCATCCACGTAAAGCAGTTTCGACTTTCCCCTAGGGTCACGAAGCAGGGCCACAAAGTTGACTCAAACTCAAGAAAACAACTGAAAGCTGATGGATAAAGATCCAACACAGCTCAAACTTTGTTTTTTCCAGATACAGCCAGCAGTCGACAGCCAGACCACAGAGGTGACTGCATGTTTATGTGCAGAAAGCTAACAGAGCCAGTTAAGTAGCTATAGTCCTAAATATAGATAATTTATGCTCATCTCCCCTGGATTTCCCATGCTGCATTAGGGTGGAGTAACTTGTTAGGGTCAAATAACATCTAAGAAAATTAACTGCAGTCATTTACTATCTAGAGTGTGCTTGTTGTGACAGGCAGTGATCTTACTGCAGCGTAGGTGAACTCCTGAACGGTAGGACACAAACTGATTGTGTGGGAAAAAAGTGAGACTTGTATGACATAAATCTTCACTTTTTAACTCAAATTGGAGAGTTACACTTTCCTACTTTTGTCTTGGATGCATATTATGGTATTAATGCAACAATTCTGTGCTCTAAAAGTATCAACACTACTCTTCTGTACCTTTCAGCTGCATTTTCTTCACTTTGTTCCCTACATGTGTTTTTTATTTTTGAGATAAAATGAACTATTAAGAACAAAAAGAAGAACAGTATCTTGAGACCAAATGTGTTGTGAGCAAGTGGTATAAAAATACGTTGAAATGAACTGAACACAATTCAGAAGGAAAATACATAAAAAGCGTATTTGCCCCTTAACTGCTTCTTTGCCCTAAAATGCAACAGCTGCTACCTAAAAAAGAAAAAACTCTTGTACATTAGTGTAAACAGATCTGGTAGTGTTAGAGACTGAAAAGGGCAATTATTTTTGCTCACAAAATCGTAAGTTGCTTCCTTTTATAAATGTTTTAAAGCTTTTGTTGTTTTTTTTTTTAGTTAAAAAAAAGATTATGTCTTTACGACTTATGCCAGAAAACAAGTGTTGTCCCACATTTTCTCAAATAAAAAATGCTGATGTAGGCAGCCTTGCAGGCCAATCTAATCAGCACAAATCTTTTTCTAAACACCAAAGCAACCGTGCGAGCAACAAAAGCGGACCTTTTTTGAGATAAGGTTAGCTCGAACAGAAACTAAGCAGCGATTGCCTTCCTGTTAACTTGAACAGACAGACCTATGAAAATGATCTGAACTGAACAGCTGCAGGTTTGCCAGAAGGAAGCTGATCGCTAGACAAGAAGACAGAACCTTGAACTGTAGCTGAACCTTCATATCAGAGGCATTAAATCATAATTAACAGGACAATAATATTTGAAGCTGAACCAAAGGGCTTAGAGTTTTGATTTTTGTTTTCTTAGTGTTTCACATGTTGCTCTATAATACTGAAAACAATTCAAGCTGTGGATACAGTGAAGTTGAGATGAACCATGTTGCTGGTGCAAACAGCATTCCCCTCACGCCCTCATGTATTAGTAGATTTAAACAAAAACATAGAGCAAGTGTTCAGTTGATGAGGCCTTTCCAAGTACTGTTTAGATTGCAAAGAGCAATTTGCATTTTCTGCACAGCTGCTATGTGGCAGGCTGTAATAATGTCTACTTTTAGAATGATGTATGATGATTTAGTGTGTTGGTCCCAACCGACAGTCTGCCTGCATATCAAACTTCATGCTAAATCCTTTACTTCTACGCAAAGGGTTATTTGTGGAGTTCAAAAAGAGTTTAAACGAATCAAAGGTTAAACAAAACTAAGTCACACTTGTTGTTGATTAAATTCCCTGCTGCTCCCACCTCAGAGATCGTTATAGTTAAATCACCAAATCGGCCGATCATCTCTGCGTTTCGAGCGTCGGGGGCTGGTAGACGGGAACCCCGGGGTCCACCAGAGGAGGCAGACCTCTGATCACGTCGGCTGCCTTCTCTGCTATCATGATCGTAGGAGCGTTCAGGTTTCCGCTCACGATGCTGGGCATGACGGAAGCGTCAACTACTCGCAGTCGCTCCAGACCCAGGACGCGTGCGCTCGAGTCCACCACCGCTGTCGGATCGGAGGCGGACCCCATTTTGCAGGTGCAGGAGGGATGGTAGGCGCTGTCGGCCTTCTGGCGGACGAAAGCATCGATGTCGGCGTCCGACTGGACCTGGAGACCGGGCTGGACCTCGGGACCGCGGAACTGGTCGAAGGCACTCTGAGCGAAAATTTCTCTGGACAGTTTGACGCACTCCCTGAATTCCCACACATCAATATCTGCAAAGATTAGATGAAAAACACACATGAATCTGTTTCTGTTTACCGCCTGCTCTATTTCAGTCAAGCAACCGTCTTCGGTTCTTACCAGTGGAGAGATAGTTTGGCTGAAGAATTGGGTGATCCATGGGATTGGGACTTTTCAGCTTCATCCAGCCAATGCTAGTGCTTCTCATTGGTCCAACATGAACCTAAGACATGAGAACACTCCTGATTTTTGAAGACTTTTTCACTTTTAGAGATGTTGGCAGGATAACAGAGGCACCAGCAGACTAAGCTTAATAAATAGTTTATTCATATGAAAACCAGTCAATTAAGAAAATAGGACTTCACAACAATGTTACATGATACTGGGATTTTTGGTATCAAGTAAATAAAGGGCTTGTGTAGCAAGTAGTACCAATACTTATTGTCTTGAAATGTCATGATCATTTAATAATTTTGTGATTTTATTTTGGCTAACTGGATTATGTTAATGTTATTATAAGGGACATAAATTTTAGGAAAATTTGCATTTTTTAAATCAAAGGACAACACCATAAAATAATGTAGCAGTATACGAGTTAAAATACTTCTCACAGTACTTTCTACTACACAATTCTATAAGAAAAAAGTCGGATAAAAGCCAAAGGTATGACATGAATATACTAATGTCAACAACACAACAAAAATATAGAAAAAATGTTCATAAAGCCCTTAAGAAAGTATTTTTTAAGTTTGTGGTACATATAATATTTTTGAGTCCCAGTATGATTTTATTCAGCTGGCTAAATAGATGACAATAGTTTAATCAGCCTGCGTCTCTGATCACCTTTTACCAATGTTTTCTGTGTCTTGCAGTTCACTAGAGGGTGAACTGTTTTGATATGTTTATGTTAATTTGTGGTGTTACCAGTGTGATAAATTCCCTCTTCTGCAAAACAGGGAGGGTGAGGGGCAAAGTGAGCCTGCACGAGGAGCTGAGGGAGGACGCGCCGTCTGCACTGATAGTGTGGGAGAGAAGCTGCACTTACAAGAAATTAAACAAGTTGTAGTTGAAAGAGAGCAGATGTTTTTATCATTAAATTATCACAAAAGTATGACATTACGGAATCATATTACAAAAGTAAGCTCTTGATGTTTGGCAATGGCATTTGGCGTGAACTCTGGAAAAACTTCTGAAATTTGCAGGACGTTTGGAAGAGACAACAGTATTGACCCAATACTAATGCTCACCTTGGTATCTATTTGAATCAATGCGTCCAGCCCTACTTAAACAACTTCACCCATTTTAGGTAGTTTCACACTGTAGAATATGTTTTTTTTTTTTTTTTGCAAGTCTCCTCTTAAAGATGCATGAAAGTTTTTTTTTTTTTTAATCTTCCGTGATGAATTGTGCTGTTAAATTGTTACATTGTGCAGGGAAAGACGGAGTTAACTAACAGCTATTTCCCTTTGTGTAATTCTCTGGAAGGGAGAATCAGTTCCCAAGAAATTTCTGTGAAGAGCCAGGTTTGTGATTTTAATGTGACTTTCCATGGAACAGTAAGGGAAATTGCACATGTACTCCTTTGTCTCTTCAACCTATTATTAGCATGAAGTTTACTATTAGCAGTCTAAATGAAATTAATGAATAAATTTCGCTGCACGGACTGCCCGTAGTTAGGAGGAAGAAAAAGACAAGAGCATATTTGTCATTTGTCGCACCTGATACGCCTCTATCTTTGAAGGAACCCGCCCGTGGTCAATAACTTGTGAAGGCAGGAAATGAAACTGAATGTCAGGGTGTGTGACATGAGGTCGACTGCGGATAAACCCTCCGCTCTCCAAGTGGGCTGTTGCTCCGTAGCCTGGAGGAAGAAGGTTGAGACAATCAAAAAAAACAAATGCAATCAAAAGCTGATTTTCACTGATAAAAAAAGTAAGTCTGCCAACTGTAGGTCTGGCACAGCTAATGTTCCTAATTGCCAAACCACAGGGTGGTTTCCTGCAGTAATCAGTTGTCAATCAGTGCCGTTCGTCACCGCGTAGAACATTTCACAGAAACACCCGAGTCCTATTTGAGGCAAATTCTACAAATTGCATAGAGTAAAAATTGAAAGAAAATAAAATAATTTTCCTGTAAGTTAGGGTCTTAGTTATATTCTCTCTCTCCTCTATATATATATATATATATATATATATATATATAGATAGATATATATATAGATATATATCTATATATATATAGATATAGATAGATCTATATATATCTATATATATATCTATATATATCTATATATATCTATATATAGATCTATATATAGATCTATATATAGATCTATATATATATATATAGATAGATCTATCTATATATATATATATAGATAGATCTATCTATATATATATAATAGATGATTATTATATATTTATATATATATAGATTATCTATATATATATATATAGATAGATCTATATATATATATGATATATAATTATATATCTAGATAGATCTATATATATATATATATATAGATATATATACTGCTCAAAAAAATAAAGGAAACACTCAAACAACACAATATAACTCCAAGTAAATCAAACTTCTGTGAAATCAAACTGTCCATCTAGGATGTGTTATTTGAGTGTTCCCTTTATTTTTTTGAGCAGTGTATATATTCATTTTGTAAAAAATCCCCAAAACATTTAGGTAAAATAAAAATATTATAATGTTGGGAAACAACATAGAACGTTTCCCAACCCTGGTCCTCAAGGCACACTGCCCTGCATAATTTCAGTGCTTCGCTTCAGCACGCCTGAAATTAATTAGAGGCTGAATTTGGCTTCTGATAAACTTGACATCTGACTCAGGGTTTGTTTCAAGCAGGGACACATCTGAAACAGATGGAACAGTCTGCCTTGATAACCCGTGTTGGGAAACACTTCTATAAAATATTCATGTCACAGGGTTATTATGCTCTCACATGTATTTCTGCAGGTCATTGCAAATTGTTTGTAAAAGCGCAAAGTAGTACATCGCGCTAATGTGGACAGGAAATGACAAAATAATGAAGCAGAACTTTTCAAAACCATTTACAAATAAAAGTTTGAAAATGTGTGACCCACTTTTGTTTTCACCAGATCTGGGCAATGTGAGCATTACATATCCGTTGTTATCAATAAGTATTGATTAGGTTTTTTGGTTTTAAATACCTAAAATACTGCCAATGATAATTCTGTTTTATCCATAATTTTCTCTCAAGCGGTTGAGCTGTTTGCTCTCCTCGTTGTTTATTTCTAAGCAGTTATGAGGCCCAGTGGCAAAACATGAATCTGCTGATGCACAAGTCACATTAGTACACATGAAGTAGAAATGTAATTTTCAGCCGACATTGAAGGAAGAGAAAGCAAATCGTTTTTCAGATTCTTTTCAGCACAAAATGCTGAAAACCATGCATAATTTTAATTGCACTTCAGCATTAAGAACTACTTGTGTTTCGTCTAACATACAACTGCAATAAAGTGCATCAAGGTTTTGCATAATTGTAATGTGATAAAACAGTAAAAACGTCAGGGGGTATAAATACATTTGCAAGGTGAATTTGGTTACCGGTAAAAAGAGTGAGCCACTCGAGGCCAATCTTGATCATGTGGAAAGGTTTCTGCGCCTTGTACAACGTGATGGGCTGAGTGCACTGCTGCTGGACGTACAGCTCCAAGTGGTCCTGCAGATTATTACCAACGCCTGAACAGTGAAGAAGACAGAAGTTTCTGTTCAGTTTAATCCAAATACAATTAAAAAATACTTCAATAAATATAACTTTATTATGTTTTTACTGAAAATCAGAATATGCAAGTTTGTTCAAAGAGTTATTATGCAGTGGACAGAGAGGACTCTCAGTAGTGGTTTATATTGCGGTGAATCTGAAGAAACTTCTTATTCATTTATAATACATTCAGTAAAAGTATTCTGAGCATTTCTGCAGTTGGCAGGACTCTTACTTGAAGTCTGAGGTAGCCTGGTAAAAACCAGGCCCGTTGTCCTACGCTATTTGTCTTGTGCAGAGAGTCTGGGATCTCGACTATTGATTAACGGCTGCTTCCCGTTTTAAATTTCCAATAGTTAATGTTTGCCCCGACATATGAGATACTCCCCTTCAAGGCTATGAAGCTTACCGGAAATTGTTTGCATTGTAAACAACCATCCTCCGCTACAAAGAGAGAAGTGCCGATCCGAACGAGGCAACTGTTAATGTTAATTCAATATGTGGAGGATGAGGGCATCACAGACTGTCTCCGCTGCCATTGCTAAAACTACAGGCAAACTACAATTCTAAAACAGAGCAGAAAATCCATGTCACATTCACCACTTCTCCTTCTACTCCCTGATTGGTCTAGTACAACATCTAGCAGAGGGAATCCAAGCGAGTGATAGAAAGCCCAGACTGTGACGTAAGTGGTGTCTTTTTTCAAGTGGCGTTACACAAGAAGGCGACAGACAGGCTAAGTCGGAGGTGAGAATGAATGGTGAGAGTAAAATCGCCTGTGGTGCTCCAGTGTTGCTGACTTTATCAAACAAAAACATTTTAGTCTCGTAGTCTGTAGTTTCTTTGTAAGGTAATCATCAATCTAAGTAATTGCTGAGCCACCTACTTGAAAAAGATTTTCTATTAGAAAAAGAGAAAGAAAACAAAATGCTTGTAAAGTTACAGTGATTGTGCAACAGCTGCCTCCTTCAGAACTACTAGAACCAGCTACCAAGGAATGACAAGGTCAAAAAGTGATTCGAAATCCTACATGCAGTAAGATCTAATCTTCAGTAGAGAATGTATCCATAGCAATGTCAACAGAGTCTTTAAACTTCACGCACCTGGCAAGTGCTGAATGACAGGAATACCAAGGTCTTTCAATTCATCGGCATTTCCCACACCAGACAGCATGAGAAGCTGAGGGGAATTGATGGCTCCTCCACTCAAGATCACTTCTTTATCTGCAAACACCTGAACAATAATGGAAAAACTGAGTCTGTGAGCTGTTGTAAAGAAAGACATGAAAAATGGTAACAATGATTAAAAAAAAAAAAACATCATTAATCAGTTTTGGGTTTTTTTGTCTACTGTATTATGTGAGATAGTTGTGCTTCTTACTCTCTTTTTCTCTCCGTCCTGTACGTACTCCACCCCCACAGCACGCTTGCCATCAAACAGGATCTTGGTGGTCATGCAGTGCACCTCTGTCTTCAGATTGGGCCGACCCAGTGCAGGTCTGAGGTAGGCGCTGGCTGTGCTCCATCTCTTTCCTGGAAACGTGTTCATTCAAAGATTTATTTGTGCAGTAAAATCCTGGAAATTAGTGGTATCCACATTTTCCACCCAGCCCAGCGCTCCATTTTTGAGAAGATACAATCCCCAGTTCTAAAGATTTTGCTTTAACTCTACATTAGAAGTTTGGTTTTCAGTTGTGGCCAATTTACTGATATTTCACCATTGGCAATTAAAGCAAAACACACAAAAGATGAAATACAGAATCACATTTAACAACAATCATGAGGGTTTCTTTCTCACATTATTTCAGTATGTCAATTCACTTTTCTGATGATCTTGAAGGTTTTCACAGCATTTATAATCTCGTTAGCATTAGCGAGTTTTCCATCTAACTAAGGGACTACATAAGCACCAGGATATGTTCAGACATTTGGGGTGATTATTAAATAATCAAGCACCCGTAATAAAATTACAAAAAATATAGTTATTAGGTTCATTGGTTAGTTAATTAATATAGCTTCTGTATTAAGCCTAACCTGATCTTTTTTACTCCTCTTTTCATCATTTGTATTTAACCTCAAGTGTTTTCCTCTCTGTTTCTGTTACCTTTGTAGATGGTCATGTCCATCCAGCCAACGCCTTCCTGTTGGTATCCATTCATGTCATCAGTGAAGGGGTATCCCGCCTGCTGGCCTGCTTCGATAAAAGCCTTGTGCAGGGGATGGTTGGTCTTTCCTCTGGACACGTGAAGAGGTCCGCTGCCACCTCTGTACCTGCAATACAAAGATGGAAAAACAAAATATTACAATATCTCACAAATAGGTAGTAGGTTTCAAACTCCAGCAGGAAGTGTGGGGTTATCGTATAAGCACCTCGGCTACATTATGTTCATTAATGTTAGACAATTGTCTTATTAATGTTGATAATAACAAAGCTAGTTAGCATAGTCCAGACACTCTGTCTGTACTAATTAAGACTCACTCACCTCAGAATGATAATTGCTTTAAGTTGGACATATTTACTAATTAGTTAAATTAACAGTTTATGCACAGTCCTGGGTCCCTCTATGACTGTGAATAAAGCCCTGTCATTTCAGATTCAGATTGAATATTCAGGTGAATATTAAGAATAGAATAACTAAACCAAACTGTGACATCACAAAAAAATAACCTACTCAGTCCACACTAAACGCTTTATCTCAAGAATAAAGGGCGCGTCATAAACAGCACACGTAGTTCTTAAGACAGGACAAGACCTGTTTCAGAAAGTGTCCCACATTTCTTCTCATTTGCACCCCGTAAAATTTATTTTCAGACACACCAGTACAGGTGTCAACAGGGTGACCTCAGCTTAAGTAAGCAGCATCTGGAATGAGATGTGAATCGTGATAAAACATGAAGCGGAGTTTCAAATTTCCATTAGCAAAGACACATTCATACTCTGGACAAACTTCTGTTCATCTTAAAATAGACATAGACAGACTTTGTTGTCATTCAATTAAAGTAAGACTGTTACATCTCAAGTGACCTCATGTACCTAGAATATATTAAATACATGCAGGAAAACTTTTTTCCATTGACGGAAGGTGCCTTGACTTCTGGTGTTGAACTTTCTATGAGTGTTTGAAATGTACTGTATTCATACTATCAGACTGAATACCCTGATGATGTTTTCTAATCCTAGAAAACTGATGGTATTGTTCAGACTTTTATTGTTCAAACTATTTTCCCAGCAATAGAACCATTGCTGGTTCTATGACAGCAAAAGTAAATGTTCAATTAATGTCTGCCAATTATGATTAAACACTATTATTTCATACCGTCTCCTAGCACAGCTGCAATACTTGATGGAACCCATGTAGTGGAGTCGTCTTTTTGATAAAGGGCACATTTTATTTTTAAATTAGTGCGGCTTTGATGGTGTAAGAGTAAGGATTTAGAGCCAATAAAAGAAAAAACAATGGATTTTTTAAAAAGCATTGTCACTTTGTGATTAAAAAAAATCATATTGCCCATTTTTAGATTCTGTCAAACTGATGCAAATAAAACGTAATTTACAAAATAAATAAAGCCATTTGAACTAAGTACCTATTTTCTCCCAGTTCGTGGCACTGAGCTTTTCTGAAGTAAGGCAGACAATGCTCATAGTCCCATCCCTCTGCACCCTCTCTCTGCCAGCGGTTGTAGTCCTCTGCATGCCCACGGATGTAAACCATGGCATTAAGTGAGGAGGATCCTCCCCAGACTCGACCCCTGGGCCAGTACAGCACCCTGTTGTCCATGTGGGCCTGAGGTAACGTGTGGTAGAACCAGTTATACCTGAGGAGGAGTGAAAAGAAAATTCTGAATTATTATCAAAACAAAGGTTTATCGGTCACTGGCGTAAAATGAGCATGATCTAATTGGTTAAATTTATACTCAATCACTGTACTTGTCATCACAGAGGTTGTAGGTCAGCGCGGCTGGCATGTGGATCTTCCACGAGAGTCGGGAGCTTCCCAGCCACTTGTCCTTGGGTCCGGCCTCCAACAGACACACGGACTCCTGGGAGTCTTCTGTCAGGCGATTGGCGAGGACACAACCTGCTGACCCCGCCCCAATAACCACGTAGCTATAGGACGGGGTTGTCTGATTGGCTGCAGGTGAGGATGAAGCGTTCCGGTGAGAAGCTGAGGTAGTGAAACATCTACAATAGAGCAGGAGAGGTTAAAAAGAAGTCCCGTATGTTTGGCCATTTCTCTTCAAAAAGTGCGTCAAGAAAGCACCTGCCATCCTTTATGAATCTTCTCCAGGTTCCTGTCGCAAGTCTCTGAGCTGCTGCTTGGCCCATCATGGCCAAAAACGGCATTTTGGGGGAAGCTTCCTTTATGAACTGTACATTACAATGATTATTATTTAGCAGAGGACACAAGGTGAATGTAAAACTGAAACCTAGTTGAAACACTGGGTGAGGGTTTCTTCAAGTACAGACCTGCCAAATGGAAAAACC
Source organism: Poeciliopsis retropinna (assembly GCA_010277075.1). Taxonomy (NCBI): domain Eukaryota; kingdom Metazoa; phylum Chordata; class Actinopteri; order Cyprinodontiformes; family Poeciliidae; genus Poeciliopsis; species Poeciliopsis retropinna. The sequence continues at coordinate 7,453,139 of VMRM01000009.1, read as the reverse complement.
AAGTGAAGCATATAGGCTTTTCCCTAACAGTCAGCATTCGTCAGAGATTAATGAATTCACTTGTTTTCTCTTAAACTCCTTTACCTATTATTCTAGTATTAGTACCGGCTAAAATATTGACGCATGACAAACCTCAAGCATCACACATTTGTGACTAATGCTGAGCAATGGATTTATCATTGTGGTTCTCTTTGAGTCCTTATTTTGTCTTTTCTGTCAAACATGTACTGACAATTATTTCACCGTGTTGCAAACAGGCTGACTCTGCATTAAAATTTACAGCACCTGCAATAAACTGTCTGCTCTTGCAAATATTTAATTCAAGAAAGAAGTTGCCAGGTCTGCTTATCCCAAATGTCAGGGAGCTTTAAGCAAATAAATAGAGAAGCACGTCATGCAGTTTCGGACGTGTTTCAAGTGCAGTAGCCGCCTCCGGTACATTGTGTGAGCCTCCACTTAGTTTTTACTTATTCTGCCTTTTAACATGGGAGAAACACTGCTATTTTGACCAATGAATGTACATTGGTGAAATGATACGTAATGGGAGTATTTCCCCATTACGTATCATTTTTAAAACCCAAGGGTTTCACATGTTTGACGTAAGGGCTAACTGTCAAAACTCCCTTTTCAGCAAATCTTAGTGTTATCAGATTTGGTCATAGACGTGAGGTACATTTTAAAGCGCTACTGTTGTAAATACTTCCCTTTACAATAAAATTTCACTCAGAATTTACCACGTATGGTTCTTCTTTAGGTCGGCTGACTGACTGATTCCAGTTTTTTTCTAAATAGTCAAACTTTAGGGGGTGGGGAAGGGTGCCGCAGCTTCTTTGGGTGATTTAAACATTTACAATGAAAATAAAATGAGACTTAAAAGATTATTCCTCAAAAATAATCCAAAGCAAACCTTGATGAAATTCAAGTGTAATGTCTATGCTTTTGGTTAGATTTAGATGAGCCCAATGTAGAAGTATATTTTAACCATTCGTAGATATCCTAATGTAATTCCCATTTCAATGGCAGACATCATTTTTACTGAAAATTGTAGAAGCATTTCATAAATATCTTTGACTGTTCAGTGCATGACCTGCTGATTACCAATCAAGGTAAAATTGGATGATTCAAGTCGGAGCATCTCTATAATATACAAATAATAACAACATTCACCACTAATATTCAACGCAAGTTTAATAACTGACCGAGGGGTACTTTTTGTTTGTCTTTTTAATCAAAACATGCTTAAGGTCACAATTGTAATTGCATAAGTTCACGACGCTAAGAACCTCTTTACTGCGTACAGGTCTGTTCCTCTGTTCAGACATGGCAACACAGACTGACTGCTTCTATTTACAGCTTTTAGTTCAAAGGTGGCGGTGAAACGCGCAGCAGGACAGTTACTTTCCTGAGAACCATTGTGCTTTATTTTAGAAACTATTTGCTTAACACTCAATGGCAGCTCCACTGATAACATGAATGTGCAAAAACACTTCTTCCCTAAGATTCAAACTCTCCTGTTTAAAGTTTCCATTTTCTACTTTTGCTCCTAAAGGCTACATTTATTATCAGTCTTTAGTCCTATATAATCGATAGGTCAACCTCACGTACTTGATAAACGTGCATTTTTTAAAGTTTTAAAATAAAGCGCTTTACAAATATTGGGTCGTGTGTAAAGTAGTGGTGACTGCATCATCGTGACAGTTTTACAGATTAAACTCCTAACTTTTCTTAGAAAAACCGAGGAACACCTCGTTAGCTGCTTCTGCTCGCTGTTGAGGGAAAACCGCTGCGTGTGAATTCAGAAACTGCGTTCAATCGAGCCGAATCAGAGACAGAGACGTTTCCTACCGACCTACACGAAAATGCGTCACTGTCTCTCATGCTAAGTAGTTTTTCATGTGTATTTTGCTCTTACCTTAGCTCTCAACTGCAGCTCATGAGGGGGCGAAAAAAAAAAATCAACAAACGTGAGTGGGCGGGGTTAAGTCTGCTGGTTTTTTCCTTTTTCTGCACAGTTTCATCACAGAGCCCGCTGCAGTCCGCATGGGGCATCAATACAGCTGCTCCTACAATCTTCATTTATGCTGATTTTATTAAAAAAAAAATTTTTTTTATGTTTGCATGTTCCAGATCAGACGCTGATAATGTGGCAAACTATATTGTTTTCTCTCTGCTTCTTGGTTTCTCGGGGGACAGCCCACGACATAGTAAGTTATCCATCATTATACTCACTGTAGATAAATTTGATATTGTCTGAGAACATTGTTTCTGAAATTTTATTACAGAAAGTTGAGTGTCAGGAGCCTGACGGTAAGCTCAGTGTTTATTATTATTATTATTATTATTATTATTATTATTATTACTTCTTTTCATGATTTTGCTCAATAGGCCAGACCAGGTCTGATTGTCATAAAACCTGTGACAATCTGATATCTCATATATGTGAAACTTGATTGAATACAAAATGTGGTGCTTAACCATGGATTTAATTTTTTAAGGGAAAAAAGCTACCTGAGCCAGATTGGCCTTTTTTTTTTTAGAACCATGAAATTAAGAGCTGGTTGTGTGCTGCTCTTGTCAGCTATAGTGTTTATCATAACTGGAAACAAATGTTGCACTTTGCTGTGGGTGAATTTTAGCCCATTCCATATTTTAAAGAAGGACAGCTTTACGATTATGCTATAACAGTGTCAGTGTCTTAAATATGTCACAGTGAGAAGTGACACGTTTTAAACAACTTTTGATTGTTTACAATTATGTACTTTATACACTTTGAAGACACTCCTCCAATGCGTTTTACCAGCTATTCCAATAAGGACTTGGTTTTTGGCTCTGATCTAATCCAAACCCCAACACACTTGAGTTTAACATACCAACCTACGGTTTGAAGGCCGCTCTTCAGGATTTTCTTCAAGTGAGCAGAATTTGTGGTTTCATTTGTGATGATGCATCCACATTGCAGTAATTGTTTTTGATTTTCTAAAAAAAAATTTTTTTGGCCAGAGGCAATAGGACGGACAATTTCCTAAAAATCTACCCTTTGTCTCCTCAGTCCTATAATATTTTTCTAACTGTTCTGGGGATTATCTAAATATTGTCCTTGGTCCTTTGTTGACCTCTTGGATGAGTTGTTGACGGTCTTGCCAATTCTGAAAAGCTCCGTCGCTGCCCATGATTTCTTCATGATATCTCTCATTGAGATTTCCCAACGCTAGAGATCTTTAAGCAATTTTTTGATTGTTCTGATCAATCAGTCAGTGTAGAAAAAGAAATTCACCTGGAAGATTTAACATAAACTTTAAATCTTCATTTTGTATCCACTCAGGTAATCTTTATCTGCTTTTTTTTTTGATCATTTGAAACAACAAATGATCAAAAGCCAATCAGAAAAAATCTATAAAAGGGTAAAAAAAAACCAAAAAAAACCCAACAACAACTTTTTATTCCCATTGTGGAATAAATGTCATTAATTAACAAAAAAAAACAATAATTTAAATGTTGGTTTTATATGCAAAGTTAAATGGTTGATATCCACTCTGAAATCTAGTTAATCTAGTTTGTAATAAAAGTTACACATACAAAAAACAAACCAAAAGAAAATCTACCTTTTATTTTGCTAAAACCTATTGACAATAATTACCACCAGTACAAAGAACAGTAAAAATTATTGGTTCATCTTAAGAACAAAAGCAGTTATGTGTCACTGACTTCACATTATATTATGAAATAAAAAAGTTTTCAAAACCCCAGCACAGTCTACCCAGGTGACCAGGTTTGGAAAACACTGTAGACATGAAAAATAATGTCTACATATTTTTTCACAGAGATTTCTATAAATGTACGACAAACCTTTATGATTATTGCGAACTCCACTATGTTCTAGATTTTCCCGAAACAGTCCTAAATGACAGTCCATCTCAGGTGGCAGGCCTAAATGTGGAACTGGTGACGGTCGGACGTGAAAGAAAGCTGAACATAAGCTGGGCGATCAACATTGATGGTAGGAAAAGCCATTCTTGTTTTTGATGTTACAAACCGTCGCCTCAAGACACATTTTAAGATGTAGGTAAAAATTAAACGAGTCAACATTTTAAATTACAAATTACAAGACTGTCCACTCCACTATATACACTGTGTATTGGTAATGCATTTTATTTTATTTGACTATTTTAACATTGAATGTGTACAGGTTGTGTGCTAGAGGCTTCTTAGCCTATAAGAACATATCAGAATGGATGCATGCATGTAGGGTTTTTGTTTTGTGCTGATGTTTTTGAAGTTACTTGGAGACATAAAATGTCCCTGATGATAAAGTATTTACCTATCTGCCTATGCTGTCACCTTGAAGTCAATGAAGCCCATGTCTATCAAAGTTTATAATGCCATAAAGACAAGATTGGAATTAAAAATCAATTACAGATGCTTTTATTTCTATCCCTATGGAGAAATAATAATGTGAACCATCAATTCTAACCATGTTTGTAAACTGTTTTTCTTCTCTGCAGCTAGTATTAAACACCTGACTGGGACAAGGGTCATTGTAGAAACATTTACCTACATCTGTCAATACAATCCCCATTGGAATCAAACAAACGCCACTAGTTTGGAGAAGGTACAAATGACTTCCTAAACCATCTGATGTTTATTTCAAACAGCATGATCACACACTGTAATGATGATCCAATTATTATTATTATTATTTTTTGGATAATTAAAAGTCCATACTAAAAAAAAAAATGTCTTCTGTATCACCTACAGGAATGGTTTTCTTTTTTAGTTGGCGTAGATTATGGTTCCTTCTTTATCACAGTTTATAATGAGCCATTACCTCCAATGGGAAGTGGATCCACAACACTGTCAATGTTTATTTCGGTACCTCGTCTACCAACAAGTAAGCAAATCTTCTCAAGAACGTATATCAGCAACTTTAACTGAAATACTGAAGAATAAACGAAACAAAAAGAATGTCTTTAAAAAACCTTTTTAACATGCAACTAATTCATTAGGTAAAATACTGAGGAAGAGGTGCTCTGTCTGCAATTCTGCAAATAAAAACAAAAATAATCACCATATTAAAAATCAAAACCTGACATACCATGAATGTTTGAACCGTTCTCTCTTTTTGCAGCAACTGTTACACCAAGTACTTCAAAGGCAACTTTGGGTAAGCAAATCAAGTGTCAAGCTCAGCAAAAGCAGTAGGACACAATTTAAATTACCAATAATCCTTGAAGCCAAGAAGACCCCATTCTTTACCTGGCTGACAGCACAGCATGTTAAATACACATTTTATATAAAATTTTAAACCTTACTCTATAAGAGTGAATAATAACTAGGTATTTTTGCAAAATATAAAATAATACCTGTACCTTTGATGAGCATTTTATTTATAGTAGTGTTTCCTAACCCTGCTCCTAACCCTGCTCCCCAAGGCACACTGCCCTCTCTTCTTCTTCTTCTTCTTCTTCTTCTTCTTCTTCTTCTTCTTCTTCTTCTTCTTCTTCTTCTTCTTCTTCTTCTTCTTCTTCTTCTTCTTCTTCTTCTTCTTCTTCTTCTTCTTCTTCTTCTTCTTCTTCTTCTTCTTCTTCTTCTTCTTATTCTTCTTCTTATTCTTCTTCTTCTTCTTCTAAGCGTGTTTTGTTGTTTATTTTGAAATCTGGAGACAGTGAGAATGTTTAATGTTTTTTGCTTTCTGTTGCAGAGTCTTTGCAAACAACACCGAATAATGAAGGTAAGAAAAATGTATTGTTTAACTATCAGTACAACTCAAATATGTGTTGATTTTTTTATCCATCCATCCATCCATCCATCCATCTTCTTCCGCTTATCCGGGGTCGGGTCGCAGGGGTAGCAGCCTAAGAAGGGAGGCCCAGACCTCCCTCTCCCCAGCCACTTCTTTTTAAAAAATTTTTTTATTTGCTTGGCCAACATCACTATTGTTTCAAACATGTCTTTTAAAATGGCCATCAGAAAAAGACATCCTTCAATAGTTTGCTAATCACACCAAACCCCAGACTGCAACAGCAACTTAACTGACTGAAAATCAATTTTCTGTGTCCTGTTTTGACTGGAATTCAGAATTTTGGTGACGTTTCTAAGATGATAGTAGGCTCAGTATCAAGCATTGTACAATTGTTAAAAGTTAGATCTGAGTATAAGACAACATAAATTCTTCTTGCATAATTTTCTTGCATTTTAGGGGGAAATAATAATAATAAAAAAACAATGACTGATGATTTTTGTTCATCCACATTTATAACTACCAACACAAGATTGTTTACCTCTGTTAAATGTGATCTGAACTGTTTAGCACAATACCAGACACTCCCAAGAACGATTTTTCAAATCTATCAATTGGTATGAACTACATCAAATGCATAACTGAGATCAAATAACACTATGTCAAAAGTGTTTAATCCCAGCTATGCGGATATTTCACTTTTTCTGGTGTTTGTCAAATCTTTTCCTTCTTTTGCAGCACAAAATGAAGAAGTTAAGAACATCAGCAGAATTGTTTTTGGAGTTGTGGCCTTGTTGATCATTTTGATTTCCTGCTTTGTTATCTGTAAGTAAAATATATATTTATACCTAATCTGAGCTTGAATGCACTGAAAGTAATAAACAGCTATCGATGTTGAACGTCTTCATCCTAGTTTTAATCACTAATAAGTCCGAGTTTGCAAACATGCTCTTCCCTTGATTATGGTTTAGATTTGTCAGTATCTTTAAAACCGTAAAACACTTTCCACCTAAAATACATTAGTCTTTCTGCAGCCTTTTTCAGCAGACTTGTTTTGCTTGGCTCTCCGTGAAAGCATATCTTAGCTGCTTGGATTTAAAATGTCATAAAGTACTGATTAATGGCATGCATCAGCACCAAATGTGTGCTTTGACTACATCAGTGCTCTAAGTAAATGCCCCTTTTTTGTTCGTCTGCAGATGAGATGTTTTCTTCCCACTCTGCGTTTGAAATCCTTCCCGAGGCCCCCTTGACTCCAGTATCGGTGGTTGTGGTGTATCCTTCGGTGACGCCGGCCTTTCAGCGGGCGGTGGTGGCGCTGGCTGAGTTTCTGCAGTGGCACGGTGGCTGCAGAGTGGCGATTGATATGTGGCAGCAAGGACAAATTGCAGAACTGGGACCACTGCGCTGGTTAGCTGAACAAGTAAAGGGTGCGGACCGTGTCCTGATCATTTCCCCTCAGGTGGAAATTGTGAGTTGGGTTTCTCTTTCCATTCTGCTTCTTGTATATGTATGCTTATATATATAGATATATTTATATCTATATATATAATAAATGTTTTTATGTCCTTGTAGCTTTCTTCTATGCCGGGACCCTGCGCCCCCACCAGTAACCTCCTGAGACATTCCATCCCAGCTGCAACTGGTGACCTTTACCCTCTGATTCTCAATATGGTGGCCAGTCACGCCAGGAGTGCCACTGAGCTGGCCAAGTTCTGGGTGGTGCAGCTGCATGCGGAAAAGGACAAGAACTCTTGTGTGCTGCTGCCAGAGCTGCAGATGTGTAGGGCTTTCTGTCTGATGAAAGATTTGAACAGACTTTGCAAGAACCTTCATTCTCAGAGGAAGGTTAGGAAGAAGATACCATCGCTGTTGTTCAAACATAAGATTTTTTACAGTCAAAACAGCACAGCAAAATTGAGGGAAGCCGTAGAAATGCTCAGTGCAAAGAAGCCAGGTATATCCGACAGGACCCAAAATAAAGATCTTTGTTGAAAGGGTTAAGGATGAGCTGCAGATAAATATAGGATTCATATTGCATTTTGTCTGTCCGTGTTACTGTTTTTCTATCTTTTCTAACATATCAACCTCATAGTTAGCATTTTATTCAGTGTTTGAATAGCATCACATAGGTTAATTTCCAAAAGAATGTACTTTGAACATGACCTTCAGGTACATTGCTGTCATTGTTATTGTAACAAATATATCCTTGACTTTTATTTGCGAAATTGTATAAAGTATTTTAGGAGCTGTTCGTTGTCAGGTATTTTTCTCAAAGTTATATTTTGTGAAATTCTTAACATACGGCCTTTCCACACATCTAGACTCTGTGTTTTATTGGGACTTATGTGATGGAGCAACAACAAGTGATGCATAATTTTGGAGCAGAAGAGGAACTGTATGTTTGTCAAACATTTTACAAATAAAAACATTGAAAAGAGAGTTCTGTATCAGTATTTAACTTTGCTTTGATACCTCTATAGAAAATCTAGTGCAACCGTTTTAGAAGACTCCTATTCCAGTAAAAACAGGTTCCCAGTAACTTAATTTCAGTTTAGAATTAGCCTGTTTTAAAGACCTGTAAGGTTTGCGAGAGAATAGAAGTCAACATCCTCCTGCAGAGGGAACACATCAAGCAAATCAGATGTTAACTTGTGTACAAGTTTAAAGCAGAGTTAGGTTATATAAAATCATTCCAAGCTCATCTTACAACTTTGTTCAAGTTGTGTCCTAAAACTGAAACATTATGGCACAACTCCAAATCTAATATCAACCAATCCAGAGAGGCTACGCACGAGGCCGTGTTTTTGCTGTAACCGATCTTGAGGACCCAAAGGAATCCTCCTTAAAGCATTACAAAACAGAAGCCCATTATGTAGAACATTTTATATCACACTTAACTGTCTCGTCTATTAATGTAGGGGGATCTATTTTAATTTCTGAGCATGCTAATATTTGCATCCCCTGTCTATTAACCTGTTGATATGAAACTTACAGCGGTAACTCAGAGAACAAGTGTCATTACTTAGAAAAGGTCATAGTGTCATGACAATTTAATAAATTATATTGAATGGTGTTCAAGATACTTGAACTCCTCCTCTTGGGGCAGGACACCCTCCTCGACCCGGTGAAGGCACTCTATCTTTTTCCGGGCTCAAGACCATGGCCTCTGATTTGGAGGCACTGATCCTCATCCCGGCTGCTTCACACTCCGCTGCAAACCGCTCCAGCGAGAGCTGCAGATCATGTCCTGACAAAGCCAATAGGACCACATCATCCGCAAAAAGCAGAGATGCAATCCTAAGGCCACCAAAATGGATCCCCTCAAAACTTTGGCGGTGCCTAGAAATTCTGTCCATGAAAGTAATGAACAGAATCGGTGACAAAGGGCAGCCCTGGTGGAGTCCAACTCTCACCGGAAACGAGCCCGACTTATTGCCGGCAATGCGAACCAGACTCTGACACCAGTCATACGGGGATCTGGCAGCTCGTATCAAAGGGCCCGGTACCCCATACTCCCGGAGAACCCCCCACAGGGCTCCCCGTGGGACATGGTCGAACGCCTTCTCCAAGTCCACAAAGCGCATATGGACTGGTTGGGCGAACTGCCATGCACCCTCCAGGACCCTGCTGAGGGTGTAGAGCTGGTCCAGTCTTCCACGACCAGGATGAAAACCACATTGCTCTTCCTGAATACGAGGTTTGACTATCCAATGGACTCCCTTCTCCAGGACCCGTCAATAGACCTTGCCAGGGAGGCTTAATAGTGTGACCCCTCCATAATTGGAGCACACCCTCCGGTCCCCCTTTTGTCCTTGCGATATTGCAGCGTCGCGCGTCGCATCAACCAACGCAACCCTACAACATCCAGAGCTTTAAGGAACTCCGGGCAAATCTCATCTACCCCCGGGGCCCTGCCACAGAGGAGCTTTTTAACCACCTCGGCGACCTTGTCCCCAGAGATTGGAGAGCCCAACCCAGAGTCCCCAGGCTCAGCTTCCTCAATGGAGGGTGTGGTGGGATGGTGTTCCACCCTCCCCACTCTGCGCACCAGGTGCAAAAATAAGCACACCGTTGATTGGTGGGCGGGGCAGATGCCTTTATAGCCGAGCAGGCCGCTGCAAGGTACGTGTGTCTTTGTTTCCCCTGCTACATGTTGGCTGCCTGAGTGGCCTGTGTGTTTGATCGGCTCATTGGAGATCGTAAGTGCCATTTGTACCATCTGTGGCTGGGATTGTGGTTTGGTTTTGGTGCTATACCTGCCGTGCATTTCTGCAGCGTTGCTTTGCTGACATGGCTTTGGCAGCTGCAGCTGGAGGTGGTTGCGGCGTGCAGTTTGCATCTAGTCCTCGCTTGCTGATCAGCTCCCTCTCTGGGTAGCTGTGCTTCCACTCCTGGGTAAGCTACCTGCCATTTACATTTTAATTTACTTTACCTGAATCCACAGTTAATGCGTTTTCTGTTTTAGGCGCAAGATTGTTTTGGCATTACAACACTTTGGATGCTCTGCTGTCTTGTTTTGCCGGTGTTTGGTGTTTGGGCAGCTCTGAATTGAACCTGTTGCTGCTTGGATAGGTGGGGCATGACTCCTTCAGTCCTGTGGAAAGGCTTTTGAAATTGGACTACAACAATTTTTCCACCGTTTGAAGTGCTTTTGTTTTCGTTTACAGTCTGTGCTTGTTTATTATTGAAATTACTAATTTGTTTGCTTTCTTTTGTTTTTGATTTACTAATTTGTTTTCTTTTGCATGGCATGTTTTGTTTTTTCTTTTTTGAATAATTTAAATTGTCCCTATTTCATATGATTCCTTTTCCTTCCAGGGACCAAGTAGTAGGCCTGAAGCCATGTTTTTTTTTTTTTTTTTAAGAAATTGTTTAATAAAATAATGTATACTAGTCAGTGTTCTGAGGCATCTTGTTTAAAAACCTTCCCCCTGCTGGTCACAAAGGCATGTTGGTGGGATTGAGGAGGTCTTTGAAGTATTCTGCCCACCGGCCCACAACATCCCGAGTTGAGGTCAGCAGCACACCATCCCCACTATAAACAGTGTTGGTGCTGCACTGCTTCCCCTTTCTGATATGCTGGATGGTGGACCAGAATTGCCTCGAAGCCGTACGGAAGTCTTTCTCCATGGCCTCTCCGAACTTCTCCCACACCCAGGTTTTTGCAGTTTCAGCAATCACCCGAGCCGCATGCTGCTTCGTCTGCTGGTACCCATCAGCTGCTTCCGGAGTCCCACAGGCCAAAAAGGCCCGATAGGACTCCTTCTTCAGCCTGACAGCATCCCTCTTCGAAGGTGTCCACCAACGGGTTAGCGGGATGCCGCCATGACAGGCACCGACAACCTTGCGGCCACAGCTCCGGTGAGCCGCCTCGACAATGGAGGTACAGAACACGGTCCACTCGGACTCAATGTCCCTCACCTTCCCCGGAACGTGTTCGAAGTTCTGCCGGAGATGGGAGTTAAAGCTCCGTCTCACAGGGGATACCGCCAGACGTTCCCAGCAGACCCTCACAACATGTTTGGGCCTGCCAGGTCTGGTCGGCATCCTCCCCAACCACCGGAGCCAACTCACCACCAGGTAGTGGTCAGTGGACAACTCCGCACCTCTCTTCACCCGAGTGTCCAAGGCATACGGCCGCAGATCCGATGAAATGATGACAAAGTCGATCATCGAACTGTGGCGTAGGGTCTCCTGGTGCCAAGTGCACATATGGACACCCTTATGCCTGAACATGGTGTTCGTTAAGGACAATCCGTGATGAGCACAGAAGTCCAACACAGAACACCACTCAAGTTCAGATCGGGGGGAGCGTTCCTCCCAACCACGCCCCTCCAGGTCTCGCTGTCATTGCCTACATGAGCATTGAAGGCCCCCAGCAGAACGAGGGAGTCCCCAGGAGGGGCACTCTCCAGTACCCCCTCTAAAGACTCCAAAAAGGGTGGGTAATCTGAACTGTTGTTTGGCTGCCACCCATCACACACTGCACCCGACCCTTTTGGCCCCTCTCACAGGTGTTAGGCCCAAGGGCCATGTATCCTCTTCGGGCTGAGCCTGGCTGGGCTCCATGGGTAAAAGCCCGGCCACCAGGCCAACGTGCCCCACCTCCAGGCGTCCGGGCAAGGACTCCCCTATGATGAGAAATAAAGTTGTTTCTCATCATAGGGGTCCTCAAGCTGCACTTTGTCTGCTCCCTCACCTAGGACTTACCTGCCTTGGGTGACCCTACCAGGGGCATGAAGCCCCAGACAGCATAGCTTCTAGGATCATTGGGGCACTCAAACCCCTCCACCACGATAAGGTGGCAGCCCGAGGAGAGGAGGAAGGCTCCAGAAATTGGTAATCAGAGTAAAATCTGATTACCAAAAATCAAAGTGATATTTGCATCACTTTGCAGAACTATCATCGCAATCAACGCTTTCTACCAGTTGATGGCAATAATGCACCTCTGTGACCACTAAAACTCCACGCGAAGAAGAGTCACGTGATAAAACACGGAAGTAAAGCCTGCACTGACTGAAGCAACACTGGAAATTTGTTGTTACATTTTGAGTCGCTTTGTGAAACAACAATCTATCTTTTTTCTGATATGTTTTGACTGAAATGTAAAACGTGACCATGACGCAGGCCGAGAAAGAGCAGGACAACGGGAAGGAGAAGGAAAAGGAGCGAGACAAGGAGAAAGAGAGAGAGCAGCAGCGCGGAGTGAAGAGACCCATCGCTCCTGCAGCAATCGCTGAACCTGCTCAGGAAGTATTCAGCCTTCATTTCTTTCTATTTTATCAAAAGTATTTTACTTCACTAAACTTTATCTATTTATTTTTTTTAATTAACTTTTCATTTTGAAAACAATTTATTTTTACAAGCTATAATGCAATAGCTGTATTTATTTATTTTTTTCTTCTGGTTTTGGGTTGTGTGTAAAAGCTTAGTATAAGAATAAAATTAAAATAAAAAAAAATAAAAAAAGTGAAGTTGTGTTTTGACATCTGATTTAAATGTAGACAGCTCTTCAGAACTATGTCCTGAAGAACAATGTCATCCAAATAAATTTATATTAAAAAAAAAAACTACATAGTGTTTTTAAAACTTAAAATAAATTCCCTGAACACTTACAACTTTAAATTTTCTTTATTTTCCCATAAGTGGCAAATGAAATCTTATTTAATGCTCTAACTCTGAATTATATGTTATACAACATGTGCTAGGATGGGTTTCTGTGAAGCACCAGAGACTTTTTCTGATAAAGTTTTTGTGTGCACAACCATTCATTGGTTATATTCTACATTAAAATGCATTACCTTTATGTCTCATAGCAAATACAGAGCAATTTTGTCATTGTGATCCACCCTGGATCAAGAACGCTTCGCATTGGCCGAGCCACAGACACCCTTCCTGTCATTATCCCTCATGTAATCGCGCGGCGACATAAGCAGGGTGGACAGGCGAGGTATGAAGATGCTTGGCTGCTGAGAGAGGGTCTCAATGTAAGTCACCATTAAACGGGTTTGATTCTAACACACACCTGTCGTACCTGACTGTTTTTGATATGATCAATTTGTCTTCATGACCAACAGAAGGCAGAGAGCAGCGAGCAGAGGCAGAATGGACTGAAAATGGTGGACCAGGCCATCTGGTCCAAGAAGATGTCCAACGGTGTGAGAAGGACTCCTGTGTCTGCTGAACAGGTTTGTCTACAAAAGGGACAACTGGTGTGGAAATGGTAGAAGTTTTGAAATGGCTATTGATGCCATAGCAACTCGGGTTGGTGTTATGTGGTGTTTGGGGAGGCAGTCACTTGATTCAACTTCCTGTCTTGTTTTCAGGCCAGGGCTTATAACTGTCAGATCCGTCCAGCAGTTCTAGACAGCAGTTCAAGAGTGAAGTGGACAAACACAAGCCACCATCCCAATTATCTGGTGGGAGAGGAGGTAAAACACAAAAAAAAACTCTATACAGTGTCTGTATAATGTTTGATAAATTCTGTGTGGTTAATTTATTATTCAGCCATCTTGATCATGTCTTGTTACAGGCTCTGTATGTGAATCCATCAGACTGTTACAACCTCCACTGGCCTGTGGTCAGAGGTCAGCTCAACGTGCGTTCTGGCTCTGGAGGGTCTCTGACCGCAGTGCTGGCCGATCTCGAGACGCTGTGGAGTTACGTCATTCAGAAGCATCTGGAGATTTCCTTAAAAGAGTTAAAGGTAAAAGTCTCATTTCAGCTCTTTATGCCTTTCTTCTTTGCATTCTTTTCAAACTAGAAAGAAATACAAGAAAGTTTGATAAGGAAAGATTTTTTTTCTGTAGTTCTGCAATGTAAGAAGCTTTAACTTCAAGAAACCTTCCAAAGTGAGATGAAAAACTTCCTTTTGCTGCATCAACATTTGATTTTGTTTTTCATTTGTTCATGACTTCTAGTATTACAGATGCATCCTGTTGGTCCCCGACATCTACAACAGACAGCATGTAAAGGAAATTGTCAACATGTTGCTGCATAACATGGGGTTTTCAGGTATTGACCACCGGGCATTTACTGTTGCAAATGACTTCACATTCCTTAATCCTTTTCACATTGACACATTGCAATCACACACTCTGTTGTCTTGTTGGAATTTGGTGAGGTCGACCAATACAAAGCAAGACGACAGGGAAAACTGTGTTGGTTTTTCTAAGTTCCAATTTTAACCAAATGTTTTTGTGCTGCATGTAGCACCACACAAAAAATATATATATATACACTGCTCAAAAAAATAAAGGGAACACTCAAATAACACATCCTAGATGGACAGTTTGATTTCACAGAAGTTTGATTTACTTGGAGTTACATTGTGTTATTTGAGTGTTCCCTTTATTTTTTTGAGCAGTATATATATATATATATAATTTTTTTTTTTTTTTACAAAACTGGGACAAAATAAACACATGTTAATAAACTGTTCATTGGTTCATGGTTTCTGCTTTATGGAGTGAAAATATGTGTAATTTGCAGCCATCATTGTGCACCAGGAGTCGGTGTGCGCTACATTCGGCAGTGGGTTGAGCAGCGCATGTGTCGTGGATGTGGGCGATCAGAAGACCAGTATCTGCTGTGTTGAGGATGGAGTGTCCCATCGAAACTCAAGGTGGGGAAGTGCTGCAAATCACACACTTATAAACAACAGAAAATAGTTGATTTCTTGCATTTTGTGTGTGTGTTTGCTCCTACACTCCGCAGGCTCTGTTTGGCTTATGGCGGTTCAGACGTGACCCGCACTTTCTTCTGGCTCCTGCAGAGGGCAGGGTTTCCCTACAGAGACTGTCAGCTGACCAGCAGGCTGGACTGTCAGCTCTTGCAGCATCTAAAGGAGACATTCTGTCATCTGGATCAGGTCTGTGTTAGTTGAGGGGAGAATTTATGAGTAATTAAGACTTTGAAGGAAACTGTTTCTTCTTCCAGGGTCGCTTTTTAAATTGGTACTGTCTGCAATCTTTGTCTGTTCGTAACAGGACATATCAGGGTTACAAGATCATGAATTTCAGACACGTTTCCCAGAAGCCCCGGCTCTTTTATATCAAATTCGACTCGGGGATGAAAAATTACAGGTACAGGTTTAAAGCAGTTATAAGAAGTTGATGAATGAGTCTGTATTTTGCCATGAAAAACATGTCTGTGTCTTCTGTAGGCGCCAATGGGTCTGTTTTACCCAAGCACATTCGGCATCGTTGGTCAGAAAATGACATCACTACAGCACCGTTCCCAAGGCAACTCAGAAGATCCCCATGATGAACACTACCTGCTCTCCACACAGAGCAAAGGGGACCAGGTAACTCACATTACCACATACTGGTTAAAATTACATTTATTCAGGTAAATAGTTGCTGGTTGTTTTGTTTTGTTTATTGTATGATTTTTATTTTTTTCCTCCCCAACAGTCCTCTAAATCTGCAGCTGAGCGTAAGGCCATTTCCAGGCCAGGCGGAGGTTTGGATGGTGAACTGAGCTGCCAGGGGAGGATGGGGGAGATGTCCGACATTCCCAGAGGCTGTGGGAGCGGGAGTGCAGCAGGAGGAGGGATGCTTGGAGAAATGGAGCTGGGGCCAAGCCAGGGCGAGTGTCTGATGGGTCCAGGAGAGGCAGAAGAGCCGCTGTCCGCTCACCTCTCCAGGAAGACGGCCATCATTAGCCAGTTCGAGAGCAAGGCTTTGGGCCTGGACAAGGCTATCCTGCATAGCATCGACTGCTGTGGTAAGAAAGTGGTGGGAGGAGTGAAATAAAACAAATGACATGTTTTAGAAGAAAGATTGAGTAATAAGGGAGTAGGACGAGATCATAAAACATAAATAAGGGATGTTAGGAAACCATTTTAAACATCTTGAAATAGAATCTAAAAAAGTATGTCTCAGAGGCAATGAGAACTTTTATTTTTGTGTCTGAAGCGTCGGACGAAACCAAACGGAAGATGTACAGCTCCATCCTGGTGGTGGGAGGGGGGCTCATGTTTCACGGAGCTCAGGAATTCCTGCTTCATCGCATCATCAACAAGATGCCGCCGTCCTTCAGACGGCTGGTCGATAACGTGGAAGTCATCACACGGCCAAAGGTAATAACCTCCACATGTATTTTTTTTCTTCTTTTTTATATTGCACTAAAATTTCCATTGAAGTGCTTATCAAACCATGGTTCACTGATAAATTCAGTCGTAATAATAGATTGTTCTAAACTTATTCAAATTCTATATCTACTCTGTTATTGGTTGAAATTTTAAGATAGTGGTACAAAAACTGACTGTTTTTACTTCATGCTTTACAAACGTTATGAAGTGCTGCATCTCCTACTATCTGAAATATGCAACATGTTTCATGACATATTATGTATACTGGTGTGTTTGTGCTGAAGGACATGGACCCCAGGCTGATTTCATGGAAGGGCGGAGCAGTGCTTGCGTGCCTGGACACCACACAGGAGATGTGGATTCACCAGAGAGAGTGGCAGCGCTTCGGTGTCAGAATGCTCCGAGAAAGAGCTGCTTTCGTCTGGTGAAACCCAACTGAGGTCCTGAAGCTAAAACGCACCATTTATACATGAGAGGGCAGACAAGGAAAGGGACAAATTGCATATCATTTGGTATGTATAGTTCTGGTTGATGTTTATAACCCAGGATGTATAATGTCTTTATAGAGTTTTCATTGTTCTGTAAAGATTTCTATTTTCACATTTTCATCCATGAAGTGTAAATAAACTCTCTCATCTGAAGAAAAATAACTGCATTTGGAAGAAAATCGTTTCTTAATTTACCTCATCTGGGCAAAAATGTTTTAACTATTGGTGTCCACAGACAACTCGTAACCGTTTTTACTTTATTTTATTTTTTCACTCACAAAATAAGTACATTGTAAAATCTTAACCAAAACATAGAAACAATTGTCCCTGCTTCATACAGTTTACGCCATTTGTGTGTGTTGGTCGCAGTATAGATCATTTATTTAAACACAAAATAAAAGAAAGAAACTAAATGATGATGATTCCAGAGGATGAGCAGAACCTAAATGAGTAAGACATTGATGTGACCTGAAAGGACAGAAGCAGAGGAAAAACATAAACAGGAAGGAAGGACGCAGACAGCTGCTGAATCGACCAATCCGGCTCCTATGTGTAGGTATTCCCAGAAAGGCGTCAAAAAACTGCTGGCAGCAGTGGCAGCTGATGAAGAAGGGCTTCAGCACGGTGTCTGTGTGCTCTCAGAGTACAGACACTGTGCTCGGCCCCACGCCCACACTGTATGTGCAGGCGTTTACCTAAAGTGAAGAAATGTACAGGAACAACGTTATTTATATTCCTTAAAATGTAACATAGGTTTTTTGGAGACGATGGACATTAAACTCCACTAGGCTAAAAGCAACTTATTTCTGCAGTGGCTACCAGAACTTAATAAGCAAAGACAGCAACAAACTCTATAAATTAATGTACAAATTAACCATCAATTGTGTTGAGTTTTATTACGGAAAAAACTATTACTCACCTTCCTCATCCTCCTCCACCCATTGGTGGAGGGTTGGGACCTGCTCCATGAGTTATTCGACCCATACGCCTTCTGCCACCAGGAGGACCTGGAGGTCTGCAGAATGAAGTAGACATGACCACAGAGATTATAAATCCATGGGTGTAAAAGTGATCAACACTATCTCTGCACGTATATAATAAATTAATGAGGTTTCAAAGCATTTCAAATGAAAAAGTAATAACTGGCTTAATAAATGTTGGCAATCCCCTCTCTTGTAGCAGAGCTATTCTCAGTTTCCATGCTTCAGTGTTGAGATGACAGTACAACTGGGACTTACCCTCTGCCATCACTGAAGCGTGATGAAGCCACGTTTCCATTCCTTGACAAGTCAGGGTGAAGTATTGTCCTAAAACTGGTAGAAAACAAAAAGTCAGAACAAACTATATGAAATAACAGCTTTGTATGATAGTTGCTTATAACACAACACCTGTTATACAGATTTTGATATCTGTATATGCCTCAATAAGACAATACTGCACCAAGTTGGCCAGATTTCATCTTTACATTTACAGGGGCATCCCCATGAAATATAAAAAGTTAATTTATGTACATAACTCAACATACCAGTTTAAACTCAAAAAGTATTTCCCTGCAATAAGCGCATACTGATGCATTTCAAGCACTTTCAAGGATATGACTTGCATCTAAAGGAAAAACACTAGTGAAAATGGGTTCTGGACATACAACCAAATAAAAAATGAATTTCTAACAGAAATGCCAAATGCAGAAAATAAGTTCTGGTAATGACACTTTTTTTCCTTCCACCAAATTTTCTATATATATATATATATATATATATATATATACATCCCTGAATACAGTACTGAAAAAACCCAGGTTCTTTGGAAATGACCTTTTGCAGCTTATCCCTGTCGTTTCAGGATTCATAGCATTTGGTGATTTTTGAAATGTTCAATTTTTCTGAAAAACAGAATCTTAAGTTTTGTTAGCTGTAAGCATTAATCGTACAAATTAACATCAATAAACACCTGATAAATATCACTCTATGGGTAATGACTACATAATACCAAACTTTGTAAATCTCTGGGCTGGTTAACTCACAAGAGGCTGATGAACTCCACAGCCCCCCAGAACATATCAGTCAGGAACGACAGGCTCCAGGGGGACTGAGACCTGCTGTCCAGGACCTGGCCTGATGGTGACACAAAGAATGAAGTATGAAATATTAGGTTACAAAAACAGATTAGTTTTACTGCTAATCGAAAACAGCAAATGTTCAGTTCTCTTTTATCTGCCACTGAGGAGCTCACTAACTCGACTTCTCTTTAAAGTGTTTTCTACATAAAATCCACTTGGAGTATGACACGCATAAAATCACAACACGTCTTTTAATTTATGTTATTTTGAGGTACTTTATGTGAAAATGACATAAAAGATGCAAACATATTGTCAGTTACAGCTGCTAAGCTAACTCAGCCAGGCTAAGCTAACGAACTAAACAGCTAATAGTAGCTAAATGGTCCCAAAACAAACCATTACGTAACCTTCAAAAAGTCTGTATACATTTTTATTTCAATACAAAGCTGCACATATCCTTCTATTTTAACAAAACAGTGGTGAAGAAAGTACAATCAACTCACCGTTGGACACGTACACCATCTTTCAGAAGGCAAAACAGCTTTACAGCTGTGTTTACAGTTAGCCTTGTGCTTCCGGGTCTGTGTTTGTGTGGGTCTGCTCCTTTCTGTTCAACGTAGCATTAGGAGGTTGGAAAACCTTCACCAGCGGCAAGGGAGGAGCTTATGCAGAACAAATGTTCTCAGTCTTATTACACGATTTTTCTGAAAGGAGAAGCTCTGTTGTATACGAAGAATTTGCTCACGGTTGTCTGTTATATTCTTCATATATATATATATATAAATGTTAAATTTGTTACCTGTTCTACTTTCACATACGCAGTCATTCCTAATGCCACTAAATTCTAAGTAATTCTCATATACATATTTCCTTCTAGGTTGCAAGTGCAGGCAGCAAAACACACAGAGGAACAGAATGAAAAGGCAGATTGTTTTTAGCAGTATAGATTGCAGGAGTTGGAGTTGAACACAACATTGCCTTGAGAACCCTTAACTTGCTAGAAGTGGGTCTGTCAGGCAATTTTATGTTAATTCTGGAGCATACATATTGAACACACTATGTATAATGCTTTAAATGAATGGTGCATCTGAATGGTGCTGTGGTTACATTCACTAATCAACATGAGGGCTGGTCTCTCCAGACTGAGGGTGTTTTGGTTTAATCCTCTGTGTTTTGTGAAAGAGCATTCTGGTGCTTCCTTTCAGCAAAGGCACCGGGAGAAACATAAAACACAGTAAAATTACCGTCTTCAAATGTTTCCTCTTTCATCCACGAGAGGGCACCAGATACTGTAAACAGGTACAAATATTCACTGCACCAATTCACTGCTTCATCGATTTAAAATCATATATTTTAAATAGAATTTTATGTTTTGTCCAAAGTATCCAGCTTTGAAATAACAAACTAATAAAAATAAACTGTGCTTATGTTTTAGAATAACTCTGTGACCTCTTCAAACTTCTCCAGAAATCTCTTTGGGAAAGAATAAATAAAAAAATAAAAAACAACTCCACGTCTTGGATATATTTTATCTTTGATGTGCTTAATTCCAGACTGACAGCTCAACATTTTAGTGTTTTGATCATCTCAGATTGAGGGATCACTTTCAAAAAATGAAAAGGTTCATAGGGGCAAGAAAGTGGAGGAACACTCCTCTCCTTATTTATTAGTATTTGTGTCCCCTCTTTCTACATGTAACTGACTTTAGCGTAAAAATATATTCTTTAGTTGTTTCTTTATTTATCCATCATCACTGGCTGAATGAGGCTTTTATGGTTGGTCCTAAATCATTTTTAATTCAAACATACTGTCAAAGTGATACACAAAGCAGCAATGCACTGAACCCATCTTAAAGCAAACTATTAAAGCAGAAACCCTTCATAAAGCTCCATAAGAAAGCATTTAGAATCTCTTATCTGTTAGAACTTTCTTCTGCTCAAGTTTTATTTTGGAAAAAGCTCAAGATTTTATTCAATTTGGTTTTCGTTTAAGGTTAAGGACAATGGATAACGAAGGTAGAAGGAAAATAAATACAGAAGTTAATAAAATGATCTGAACTCTGGATCTGGGCCAACCTCCAGATATACGTTGGGTCGTGTCCCACCTCTGGTAAAAGTTTCATGCTAATCTTTCTGTAACCTTTGGTATAATTCTGTTTTGGAAAAAAAAAAAGAAATAACAGTAACATCCATGCAAAATTTTCCATGCCAATGTTTAGTTCATAGATTTTAAAATAGTTAGACAAGAGCTATTTTCCAAAATCCTAGTGGTAAAACACAAGCCAACAAGGCTGGATCACATCAACCAAA
The DNA here is from genome assembly GCA_010277075.1 of Poeciliopsis retropinna. Lineage (NCBI taxonomy): Eukaryota > Metazoa > Chordata > Actinopteri > Cyprinodontiformes > Poeciliidae > Poeciliopsis > Poeciliopsis retropinna. Next base: position 7,431,949 of record VMRM01000009.1, on the reverse strand, counting down.
GGTCATCGAAGGCCACAGATGTTGCTCTGCTTTAAATAAGCACAGATTGTTTGACCATCACAGTCCAACTCACACATAAAGCTACATTCTGCACCAATATCCATCTCCACAGAGAAGCATGACCTGCAATTATATATAATTAATCTGAAGACTGAAAAACAAAATCTCAACCAGAGTGTGCTTCTCATTAAGCTCAGATCTGTTCCAAAGCAAACTCTCGAGTCTACAGTTCGGGTTCTGGCATTTGTTTTGTGGTTCTTCTCCTTATTACCACAGTCACTTATTATAACATTTAATTAAGCTGTAAAATCCCTGGGATTTTAGACCTGCAGTTGCTCCTCTCCATATCTTACAACTGTTGTGGTTTTAGCTAATGACTCCCACGTCTGTAGCAAAGGTTGTACAAACCCACGAGGAACAGAGGAGTCATGGAGAACATCCAGGGTCAGAAAGAAATAAAGGTCATGAAGAACACATATTAAAATGATGAGTTTATTCTTACATAATTCCTTTTATAGGTATTTTAAGTGCTTTAAAGACAAAATAAAAAGGGATCAGTTGTTTCCATTGTTTTTGTTGCCAATCACATTTAATTTTCAAGTTGTTTTTTTAATCTTTATGCTTCTTTTCTACTTTGGCTGGTTTTCAACTGTTTTTTCATGACATCCCATGTTGCCCAAGTAATACATTGTGGTTCAAATGTTTAATTTAAGTAAGTAACATATGAACTGAAAGAGTTTTCTTCCAGCTGTCCACAGCAATTGATGTTGCTGTGAGTGTTTGTATGCGAGTGCAGTAGCTCCACAGTGGGCCTGTAAAGGACCCCACACTGCTCTCTGATTTATTAAAACAGGAAATAACTGAATAACTTGTGGGATAATTCATCTTTTTGCCACACACTGAACTCCACAGACACACAGCCTTACCCATTCACACACAGGCCTTCACTCATGACTGTACACATACAATACACAAACACTCATCTGTCACTTTGACAATCGGTTGCTGCTCAAACACACACGCATGCATTCCAGCTTACTCTGAAGTTAATGCTCCTCCACTTAGGCTGTGTTTTCACAAGGCTTTAATGGATGAGTCCATTAGTTTTAAGTAGCTGGGTCAGGTATTTTTCACACTCTCACTTTTCAAAAAAGAAAAAAAAGCCGGCCAGCTCTTTCACAATAAAAACTATCAAAGCTCTCATCACTTCATGTGATTAACATGAAGTTCACACACTCTCTGTGTCTCCCTCATCTGTCTTATCCCTTCAGTCTCTTACCAACAGAGCATATATAATGTACACAGCGGTGGCTCTAACACCTCACACGAAAAACCCCCTAGAATTCACTTGTTATGTCAAAGTATATTCCACAAAAAAAAAAAAAAAAGTAACAGAATAAGGCCAAATGCAGTCCAGACACCAGAGTTCTTCAAACATACAAAGAACTCTTTAAGTTTCCTCCTCCTGAAGCGATCACTCTTCCTCAGTGACTTTAACCGTGTCTACAGATATGGAGCGTTATGGACATCCATGAGTGAGAATTTGAGTATTTTTGGTGGTTTGATATTTAAGTACTGACTGTAATTACAAATAGATGTAAATATTTACTTGGTGCATTACCAGCCACCGTTTGCAGCTTCTTGTGGTCTACAGATTCCTGCTGATTACCTTATTATTTGATCCTGGTGTGCTGAAGCAGAGACACATCTAAAAGCTATCGTCTTTGATCAATTTGGTGTGAAACCTGTTATCTAAATTTAGCCATCTTGGCATCTCTAATTTAGAGGAGGAAAACAACAATCACCAGAACCCCAGCTGTGTGCTGAGGATATATGGTGGGTAATGATAGAAACTACACAAACTTTGATCAGGGAAGGCAACCGGACAACTAAGAAAAGGGAAAAATAGGATTTCTTATCATAGTTTCCGATTGGAAGGAGATAATTCATGTAGTGAAAGACATTTGTCAGATACAACAACATTTCTGGAATAATTGAGGAAAATTTTAGGGGGTGGCGAGGAAGGTTTGAAGATATGGAGTACTGTGAAGGAAGAAAAGACTGTTCAGACATAATCACTCAGAACAAGAACCAAATGTGCTGCTTCCAGCTGCAGGGGTCAAAGGTTCAGGCTCTGGGAGACTGATTTGCATCATGATCTCATGAATCATTGTGGAAAACCTAAATGAAGTGTATTCATTCCCACATGTTCCCACTGGTCTCTTTTCTCCTGACTGTATGTGTGAATGAGTGTGTGTACCTGATTCCTCATGATGAATGGGCAGAGTGTTTCTTTCGGGTTCAGAGGTGAAATTCTTCTGCAGGAAACACTTCAAACACTTTCAGACACCTAGAGACATCAGCTGCAGCAGAAGCACGCACTCAGACGTGTGGAAAAGTGCATTAACTGCAAAGAGTGACATCAGAACCAGCAGAAGCATTAAAGAACCATGTACAGTAAGATTTATGAGTGCTGCCAAACTGATCACAGAGCCAGTTTGGATCCACTAATGGAAAATATTGACCTCAAATTTGAATTGAAGTATGAAGACGCCAGTCGTAAATGTTAATTGTAAGACTCGATTTAATTATTATTTTTTTTATTTTGAGATTTATTTGTTTGAAAATGTAAAGATATGAGGAGTTAAAAATATCCAAATTATTTTCTGAAACATTTTTTATTAACAGTCTACAATGATACATGAAAATATAAAAAAGAAAAAACAACAACAACAATAAAAACTGACTTTAAGAGCTTCAGTGTATTTTTAGTAGTTAATATTTATTATCTACTAATTGAATTACTGCTCCTGTCTCAACAAGGAGCTGGCATACTTTGTAAAAAATGCCAGGTTTTTGTGAAACAATGAGAGCAAAATCAATACATTCAATTTGTTTTTCTGACTTTAACATGACACCTAAAACAATTGAACTAAAATCACAGTCTTTATACATCTTTTTATATCCTCTTCCTGAATAGTTTTTTCAACTCTTAATTGTTTCAGCTCTTTATTACATTGTCTGAAATCCCGTAAGTCAATGTCAATGCACATTTCTTCTGTTATTCCCCAGTGTTATGTTCTGGGGCTCTTCTTTTTATTTATCGCTCCTATTTTGATCAAGAATAAAATTGAGATTTTTAAAAAAAAGTTTAATTTTAACAGTGGAAAAAAAAAAGAGATTCTACTCATTGGTAACAAATCAGGGACTAAACCTGGTAGCAGTTCTCTGCCAGAACTTGTTTTAAAGTTCTGGCAGCATGTAGATTTTCAAGTGCTGATATCCCATTGATGTCTTCTTCTGTTTTTTAATCTTATCCTACGTGTCCCTTAGCTAAATGTTAGCTGTTTAGTTAACGTGTCCCCTATCCTATTCTGCATAGGGGACACGTTCTAATCCTTGACTTTTTTTCTTTCAAATGGTTCTTACATTACAAGTTCAATATATAAACACACATTTGAGTATTTCTGACTTCATACAACTTTTAGCTGCATGGTTATCCAGTATGACAGAAGAAGCTGATCATCACCGTTAAGATGAAGGACACAATAAGCTGCTGCACACGCAGTACCCTCACAAGTCGCCTTGAGGAATGCTGCATTTCTGGAAACTGGTGGTGTTTTGTCCTGCTGGAGGAGATGGAGAACGTATCGCCAGGTGCTCCGTAAAATACACACTTAGGTGGAGGAAAACAGATTCAGAAGAAAAGGCATTTCTAAAAGTAAGCATCTGTTTTAATTCAGCTGTCCTGGTAAGTTTTCATGTTTTCAAAGTTTTCATTTTGAGATTTAAAATGTTGAATGTTCCTGTTAGTCTTGGTGTCAGAGCTGGCCTTTTCATGCAGAGTTGACGCCTTAACTTTAGAGCTTGTTTGCATAGTTTTGCAAAAGCAATTTGAGATTACTTGTCGAAAATCCCTACAAATATATCATGTTAATATTTTTCTTTCTGTTAGGTCTTCTTGATTAAATGTTTGTATGTTTTGTGGTTTGAGTTGTAATTGTTGACAATTTGTTGTCCCCCTGCATCTGTTTAGCTTAAATCTGTAGTTTTATTTTTCCTCTTTGCTAGCTCTATTTTCTTTTTTCTTTTACTTTGCTCTGTGAAAATAAAACTTTTGCTTCATCTAAAATATGAAATATGACCTCCCACATTATTTAAGGAGGGAAGCAGCAAGGAAAACTGTGACATCATTGTTTAAACTCAAAACCCCAGACTGTAAGACATAAGATGAGATAAAATCTGTAAATGAAGACGTAAGCACACTTGTAGTATATTAGCCAACAATTAAAGAACCATAACTGTCCTTTGCGATATGAATATTAATAATATAAATATTCACAATATAAAGTATTGTGAAGAAATAAGTAAGAAATTGCTGGTGTAAACAACCATCCTGCACAGCAAAGAGAGAACTGCTCAGCTGAACGAGTCAGATGTGAATGTTAATTCCATGTTTTTGAAGCGCGGCCAAGACAGACTGAACGACTTTGTTCACCTCCTCCACTGCCATTACTTAAAATTCAACTCTAAAATGGAGCAGAAAAAGACATAATTGGTCACAACTTTTCCTGTTTACTGATTGGCCAGGTGGAAATCCTATAGTGAATGGGAGAAAGACATGTGCTGTGAAGAGAAATTTTAATTGAGGGGAATTGGCTATGGCCAGGCTACTTTACTGTAATAAACAAGATTTCTTCAATTATTCCTTTCATGTTTTGTTTCTTGTATTGTCTTTTTAGCCCTCCACAAATCCACAAGCCTGTGACATCAGTGTCTATAACAAAACCCTCTGAGGATGAACTGCTCAGCATGAAAAGAGGTATGATTTGCAGTCATGTGTGTCTAACCTCTTTCAGAACATTTCATCACGATACTGAAAATGTGAAACTCCCAGAACAATTCCAAGTTAGAGGCGTCATTTCCATGCACAGATTTTACCCTAGTATATAACAATGTTTTTTGGGGTTTTTTTTGTTAAACATTTTGTTTGTTGCTGAACTGGGCTGCTTAGTCCAGAGCTCATCTGCTGCATTTGAACTATGACAACCTTTTTATATATTTATTGTTTTGTTTTAGTTAGTGGTAATTTGAATACCCTGCTTGGCCCTGGCAAATTGATTCATCCCCTGATTTCTGATAATCAGGTGGTCCGATGACTTGGTCATCTTCAATCTCCAATCACTTTGTTTTATTAATAAGTATCCTTGGGAACTTATTAATTGCAGTAGATATACAAACAAGACCATTATTTCCCAACAGATGCATACTGCACCTTTGTTTGATTGCTCTTAATTATTTGTTTTGTGCTTTTGCAATTCAGATAATAGTCCTAAGCAACAACTCTCTGAGATCTGGAGGAACTGCATCTTGGCTGCCATTGAAAGTGACGTCACTGATGTGGAATTTGATTCAGAACTCTTTGAGGTAGCCAAAAACAGGAGATACATGGATAAGATGGTGGAGACCTACAGTGATCTGTTCATTTCATCAAGAAGAATGACAGGACAGTGCTAACACAGGGAGTTGCTGGTATTGGAAAAAATTTTCATACAAAAAGGTTGATGGTTGATTGGGCAAAGGAAAAATCCAACACACACATCGACTTAATTGTTCCACTTCATTTTGGTGAGCTGAATGCAGCAAGAGCTGAAGTTCAAAGCATCGCGGATCTGCTCGATAATTTTCTCATTGACGCGGAACGGCCTCAAGTTTCCACCTATGAGGAATGTAAGGTGGCTTTCATACTCGATGGTTTGGAAAACTGCCACCTTCCTCTTAACTTTAAAAAGAATAAAAAGCTGACTAAAATCACTGAACGAGCAGCGGTGGACGTACTGCTGACCAACCTCATCAAGGGAAACCTGTTTCCTAAAGCTGTGCTGTGGATCATCTCTCAGCCTTCAGGAGTTAAAAAGATTCCTGCTAAATATATCGACAAGGTTCTAGTTTGTAAAGATACGAAACTTGTTCACTCATGTATGCAAATATGTCTAAGTAATTTAAAGTAAAATACTTTGCGAATTAGAAAACAATATTTAGTTGAAACGTCAGAATAATGCCATTCGTATTGTAATCATATAATATTTATAGAAATGTATGTGAGAACTCAAGGTATATATATTTAACATTTATAATTTACCTCCACTTTTAGAGATTGATGTCCAACACAGACTCACAGCGATCGGAAAAAATGGGATCTTGGTCGCAGATGAGGCTGAACTGATTGAAGCGCAGACGGATTCAGAACTCTACATGATAGACACAAACAACGAACATGAAGAAAAACTGGTGAAAACCTACAATGATATATCCACTGGCCTAAAGAAAAAGACTGTGCGAACAGTTCTGACGAAGGGTGTTGCTGGCATTGGCAAAACATTTCAAGCAAAGTTGTTCATGTTTGACTGGGCGAAAGGAAAGTCCAACAAGGACGTTGACGTCATAGTCCCGCTTCAGTTCAGTGAGGTGAAAACACAAAAAGACGCTCTGAGCTTGGACAGTTTGCTCAAAGGTTTTTTTTGTGATAAGGCAAAACCAGGAGTCAGTATCTATGAAAATAAAAAAGTAGCTTTTGTCCTCGATGGGTTGGAAAACTATGACCTTCCTCTAGACTTTGACAACAACTTTGAACTCACAGACATAAAGACGGCAGCATCGATGGATGTGATCCTAACAAACCTCATCAAGGGAAACCTGCTTCCCAAAGCTCTTCTGTGGATCATCTCTCAGCCCTCAGGAGTTGACAAGGCTCCTGGTGAATATATTGAGCAAGTTACAGAATGCCGAGGTAAAAGAGCAATGTTACAACAAATGAAGCACCTCATCTACTTTCTGCTGGAAACTGTTTCTGCATCAGTTCCTGTAACCACCTTAAGTTCAGTACTGCACCTTAAGTTCAGTACTAAATGAATATTTCATGCAATTTCACATCATACCGTCTGCCTTGTAATACTTTGTACTCCAAATGCAACCTAACTCAGGTTGAAATAATTAAAAAAAAGAGAAAAAACAAACACCAGTTGTTTTGGTAAACTTTGCTCACTTGCTATGAGTTTTGTTAGTTACCCACTCGTTAGTGTAATAGTATAAAGTTAAAAATAATTGAGTCTAATTTAATTGAAATTACACTGAATGCAGATACTGCACCAGTCAGCAGATACATCTAATGATAATAGCATGGAAATAGATATCCAAAATGTAATAGTTTTAATATCAAAACTGTTGCGTTATCGTACATGTTTCCCAAAAACATCTGACTGCCCATAAAATAAACAAAATAAATTAATAAATACTATGTTAGATACAACTTATTACAACTACATAATTGTTCCATTTTTAAATAGTTGCTAATAACAAGCTAATCTTTGTTTTTCCAAATTAGAAAGCCTCATGCGGCGAAAGAACCTCGTTTCAAGTCTGAAGAGAAGATTCATCCAGGAATACCCTGATGGAGGTGAAGAGGAAGTCAATCATCCAAACCAGAAAACCACAGAACATATCACGAGAATCATCCCTGTTGATGATCTGAATGATGACATAACCAGTGAAAACACAGTATCGAAATCACTGATAAAACTAAATGCTCCCTCTGACGTCTTCAAAAACAGAGGAGAACAGAAAATCCGAACCGTACTGACCGCAGGAGAACCTGACATTGGGAAATCCTTCCATGTGCAGAAGTTTGTTACAAGTTGGGCAAGAAATGAAACTTGGCACTCCATCTTCACCTGGGATGAAGATCAACTAAGACCTTCACAGCGTAAAGCTGAAGACAATTTGGAAGTTATAATTCCACTTGACTTGTCAAAGTTTGACCAAATTAAAGGGAAAACCATCAGTCTTCTGGAACTTCTCAGTTATTTCTTTGTGGAAGTAAAAGAATTTGTCATCTCCAACTACACGTGGTTCCAATTTGTATTTGTCTTGGATGGACTGAATGCATGCCAACATCTTCTCCATTTTGACAACAATGAGACAGTGACTGATGTTAGAGAGCAGGCCTCAGTGGATGTGATAATAACAAACCTCATTAAAGGAAACCTGCTTCCCACGGCTCAAATCTGGATGACTTCCAGGCCCTCAGCGGCTGAGCAGCTCCCTGATCAGTATGTCGACAGAAAGACAGAAATTCGAGGTGAGATGGTTTTGTTTCTTTTTACTATGATCTGTCATTGATAAAAAGCAGGTTTTTGCAAGACGTGAGGAAGTCAGTTTGGTTCAAAATTTCTGTTGTTGTTAGGCAGGAAAATGATCCAATGATTGAATGATGGGCTAATTGTGCTAAAAAGACACCGTGTGCTGAATAACTAAGTGTAAACTAAGTCTGAATCAAAACTGGTAACAATATCAAGCCTAAAATCACAATATGTGTGTCATTGTTTTATTCTTATTTTTTTGCCTCTTTGAGGCAAAACAAAGATTGTTTTCATAGTTTTGAGGACAAAATATTTAACCATTATATACCACTCTGTTGGCTTATATTGCCAATGTTTCTTTAAAAAATTACAGTAGTACCAAATACATGTCATCAAACTATAAACATTAACTGATTGTTTTAAAATAACCTAATGCCTGCCAATAGTTTTTAGAGGTAACATGTTATTTAAACAAAGAATTACAATAAATGAGACCAAAAAAAGGTCTTGATGAAATGTAAGACTTAAAACAAAACACTGTTAAGCATCCAGCTTCATTTTAATAAGTCTATGGATTACCATTATTTCTGTCAAATTTCTCAACCTAAACCTCATGCAACTTATTATGTGTCTATCAACTCTTCCCCCAAAATTTTAGACCCTGATTTTGATATGAAATACAAAATTTACACGTCATAACACTGAGCAATAGCCCACTTCTTCTTTTGTCAAAGCTCTCGACATAAAAATCACAGACTGTGGCACCGATGAGCTGTAGCCCATGCTTTGTATCTTCACATGCATAAACTACCCTTCTTATGAAATTATTTTTGGTTTAATGTAATTCTTATATTTTCTGCTAAACCTAATTTGCTGTAAACTATAACCATTAAAATGTGTCAAAGAATTAATACATTTTATATCAAAGGACTGAATAAGCATGTCTGAATATATTTTCAGAATTTCAAATAATAATTCATGTTCAAAATTATTATTATTTCTTTATTTGCAGAGAAGCCTGATTTTGCAAGCCAACGGAAACTGAAAGCCCAACTGAAGGAATATCTTACCTATGTGTCCAAAGGGATCGATCAGCAGAAGACCTCTGCTCTACTTAAAGATATCTACACAGACCTTTACATTATAGAGGGGGACAAAAGAGAAGTTCTCAGTTCTGCTTCCTCAAATCTCACAGAACTGGACCTGAGTCATAATGATCTGCTGGATTCAGGAGTACAGCAACTTGCTGAAGGACTCAAGAGTCTGCACTGTAAACTGGAAGTTTTGCAGTAAGTATTGTTTCAAATTTCAAAGCAGTTGTACAGAATCCCATTAAAATTACAGAGTTGCATTTATTACTTTTGCTGATTGAGAAGGATTCCTTGGATGCAGATTTCTGCTTGTGGATGTACAGTTGTTTCCTCTCGCATGCATTAATGTTTCATAACTATTTTTGTGTGTTGCTCAGGTTACAGGGATGTCAGGTGACTGAGAAAGGCTGTGATTTTCTTGCTTCAGCTCTTAAATCTACTAAAGTCTTGAAGCTGAGAGAGCTTGATATGAGTTACAATCACTGTGGAGATTATGGAATGAGCATCCTCAACGCCATCTCTGAAGACCCAGCTCAGAAGCTGGAGGCAGTGTAATACGTTAAGGTGTCTGTTTTTCTAATGCGACTAACATTTTAGTGCATGTTTTATGCAGACTATGTTAAAAGCATATAACAAGTGGCCTGCATATACTTTGACAAACATCTCAATATTCATATTTAATGAAATTCTCACTCACTTTAAATATGGGGTATGTAACTCACAAACAAATGTTTCTAACATTTCTGTTAAAACTGTCAACATGTTGTGACAGTAAAACATGAGTGAGATTATCTGTGAAAGTACTTCACAGATAATCTAATCTCACAATCCACATCTGCGACTATCGCACATGTGGATTTCTATCGTCTGCAAAAATTTAGCAGTCACTGGAAAACTTCCACCTTTCATCATCTGCCGCACCCCGTGGGTTGAGCCACTTAATATATGGTTATGATAAGCAACCTTATGAACTATCCTGAGTACATGGAGCATCAAAATGTTCAAATGTTGAAATATGTAACGTAAACAAAGTGAGCGTAAATATACATAAGAAAGTTTTGACTATAACGGACCGCATCGGTTAAAGCCTGGGATGATGAAATGTAAGTCTATTCTCTAAAAGATTTCTAATCCGGTTTAAAAGTCCAAAATTAATCAGGACAGTTCTTAGACCCAAGACATGACTTCAAACCCTTTTAGTTTTTAGACGTAACAAACTCTGTGGTTACTGATGCAGGTTAAGTGAGATTAGTTGCAAGAACAAAGTCTAAGCTAAACATAAGTCCAGAAGCTCTCAGATATCCTGTTGATTTAATAAACTGGCCAGAGAATTAGATAGAAGATGGAAATGCAAGAAGAGTTTCACTTTCAGTCCAGCAACATGACAACTAAAGCTCCACCATGTTTTCTTTTTCTTTCTTTCTTTTGTTTTTTGTTTTTTTACAAACCTTCCTTTGCTTTCCAACAATTTTCCTGACATATCTTTAGCTTATTTGATGTTTTGTTCACTGTTCTCTTCAATGACTGATAAATATTTTTTTTATATTTGTCAGATGCTGCAGATCTAAAACTTGATGGAAAAACTGCAGGCAGACAGCTTCTTCTGTCTGAAAACAACAAAGAAGCAAAAACTATACTCAATATTAGCAATAGGGTCTCACAACAAGAAAATGAGGACAGATTTAAGAGGACCCAGGTTCTTTGTGAGGAGAGCCTAAAATGCATCTCCTACTGGGAAGTGGAATGGACAGGCAAGGTCGGCATTGCAGTGGCATATAAAACTGTGGGTAAAGAACGGGACGGCACTGGTGGTCTGGGCTGCAATGACTGGTCCTGGAGTTTACTATGTTCCAAGACTGAATGTGTTGCCTTACATGGGATGGATCGACTCAATGTTAGGATTAAACCGTGCTATAAAATAGGAGTTTTGCTTGACTGGAAGGTTGGTACACTGAGTTATTTTAATGTGTCTTCTGGAACGCTGACTCTGATTCACACCTTCTATGCAAAATTCACAAAGGAGCTTTTTGCAGGTTTCTGGTTTGAGAAAGGCGCTGTAACTTTGTGTGAAATATAATAAAATAAATAAATAAATGCAAACCCTTAAGTTTTAGCTGTTGTTTTAGTAGCTTATGGTAATGTATGCTGTACTTTTCTTACATTAAGAGCACATGTTTTCTGTGTATTTTTACTTTATGTTACTTTACTATTTAAAGAAATAATGTGGGAGATTTGTTAAAACTTATTAATGATAAAGAAGGAGATACTTTCAAACACACAACTAACTCCAAATGCATGTATATCGAGAAAAGCGATCTAAATAAAGATAAGAAAGATGCAGTATTATCATGTTTTTATGTTCAGTATTAAATCTAATCTAAATGGATTAAATAAAAATATAATACTTTGGGAAATATTGAAGTTAAAAACTGGATATAAGCTTCAGCATAAAAGTAAAACTAAGACATGCAGGGTCATGTCTATGAAAAAAGCTGGGAGTGATAATGAGTGCAATAAAAAATGTGAATTGCAGAACGTTCCTGTGTGTGTCCTTTCAAACTGAAGCTATCCTTGAATGATGTTTTATTTTCATGTGAATGTAGTTTGTCTGAATACCTGTAGTGAAGTGTCTCTACTATAAAACTACCAGTAACCTGTAAACTCTAGACATAAAATAAAATAGTTTGAAGAAGTCATGCATATAATGAACATCAAATCTACTGTCAACCACAGTTAGTCTGAGACAAAGCTGGAACCTGGTGAAAAAACAAGCTTCCACATAGTATATCTTAAACACAACAGTCACTATAAAGATAGGCACAATTTATCTTACATTTGCATTCTATACTTAATCAAAATTAGACTTTTATTCATTGGATGTAAAACTTGCTGCAGTTTTTCCTGATAATTCTTCTCAAGTAATAAAATAGGACATAGGATTATAGAGGACAAGTTAATGTTACCCAGTCTAGAAATGCATGTAAGCTCAACGCAAAAGAATAAAATCACCACAATCTAAACTGCAATGAAAGGATCCTAGCAGTGTCTGAGCTGGTAACTTATTTTCTTATTGTAAATAAATCACTTCATAAGTAAATCATTGTATTGATTTATTTATGAAATGTTTAACAAATCTGTAAGATTTATTGTCCCAGTATCTTATAGTACTGTAATTTTACTGACACTCATCATGAACCATGATCTCTCTTTCCATAAAGATAAGAGTACTGTCCTTGTTCTGAGAGGAAAACAACCTGCTCAATACTATCAATCAATCAACCAATCAATCAATCAATCAAGTATATTTGTGTAGCACATTTCAACAAGGCAGTTCAAAGAGCTTTGCATCATAAAAACACGAAAAACACAGTCATAGAAGACAAAGTCAACAATTGAAAGATAACATTTTGTCTTGAGGCAGCATTTAGCTTCAGGATATTTATTAATGTTTAATTTATAATGTTTCAAAAGCAGCTCTGTTTAGAGCTGCTAAATCCACGTCAGGTTACAGGGAGGAGAGTAAAACCATTTGAAGATGGAGGGAGAAAATGAGGACAGAACCAGTTTTTAGATTTTAGAAGCTGAAGGATCTGAGTTGGTCACATCTCACAAAAATGAAGGTGTGAGATTTTTATGTAAATTTAAAGATACAGCCTGATGTTGGTATTCTTTGCATTGTTTTAGATTTGCTTTTGAAGTAAGAATACCTAAAAGTAAAATACCTTTTTAAAAATGCATTTATTAATAATTGTTTATTTCTTTTTTTCCACATTTATAAAATTCTTGGAGTTTCAAGTCCACAATCTTTATTTCATTATTGATGTTCCATTCTTACCAGAACATGAAAAAATACAATTTAATTTATTATTTTGTCCCCTGAAACTGTGAAGTCTGGAAGACATATGAAACCCAGTATGCACATTTTACTGTGTTAACAAGATATTTCACACTTAGAGAAATAGAGCACAGTTTATTTATTATCCTTTATTTGGCACCAAAAAAGAACATTAAGACAATGCAAAGTAGAAAATAAAATACAGCTACAGCACAAGGGTAGTGCTGAATAACACACTTTGATGTGAATTAGACATGAACTAAAAGGGGATAGAATAAAACACATGACCTGCAAGGAGTTTGTTACTGCAGTTTTTAGTTTAACTGTGGTTTATAGGCTTACATTAAAATTAATCTCCATGCTTGACTTTGCTACTGCAAGATTTATAACAGGAATTGTTCTTGGATTTAGATATCAAGGCCAAAGTTCTTACTTGTACTAATGCGGTTAAATATTAACTTATGGAGCCTAGGCGAAAATTCCAGCTGGGGGACTCGATCCAGGACTCGATCCAGCTTCTCCACATCATCTAATCACTACGCCCCCGCCGCAGCCAACCAGGTCCGGACCGCCGTGCCATTACAGCCAATCATCATTCAAGGACGCCTTCAAAAGTTTAAGCTTCCTTAGTTCTACCAGCTCGTCAGCCACGCTTTTACCCTCCTCCTCCCCATCTTCACTTTCATCCTGACGGACCTCTTCCAGGAGCCCTCCGTGCTCCTCCATCTCCAGGCTCTGCTCCACCACCAGTTTTTGGTCCCGGGGGAAGACCATCCCGAGCTTGCCTGCACCGATCTCCTGCTCGCAGTGATCCTCGGCACACAGATCTTGTACCATTAAATCCTTTAACTGCTATTTTCTTCTCTGTGTGAGTCTCTCCAGATTTAATTCTCTTCTGCAGACATTTTGTGACTGTTGGAAGTTACTGACCGTCAGTGAGAAGACTTTCATACCGATGTTCTCCTTTTCCATAGAGATTGCTACTTTTCAGGCGCCTCTGACTGTGTTTTTGCAAGAAGAAAAAAATATTGAAGCAAGATGTTGAGTATGAAGCAATAAGATGAAGATAGAATACAACCTTATTGAACAGTGAGGAAGTCCAAAACAAAATGTCTGAGGAAGAGGATGGGATCATGTCAGGTGGGAGGTAAGTGAAGCTTTTTTGTTTTTAGTCTAGTCTTTTCTGAAAAACTTCATCAAGAGAAAAAAGTAACAATGGTGAATTGATCATTTGGGTTTTCCCAAACTTAATTTGAATTGAAGAATGAATGTAAAATGTAGAACATAAGTGAATAGAATGACAAGCTTAATTGTAAAGTGTTCACTTTTAACTGTGCTCTCATTAAAAAATGATTTTGGTCAAGTATGAACAATGTAAAGGGAGGAAAGTCATATTGTAATATTGTCATATCTTAAAACTTAAAGACCGTTTTGTTGAAAGACTAATTTGCAAGGCAATTCCATTCTCTGAACCAATAAACTTTGCTTCCATAGGCAGCAATTTGCCTAAAAGCAGTTTTAAATGACACATAATTTTAGTAGTATTAATGTGGCATGTTTGGAAAAAATTCCCCACAATTCTATAGTTTATTTGCAGACAGTGTGTGAAACTAGTTTCAAAAGAGACTAATTATTTCTTAGTTTAATTTAAATTGACCTTCTTGTTAAGTTTTGCAGAAACAAATTGACAGATTGAATTACATGTAGTAATACAGGAAAATGTTACTGAATAATACATGATTTTTGTTTAATTCTGTTCAATCTGCTGATTTTCAAAAGAAAATATTTCACCCTGATCTTTACTATCCCAGCTGTTCTTGTTTTATTGAACACTGCACTTATATCAGCAAATTTTCAGGCCAAAGACGACTTAACCCATTTGACAAACACTCACAAACCACCAAACTTATACATTTGGCAGTTATAAATGGCATAAATATATATATATATATATATATACATATATATATATATATGAGGGCCGTGGGAAGTGGTATGGATAAAGGGGACCCCCCCCCCAAAAAAAAAACAAAAAAAAAACAGTTACACAAAAGTGTTTCACTGTTAAAATGATTTGCAGTGTTTTGTGTCTCAACCTGAAGTGTCAAATAAACACTGCATAATTTACTTATCTGGACAGTACTTAAAAGCACATCTAAATAGTATTAATATCAGATTCAATCTATATGTGACTAAATGATTACAAGTAAGACTGGGTTTAGAAACAGGTCTGGGACAAGGATCCAATATTCTAGTCAAAGGACATAAAAGAAACTATTTTTTGTTTTGTGTTTACGTTCACGTGATGACAAAGAATGAGCTCTATAAACCATATTGTTCTGTATGAGATGTTAAGATGAATCATTTTCTATTTCTTTATTAGGGAAGATTAACTACCAATCAGAACAAAACTGATGTGAATCATCATAAAGTTTCTGTTTCTTGCACTAAAAAAAGATAAAAGTGGTTGTTTAAACACTAACAGCCTCAATAATATGTATCAATTATTGAAGCTCTGTGGCAATAAATTGCTGCAGAGATGCCTAATAGTGAAGAGAATTTTAAAAATTGTATACTTTTGGAAAAAAGTATACAATTAAAAAAAATATATTCTTACTTTTCCTTCTGATCTAAAAAGTAAGCCTGCTAAACTTGTCAAAGTATTTTTATCTAAGTTTTTAAGAGACTTAATACAATACATTCTTGAATTTTGAAATGACAGTAAATGGCTTGTTGTAAGACTCAATGACGGATTACTTAAAAGTTAAGTGAGGCTAAAAATATATATTTATTTTAATTATGTTTTTTGTGTTTGCTTTGAGTTGGCATTACCGAGTCATATTCAAATCAAACTTTCTGTCCACTTTTAACATATTTTTAACACAAAACCACCAGTGTTAGCAAGTTTTTGGAAGAAAGTATACAATAGATATAGTTTAGATGGTATCTATAGTGTAGCTTGCCTGCACTGTCTGCAGGATGAGTGAGATGAAATAATTTACCAGAGAAGTGACTGAAAACTTTCAGATTCAAGTTGCGTGGCCATGTAGTTTCATCCGCAGTGAAACGGTGAAAGAAAAACAGCATCCTCAGCAATAAGTTAATCATTTATAATAGTCACAGGCCATAAGACATTCAGCTTCTAACGGGATATAATTTCTTTTTTTCCTGGAATTTTGCTGTTTTATACAATTGTTATCATGTCAATACCTAGACCGTATTGATCCAGCAAGTTGTTTTGCCAACCTGAAGTACGTGATCGCAATTTTATCTATGAAACACCATGGATTGACAAAATAAACATGTTCAATTAAAAAACTGTTTTTGTTGTTAAATTATTGAATAAATAGACATAATGTCAACAACAGTTATATTTAATTGTTTTAATTGGTTGTTTAGGTTATGTAAACTATTCATATTTTTACAAATTGCTATTAAACCCATTCAGCTTTCAGGTGTTTTAGGAACCTCCTTATCATTTATTTCACTTTTTGAAAATATACTTCAAATATATATTAGCGATGGAGACATCTGTGCTTCCTGCAACAGGTTTGGCACTGAGACGGTATTTTAGGTTTGAATTGTTTTACTACCATTGTATTAAAAAAAAAAAATTATTTGTATTAAAATTTTTAACACATTAAAATATTGAAATAAATTTGATGAAGTCCCAGCCGTAGAGTAAATAAATTACTTTACTGTCCATCTTTTTAACTTAAAAATGATCAGTAAACATATATCTGTTTAAATAAATATAAATCAAAACAGTTAAATATCTTGTCTTTACCTGCAGTGATGACAACCAATCTGAAACATCTGGACCAGTTGACACAGGTGAGAATCACTTAAAAACATAGTTTTTTTTTTTTTTTTTAGTCTAACTGTCCATTGGCTTTAAACTGTTTACTAATGAATAAATATTTTTAAGCAACAAACGCTCAGTGTCAGATTATATTTTGTAGTTTTAAGACTTTGTTTTTACTTGTTTTCTTGTTGGTGTATTTTTAATTAAGTGTTGTCTGATGTAGCAACGATCAGTGCCTTTCCTGCTGTTGTCAAACTCTTCCTGTTCTTTCTATTTGAACAGTAAAGAAAAAATTGCCTAAGGAAAGTTAAATTAATAGCTTCTAAAAAGACCAAGTTGTTTTTTCTCCTCTTAAATTATAAAGCCTGAAATCTTAATATTTACACCAATATTGGTCAGGTCTTAACAATAGTTGATGTTTCAAGACAAAAATGTCAGTGGTGTAAACTAATAATAATTTGCTCAGGTGACACTCAGTGGATCTTATTGCTATTGAGCTGAGTTTAAATTGATGTCTGGAAGAAATATGTTTGATGTTGATTGTTGATGAAAGCTGGATGCCAGGAGGAAATATGAGTTATTACTGTGATTTATTGCTGAAAATATATTCTGAAGAGTGTTATCAATCATTGTTTCAAATATGTTTTGGTTATTTCTGTTGTTCACATACAATTCATTAAAAAATTGCAGGAGGAGATACCAAGGGAAAAAATGACCCGAACCTTTCTGAAATAGTGATGTTTGAAAGTGGAAAAAAGAACCTAATCACACTGAAAGATTTATTTTCCAACAATAAATCTCAGACTTCCAAACATCCTGATATGTCCAAAAATGTGCGAACTGTGCTGATGGAAGGAGTTCCTGGTGTTGGTAAAACTTTCCAAACAAAAATGTTCATGGACTGGGCAACAGGAAAATCCAACAAAGACATAAAGGCTTTAGTGACCCTTGATTTAAAAGAGTTGAATCCAAAGAAGGATGAAGAACAAAGCATGAAATCTCTGCTGAATGATTTCTTCAAGAAACAAAATGCTGTTTCCAAAGATGACGAAAATAAAATATGTTTCATTCTTGATGGTCTGGAAGAATGCAAACTTCCTCTTGACTTTGTAAAGAACAAAGAAGTTAAAGACTTGAACAAAGCAGCATCAATGGATGTGCTGCTAACGAATCTGATCAAAGGAAATCTGCTTCCTGACGCTCATATTTGGATAATTTCTCAGCCAAAAGGAGTTAATAAGATTCCTTCTAAATATATCAACAAAACTGTTCTCTGTCATGGTAAGAATATCTGCCTAAATCAATTAAAGTTAGCATGTACACAAAATAATAATTTTTGTTGACTTTACTCAAGAGTTATGAGTTTTTGTCCATTCTGTATTTTATTCTTAATTCTGTTTTAATATATTTTAGATTGTTAACTCTATATATGTTTTGATTGCTTGGTCACTTTGCTGCTGTTACAATGAAATGTCCCCATTGTGGGACAATGAAAGATATTTCTATTCTATTTCATCAAGTTACACTCACAGATACAGAATCAAGGACATACCAGAACAAAGTGCAGCTAACATGTATCAGATGTAAATACACATGCTGCATATTCTTCGTTCACAAACATATTTGCAATCACATAAGCCTCACTGTGTGCTCAATGTGAACCTCTAAAAGATTAACTATAACTCACCCTTAATGCAGTCACTCTTAGAGATTTGAGTTGAGTGTATTTGAGCCGAGCAAGCAGTGGGGTTTTAATACTTGATGCATACGTTGCTCCAGTTTCTCCAAAAAGATAACCTTCCTATGAATATCACAATCATGCTGGTACAGGTAAACCAGCTTTGCAAGAGCACTTTCCAAATACACCATTTTGAGTGAAATGAGGTGTGCACAATCCACAACGAGTTAGAAAAATTTGGAGATGCACAAAAAGCATATTAATTTACTGGGTGAGTTCAGTGCATCTTATTGTTATTTAGCAGAGTTTAACTTGTTGTCAGGAAGAAATACAGATTGTTTCTATGCAATAATTCTGAAGGTAGTGTTTTTAACAGTGTTTCAAATATGAAGTTACTGTTAGTCCTTTATTCACATATCACATTTTTTCAATGATAGGAGATGCCAAGGAAGAAAAATACCTGAAGGAAGTAATTCTTGAGGAGGTGGGTCAACAGGAAAGTGACCCAAAACTTTCTGAGATAGTGATGTTTGAAAGTGGGGCAAAAAAAAAAATCACTCCCAAAGATTTATTTTCCAACAATAAATCTCAGACTTCCAAACATCCTGATATGTCCAAAAATGTGCGAACTGTACTGATGGAAGGAGTTCCTGGTGTTGGTAAAACTTTCCAAACAAAAATGTTCATGATCGACTGGGCAACAGGAAAATCCAACAAAGACATAAAGGCTTTAGTGACCCTTGATTTCAAAGAGTTTAATACAAAGAAGGATGGAGTAAAAAGCATGAAATCTCTGCTGAATGATTTCTTCAAGAAAAAAAATGCTGTTTTCAAAGATGACAAGAAAAAGATATGTTTCATTCTTGATGGTCTGGAAGAATGCAAACTTCCTCTTGACTTTGACAAGAACAAAGAAGTTAAAGACTTGAACGAAGCAGCATCAATGGATGTGCTGCTAACGAATCTGATCAAAGGAAATCTGCTTCCTGACGCTCATATTTGGATAATTTCTCAACCAAAAGGAGTTGATAAGATTCCTTCTGAATATATCAACAAAAATGTTCTCTGTCAAGGTAAAAATATTCATCATCTAAGTCAATTACTCTTAATTTAGCTTCTATACATTTGTATTGGCTTTATTCAAAAGTTACATGATTTTACCTCCTTGTACAACTTTTCTTGTCTGATTAGAAACATATGAACAACGGAAGAAGTTGGAGTCATGTCTGAAAAATAGATTTCTGAATGAAATCACTGATGAAAAAGATGAGCTCAGTCATCCAAACCAGAAAACAACAGAACATATCATCAGAAGAGAAAATGGCTCTGAAGAAGGAGAAAGTAAACAAAACAAGTTTACAAAAGTGGATCAACTTTCTGAGATCTTCAAAGATGTGAAAGGAAAGAAAACTAGAACAGTGCTGACCACTGGAGAAGCTGGCACAGGAAAATCTTTTCACATGAAAAAATTTATAAAAGAATGGGCTAAAAAGGAGAATGAGAAAAGATCATTTTTCAGCTGGATCAAAGATGCCTTCTCTGTCCAGACAAAACCAGCACAACTTTTGTTTCCACTTGACTTCTCAGAACTCAACTTGATAAAAAATAAAAACATGAGTTTGTTTGAGCTTCTTAATCACTTCTACAAGGAGACCAAAGACATCACCATCTCTGACTATTCCCAATTAAATATTGTATTTCTTTTGGATGGACTTGATGCATATCAAGATTGTTTAGATTTTGAAAACAGTAAAATCTTGACTGATGTCAGAGAACAAACATCAGTCAACGTGTTACTAACAAACCTTATCAGAGGAAACCTGCTGCAAGAGGCCATGATCTGGATAACCTCTCAGCCTCCAGCTGCTGAGAAAATCCCTGATGGTTTTATTGACAGACTGACAGAAATACAAGGTAAGATCTGCAGATGCAAATTTATTACAATTAGATTGAACTTCACTGTATTTTCTAACATTTAAGCTGTCATCAGTAAAATTACAAAGTTTGACTTTTAGTTAAAATCAAATCAAATTATATCAAAATTTAACTTTACAAAATGAGTTTCAAATGGATATTTTCTATTCCAGAGAGCTATGTATGTACACTAAATAAGTCTTAATGAAATTACTGTGTTTTTCTTGGGCTTCAGGATGTAAAACTAACTCAGAAACTGACAATTAAGTTTCATTTATTAAAAGTGAAGAAAGTTGATAAAAACCAAGATGGACACAGAAATATATATTTAGAAAAGCATTAATTCCACTCTACATATGGCAGATTAAACAAACAATAACTAACAGGCAAATGTGAAAAAAATATAATTCTGAAAGAAATATATGTAAACTGTAAAACCCAGCAAGTCAAGTTAACTCAAATTAATTGGGAAAACTGATTGCATAAATTGATTTAAGTTTTGTAACTAAACTATTTTAGTTTACTATATTATTATGTGATTACAATCCAAGGAACCCAAAGCAATTAGGATAAGGCAACCCAAATACATTAGTTAACTCATTTTATTTAGTATGTTGCAACTTAAATCATTAACTTTGTTAGACAAAAATGCTCTATTTATTCATACCTAAATGTTTTACATGCTGATATTAAAATTAAGTCCTATTAACTTGAATGGTTCTCATTTAAACAACTAAGATCTCGACTTGAGTTATTCAATCCATTTGCACAAAACTGCATGAGTCAGGAGTGGAGTTTCAGGGAGAACTGGGAGGATAGCACACTCCTGGAACAGGACCACAAAGGTCCAGGTGGGAGAAAAATTTAGACTTTACTGATCCAAGACTTTATCAGCTCTGAGAAGAGTTAAAGAAGGTGGGTTCTCTCCCAATTAAATTCTGAGGAACAAAGTGTATTTGATGATTACATAGGTTGGCACAGTCAGGCTTGACTCATGGTTGTTAAAAACTTTAAAACACTGATTTTAGTGTGTGACGGGGTTCTCTTATGACTTGGGCAACCAAGAAAATGACTGGCCAAGGCCGGAAATCACTGCAGTGAAATTTATTATCTATTAACGCAGCGAACAAAGATGGCAGGTGCAGAATATGTACAAAAGATGTCCAAGGCAGGTTAAAATCAAAACAGCAGTTTTCTTCAATTTCTTTCTTTCTTCAATGTCAAAGTGTATCACCTCCAGTGTGACTTCTTCAGAGTCTAGGTGCAGACTGCCTCCCTGTGGAACAGAGCCCTGCTTTTAAAGCCACAGGTTCCGCCCACAGAAAGTCCAATCAAGCAAAACAAAACAAAAAAAACTAAGCAATTATTTCTAACTCAAATAAACTCTTAAAGTATACATAATAATAATAATAATAATAATAATAATAATAATAATAATAATAATAATAATAATAATAATAATAATAATAATAATAATAATAAACTTGTAATCAAAATACACTCAAATAGAAAACACCCAGCACATTCTGATGGGATCACCACTGCGAGTTGTCCCGGTACGCCACAATCCGGAAACAACTCTGCTCAATAACAAAACAAAATGTTTGAGACTGACAATAACTATCAACTGAAGCAGGAATGCCGCGTGTGCACCCACGATGAACCTTGTCAGTTTAAGCTGCAACAAAAAAGTAAGTTAGCGATGTGTGTGCGGGGGTATGGCAAGCCCTTTTAACAGAAATAATAAACTAAAATAGTTTAGTTACAAAACTTAAATCAATTTATGCAATCAGTTTCCCCAATTAATTTGAGTTAACTTGACTTGCTGGCCTCGTCTGACTATCCGTAATTACATTCCAGATATCTAAAAATGCATTTTGACTATCCAGAATGGTAATTTAAGATATCTTTATTTACATTTTGACTAGTCAAAATTCCTTTCAAGATATTTCAAATGACATTACTGGATTCGTAATTTGACGGGATACATATCTGGAATTACAATTTAAGATATCTTGAAGGAAATTATCACTAGTCAGTATTACAATTCTAGATATCTGAATTAAGAAAGACGCGGAAGCCCCTTTGTGCTGTCCAAACAGTTGCCTGCAGATTTGTATGTTTCCTGCACAAAATTGTCAGTAAATGCCACAAATTAGAAAGAGCTTGACAATATTGGAAATGCAGAGAATGCAAAACTTCATAAACTATAAGACTGCTTCTGATATCTGCAAAACAAAATCCTGTTTATTCATTTCCGACAAACCGAAATCACTTAAAAACAGCTTTGAAAAGCTAAAATTGCTATTGTCAATCCAGTTTCAACATGAAAGCTGTGCATTTTCAAACATCTTTTTTTGATTGTTTTCGATTTTTTTATTGTTTTATTAAACTTTCAAATTGTTACGTAAATCAGTGACATTTTGACTGGACAGAATACATATTCTGACTAGTCAGAATGTTAATTTAAGATATCTTAAATAGAAAAGCTGTGTAATTCAACATATCTCTAATTCATTTAGAGATATCTTAAAAGGAATTTTGACTAGTCAAAATTATAATTCAAGATATCTCTAATTTAGTTTTGTCTAGTCATTATTTGCTTTTAAGATATCTATACTTTAATTTCCACTAGTCAGAATTACATATCTCCTATCCAAAAATACATTTAAGATATATTGAATTATGGACTCATTAGAGATATCTTTAATTAGAATTATGACCAGTAAAAACAAAAATTGAGATATCTTGAATTTACTTTTTGACTAGTCATAATTTAATTGTAGATATTTGAAATGTGTATTTCAGATAGTCAGTAATTCATTGTAGATATCTTGAATTGAAGACCCCATGCAACTCAATGGGAAATCTGACATCATTTTGATTAGTCAGAATGTAGTAAGAGATATCTCAAATAGGTATTTTGTCTAGTCAAAATATAATTAGAGACATCTTAAATTGCTAAAACGTCTAGTCATAAAGCAATTTGAGATATCTGGAATGTAAGGGCGGCAAAACCGAATTTATGTTAAAACGGCTTGCCAAACTTCTAACACGGACTCTTTAATTAGGTCTCAGCTTGTGAAGGCTCCTCCATCACATAGTGATGTAGTAGGTATAAAATATTGAATGAAATGTGCTATATGCCGGGCTTTGTTTTCAAGTGGATGGCCAATATTGTCTCCAAATGTATTCTGGGTAAAACTTGTTTCAAACTTAAAATTTCAGCACAACAAAATACTCATTCACAAATACACATAAATATTTTGTATCACAAAGACAAATAAGTAATGATTTCAGTCGCTATGTTTGCATCACCGTAGTATTTATATTTTTAACAAAAATACCCACAACATAATGGAGTGTTTAAGCCAGTCATGTTATTGAGCTTACTTTGTTTGCATTTGTGCTTAGTTAATGCCGTTGTGTTTTCTTATTTTGTAAGTGTGTTTTTTTTTTATTGTTTTTTGTGTAATTGTAATTGTTTTGTGTGTTTTTTTTATTGATTTATGGGCAGAGTTTGCACATCAGAGCCACCGTAATTAAGAGTTGTAAATAGTTTACACAAAAGTCTGACGGCAGCTACATTTAATTAGTAGTATAAAGGGTCACACAAAAAAGAGAGACTTAAAACCTGCTACTAAGAAATAGGTAGTTAAAACTATATTAAATATAGTATAGTATAGTTTTTGATTAAAAGCCTTAAATTTAACAGTTGCCTATTGGTTTCCAAAGGGCAATGGTCATCGGTATACCAAAGTATACTCCAAATGTCATGTACTGCAATATTGTCATAAAATTGCAAATGTTGCTAATAAAACTTTCCTCTTCATGAATCCAGTAATATTTCAGCAAGATACATTGCAACATGCATTAAAGGCACCAATTAAAACGTTTATTGACGAGATGTATATCTGCACTCCCAATTGCCCTTTCAATTCTCATTGAACTGGCCTGAGTCTATGTAGATGTGTATTTCCAGCATCTATTTCTAAGCTAGGCTGACTGTTGAGTTTCAGCACAGACAGCTTTAGATCGTTTTGTGTTTCTTAAAGGTTGGAAGGTGAAAGTCAGAGCTGTTCTTTTGTGCAGAAGTCGATGTCACATTAATAATAGAATCTTATGAAACTTTTCTCATACACATATATGGAGTTACAACACGTCTCTTGATGTTTATCACTCCACACAACATGAATGAGCGCTTTGCTTATCAGGTACTCAGACTTTCCTGGTGTATTCACTGACAGTCTGCACCATAAAATGTATAAGCACTGGTATATAATTACAACTCATAATTTTAATTCAACACATGGCAGCAAGAACTTTCCTTGACAAAAATCTATGATCCCAAGTAGATTTTGAGTGATCTGCAGAAATGTCTGTAATTTTAAGTTTTAGTCTGCTGTGTGCTTGGATTTTTACTACATAAAACTCCCATAACAGAAAACTGCACAAGTTTAGTTTTTACAACACATTCCTTTGTCACACAGGAGCAGGTCAAATTTTGTGATTAGTAGTGTTTTATTGTGTGTCTTTTTATATTTATATCAAAAGAATATTTCATATAGAATTGTTTCAAAACTATTTAATCTATTTTTTCTGTTTATTTATATTTTACTTTTTCAGAGAATCCTGATATCACAAGTCAAAGAAAACTCAAACGTCAACTAAAAGATCAATTTACCAGTGTGTCTGAAGGGATTGATGGACAGAAGACCTCAGCTCTTCTCAATGAGGTTTTCACTGACCTCTACATCATAGATGGAGAAAGAGCTCAGAATGAAGCCAGGGAGGTTCAGGATGCAAATTTCCAAACAACAAATGAAGAAACATCTATTAAATACTGCGACATCTTCAAACCTGCAAATAGTAATCAAAACATTAAGACTGTGCTTACTGTTGGAGTGGCAGGCATAGGAAAAACATTTGCCTCAATGAAATACATACTTGACTGGGCAGAAGGCAAAGCAACAGAAATTTTTTTTTTCATTTTTCCACTTCCATTCCGAGAGCTAAATCTGAGAGCAGATAAAGATCACAGTCTAGAAGATCTGATTAATCAGTTCTTCCCAGCAATGAGGACATCTGAAATAACTGACTATGACCAGTACAAGATTCTGATTGTTCTGGATGGTTTTGATGAATGTCGTCTTGATCTTGAGTTCAGTGAAACAAATAAATTGAGTGATGTCACAACACCAACCTCAATGAAGGTTCTACTGTCAAATCTTATCCTGGGAAATTTGCTCCCTAAAGCTCAAATCTGGATCACCTCTCAACCTGCAGCATCCAACAACATTCCTCAAGAAAAGGTTGATCGAATGACAGAAGTGAGAGGATTTAATGATGAGCAAAAGGAAAAGTATTTCATGAAACGATTCAGTGATCAGAAGGTGGCTAAAAAAATCTTGTCATATGTGAAGAAATCAAGAATTCTTTACTTAATGTGTCACATCCCTGTTTTCTGTTTCATCACATCAAAGGTTTTGGAGGACTTTGTTGAAAGAAATCAACATGATGGATTGCCAAAAACTCTGACTGACATGTACACACATTTCCTTTTGCTCCAGCGCAGACAGACAAAAGTAAAATATAACACAGATCAGTCAAACTCTGAAACCTCTGAAACCTCTGGAACCTCTGGAACCTCTGGAATGGAGGCGTTCTGTGATAAAACTAATGATGAAACAATCCTGTCTTTGGGGAAACTTGCTTTCAAGGGACTAGAGGAGAAGAACCTTCTCTTTACTGAAGAAGACTTGACCAGTTGTGGGACTGATGTAACCAAAGCTGCTGTTTTCTCTGGGTTGTTAACTCAGATCAAACGAGAAAATCATGAGCTTTACCCTCAGAAGCTGTTTTGCTTTGTCCATCAAAGCATTCAAGAATACATGGCAGCTCTCCATGTCTTCCACTCATTTAATAACAAAGGAGAAAATGTGTTCACAGAACCAACTTCAGCAGCCTCAGAGTTTTATACAAAGGCAGTGGACAAGGCTTTTGAGAGTGAACATGGGGACTGGGACATGTTCCTTCACTTCCTAGTGGGTCTCTCTCTGGAATCTAATCAGGATTTACTTCAAGATCTAATTGATAAGAGTGAAAAACACAAAGATGCTTGTAAGGAAACAGCAGAGTACATCAAGAAGAAGATCAAAGAGAACAACAGTGACACAGAGAAAAACCTTAATCTTTTCTACTGTCTTAATGAGCTGAATGACGACACCCTTGTTCAAGAAATCAAAATTTATCTTAAATCAGAAGAAAATCCTTTTGAAACTTTCACTGCTTCTCAGTGGTCAGCTTTAACCTTTGTGCTGCTGACATCAGATGAGAACCTTGATGTGTTTGATCTGAAGAAATACCTGAAATCAGAGAAAGTTCTTCTGGGATTGATGCCAGTGGTTAGAGTCTCAATCACTACTTTGTAAGTATTTTTATAAAAACTGTAAAATGTGTTTTTTGTAGAGCTATAATTTGTCATATTTATTCAGTGTTTTTCAGGAATTTGTTGCAAAAAACAGTTCATAAATGTTCCAGTAGCTATGTTAAAAATCTCCCACCAGGAAACAAAATGTACAAATGTTGCACTGCTTATTTGAAAACTAATTCACAAATATACAAAAGTTCAAGGCCCTGCACTGTTTTAGCAAGTTTCTTCTTTCACCTTTTTACAGTTCTGTTGTCTTGTGGTAATAGTAATGCATTACAACCACAGCTCTAAACTAGCAGGAACTTTTTCATTAGGGCTGCCTTGAAGATGCAGTAATGCTATTAAAGTTAAGGTCAAATAGAGACAAAGGCAAAATGAAAGCATGAGATGATATTCAATAGAATGACTATTTGAAGCCACAACAACAGATACTCATCCTTACTTTGCTAAAGCATTGAAAGCTAACTGGTTACCAGTCAAATTGGTGTTTAACAAGCTATGTCATTTACTTGGAAAAAATCTCACACTGAAATTACTGACAATAATCATTTGGTTTGTCTCATATAAAAAATGTTTTTATCTTTTACTTTTAAGGCTATCATAAATTAATACCTTCATACAAATGCTTTACTTCCATCATTTTGAACCTTGATGAAACAAATTCACTCAATCATAATCTTCACGTCTTCAACAAGAGAAAGCTGTAAAATATTATTGTAAAAATACTCTTTAAGGTGCTTCTAAGTAGTGTCTACTATAGTTCACAATAATCCTTCATGTTTCTTTCTTCATTGTGAACAAATTTAATGTTATACATGAGAGTTGGGGCTTTGACCTTTGTCTAGTTTAATAACACAGACATTATTGTCTTTTACTGTTTTAAAACAAGACTCATACTTTGTTCCTTTACTGTGATCCTTTATTATTTTAGAAGAAAATCACACACGGGTTTGTCAAATTAACTTGATTGTTTTCATGGATCTTATTACAGACTGAGTTGGTGTGAGCTCTCTGAAGAATCTTGCGAAGGTCTGACATCATCAGTGCTCACCAAACCATCCTCAGACCTCACAATGTTGGACCTGAGTCATAATGATTTGCTGGATGCTGGAGTGATGCGACTTGCTGATGGATTGAAAAATGTGAACTGTAAACTCGAGATTCTCAAGTATGTTTTTCAGAGCTGTTATTAAAGAAAGTAATATATCAACCAGTGTTATATTTAGCCACTATTTTGAGTTTATACACTTGTTTGTCTCAAGATTTAAGGTTATTTTATGAATTCACAATTCTTGTTAATGTTAAGTGGCAATGTAATTCAACAATCCTATGAAAGTAGTACTGAGAGTGACAAAACTAAAGTTGAGAGATGAGCAGCCCATGTTTAAATGAAATAATTTGAAAGTTTTCCTTTGTGGGTGAAGGTGGCTCAACCTACTGGTTCCTATTTTGGAACCACTAGGTTTCCAGTTTGAACACCATTGTGTTGTGGTTGTGGTTAAGACACTTCACCTGACTTGCTTTCTGGTGGTCAGAAAGCAAGTCTGACCACCAGACTTGCTTGGTGGTCAGACTTGTTCTGACTTGGTGGTCAGACTGGTTCATGGAGGCTGTGGCTACAATGTAGTAGCTCTCTACCATCGGTGTGGAATATGCGTGTGTGACAGTGACGTGCGGTCAGGGGAGGCACCCTATCATCATGGGAAAACAATATAGTGATAAAATTATTGCTATTTTCACCCTGTGGTTTGTACTATAAAATATTTATTTTTCATTTAGCTTAACCAATTTTGATTATTTTTTCTTCTAAATCGCTGACTTTTTGTAATTTCCCATTCAAATGCTTGGAGCGAAGCTGGTGAGGCAGCAGGAAGCTGAGCCTCAACTTCTCGCCAACTGCGTTGACTGCCATTCTATGAGAGCATGTTCCTCCTGTCTGTACGTCGCCAATAAAGTGGTTAAAAAGCACTTAATACATAAACTGATTTTCCATAACTTAGCTTGCTTATATAACGTACAGTGTATTTTGTCACCAACTATGTGTAATGCGTTTCGTGTGCTGAGGAGCGATCATGAACGGCAGAAAACAGATTCAAGGTGAGGCAGGCACGGCAGGGGGCGCGCTCTCATGATTCCAAACATTGTGACTCAACAACTGCAGAGTAAGAAAGTAACAGCGAGCCAGTCATGGAGCTAGCCATACAGTCATTCAAGTGCAGCGATATATTTATAGTTTTCTCCTCTTACCACAGCAATCACTTATTATTAATCGAAAAATAATCAGTAAGTTTAAAAGCATATAGTACTGCAACAGACTGAATGTTTTGCTCTTTGTGTGGGAAATATTTGAGTGATTTTTGTGGCGTTGTTGTCAATTGCTATGGCAACGAGTCTGCGTGCAGCTGATACAGAGACTGAGAAAGAAGTGGTTTTGAGTTATACTTGAATGATTTTTCCCTTTACTGTGGAACATGGCACATAATTAATAGTATCTACATGTCCAAGTTTGATTAACGGGATTATTCTACAGCATGGCATGAAAAAGAATAGTCTTTTTGCCCTCCAGCGTGCATGCGCAAAATTTCCTTGTGTAAACAATAACATGCAGGCGGCCTATAAATCTGATTTTGATTAAGTCAGTGCCTCACCAACTATGAACCTCACCGCACATCACTGGTGTGTGAATGGGTGAATGACCAATGACCTACCACAGGAGTAGGTAGTCCTATGGATTTGACAACGTGCTAGACAAGTTCAGGCCATTTACCATTTAAACCATAATTTAGTTTTACACAAAATTATGTTAAAAAATTATTCAATGTCATGTTGGAAGCAATGGATGCGGAAATAATGGATTTATTGTTATCAAAAATAAGTTGCAATATTCTAAAGTTTTAAGTCACTATATTTTGGACTCTCATTTGCAGGCCCTGACCATCAAAATTACAATAAACAATTGTAATTGCTATTCTTTGTAATATTTATAATATAATATAAAACACTGAACTTTTGAATCACTGTCAAATTTTGCTGAGATCTATTTCTAATCCAAAATTGTGTCTTTGTGCAGGTTGGCAGGATGTCAGGTGTCAGAGAAAGGCTGCATTTCTCTGGCTGAAGCTATTGAGTCCAATAGAGTCTCATCTCTTAAACACTTGGACCTGAGTTACAATCACCCTGGAGACAATGGGATGAGAGCTTTCAATGCAATAGTTGAGAATCCAGACAAGAAACTTGAGACAGTGAAGTGAGTAAATAAATAATAAAATACTTATTGCTATTATTAGAAAAATAGCTTAATTTAATGACGCACCATGTCTGAGTATATAGTCTTTTTAACAGCAGTGAGGTATTTATGATGGATCTCTCTGTTACTTGTATTGATAGGCTTTGCTGAATAATAAATGTTATTGTCCAAGAAATGGTGAATTAAACTTAATACTCACATTATGTGTTAAATAACATAATAATAAGCTTTCATAACTCGAAAAAATAGGAATGAAATATTGTTTAAAGACTTTCTGATTTTTTTCCAAAATAAAATGAATCTTTCTTGTCTTACTGTGCACAGCTTTGACTATGGAGGAAAATGTCGACTAAAACCTGGTTGGAGTAAATGTAAGCTGTTTTTTCCCCCTCAACACTTTTACATTTTTTATTACAAGATGAAACATGTTTATCTGAAAATGAAAGTTAGAACTTCATCATCTGAAGGGTATTTAACAGGCAATAATGGTCATACTAAAGATAACATATGACTCTATATGTAAGGAAATCACAAAATACTTAATGACTCGTAATTCTCCAAATTTAGCAGATTTAATATTTAGATTTATGGATTCACTATGGTAAAAACAATAAATATTCTGAAACTGTCAATGTTTAAATTTTCACAAACCTTACTGTATTTTATTCTTGAACACTTTCAGATGGTGCAGATCTTATGTTTGATAAGAACTCAGCAAACAGACGACTTGTTCTGAATGAAAACAACAAAAAAGCGGAAACTAATAATGATGTCAAGAAGCTGGAAATGCGAAATACAAGTGGTGAACGTTTCAGGAGGACCCAGGTATTTTGTGATGAAGGCCTGAAACGACTTTGTTACTGGGAAGTGGAATGGGAAGGCAGGGTGGGAATTGCTGTGGCATATAAAGATGTGGGAAGAAGCTGGAGCCATGATGGTGGTCTGGGATGCAATGACAAGTCCTGGAATTTGCTCTGCTCTGAGACCAAGATCAAGAACGAGAACGAGACCAAGATCAAGACCAAGAACGAGACCAAGAACGAGACCAAGATCAAGACCAAGAACGAGACCAAGACCGAGACCAAGAACGAGACCAAGAACGAGACCAAGACCAAGACCGAGACCAAGAATGAGACCAAGACCAAGAACGAGACCAGGACCAAGACCAAGACGGAGATCAAGACCGAGACTGGATACAAAGCCATGCATAGAAACAAAAAAGTAGAAATCAAAATCCCTACATGCAACAAAATAGGTGTGTTTCTTGATTGGGAGGGAGGAACTCTAAGTTACTACAGTATAACATCAGAGGAGCGGAGCTTGATTCATATGTTTAAAGCAAAATTCACAGCAGAGCTATTTCCAGCCTTCTGGTTTGAGAAAGGTTCTGTGACTTTGTGCGACCTGTAGATTTATGAGTGCACAAGTTAGAAAGACTGTAAGCACTTAGAGCCTTTTCCCCCTTCCTGATTTAATTTATTAGCATATTTGTTACACTTCAGGGTTTCAAAACATTAAAACTAATTTACATATTAGTCAAAGACAACACAATTAAACACAAAATGGAGTTTTTAAATAAATGTGTTTAATATTAAAGGAGAAAAATTCTAAACCTACATGTGTGATGTGGAAAAGTGTTTGTCCCCTAATGTTAATAACTGATTGAGCCACCCAAAGCAGCAACAATAAACCATTAACAATAACACAGCCCCTTCAGACCTGAATTTATTCTACTGGACCAGAAAATTTTACTCAGCTCATTTTTATTCCTCTTAAACTTAGAAATGAATGGAAAAGGAGACATTTTTCCCATCTCATGTTTTAATTTTTATTTTTTTTTATGTCCATTTTAATGGACATCTCAACTAAATGAGCATAGAACATCTTAAAAACTTCTATACTTTCCCCATAGAGTTTCATGTAATATCTAATTTGGAATAATCTGAACTTTTTAAACTGGATGTCTGCTTATTTGTCGACGTGCATGTCTGAATAGAGAATAGGTAATACAAAATGTAGTGTACTTCAGTAATATGTGTACTTCAAATGCATTGGCATGTTATTATTTGTAGCAGTGTAAACAGATTACAGTTACTAAACTGTTGACAAAGCATCAGCTTGCTGGGTATTTTCATGTAATCTCTCATTTTTTAGTAACTACCTTGAAGCAGTTTCAGTGTGGCATAAAGCACAGCTGGATTTTACATGTGTTACAGTAGAAGTGCGTTTTTCCTGTGTACTATGGCTTCTTGCATCTGGTGAATACTGACTTTTTTTGCCACATTTTTGTGTGGTGGAGATAGACACTTTCATCTAGCAGGTCAACACCACCCACTGCTTCACTGCATAGCTTGAAGACCTCTGGATGAGACACTTTGAAAAACTAGGACTGCTTTACTTCTCAATTTATCATCTAATTCCTGTTCTCTCATGGCTTATTTTCTATATCCAAGCACTCAAGATCAGATATCCTGATGTACAATCAGTTCACGAAAGTCTGGGAGTTAATACTCCATCATTAAAAATAAAACAAAAATAACATAAAACATTAACAAATCACAAACTGGCTATGAAATGCTCATACATGCTTCTTTCTTTGCATAACACTGAATAATTAGGTGTTGTACAACTTACACAAACTTCTGATGTCCATTAGGATGGACATTCAGCTTTTAAAAAAATCCTACAATTTCATGATAGAAAAAAAATTCCAAATACCTTCAAATACTATGATTGGAAATACTTAAAATTTTACTGAGAGTAATTTTTCTAGACTCATATGAATATAAATTTATATTTTTGATGGAAACATATGCTTCCACCTCCCCGTCTCTTGTTTAATACACATGCTCATCTTGTCTGATGCCTGAAACGCATTGGTATCAAGTTAAGAGTTTAAACTTCATTGTTTGTTTAATAAGAAACCAGTCTGTAAGATCCATCATGCAAATAACAAATTCCTTATTTTTTTATTGGTTTTATCCCAGAAAAATATCATGTCCATCCCAGTGAACACGGGGTCTCAAGGAGTGAAAGTTTTACAATTGTGTAAGAATTTTGGCCCACTTATCTTTGCTGAATTGTTATAATTCTTTTTAAAGTCTCACTGTGGTTCATTATTGCTTTGCATGTCAAAGACAAATTTAATGACTTAAGCAAAGAGAACAAAACTAACACTTCTTTATAATATACTTTGATCAAAGAAATGTGTTTATGTTTGTTTCTAATGGGATGTGAGAACTAAAATAAAAGTAAATTCTAAAGCATCTCTGAAAGCGAAGTAAATTTAGACTGCATATTTTGTATTATGTGAAAAATTTTTTTCCTCTGAGTTTGATATTGCTGTTAAGACAGGCTTCTGTGCTTTTACTTTAAATCAGTAACAATTAAAGGTAAATTACTGTTTTTATAACTTCTGAATTCTCCTTGAACATTTTCAATTTTAACAAAAACAAATATTTAAACTATTTGATGAAATCCAGAATATTTTTAATTGCACCCTTTTATTCTGTGCTGAAAACAATTTTGCTGATTGATAAAACTGGCATTTAGCTTTTTCCTTCAGAAAACATGTATTTAAAAAAATGTATTTTCCAGGACATTTGTTAATGTATTTTGTTTAACTTGTTCAGAGTTCAATAAATTTACTTTTACTATTTTTTAATCTGAAGTAATTAAAATCTTTGAAAATATAAACATGTGGTATATCTCGTTAATAAATACCAATTTTCTACAAAGCCCTGTGTGTGTGTGTGTGTGTGTGTGTGTGTATTTTGGAACAATATCATCCAGGCACTGTTTTAATGACAAGCACTCAGGTTTATTGGGAATCTTGTGCAAGATGAAACAGTGTGACAAGTAAAACAATGTCAGCTCTGACTTCTGATAACTTGCTGTTATACCTTAGACCAGTGCTTCTCAATCCTTCTCCTCAGATTGCCCTGCGACTACTAACAACTAACTAAACCCTACCCCACTCCTTCACTGCCACTCATCACGCTCAAAGATAGTTTGAAGATAGCAGAGAGCAAGAGGCAGGGTATGAGCATCGCATACATGAGCCTGATTGAAGAAAAAAAAAACAGAAATTCTGCCAGATCAAAGAATTTCAGGAAGCTGGAAATGCATTAAAGCTCAAGTCACAGGAGGCGATGTTACTCCCTCTCCATTCGTTCTATCCATTCGAAACTCAACTGCGCTCCTCCAGCTAAGCCATCTGCAATATTTGTGCATGTGAAATTTTGAGCTTGTTCATATCGACGTGCACACATGCAGGTGTGCATCTTAATTAGCCACTGAACTAGTAGCTTACAAACAATTCACTGGTTTGTCTAAAACCTATGAGGCAGTCATGTATATAATTTACACCAAATCTACTGTTAATCACAGTTAGTCTGAGACAAAGCTGGAACCTGGTGAAAAAACAAGCTTCTAAATAGAATATCATAAATGCAACAATCACAATAAAGATAGGCACAATTTACCTTACATTTACATTCTATTCTTAATAAAATAAATAGATTATAAATAAATACAATTTTTATTCATTATTTGTAAAACTTGCTACAGTTTTGTCTGATAATTCTTCTTAAGTAATAAATTAGGACATAGGCAACGTCACCCAGTCTAGAAATGCATGTAAGCTCAACACAGAAGAATAAAATCACCACAATCTAAATAGCAATAAAAGGATATCAGTGTCTGAACTGGTAACTTATTTTCTTATTGTAAATAAATCCTTTCA
The DNA here is from genome assembly GCA_010277075.1 of Poeciliopsis retropinna. NCBI lineage: Eukaryota > Metazoa > Chordata > Actinopteri > Cyprinodontiformes > Poeciliidae > Poeciliopsis > Poeciliopsis retropinna. The sequence goes on along the minus strand of VMRM01000009.1, from coordinate 7,397,064 downwards.
TAAGTAAATCATTGCAGTGATTTACTTATCACTGCAATGATAATGATTGCAGTGATTTACTTATGAAATGATTAACAAATCTGTAAGATTTATTGTCCCAGTATTTTATAATACAATAATTTTATTGATCATGAACCATGATCTCTCTTTCCATAAAGATAAAAGTACTGTCCCTGTTCTGAGATGAAAACAACCTGCTCAACACTATCAATCAATCAGTCAAGTATATTTGTGTAGCACATTTCAACAACAAGGAAGTTCAAAGGGCTTTCTATCATAAAAACAGTCATAGAAGACAAAGTCAACAATTGAAAGATAACATTTTGTCTTGTGGCAGCATTTACCTTCAGAATGGTAATTAATGTTTCATTTATAATGTTTCAAAAGCAGCTCTGTTTAGAGCTGCTAAATCCACATCAGGTTACAGGGAGGAGAGTAAAACCATTTCAAGATGGAGATGAGAAAATGAGGACAGAACCAGTTTTTAAATATTAGAAGCTGAAGGATCTGAGTTGATCACTTCTGACAAAAATGAAGGTGTGAGATTTTTATGTAAATATAAAGATACAGCCTGATGTTGGTATTCTTTGCATTGTTTTAGATTTGCTTTTGAAGTAAGAATACCTAAAAGTAAAATACCTTTTTAAAAATGCATTTATTAATAATTGTTTATTTCTTTTTTCCACATTTATAAAATTCTTGGAGTTTCAAGTCCAAGAACTTTATTTCATTATTGATGTTCCATTCTTACCAGAACATGAAAAAATACAATTTAATTTATTATTTTGTCCCCTGAAACTGTGAAGTCTGGAAGACATATGAAACCCAGTATGCACATTTTACTGTGTTAACAAGATATTTCACACTTAGAGAAATAGAGCACAGTTTATTTATTATCCTCTATTTGGTACCAAAAAAGAACATTAAGACAATGCAAAGTAGCAAATAAAATACAGCTACAGCACAAGAGTAGTGCAGAACAACATATTTGATGTGAATTAGACATGAACTAAAAGGGGATAGAATAAAACACGTGACCTGCAAGGAGTTTGTTACTGCAGTTTTTAGTTTAACTGTGGTTTATAGGCTTACATTAAAATTAATCTCCATGCTTGACTTTGCTACTGCAAGATTTATAACAGAAAATGTTCTTGGATTTAGATATCAAGGCCAAAGTTCTTACTTGTACTAATGCTGTTAAATATTAACTTTTCTCTTCTGCAGACATTTTGTGACTGTTGGAAGTTACTGACCGTCAGTGAGAAGACTTTCATACTGATGTTCTCCTTTTCCATAGAGATTGCTACTTTTCAGGCGTCTATAACTGTGTTTTTGCAAGAAGAAAAAAATATTGAAGCAAGATGTTGAGTATGAAGCAATAAGATGAAGATAGAATACAACCTTACTGAAAAGTGAGGAAGTCCAAAACAAAATGTCTGAGGAAGAGGATGGGATCATGTCAGGAGAGAGGTAAGTGAAGCTTTTTTGTTTTTAGTCTAGTTTTTTCTGAAAAACATCCTCAAGAGAAAAAAGTAATAATGATAAACTGATCATTTGGATTTTCTCAAATTTAATTTGAATTGAAGAATGAATGTAAAATGTAGAACATAGGTGAATAGAATGACAAGCTTAATTGTAAAGTGTTCACTTTTAACTGTGCTCTCATTAAAAAATGATTTTGGTCAAGTATGAACAATGTAAAGGGAGGAAAGTCATATTGTAATATTGTCATATCTTAAAACTTAAAGACCGTTTTGTTGAAAGACTAATTTGCAAAGCAATTCCATTCTCTGAACCAATAAACTTTGCTTCCATAGGCAGCAATTTGCCTAAAAGCAGTTTTAAATGACACATAATTTTAGTAGTATTAATGTGGCATGTTTGGAAACCTCCCCCCCCCCCCTACAAATTCTATAGGATGTTTGTAGACAGTGTGTGAAACCAGTTCCAAAAGAGACTAATTATTTCTTAATTTAATTTAAATTGACCTTCTTGTTAAGTTTTTGTCGTGGAAAAAAACTATTTCCAAGCACTGTCCAGGTAGAATCACTCAATCAGGTTTATTCATATATTGTGCACAATACAGAGAGCTCATAAATCAATCAGTAATAAAGCCAGACTGGATGCCAAGCTCTCCAGCCAGAGGCAGCATGTAAGTTTTTATATAATGATAAGAAATGAAAAACAAGGGGCAAGATGGTCTGGTCCTGACGCAGCTATGGAAAACACCCTTCCAACTTCGTTAATGTAACCCATATAGTTCTTTTTGTTGAGCTTTCACAAACATTTCATATGACGTGACTAGCAGATGTGACCTTATTGTAATTTTTCCATAACAGTTTTGCATATTGAAGTACACATAGTAATACGGAAAAATGTTACTGAATAATATGTGGTTTTTGTTTAATTCTGTTCAATCTGCTGTTTTTCAAAGAAAAAAATTTCACCCTGATCCATACTATCCCAGCTGTTCTTGTTTTATTGTTGGCTATGTCTTATATCAGTACATTTTCAGGCCAAGGACGACTTAACCCATTTAACAAACACTCACAAACCCCCACAATAACACGTTAATACAGAGGTTCACAAAGTGTGGGGCACAATGCCATTGCAGGGGGGTGGAGGGTTGCTGGAAACGGTATGGGTGAATGGAAGAAGAAAAATAAAAAAAGTTACACAAAAGTGTTTCACTATAATGATGGTTTATAATGTGTTTTCTTGCAACCTGAAGTGTGAAATAAACTTCAGTGGAGTTTGAAAAATATGTGTACGGGTTTATGTCTGGCTGAACGATGTGTGTACCTTGTTGATTTTTATTTTGTCTTTTTTGGCGGGATTTTATATAGTTTGGATGGAGTTGGATGGCGTTTTAATATTAATATTAAAACGCCATCGTAGTAGAGAGATACCACCACTACGATGGCATATCTGTCAATGCCAGACATTTTATTTAATTATTTTGTAAGAATTTATATTTTAAGGGGAAAACTGATTTTGATTTGTTAGAGCTTGTCTAATAAAATACATTTTGCTATTGTTCTAGTTTACCTCGGCACCAAACTACAAACTCTTCTTCAGTGAGTATGAGAAGTGACAGATCCAAGGATGAACCTTTAAAATTTGACAGAGAAGGTCAAAGGTAAGACACTTTAGTAATATTTAAGGAGTGATTGAACATATTTTTTTGAAAAAACTATGAATTACATTTAACCAGCTTAGATGACAAGACATGAATTGTCTGTATCCTGGTTGATAAAAGAGTAACAGTTACACTCAGATTTTCTTTTTATTTTGAGTCAATAAATTTATGGATGTTCGCTATTAAAATTTTGTTCAAGCTTATTTTACCCTCAAATGTGGTTTATTTTAATTTACTGTATAATATGTATTAATTCAGGGTATTTCTGTGCAGAGTTTCTAAGGGTAGTGGCAGATTGTTTCTTGTACTGAGTCAGGTTCTGGTTCTGCTTCAGGTTTCTTCCTGTTAAAGGAGAGTTTTTCCAAACCACTGTCACTGCATGCACGCTCAGTATGAATGATTGGGTTGAAATGAATTGCTTTGTAAACTGACTTGAGACATTCATTAATTACTGCTACAGAAATTAAATTGATGCTGATTTGTGGTATTTAAAAAAAATGTGAATGCAAAACATAGAAAAACATGGTTTGCTTGCAATATTTAAAATTAGTTTCATGCAAAACTTTAATTTTTTTATACCTCAAACCAGCAATTATCCTAGGGGATGCAAACCCTAAATTTCAAACATTTAAAAAAAAATATATGTAAATGTGTAATTTTAGCCTAGATACACTGAAAAATGGAAATGAAATAATTTTCAATTCTATGCATGTGTCTGCCCATTTAGCGGTTAATTTAACAATTTCTAATTAAATATAAATATAACTAACAATAGCTGTAGACAGGCGAGCAGAGCATTATTTATTGCAACGTTCTGACTTTATTCTCGTCATTTAAGAATTAAACTATTAAACTATTAGCCGGGCCCTAAAACTACATTGTAGAGGTGAGATATTTGTCAGTGCTAGATGTTTTATTTAATCACATTGTTAATCTTAAATATCTTAAGTTGAAAACTGATTTTGATTTGTTAGAGCTTGTCTATAAAAACATTTTGCTATTTGTCTTCTAGCTTACCTCAGGACCAAACTACAAACTCTTCTTCAGTGAGTTTGAGAAGCGACAGATCCAAGGATGAACCTTTAAAATTTGACAGTGAATATGAAAGGTAAAATACTTTGGTAAAATTTCTTGTATTTTCTTAGTAAAACACAGTAAATGTACACTTGTTGGTAACACAATGAATTCTGTTCAAAAGATAGTCCATAGATTTTGAGACGTTTGAACATTATTTTAATGCAAAGAGCATTTCTGGAAGAAACCCTGCTTTATCATCCATAAATTTTATCTTTTTGTATTGTTTGCATTTTCATATAAAATGTTCACTTGATCTTTGTTAATTTCTCATCTGTTAAGCGTTTACAGTATAGCTTGCCTACATTATCTGCATTATGAGTCGGATCAAATAATGAATCACACATGTGACTGAAAGTTGTGTGGGCATGTAGCTTCATCAGCAGTGAAAAGGAGAAATAACAACATTCATAGAAATAAGCTAATCATTTATAATAGTCACAGGCCATAAAAGATGCAGCTTCTAGTGCTTTTATGGCATGAAAACATGGCCATAAAAGATACCATCTTTTCAGGCCCACAACTTGCACTGGGCCAAAGTGTTGAAAGAGTGCAGGTTTTTGGAGTTCTGTTCCTGACGTTCTTTTCTCTGGATTCCTGTTTATGTTCTGCTCTGGCTCTGTGTCCTTATGGGTTTGTTGAAAGTTTTTGTTATTCGTTTTTTCATTAAACTTCAAAATCTAATCTATGCCTCTGCCTGCTGCATTTGGGTCTTCATCACCAACACTCACCATGACACTTTCTTTGAAATAAAGACAGTCATTTACACAACCCTTTCAAAGTCCTGCTATTGATATTAATGTCATGCTAATGTGTTAAAGAACTAAGAATGTCCTTATTCATATGAGGAAATATAAAAAATCTAATATATTGGTATAATTAAAATTATGTCTTTATTCTCATATTATCATGATTTTATTATTGTAATAGTATAACTTTATTCTAATATTGCTACACCTTTATTTTCACTATTACAACTTCATTCTCATATTTCAGCTTTGTCATATGGCCTTATGATTGTAGTATTATGACATTGTTGTTATAATATCATAACTTTATTCTAATAATTAAAAAAAAAAATTCTTAGCTTGGCTCTAAAACTCCAGTCGTCGAGAAATATTTGTCAATGCCAGACATTTTATTTACTCATTTTGTAAGAATTTATATTTTAAGGGGAAAACTGATTTTGATTTGTTAGAGCTTGTCTAATAAAATACATTTTGCTATTGTTCTAGTTTACCTCGGCACCAAACTACAAACTCTTCTTCAGTGAGTATGAGAAGTGACAGATCCAAGGATGAACCTTTAAAATTTGACAGAGAAGGTCAAAGGTAAGACACTTTAGTAATATTTAAGGAGTGATTGAACATATTTTTTTGAAAAAACTATGAATTACATTTAACCAGCTTAGATGACAAGACATGAATTGTCTGTATCCTGGGAGATAAAAGAGTAACAGTTACACTCAGATTTTCTTTTTATTTTGAGTCAATAAATTTATGGATGTTCGCTATTAAAATTTTGTTCAAGCTTATTTTACCCTCAAATGTGGTTTATTTTAATTTACTGTATGATATGTATTAATTCAGGGTATTTCTGTGCAGAGTTTCTAAGGGTAGTGGCAGATTGTTTCTTGTACTGAGTCAGGTTCTGGTTCTGCTTCAGGTTTCTTCCTGTTAAAGGAGAGTTTTTCCAAACCACTGTCACTGCATGCACGCTCAGTATGAATGATTGGGTTGAAATGAATTGCTTTGTAAACTGACTTGAGACATTCATTAATTACTGCTACAGAAATTAAATTGATGCTGATTTGTGGTATTTAAAAAAATGTGAATGCAAAACATAGAAAAACATGGTTTGCTTGCAATATTTAAAATTAGTTTCATGCAAAACTTTAATTTTTTTATACCTCAAACCAGCAATTATCCTAGGGGATGCAAACCCTAAATTTCAAACATTTAAAAAAATATATATGTAAATGTGTAATTTTAGCCTAGATACACTGAAAAATGGAAATGAAATAATTTTCAATTCTATACATGTGTCTGCCCATTTAGCGGTTAATTTAACAATTTCTAATTTAAAAAAATAAAATACATTTTGCTATTGTTCTAGTTTACCTCGGCACCAAACTACAAACTCTTCTTCAGTGAGTATGAGAAGTGACAGATCCAAGGATGAACCTTTAAAATTTGACAGAGAAGGTCAAAGGTAAGACACTTTGTAATATTTATGGAGTGATTGAACATATATTTTTGAAAAAAATCTGAATTACATTTAACCAGCTTAGATGACGATATGAAATGTATGTATCCTGGGAGATAAAAGAGAAATAGTTACATTCAGATTTTCTTTTATTTTGAGTCAATAAATTAAAATAAGTAAATAAATAAATAAATGCAAAACATACAAAAACATGAGCCTCCCTTCCAGCCACTTCTTTCAGCTCCTCTGGGGGAATACCAAGGCATTCCCAGGCCAGTTGAGAGACATAGTCCCTCCAGTGTGTCCTGGGTCTTCCCCGGGTCTTCCTCCCGGTGGGACGTGCCGAAACACTTCATCAGGGAGGCGTCCAGGACTCATCCTGACCAGATGCCCGAGCCACTTCAATTGGCTCCTCTCAACGCGAAGGAGCAGCGGCTCTACTCTGAGTCCCTCCTGGAGGAATGAGTTCCTCACCCTATCTCTAAGGCAGAGCCCAGTCACCCTACGGAGAAAACCCATTACGGCCGCTTGTATCCGTGATCTCGTTTTTCGGTCATGATCTAAAGCTCATGACAATAGCTTTGTCATGAGCTATGGTCATCTAGGATCTACATTCCTAGATGAGGGTATGAACGTAGATCGACCAGTAAATCGAGAGCTTTGCTTTTTGACTCAGCTCTCTCTTCACCATGACGGACCGATACAGCGCCCGCTTCACAAGAAACGCTGCGCCAATCTTCCTGTTGATCTCCCTCTCTCTTCTTCCCCCATTCGTGAACAAGATCGCGAGATGCTTAAACTCCTCCCCTTGGGGCAGGACACTCCCCAGCCCGGCGAAGGCACCCTACCCTTTTCCGGCTCAAGACCATGGCCTTGGATTTGGAGGCACTGATCCTCATCCCGGCCGCTTCACACTCGACTGCGAATCTCTCTAGTGAGAGCTGCAGATCATGTCCTGACAAAGCCAATAGGACCACATCATCCGCAAAAAGCAGAGATGCAATCCTAAGGTCACCAAAACGGATCCCCTCAACACCTTTTATGGACAGAACCTAGAAGTTCTGTCCATAAAAGTAATGAACAGAATTGGTGACAAAGGGCAGCCCTGGAGGAGTCCAACTCTCACTGGAAACGAGCCCGACTTATTGCCGGCAATACAGACCAGACTCTGACACCAGTCATACGGAGATCTGGCAGCCCGTATCAAAGGGCCCGGTACCCCATACTCCCGGAGAACCACAGGGCTCCCCGAGGGACATGGTCGAACGCCTTCCCCAAGTCCACAAAACACATGTAGACTGGTTGGGCGAACTCCTATGCACCCTCTAGGACCCTGCTGAGGGTGTAGAGCTGGTCCAGTGTTCCACCACCAGGACAAAACTGCTCTTCCTGAATCCGAGGTTCAACTATCTGACAGACCCTCCTCTCCAGAGCCCCTGAATAGACCTTGCCCGGGAGGCTTAGGAGTGTGACCCTCCCTATAATTGGAGCACACCCTCCGGTCCCCATTTTTAAACAGGTGGACCACCACCCCAGTCTGCCAATCCAGAGGAACTGACCCCGATCTCCATGCAATATTGCAGTGTCGCGTCAACCAACACAACCCTACAACATACAGAGCCTTAAGGAACCCAGAACAAATCTCATCCACTATTTAAAAAATAAATAAATAAATAAACACGTAATTGTAGCCTAGATATATAGGAAAATGGAAATCAAATAATTTTCAAATATATTCGTGTCGGCCGATTTAAGGGTTAATTTAATAATTTCTAATTAAATAAAAATAACAATCACTTTTGATGGGTGAGCAGAGCATTATTTATTGCAAATGTATGATGTTCTCATAATATTATGACTTTATTCTCATAATTTAAGAATTAAACTCTTAGCCAGGCCCTGAAATTACATTGCAGAGGTGAGATATTTATAAATATCAGAAGTTTTAACTAATAAGTTAATCTTAAATATTTTAAGAGAAAAATTGATTGTGATTTGTTAGAGCTTGTCTAATAAAAACATTTTGCTATTTGTCTTCTAGTTTACCTCCGCACCAAACTACGAACTCTTCTTCAGCGAGTTTGAGAAGTGACAGATCAAAGGATGAATCTTTAAAATTTGACAATAAAGATAAAAGGTAAGACTCTTTGATAATATTTCTTGTATTTTCTCAATAAAATACAGGAAATATTATCATGTATTACCACAGATATAAAAAGCAGTACCATGTATACTAGTTATGGTTATATAGTGAATTCTGCTCAGAAGATGGTCCATAGCTTTTGAGACTTTTGAACATTATGTTAATGCAACGAGCATTATGTTAATTTGGAAATTATCAGAAAAAAAAAAAAATAGAAACAATAACAAGACATAGTTTAAATAAAAATCAGGTAAATCATGATGTTCTGTAGTAGGTGTTTAGATGGCTAATTTATTTATTTTTTTCCGTAAGATTAACTGCCAATCAATAAAAGTGGTTGCTTAAATGATAACAGCCTCAATAATATGTATTAATTATTGAAGCTTGTCAATAAATTGCCACAGAAGTGCATAATAGTGAAGAGATTTTTTTGAATTATTCTTTTACTTTTATGTGACAAAGTTTTCATCCCTTCTGATATAAAAGTAAGCCTACATAACAGGCCAAAGTGTTTTTTTTATCTAAGTTCTTAAACTTAATACAATAAATTCTTGAATTTTGAAACATGGTTGGTATTATGATGCGATGGCTGATTACTTAAGAGTTAAGTGAGGTTAAAAAACATATTTATTTTAATTATGTTTTTTTGTGTTTGCTTTTAGTTGGCATACTCAAATCAAACTTCCTGTTCACTTTTAACATATTTTTTTAACACAAAACCTGACCCTTTTGATGGATGATAAAAAGACTTGCTTTTTACCATCCATCAATTTTCTCTTTTTGTATTGTTTGCATTTTCACATAAAATGTTTTCTTGATCTTTGTTGATTTGTCATCTGTTATACATTTACAGTATATCTTGCCTACATTATCTGCAGTATGAGTGAGATCAAATCATGTAGCACATATATGACTGAAAACTTTCAGACTCAAGTAGCATGGGCACTAACATTGAAAAGATGAAAAAACAGCATTCTAAGAAATAAGTTAATCATTTATAATAGCCATAGGCCATAAAAGATGCAGCCATAGACACTGCATCTTTTATGGCCTAAAAAGATGGTCATAAAAGATGCCATCTTTTCAGGCCCACAAGTTGCAAAGTATTGAAAAAGTGCAGGTATTGGGAGTTCTGTCCCTGGCATCCTTTTTGTGGATTCCTGTTTATGCTCTGCTCTGGCTCTGTGTCCTTATGGGTTTTTTGAAAGTTTTTGTTATTCATTTTTTCATTAAACTTCAAAATCTAGTTTATGCCTCTGCCTGCTGCAGCTGGTCTTCATCACCAACACTCACTATGACTTGGCCTGTTACAATAAACAATAAATCAGTTAATCGCATAATAAGTTAAAAGACACAAAATAATTTGCATTTGTTTAATTTATTGTTTTTCTCTTTTTTCTGTCTTTTTACCAAAAACTGAATGATAAAAGTCTTCAGCCTTTTGTTTTGGTTTCAACTGCCTGTTTGAATGACAATATTGTTCTCCGGCTTCCTCCCACAGTCCAAAAACATGACTGTCAGGTTAAATGGTCTTTTCAAATTCTCCCTAGGTGTGAGTGTGTGTGTGCATGGTTGTTTGTCCTGTTTGTTTCTGTGTTGCCCTGCGACAGACTGGCAACCTGTCCAGGGTGAACCCCACCTCTCACCCAGAACGCAGCTGGAGATCGGCACCAGCAACTCCCGACCCCATTAGGGACAAGGGTGAACAGATAATGGATGGATAGATGGATGGATGGATGGGTTTCAGCATACATAAATTAAAAAAATTATATTGGTTAACATTTAAATTTAAGATTTCAAGGAGCTGGCAAATTTACTTGTAAACGTTCAAAGAACAATATTCATAGTAAGATTGTTTTATTACCACAGCAACAATCTGATGCTCTGAATTTAATCTTTGATATAAAAAGTAAGCCTACTTACTTTTGAGTTTGAGTTCTATTTATTCACAAATACAAACTGCAATTATAATTTATTGCTTTTTAGGTTGGCCAACTAAACTACTCCCACTCTCCCAGATTTCACTAAATCTAACCCAGAAGCTGTTAGAGGTGCTGATGTTTTTAGCAGCAAGAGGGGCTATTAAGTGAAATTTTGTTTAAGGCCTCAGAGCCTTGGACCGGCCCTGCATGAAGAGTAAAAGCCGCTGCACTGCACAGAGTTGCACAACAAACAGAAGATTTAATTCAGTGCTGCTGCTAATGTGTCTTAAGTAGCTCTTCAATTTCGTGTCTGTTGAATTTTTAATAAGACTCACAGAAACTATTCTGGCTGCTCAAGTTTGAGGGATGAGTTTTTCAGACCTTCCTGTGACCGTGCGCATTAACTGTCTAGGTAGACAAAGCATTTGATATGATTTGGTGCACCTTTTACCTGGAAAAAAAGTACTTAAAAAAATAAGAAAATAATACAAAAAACAAAAATTATTCTCACAATTGAAAAAAAAATAATTCTTAGCCTGACCATAAAAAACAATAGTAGAGGTGAGATATTTGTCAATGCCAGATATTTTATTTAATCAGATAAATTAAAATTAATATTTTATACTTCTTTAGAAATAGGAACTGTGAATGCTGTGTGTACTGCAACACGTTTTGCATTGAGATGGTATTTTAAGTCTGAATAGTTTTGCTACCTTTGTATAAAAAGCAAGAAGTGGCTAATTGCATAAAAAGTTTTTAATACATTAAAATGTATGTAATTAATTAATTAAAATAAATGTGATGAAGTACAGGCACTAGGGAAGATAAATCACTTTACTGTCCCGTCTTTTATCTTAAACATCATCATTAAACATGTCCATTTGAATAAATATAAATCAAAACAGTTAAATGTCTTGTCTTTGCCTACAGTGTTACTAATGACAACCAATCTGAAACATCTGGACCAGCTGACACAGGTGAGGATGACTTGAAAAGATATATATTTTTTAAGTCCAATTGTCCATATTTTTAAGAGATAAAGTCTGTGTCAAATATTTTTTTGTATTTTTAAGACTTTGTTTTTACTTTTTATTTTGTTGGTGTTGTTATTTTAATGAAATGTTGTGTGGTGTAGCAATGATTAGTGTCTTACCTGCTGTTGTCAAACTATTTCTGTTGTTTCTATTTGTACATTAAGAAAAAAATGTACAACTAACTGCTTCCACGAAGACCAAGTCGTTTTTTTCTCTCCTTAAATTATAAAATCTCAAATCTTGTGATTCTTAAAGCAGTATGTGTCAGGTCTAATTTTGTGCCTGTCAATATTTGATGTTTCAAAACAAAAATGTCAATGGTGTAAACATATAATTTGAATCAGTGAATCTTATTGCTTTTCAGCTGAGTTTAAATTGTTGCCCAGAAGAAATACAGATAGTTTCTATAATTCTGAATTTGATGTTGATTGTTGAAGTTTCCTCATTTCCTGGATGCTAGGAGGAAATATGAGTTATTGCTGTGATTTATTGCTGATAATATATTCTGAAGAGTGTTGTCAACCATGTGTTTCTAATATGTTATGATTATTTCTGTTGTTCACATACAATTAATTTAAAATTACAGGAGGAAATACCAAAGAAAACAATGGCCTGAAGAAAGTAATTCGTAAGGAGGAGGGTCGACATGAAAATGACAAGAAACTCTCTGAGATAGTGGTGCCTGGAATTTGGACAAAGAGCCTGGTCACACCCCAAAATTTATTTACCAACACTGAATTTGGGATTTCCAAACTTTTTGGTAGATCCAAAAATGTACGAACTGTACTGATGAAAGGAGCCGCTGGTGTTGGTAAAACTTCCCAAACAAATATATTCATGAACAACTGGGCAACAGAAAAATCCAACACACACATAAAAGCTTCAGTGTCCTTTGAATTCAAAGAATTGAATACAAAGAAGGATGAAATGAAAAGCATGGAATCACTGCTGAATGATTTCTTCAAGAAAAAAAATGTCACTGTTTCTGAAGATGAAAAGAAAACGATATGTTTCATTCTTGATGGCCTGGAAGAATGCAAACTTCCTCTTGACTTTGTAAACAACAAAGAAGTTAAAGACTTGAACGGAGCAGCATCAATGGATGTGCTGCTAACAAATCTGATCAAAGGAAATCTGCTTCCTGATGCTCATATTTGGATAATTTCTCAGCCAAAAGGAGTTGATAAGATTCCTTCTAAATATATTAATAAAACTGTTCACTGTCAAGGTAAAAATATTAATCTAAATCAATTTTTCTTAATTTAGCATTCCATATATTTTTGTTGACTTTATTCAAGAGTTATATGATTTTACATCACTGTACAATTTTTCTTTGTCCAATTAGAACTCAATGAGCAGGAGAAGAAGCTACAATCACGTCTGAAAAAAAGATTTCTGGAAGAAATCATTGACGAAAAAGATGAGCTCAGTCATCCAAACCAGAAAACAACAGAACATATCATCAGAAGAGAAAATGGCTCTGAAGAAGGAGAAAGTAAACAAAACAAGTTTACAAAAGTGGATCAACTTTCTGAGATCTTCAAAGATGTGAAAGGAAAGAAAACTAGAACAGTGCTGACCACTGGAGAAGCTGGCACAGGAAAATCTTTTCACATGAAAAAATTTATAAAAGAATGGGCTAAAAAGGAGAATGAGAAAATATCATTTTTCAGCTGGATCACAAGACCATTCTCTAGTCAGGCAAAACCTGCAGAACTTTTGTTTCTACTTGATTTCTCAGAACTCAACACAGTAAAAAATAAAAACATTAGTTTGTTTGAGCTTCTTAATCACTTCTACAAGGAGACCAAAAATATCATTTGTGACTATTCCCAGTCAAATATTTTATTTATTTTGGATGGACTTGATGCATATCAAGATTGTTTAGACTTTGAAAACAATAACGTCTTGACTCATGTCACAGAACAAACATCAGTCAACGTGTTACTAACAAACCTTATCAGAGGAAAACTGCTGCCAGAGGCCACGATCTGGATAACCTCTCAGCCTCCAGCTGCTGAGAAAATCCCTGATGGTTTTATTGACAGACTGACAGAAATACGAGGTAAGATCTGCAGATACAAATTTATTACAATTATACTGAACTTAATTGTCTTTTCTAACATTTAAACTATCAATAAAATTACAAAATTTTGGTTTTTAGTTAAATCTATGTCAAATTAACATTTATAAACTAATCAGCCATGAGCTATGTACTCAAGATTTCTTGTGTATATAAAAAGTTTGTAAACTTAATTTTTCAAAATAAGTTTCAAGGATAAATTCTTTCCATTCCAGAGAGCTATGTATGTACACGAAATAAGGTACAATTAAATTATTGCATATTGCTTAGGTTTCATGGTGAAAAGTAACTCAGAAACTAGCACTTAATTTTAATTTATTAAAAATGAAGGAAACTGTAACAAACCAAAAAACACAAAACTACACTGCTCAAAAAAATAAAGGGAACACTTAAACAACACAATATAACTCCAAGTAAATCAAACTTCTGTGAAATCAAACTGTCCATCTAGGATGTGTTATTTGAGTGTTCCCTTTATTTTTTTGAGCAGTATATATTAAAAAAAACACTAAGTCCACTCTGCATATGACAGATTAAAGATACAATAATTAAGGTTATGTTCACACAATAGGCAAATCTGATTTAAAAAATATATATATATATCCTTATATATATAAAATTCTAAAAGAAATCTATGTACTCAAGATTTCTTGTGTACATAAAAAGTTTGTAATTTTGTAGTTGTCTTTCAACTACAAATTGAAAGACAACAATTTATTCAATCAGTCAATCAGTCAAATTTTATTTGTATAGCACATTTCAGCAGCAAGGCATTTCAAAGTGCTTTACATCATAACAAACATAAAAACACAAAGTTATGTAACATAGAATAAACAATCAAAACATTAATTTAGATCGTCAAATTTGTAACTTGTTATCCACTTATCTAAATGTTTTACTTTGTGCGGATCCTGATCTTTGACATACTTCCAGTCATTTGATTTTAGACTGTCTATTGGCTAATTTTTACTGATCCCTTTCCCTATCATGTCACGGAATTTAAGCGCCTGTTTTCGCCGGACTCCGCCATCCGTTTTACCACGGGTTTTAGTCAGGCCCCGCTGCCCACAACAGGACAAGGTCTCAAACCTTGCAGCACCAGGCTCTGTACACCTTTACACGAAATTTTACGCTAGGACTTTGCCGTCCTACACGGATTTTGTGCACTATTTTTACCTGTTAAAGTCTAGAATATACAGGGTTTTCAATACGCGCAATGACCCTCAGTCACTCGCCACTTTTTAAAGAAGACATTAAATCAAGTTCCATCATTAAATTTTTAATTGATTAAGTTTCAAATCCAACTCTAAACAGGTGGGTTTTTAGTTGTGATTTAAAAGAACTCAGTGTTTCAGCTGTTTTACAGTTTTCTGGAAGTTTGTTCCAAATTTTTGGTGCATAGATGCTGAACGCTGCTTCTCCTCGTTTGATTCTGGTTCTGGGGATGCAGAGCAGACCAGAACCAGAAGACCTGAGGGGTCTGGAAGGTTGATACAACAACAGCAGATCTTTTATATATTGTATATTCATATATATTCATTCATAAATACACATGAATAATTTTGGACCACCAAGGTTTGAGGTAAAAATAATGCACAAAATCTGTGTAGGACGGCGAAGTCCTAGCGCAAAATTTTGTGTAAAGGTGTATGGAGCCTGGTGCTGCAAGGTTTGAGACCTTGTCCTGTTGTGGGCAGCGGGGCCCGGCTAATACCCGTGGTAAAACGGATGGCGGAGTCCGGCGAAAACAGGCGCTTAAATTCCGTGACATGATAGGGAAAGGGATAAGTAAAAATTAGCCAATAGACAGTCTAAAATCAAACGACTGGAAGTATGTCAAAGATCAGGATCCGCACAAAGCAAAACATTTAGATAAATGGATAACAAATTATAAATTTGACGGCCATCTAAATTAATGTTTTGATTGTTTATTCTATGTTACATGACTTTGTGTTTTTATGTTTGTTATGATGTAAAGCACTTTGAAATGCCTTGCTGCTGAAATGTGCTATACAAATAAAATTTGAAATTTGAAAAAAAAGTAATGGTTTCAGTAGCTATGTTTGCATCGCTGTGATATTTATATTTTCAATAAATATGCCAAAGCCAAAATATTTTCCAGTTCCAAAGCCAAATATTAAATTATTCAGTTAACGATATGTTAGGTTTCCCAGTAGGATATAACTCTTCTGTTTTGCTAATGCTGAGTTTACTTATTTTGAAGTTGTGCTTAGTTCATGTTGTTGTGTTTTCTTAATTTATATTTGTGCTTAATACTGTGTTTTATTATATTGTAGTAAAATAATTTTCATTTTTAGTTGTGTTTAATGATTTGTAGATGCGGTTTGTACTTCTGGGCCACCGTACTTTAGGGTCATGAGTTGTTCACACAAAAGTCTGACTGCTGTTGTATTTAACCAGTAGTATAAAGGGTCACACAAAAAAGAGAGATTTCAGCAATTAGTCATGAAGAACTACTGCTAGGAAAGAAGTAGTTAAAACTATATTAAATAAAACTGATTAAAAGGCTAAAATTTACCAGTTGCCTATTGATTCATCCGCATCCCAAAACATACTCCAAATCTCATGCACTGCAATATTGTCATATCTAAAATTGCAAATGCTGCTGATAAAACTCTCCTCTGCATGAATCCATTGATATTTCAGCAATATTTCAGCAAGACGCATTGTAACTTGGATTAAAGGCACCAATTACCACGTTTATTGACGAGATGTATATCTGCACTCCCAATCGCTCTTTCAGTTCTCTCAGAACTGGCCTGAGTCTAGATGTGTATTTTCAGCACCTATTTCTAAGCTAGGCTGACTGTTGAGTTTCAGCACCGACAACTTTAGATCTGTGTTTCTTAAAGGTTGGATGGTGAAAGGTAGAGCTGTTCTTTCATGCAGAAGTCGATGTTTACTAGTTGAATCTTATGACACAGTTCTTATACAGTTATATAGAGGTACAATCCATCTCTTGATGTTTATTGGTCCACATATCATGTATGCGCACTTTGCATTTCAGGTACTCAGCCTTCCCTGGTACGTTCAGTAGATTTTGAGTGATCTGCAGAAGCTTCTGTAGTTTTAGGTTTTAGTCTGCTGTGTGCTTGGATTTTTAGTATACAAAAGCCTTGTAAACAGAAAATTGCACAAGTTTAGTTTTTACAACAAATTCCTTTGTCACACAGAAACAAGAAAAAGTTTACAATTGCTAGCCTTTTATTGTGTGCGTTTTCATATTTTGTCAAAAGAATATTTAATATAAAATTATATAAAAAGCATTTAAAATATTTTTTTTGTTTATTTACATTGTATTTTTTCAGAGAAGCCTCATATCACAAGTCAAAGAAAACTCAAACGTGAACTAAAAGATCAATTTACCAGTGTGTCTGAAGGGATTGATGGACAGAAGACCTCAGCTCTTCTCAGTGAGGTTTTCACTGACCTCTACATCACAGAAGGAGAAAGAGCTCAGAATGAAGCCATGGAGGTTCAGGATGCAAAGTTCAAGACGACAGATGAAGAAACATCTATTAAATACTGCGACATCTTCAAACCTGCAAATAGCAATCAAAACATTAAGACTGTGCTTACTGTTGGAGTGGCAGGCATAGGAAAAACATTTGCCTCAATGAAATACATACTTGACTGGGCTGAGAGCAAAGCAACAGAAAACATTTTTTTCATTTTTCCACTTCCATTCCGAGAGCTAAATCTGAGAGCAGATAAAGATCACAGTCTAGAAGATCTGATTAATCAGTTCTTCCCAGCAATGAGGACATCTGAAATAACTGACTATAACAAGTACAAGATTCTGATTGTTCTGGATGGTTTTGATGAATGTCGTCTTGATCTTGAGTTCAGTGAAACAAATAAATTGAGTGATGTCACAACACCAACTTCAATAAACGGTCTGTTGTCAAATCTTATCCTGGGAAATTTGCTCCCTAAAGCTCAAATCTGGATCACCTCTCGACCTGCAGCATCCAACAAAATTCCTCCAGAACAGGTTCATCGAATGACAGAAGTGAGAGGATTTAATGATGAGCAAAAGGAAAAGTATTTTATGAAACGATTCAGTGATGAGAAGGTGGCCGAAAAAGTTTTGTCATGTGTGAAGAAATCAAGAATTCTTTGCATAATGTGTCACATCCCTATTTTCTGTTTCATCACATCAAAGGTTTTGGAGGACTTTGTTGAACGAAACAAATCTAATGGATTGCCAAAAACTCTGACTGACATGTACACACATTTCCTTTTGCTCCAGCGCAGACAGACAAAAGTAAAATATAACACAGATCAGTCAAACTCTGAAACCTCTGAAACCTCTGGAACCTCTGGAACAGAGACGTTTTGTGATAAAACTAATGATGAAACAATCCTGTCTTTGGGGAAACTTGCTTTCAAAGGACTAGAGGAGAAGAACCTTCTCTTCACTGAAGAAGACTTGACTAAGTGTGGGACTGATGTAACCAAAGCTGCTGTTTTCTCTGGGTTGTTAACTCAGATCAAACGAGAAAATCATGAGCTGTACCATCAGAAGCTGTTTTGCTTTGTCCATCAAAGCATTCAAGAATACATGGCAGCTCTCCATGTCTTCTACTCATTTAATAACAAAGGAGAAAATGTGTTCACAGAACCAACTTCAGCAGCCTCAGAGTTTTATACAAAGGCAGTGGACAAGGCTTTTGAGAGTGAACATGGGGACTGGGACATGTTCCTTCGCTTCCTAGTGGGTCTCTCTCTGGAATCTAATCAGGATTTACTTCAAGATCTAATTGATAAGAGTGAAAAACACAAAGATGCTAGTAAGGAAACAGCAGAGTACATCAAGAAGAAGATCAAAGAGAACAACAGTGACACAGAGAAAAACCTTAATCTTTTCTACTGTCTTAATGAGCTGAATGACCACACCCTTGTTCAAGAAATCAAAAATTATCTTAAATCAGACGAAAAACCTTTTGAAACTTTCACTGCTTCTCAGTGGTCAGCTTTAACCTTTGTGCTGCTGACATCAGATGAGAACCTTGATGTGTTTGATCTGAAGAAATACCTGAAATCAGAGAGAGTTCTTCTGGGATTGATGCCAGTGGTTAGAGTCTCAATCACTACTTTGTAAGTATTTTATAAAAACTGTAAAATGTGTTTTTTGTAGAGCTATAATTTGTCATATTTATTCAGTGTTTTTTTTAAGAATTTGATTCAAAAAACAGTTCATAAATGTTTCAGTAGCTGCGTTAAAAATCTCCCACCAGGAAACAAAACATACAAATGTTGCACTGCTTATTTGAAAACTAATTCACAAATATACAAAAGTTCAAGGCCCTGCACTGTTTTAGCAGGTCTCTTCTTTCACCTTTTTACAGTTCTGTTCTCTTGTGGTAATAGTAATGCATTACAACCACAGCTCTAAACTAGCAGGAACTTTTTCATTAGGGCTGCCTTGAAGATGCAGTAATGCTATTAAAGTTAAGGTCAAATAGAGACAAAGGCAAAATGAAAGCATGAGATGATATTCAATAGAATGACTATTTGAAGCCACAACAACAGATACTCATCCTTACTTTGCTAAAGCATTGAAAGCTAACTGGTTACCAGTCAAATTGGTGTTTGACAAGCTATGTCATTTACTTGGAAAAAATCTCACATTGAAATTACTGACAATAATCATTTGGCTTGTGTAATATATAAAAAGTGTTATTACCTTTTACTTTTAAGGCTATCATAAATTAATATCTTCATACAAATGCTTTACTTCCATCAGTTGAACCGTGATGAAACAGTCGCTCAATCATAATCTTCACGTCTTCAACAAGAGAAAGCTGTTAAATATTATTGTAAAAATACTCTTTAAGGTGCTTCCAAGTAGTGAATACTATACCTCACTACGTCAGAATATTACTTCATGTTTCTTTCTTCATTGTGAACAAACTTAATGTTATACATGAGAGATGGGGCTTTTACCTTTATCTAGTTTGACAACACAGACATTATTGTCTTTTACTGTTTTAAAACAAGACTCATACTTTGTTCCTTTACTGTGATCCTTTATTATTTTAGAAGAAAATCACACATGGGTTTGTCAAATTAACTTGATTGTTTTCATGGATCTTTTTACAGACTGAGTTGGTGTGAGCTCTCTGAAGAATCTTGCAGAGGTCTGACATCATCAGTGCTCACCAAACCATCCTCAAACCTCACAGTGTTGGACCTGAGTCATAATGATTTGCTGGATGCTGGAGTGATGCGACTTGCTGATGGGTTGAAAAATGTGAACTGTAAACTCGAGACTCTCAAGTAGGTTTTTATTAATGAAAGTAATATGTCAAGCAGTGTTATAGTTGGCCACTATTTTGAGTTTATAAACTGGTTTGTCTCAAGATTTAAGATTATTTTATGTGTTCACAATTCTTGTTAATGTTAAGTGTCAATATAATACAACAATCCTATGAAAGTAGTACTGAGAGTGATAAAACTAAAGTTGAGAGATGAGCAGCCCATGTTTAAATGAAATAATTTGAAAGTTTTCCCTTAAGGGTGACGGTGGCTCAACCTACTGGTTCCTATTTTGGAACCAGTAGGATAGGAACTATTGGTTCCTATGCTAGGAACCAATCAAAATTGACCATCAAAATTACAATAGTTCCTAGTATAGGAACTATTGGTTCCTATCCTACTGTTCCAGGATAGGAACCAGTAGGTTTCCAGTTTGAACACCATTGTGTTGTGGTTGTGGTTAAGACAATTCACCTGACTTGCCTTCTGGTGGTCAGAGGCCCAATGGCTCTGGTTCTGTCAGACTGTTTCAGGGAAGCTGTGGCTACAATTTAGTAGCTCACTACCACCGGTGTAGAATGTGTGTGTGAATGGGTGAATGACCATAGTCCATAGGACCTTGGGGTCCTCTGAAATTGATAAAGTGCTAGGCAAGTTCAGGCCTTTACTATTTAAACCATAACTGAGTTTTACACAAAGTTACATTCAAACATTATTCAATGTCATGTTGGAAGCAATGGATGAGGAAATAATGGATTTATTGTTATCAAAAATAAGATGCAATATTCTAATGTTTTAAGACACCATATTTTGGACTCTCATTTGTAGGCCCTGACCATCAAAATTACAATAAACAACTGCTATTCTTTGTAATATATAATGTAATATAAAACACTGGACTTTTATATCACTGTCAAATTTTGGTCATCTCTATTTCTAATCAAAAATTGTGTCTTTGTGCAGGTTGGCAGGATGTCAGGTGTCAGAGAAAGGCTGCATTTCTCTGGCTGAAGCTATTGAGTCCAATAGAGTCTCATCTCTTAAACACTTGGACTTGAGTTACAATGATCCTGGAGACAATGGGATGAGAGCTCTCAATGCAATAGTTGAGAATCCAGACAAGAAACTTGAGACAGTGAAGTGAGTAAATAAATCAGACATTACGTATTACTGCAACTTGTAGAAAAATAGCTTAAAATGATGCACCATGTCTGAGTATAGTCTTTTTAACAGCAGTCAGGTATTTATGATGGATCTCTCTGTTACTTGTCTTGTTAGGCTTGGCTGAATAATAAATGTTATTGCCCAATTAATGGTGAATTAAACTTCATAAGCTTTCATATCTAGAAAAAATAGGAATTATATATTTTGTAAACTTTCTGATTTTCTTCCAAAATAAAATGAATCTTTCTTGTCTTACTGTGCACAGCTTTGACTATGGAGGAAAATGTCGACTAAAACCTGGTTGGAGTAAATGTAAGCAGTTTTTTCCCCCCTCAACACTTTTACATTTTTTATTACAAGATGAAACATGTTTATCTGAAAATGAAAGTTAGAACTTCATCATCTGAAGGGTATTTAACAGGAATAAAGGTCATACTAAAGATAACATATGACTCTATATGTAAGGAAATCACAAAATACCTAATGACTCGTAATTCTCCAAATTTAGCAGATTTAATATTTAGATTTATGGATTCACTATGGTAAAGACAATAAATATTCTGAAACTGTCAATGTTTAAATTTTCACAAACCTTACTATATTTTCTTCTTGAACACTTTCAGATGGTGCAGATCTTATGTTTGATAAGAACTCAGCAAGCAGACGACTTGTTCTGAATGAAAACAACAAAAAAGCAGAAACTGATAATTTTCAAGAAGCTGGTAATGCGAAATACGAGTGATACGGTTCTTGTGATCCAGGTATTTTGTGATGAAAATGTTAATTGACTTTTAACTGGGAATTGGAATGGGAAGGCAGGTGATATGCTGTGGCAAAAAAGGATGTATTTGAAGCTGGGACGTGATGGTGTTCTGGGATAAATGAATTTCTTGAATGTGCTCTGCTTTGAGACAGACCAAGACCGAACTCAAGAACGGTTGAGACCAATGAAGAGTTTTACCAAGACCTCAACACTTTTAATTTTTATTCCAAGACCAAAAACAAGTTACAAAAGAACAGACTGAGACCAGCCTGACGGTACCAAGGCCGAGAACGAGCAAGACCGATAACAATGACTCATATAAGGAAATCACCAAGACCAGACCAATTCCAAAAGCAGATTAAATTTAGATTAGGATTACTAGAACGAACAAGACCAATACTAAGAACGAGTCCAATGTTTAGACGAGACTTACCAAGACCTAGAACGAGATTAATTCTAACATTCAGAGACCAAGACTTAGACCAAAGCTGAACGAGACCAAGACCAAGCAGAGGCTTATTCAACGAACGAGACCAAAAACCAAGACCAAGACCAAGATGAAGAACGAGACAAGACCAAGAATGAGACCGTTTCCAAGACCAAGGACGAGACCAAGGACTTTGAATGAGGCCTAAACGAATTTAACGGGACTGAGAACTGGGACCAAGAGCGGGACCAATCTGAGAATAGACCAAGACCAAGACCTGGAACCGGACCGATGCCGGGATCGGAATGACAACCTGACGAATCTGGCCAAGACCAAGACTGGAAACAAAGCCATGCATAAAAAAAAAGAGAAACTCAAAATCCCTTCATGCAACAAAATAGGTGTGTTTCTTGATTGGGAAGGAGGAACTTTAAGTTACTACAGTATATCATCAGAGGAGCGGAGCTTGATTTATACGTTCAAAGCAAAATTCACAGCAGAGCTATTTCCAGCCTTCTGGTTTGAGAAAGGTTCTGTGACTTTGTGCGACCTGTAGATTTATGAGTGCACAAGTTAGAAAGACTGCAAGCACTTATAGTGGTATGAAAAGGTGTTTACCCCTTCCTGATTTCATTTTTTTTTTTGCATATTTGTTACACTTCAGGGTTTCAGAACATTAAAAAACATATTAATAAAAGACAACACAATTAGATGCAAAATGGAGTTTTTAAATATGTCATATTATTATTTGGACCCTGTGAGGTCGTCTTTTTGCAATATCTTTGTAATAAAAAGGTTTTCATCACTTCATATTCCAGGTATTCCTCAAAGAAACATGTTATTGATATCATGCAATTCAAATTTTTAATTGATCTTTCACACATTTTAAGAAATAGCATGTTGTATATCACTACCCCTGTCTTCCATAAGTGGCTCCAAAATTACCCACATTCATTTCCTATGGAATTTAATGGGCATCTTTGTTTCTTACCAGCTGTGACTGTCTGGAAAACATTTTTTTGTGACCCATACACACTGAGTCCTAAGTGTTACTCCTGAATAATAATATTTTACAAAGCAAGAACTCTTACAATAAATTATTATCTTTATTTTTTACCTCCCAAATGGGTCTGTGTGTGTGTGTCTCCTCCCTGAAGTGGAGCGGGAGATCGACAGGCTGATTGGCGCAGCGTCTGCAGTGACATGGGCTCTGTACCAGTCTGTTTGAGGTGAAGAGAGAGCTCAGCCAAAAAGCGAAGCTCTTGATTTACCCATCTAAGCTCCTACCCTCATCTATGGTCATGAGCTTTGGGTTATGACCGAAAGAACAGATCACGGATACAATCAGCCGAAATTAGTTTTCCCTGTAGGGTGTCTGGACTCTCCCTTAGAGATAGGGTGAAAAGCTCAGTCCTCCAGGAGAGACTCAGAGTAGAGCCGCTGCTCCTTCACATCGAGAGGAGCCAGTTGAGGTGGCTTGGGCACCTGATTAGGATGCCTCTGGTCGCCTCTCTGGTGGGTATTCTGGGCACGTCCCACCAGGAGGAGATCCAGAGGAAGACTCAGTACACGCTGGAGGGTCTATGTTTCTCAGCCGGCCAAGTAACACCTTGGGATTCCCCCGGAAGAGCTGAAACAAGTGAAGTCTGGGCCTCTCTTCTTAGGCCGCTGACCCCTCAACGTGACCTCGGATAAACGGAAGAAGAAGTGTTTTAGATGGCAGAAACCTCTGAGCTTAACTGAGACAGTTCTTCGAATGTTGTGTGACCTCTGTAGGTGTTTTTCCACTAGATCACCTCTAACCGGTAAGGTCCGCCTCAGCCAGATTCATTCTCCATTAGTAGATCCAACGCGGCTCAGCCTGGATGATCTCAGACTTTCATACCTACTTGAAGGGTAGTACTAGCAGTGCCAAGCAGGGTACGGCACTGAAACAATTTGACTGACTGCTGACAGCATTCACTGAGTGACTTGTGATTTATGTAACTGAAAACTCCAAACAATATGATAGTTTACATGATAGTTCAGAGAACTGCTTAGCACCGAAGTGCATAATTATAACTTTAATCACAGGTATCACCAGGAATATATGTGTAAAGTTTTATAGCAGATTGACCATGATTTAGCAGCGCGTTGCTCTGATGAACGGTCAGGAATCTATACGTGAGAAACGGTGGTCAACTTTCTGATTTGTGCAGGCAGTATGAAACACTGGATTACATAATATTGGCTTGTGATGTAAATTTTATTTTTCCTTTAGATTTAAAAAAAAAAGTTTATGTGTGGCTATTGGTTTGCATATTTTGACTGCGTTACCTAAACTTAAAAGGTTGCACATTAAAAAAAAAAAAAAAAGTACCAGGATGTAATTATGATTATATGCATAGCAAAATAATCAGCTGTAATGAGTCTTTATGTTTGGACCACCAATGAATTTCTATAAGACAAAATGAAATGTCTGAGTTTATTTGAGTTTATCAGAACCAGAATCTAGAAGTTCTCCATTGCTGAGTGAGGATGTCTTAGACAAATCTAATGACTTGATTAAAGAGAACAAAACTAAGACTTCTTTATAATATACTTTGATCAAAGAAATATGTTTTATGTGTGTGGTTAATGGGATGTGAGAACTAAAATAAAAGATTCTAAAGCATCTCTGAAAGTTAAGTAAATTTAGACTGCATATTTTGTATTATGTGGAATATTTTTTCTGCTGGGTTTGATCTCACTGTTTAGACAGACTTCCATGTTTTTACTTTAAACCGATAACATTAAAAGGTAACTAACTTTTTATTACTTCTGAATTTGCCATGTACATTTTTAGCTTTATCAAATACAAGCCTGTCATTTAAACTATTTGATGAAATGCAGAATATTTTTATTGTATTTTGCATTCTGTATCGAAAACAAATTTGCTGATTGATAAAACTGACATTTAACTTTTTCCTTTCCTGAAGAAAACAAAAATATATTCTTTTTAAATCTAAAGCCTGTAATTAAATTTCTTTTTATTTGTTCAGAGATCAAAAAAATTTTTTACAATGGTTTTGTATGAAGTAATTTAAAATATTTGAAAATACAAACATGTGCTATGTACAGTCAGTAAATAATTTTTATACAAAGCCCTGTGTATATGTGTATTTGTGTGTATTTTGGAACAATAAAATTATTCAGGCACTGGATACCTAAAAAATTTAACTGTCTAAAAAGAGAACATTTTCTATTCTGATTATCTTTATGTCCACAAATAGATGTGTTATGATTATTTCCTGTAGCGTATATGTGGTTGTGGCACTGCAAATACTATAGATTTGGATTTTTCCCTAAAACCATAAATTTTTCACCATCAACAATGGATGATTCATACATTTTTCCTTGCTGCAAAGTGTTCTCCGTATATTTTCTGTGTTGCTAACAAATAGCCCTACATCAATGTGACAAGAATGTTATATTTTATTTCATTTCATTGTGAAATACTGAAAAACATCTAGTCAGTAGGTATTAGAGTTTCTCAGCAGCTGCTATGTCAGATTTGAAACTGGGTCTATGCTGGATTTTTCCTTCAGTCTCCAGCCATGGGAAACCTCACTGTGACAACAGACTCCCTGCAGAGCGAACCAAATCTCAGATTGCCCTTCTAATTATAGCAAATGTTTGCATTTCAATGTGAATTATTATGTGTAGCATCCATAAACAGAATCATTATTCTGGCTTGGATCACTTTCCACATACTTTGCAGCTACCATCCAAGTACCGGCTATTGGTTCAAAAAGGAACCCAGATGAGATTGAATTTGGACCTATTAGGCAAGTGACGTTTAATCTTCATTGAATGCACGAGTGTTTGTGTTTCTGTGTTTCTGTGCTTGACTGATTGCCTCTTTGGTGAAAAGATTTGTCACTCAGCAGGGGAGAGCAAGTTTAAAACACACAGACACCTCAAATAAAGGAAAGTTCAGTTGTGAGGGCAAGAAAAATAAAAAAATGGGAACGGAGAGTGTGTGCTGCAGGTTATGGAGAGCATGTATTTAACAGAGGAGTGTTTGGGTTGCTGACATGATGTGAAAGGTTGAATGTCTGAACTGAAAATGAAAGAGTGTGAGAACATATCACAATGCGTTTGTTTTTGTGCGTGTGAATGTGTCTAAGTGTGGTTTCTAATCTTGAGTGATGCTATTATAGTGGAGTGACAGGATTAAGCACAAAACAAAAACCTTTAACAGCCAAGGGTCTGTGTCTAAGTTAAAGCCAAAATTGTTCAAGGAAAGATTTCAACAGTTCAATAACTTGTTAATGTTTCAAACAAGATGTAGGGAATGAGAACTTCAATGTTTGTAGATAGATAGATAGATAGATAGATAGATAGATAGATAGATAGATAGATAGATAGATAGATAGATAGATAGATAGATAGATAGATAGATAGATAGATAGATAGATAGATAGATAGATAGATAGATAGATAGATAGATAGATAGATAGATAGATAGATAGATAGATAGATAGATAGAGTGAACATATAACAGGGAAAGAAATACTGAAAGCTCTTATCATTTGTATAATGTTTTTTTTTTTTTTTAAAGTAAAATAAAATAACCATCTAAGTCAAAAACTGCATTTAAAATCACTTTCATACTGTTTATATTCCAATCAGTTTTGAAACGAACAACTATTCATGAACCTTTAGATCAAAGTCCAATCAGATAGTTTTACCTTCATATCTACTAGACAATAATGGAGCAGTAAAATCTAAAGCTCACAGTTCAATGTTGTTGGAAGACTATTAAATGCTCTTTTAGTTTTGTTTTAGTCTTTTCTGCCCTCTGCTGGTAAATAATGTAATTCAACTTAAATAACCAAAGCATATATGTCTTTCTTTTCTTCTTAACTCCTTTATCTAATTACAGAAAAATATATTATTTCTTATCTGATTGAATTTTTTTATTTTAATCCACATTTGTGTGGTAAATCTGAGATGCTGTAACCAACAAAGGAGCTGGTTAGACGTGTCAGCATCCAATAAGGCAGCGGTAAATCAATGACAGTCACAGTTAATACTGTACATGCCTCGTCAAATATATTTGCAACACTAATTTGTTTCACATATTATCTTCCTGTTGATGGTTTTCTGGGCAAGAAAGAGTCAAAAGGCAGACATGGCAATAAGTTCTGTTCTGCCTCTGATCGGCTCTATAAAACTTCTGAAAAAGCCTTTTCTCATGTAAATTTCTCAGATTAATTCCTATATGTGTGCGGCGGGTTGAAGGGGTGGGGGAAAGGATCTTAAAAGGACAAAAGAGGTTGTGCTAAAGAGGGGCACAGAGAGGATAAGAGGAAGTGGGAGAACATGTGGGGAGAGAAAAGTAGAAAAGAAATGAAGGGAAGAGGACAGAAAAAAGTGGAATCCTTTACTGGAGGCCTCATATTATGAGATTCTCCATATTTACCTCCATGGATACCGAGAGGCCTCCTCCATCTTTATGTATATTCTCCTACTTTTAATCCTTTTACCCCTCTATAGCTTTATTTCCCTCTATAGCTTTATTCTCCTCTCTGTTTTCACGATGCGTCCTCTTCCTCTGATCTTTTCTCCCCGAGTCTCAAACCTTTCTCCTGCTTTTATTTCACCTCTTACACTTTAGTTTTACACAGCAGCTATTGAAGGAAAAGTTTTGATGTAAGTAATAAGTATTTCTTTCTTTTGCTTTCAAGTTGAGTCTTTACACCCTGTCAAAGCTCTGGGTTTTCTACTTTATATTTATAGCTCCCTCCCTTGTGTATTCTCCAGCAGTGATTAATGAGGAAGGTGCTGCTTCAGACTGATCCTTCGAGGCTTCCCTCCCAGCCGACCTCTTTCTGCATCAGGAGTCCTCTCTGGATTTTGCTCCCTTCTCATTTGTCCGCTCCCCCATCTCCACCTGTCTCCTCCCTGGGAATCTGCTGGTCTTTGTCCCCACCACGTCGCTCCTGTCTGTTTCTGCTTTTTATCTGCCCCTCTCTGTCTTTGCTCTCGCTGACAGGTCTCATGCTCTAAGTAGCCGTGACAACAAAGAGTAGATTCACTCGTAATGCTTTGTTAAGTTTAAAAAGTGTTTTAAAATTTTTTTAAATATAGCCCAATCTTGGTTTTACTAGTTTCACACAGAGCTCTGTGCCGCTTCGGAAATAACAGACACTTAGTTTTGGAGACTTTTTTTTTTCCACATGTAAAAAGCTCTTCTGAGTTTAATATGTTTTTTCTGCACGACTACAAGCACTCTCAACATTCAACAAGAGAGCAGAAGCTGTTTATTTTGATTGCTAATCATATGTTGCAAACTGTATTTTTCGGATAACATGTTTGCAGTTAAGCAACGATTCATTTTCTTTGGTTGTTTTGATAACAATACACCTACAGACAGCACACCCAACACTCAGACAGGACTTTTGTTGTGGCTCTGTTTGTGGCTGCGCTTGTTATAACAAAAACCAGATGTGGCTTCATCTAGCATGTGTTGAACTTGCACCAGGAATGAAATAGGATCAGTCTTTCAGCAACAAATGATAAACCAATAAAAATGTGGGAGCTGCATCTGCACTGAATGTGACAACCGAAAACCATGTATGTTGGTTTCTTACCCACAGAGGAAAATCATTAACTCGTGTAATCGCGGGGTTGTGACCAACCAGCACAGAAGAAATACGGCCATGTGAAAATGTTTCTGCTGATAGTAGATCAGGTATGATTTTAGGTGATCAATACTAAATTCCCCTCCTCCATTGCCCCGGTGGATGACATCCCACTCTTTTATCCCAGTAAAAAAAAAAAAAAAAAGCAGCTGTCAGACTCATCCAAAGCCTCAGGAGAACTCAACTTCTGCATTCAACCTGACGATGTCACTGGTCATTAAGCCTGTTGATGTGTTGAGTTAAAGCTCTGACTGGATCCCACTTCTGCTCTGAGGTGCATGAGATGAAGTTTGACAACCTTCAAGAAAAGGTAAACCACTGTGTAAGTACTGATATGCCTCAGAACGTTTTAGATTTTTACACTCAATCTTTGAAAAACAAAGGTGCTGTTTTGGAAATTGTAGCTTTTCATTGTCTTACCTGTATTTGCTCTTTGAGAATTTTTGTTTAGATAATAAATAAATAAATAAATAAATATTCCAGTAATCAGCATCATGGGTTTCGTTAAGTTTATTTGAAATGCACCAACTCACATTACATGTCATCTCACAACATATTCTCACTCTTTATTTGTCATAACATGTGCACTTTACAAAGAAGTTTGGGACATATAAGAGTGTTTGCTACTGTTTTTGTTTTGTAATTATTTTAGAAATCTCTGAAACAATGTCAAAGTGTCTCAATCTATTTAATAGCCATTTTTAGACATTTTTTGTTAGAAATTATGTTGTTAGATTCTGCCTAATGCTACAAAATGAAGTTGCTTCACTGCTGTGTCCAAATTTAATGAGACTGAAAATTGAAAAGCTTCTCTTTCTAATGCATTTGAGGATCAATATCGTAATGTAAGTCTTGTTTTGATTGACAAAAGATTTTCCAAAATACCTAAAAAGGTAATGAAAGAGTTGAGAGTTAATCCTGATGCCAAATGGACAGATTGTTGTTAGCAGACCCAAACCCGCTGGGTGGCTGGAGGATTTTTTCTTGCTGGCCACTGTCCATTTGTGAGGACAGAAAGGTAATCCCTTTAAATTTAAAGAGTGTCCTTTACTTTCTTTAGGGGTTTAAAAGTGATAATCCTTTAAAAGTAAACCTTCTCCTGTTCCCTTTCTCTTGTTCAATTTAGAAAGCCTACTGTAATCTGCTTTTATTTTGCCACAGGGTTTTCATACAGTCATTGTAAGTAGATCTAGGCGTTTGTAAATGATGGATAGAGTGAATTTAAGTGACTGAATGAAAATGTCTTTTTTAACAATAGAAGCACAGAAGAAGAATTTAGGTGAACAAAAAGGAAATTAAGTTTTTTTTTTTTTTTTTTTTGGTTCAAAATGAAATACAAGGAATACATTGTAAGCAACCCAAACATGCCAGGGAATAAAAAAGCTTGGGGATAGAAAGAGAAATAAAAAAGAAGCATGTGTGAACCGACATACCAAACCACACAGGATATTAAGCCAGTGGTCAGCAGGAGGAGAGGATTTTTATGGAGAGCTGAAGTGGCTAAATAAGACATGCTCACACACACATACAAACCTCAGGAAACCAAATCTCCCACTAGGAGCCAAAGTGGTTTTAACCTTTGACTGTGTGACCCCGTCTTAGTTACTTTGCAGAAGGCTTAGTTGCTGCAAAACCATCGGATACTTGTGGTAAAGTTGTAGCAGGGGAGTGATTATGTGTTGTCAAGCTTTCTGCCTGAATTAAGTGTGCTTGTTGTAAACTTTTCACAACAGTAGCGTCACATGTTATGCTGAATTTATTTTGTATTCTCACTCTTCTGGGACTAATGGAAAATTTGCAGGTGCTCATCTACTTGGAAAAAACAATTATCAGTTAACAGGTAAATCATACTGGAAAGTGTTAAATTTTATTGTAGTTTCTACCCATTTTAGACCATTTACTATTTGAAAGAAAACAAAAAATTACACTTTCAGAACATGAAATTAACAAGATTGCTGTTTTTAAGACCAGTTTATAAAATGGGCCAGTATATTATAAAAGAATGATTATTGACAATATCCTTAAAAAAGAGTTGATTGAAAGTGCCTTGCAAAAGTATTCACATCTCTTAAGTATTTTCTTAGGATTTCACACGATAGACTAACATTACCATTTACTACAGACTAACACAAATCAGTGTGTAATTGTAAAGTGGAAGGATAATGATATATAGTATATAAAATGTTTTCCAAATATAAGTGACAATAACACAGCTGTTCACTTAAGGAAGAAAGAAATTATAAAAAAAAAAAAACTATTTACAGTGAGCATTGTAGAGAAAACAGTGTCTCTTGAATTTGGCAGGAGGTCTTATGATCAGATGAAACAAAAATTGACTGAAATGGGAAAAAAAAAGAAAAAAGAAAGAAAATTCTATGTCTTCTCTGCAGTGAAACATGGTGATGGCAGCATCATGCTTGTGGGAATGTTTTTCTTCATCAGGGACAAGGTCAGAGTTGGTTGTAAGATGGATGGAGTTAAATACATGAGAGTCTTTGGGAAAATCTGTGTGAAGGCTCCATGGAGTTCTGACTGTAGAAGATTCGTCTTCCAGCAGTATGACGCCAAACGTCCAGCCTGCTACAATTAATGACTCAGGCTGCAGCTAAATCTAACTAGAGTCTGTAGCTTGAAATAAACAATTCACAGACATTCTCCATTTAATATATCTGAGTTTCTGCTATATTTTGTAAATATTTGTCTTTAAATGTGCAAAAATGAAAAAGACATATCGCAGAAAACTTGTAGCGGTAAAGCGTAGCAATAATAGTTCTGCAAAGTAATTAGTAATGGTCTATCACATCACAATAAGTGCAATAAAGTTTTGGATTTTACTGTCACAACAAGGCAAAACTTTTACATTTCTAAGTGACAACAGCAAAGATCCCATCCTTCTGACATTTATGTTCCAAATGATCAAATATAAGGCTATCTGTATTGTTAAACTTTGTGTTATTTAAGTTTTTCCTCATTTCAATATACATCTGTGTATGAGCATACAGAGTTTTCTTTTCTTATTGACGTTGGCTTCAATAAATTGGCAGCAGGAACACAAAGGTTAAGGGAAAAGCTGAGTGGTTTCAGTGAATCCTCTGGAGACAAACCCCTTCACCTCTCTGACTTCTTCCACTGCTCCCTCTTTCTTTGTATGCCTGCTCAGAGATTGATTTTCTCTGCTCTTTGCAAAGCACACATACTGGCCGAAACTCATATTGAGCACTCTGAGTTCTTATTTCATCATAGGTGGGCAGAGTTCCACTACATTTTGAAATCAGCTAATTTAGGAATGAAGAACAGATCACCTGTTTGTCACCTGCATGTTAACATTTTTAGCAAAACATTTTATACACTGCTCAAAAAAATAAAGGGAACACTCAAATAACACATCCTAGATGGACAGTTTGAGTGTTCCCTTTATTTTTTTGAGCAGTATACATACACTGTAATAAAACTCTGTATAAACCAAAACAAAACTAAAAAAGTGAAAAAAATATGTTTTTAAATATTTTGATTTATACCCTGCTCTATAATAAGGTTTTCAATGCTCTCGGGTGATTAAGTTGAGGACATGGTTATTTCCTGGGATTGAAAGGAACAGAAGTTTGATTCATGTGCTGCAGCCATGAATTTTCCACAGATGTTCCTCTGGGTTGACAAGCGAGAGTGCAAATGTCAGAAGCGTTCATTCCTGACATCTTCTTCTGAATTTACTGTGAGTGGGTATGTATGCGGTCAGGACTCACCACTAGCTTTCCCAATGAACTTTGGTGTTTTTATTTACTTGCTAAAAACACAGATAAATCCATGTATTTTTTTTTTG
This sequence comes from Poeciliopsis retropinna, assembly GCA_010277075.1. Lineage (NCBI taxonomy): Eukaryota > Metazoa > Chordata > Actinopteri > Cyprinodontiformes > Poeciliidae > Poeciliopsis > Poeciliopsis retropinna. Next base: position 7,364,340 of record VMRM01000009.1, on the reverse strand, counting down.
TACAGAACAAAAAAATGTCCGTTTAAAGGCCTCACTTTGCTTTCAGTAAAGAAATGCAGCAATTTCTGGACTGCATTCCAGTGTTGACAAAGAATATTTCAATCGTTCTTGAATAGAAATAAACTGATCTGATTTTAAAACTGGACTTTTACCATCTCAGATGCACTTTCTGATTTTCATGATTTATTATAAAAAACTAAACCAAAACGTTAGTAAAAATGACAAATGTTTTTGTCTTTTCTTTTACTGTTGGAGTGTACATTTTTTTAAATATTACATGATGAATTTCACTATCATTTTGTGATCTTTGCTGCTTTCAGCACACTCCTCTCCCAGGTGCATTTGGAGAGAGAAAGAAAAGGGGCAAAAAAAAGGGAAATGTGTTTGTAGGTATGTGAGAGGATTAGCTGCTTCGGCCAAGGCTAATCTGTGAGTCCCCAGGGAGTCTGTGGAGCCCACCACTGGTCTGCATTTGTGGAATGAGTTGTACAAGCTAAATGTGTGTGTATGTGCTGCCTCCTAGCCTCTTTGCTTGCTCCATTGACTTGTGATTAAGACTTATAACCGGAGAGTTAAAAACCTTCAGTGTGGATGAGTGTTTTCACATGTATGTAATTTTGTGCAGGTGTGGCTCTTTCCAGGGTCATCAACTGCGTGTCTGCCTTATTAAACATAGCATGGTGAACATAAAATAAAATGGGATTATTGAATAATTTTGGTCTTCTGTTTCTTGTGAGGCTTTTACCTGCTGACCCCATTTTCACACATCTATTTCATCACGTTAGAGAGTGAGAGATATTAATCTTTGGCACCTTGGGTTGGCCCTGAATATACTGATGTTAAATGTTGCAGGATGTTTTTCTTATTAAATTGCTTTAAAAACATGGCAGCGCTGTAAAAGCTTTAATTTCAAACTGGCTTAGGTATAGCATAAAAGGCTCTTTAGGCTGCATATTTGCCCCTTTGGTTGTGTATAAAGATTGGACCAATAGAAGAGAAAACTATTGTAAAATGGTTTTCTATAAATCCATAATTAGACATAACAAATGTATTGCCTGAATTATGACTTTAGTATGTAATTTGGGCAATAAAAATATTCAACCAACATTAAAATATTCAAAATACTTTGCTTATTCACACGTAGGCAGCCACATGCCTGATCAGAAGAGAGTTATGTTGTTTTACGAAACTCGGTGGTTTCAATACTTAACTCGGTGGTTTCCATGGCGTCTTAAAGGGATAAAATGTCTGTAAGGTGACTGAAATAAAACAAGTACTTACTTTTTGATACTAATCGGTCACTGCCTTCCTTGACTGTACATACCTGGTGAAAACTCACCAAGATTAGACAAAACAAACTGAATTATAAAATGGAAATATAATTCAAAGTGAATTATATATCAACAAATATTCAAGGCGAACTTAGCTCAAGAAGATGTGTTATCAAAGTGTTTTTAATAAAATATGACTTGAGTAAGCTAGAAAATATAAGCATCACTATATACAAAAATGTTTATGTAAAACCACTGATCCTCTAACTTTTGGTTACATTTACATTAGGGCTGAGTTTTTCTATCATTTTAAAATCACTTTAAAAGAGTACACAGCTGATACAAAAATGACCAAAAAGTGAATCCTAATTCCTTTTATTGTAGAATACTATTAGTTTATTCTTTGTCCAGAAGTTATAAAGGCCTTTAGGGTTCCCTCAGGGCTGCTGATGGGAAGGTTGCGCTCCATCTCTGTGTGTGTTTGTGTATTAAAGACTGTGTTTGTGTGTGTTTGGTTCAGCAAAGCCAAACCAAGGATTAGGACAAGGCGCCGCATGGAAATAGGAAATTAGCCTGAGGGTCGAAGATGGGTTTAAGTGTGTGTGTGTTTGGCTGTGAGTGTGCAAAAGTGCAGGGAAAATAATGTAGTTCAAGTGTGAGGGAGGGCACTTAATTCAACTGGTATGTTAAGAAAAAATGAAAAAGGAAAATGAAAGACTAAAGCAGAGTCGTTGTTCTCCTGCGTTTTGATGTCCTCACACATATTAAGGATCAGCGACAAGCTGCAAACCCCTGGCAGAGGCTCTTTGTTTTTGGTTGTGAGGGATGAAACATGTAAAGCCTCAAAGAAAAGTCCTCAGTCATTTTATCTCACTGCACAGAGATTGCTTTTTCCACAAGTTTTTATTCTTTTAGCAAATTAAGTTATTTATTTTTTGCTGTATATATCCAACTTCTGAAAATGATTCAGTTTATAACAAAGTCAGTGTTTAATAAGATCATTATTATTCCTATGTTGATGCTTTTTAAGCTAAGGAATTGTTGACTGTGAAGGATTCATTAGCAGTGCATGATGTTTTACATTTAGACATTATGAAAATAGTTATTTGGCATGTTTAGGAAATATATTATACACTCTTTCTGAATTATTTTATGGAGCATAAGATTGCTTTTTGTTGTTTTTCTTTTGTGTTTATGCTTCGATAATTTCTTTGTGGTGTATCGGTAGTCAGCAGGTCTCGTCATCTTCACTTCATTTCCCTATATTCACTATTGTCAGAATAGAGAGCAAAGAATAGTGCCAAGTGACTCAATTCTTCCTGTTTAGTTTCTTAGAATATTTTACTGTTCCTTTTACCACTGAGTTTGAAGATCCTATGAGTGTTAGTTCAGCTCCCTCTGTGTTGAAGAGTCTTCCTGTGTCAGTCTTCCTGTGTTTGCCTTTGGCTAAACACTTGTTCACCACAGGATTCTCTTTGTACATAGACCAGCTATGGAAAGATGGCAAAGATGCCTCTTTAAAAGATAATCTTGCTGCAAGCCATGATTTGAACTTGCCCAGATCATTACAGCACAACATTAGTCAGACAAATGCTGAATAGCAAAACACTCAGGCAAGGCTGGTCAAAGTCCTGCAGTAATTTCTCTGCCACATTTAGCTTCATAAAAATGTGTGTCTCTCTGTGTCTATTTAGGTTTTTACAGTTTTAAAAGTGTATTTTTTGCAATTTAATTTATTTTGATGTTCGTTAACTCAAACTGACTCTTGTCTTCCAGATACAATCTAACCCTACAAGTTAGAAAACAGATGGAAGGGTAGAAACCTCGGAAAGTGAGGAAGTCACAGGCCGGAATCAGCGGAAAGCCTCCTCATTTGGTGGAAGAAGAGATCACACATGGTTTGTGTGATCAGGTTTTCTCAGTGTTAACAAGAATTTCTGACCAGAAGAGTTAGAAGGTCAGATAAATGCACAATTTAAGTTTGAAGCATTACGCTGAAACATCATGGCTAGTTCTTGTTATTGAGTCCAAGGAACGAGTCCAGCTTCAGATTGTACTGTGACTCTGATGGAATGCTCTTAACAGCTTGCTGTTAAGTTTGCCACACAAATATTGAAAGTAATTTGATTCTTAGATGTAAGATTTGCTAATAACGACTTTAATGGGATTCCACAGGACCCGAGCGTGAACCTGTGAGCTCCTTTAACGTTTCTGTGTTTAGTCTTTACTTTGTTACACACTGAACTTATATCGCAGCAATAAATCAACAAATCCTCGTCTTTATCCAAAAATCGCATTATTATTTAAAGATAATATAATAAGATTAATGTACGATGAATTTATGTTTGTTTTTCCACATGAGCAGCTTATCTCCATCTCTGTGCTTAAGCTTAATTTGTAACAGACGTGAGCAAAAGTTGAGCAGATGGAGAGCGTTTCGTGGTTGCAGCCACCTTTGATTTGTGTGTCTCAGTGAGAGCAAGTGGCTGTAAACTATGCAGACTATGTCATTTCTTAGTCCTGTGGCATTTAATTAATCACTCAGGCTTCAGAGAGGGGATTAAATAAGCTTCATTTACAAGAGGAAGATGTTACAGGCCAGGTTGGGCTGTGAGTTATGGTGGACGTAATAAAACAGCCAGACTTAAAGCTGGGTGGAGGCTGGTGGGCGGATGCTGTAAGGGGGATTAAAGGGGTGGTCTGTGCTTCATCAACAGTGGCAGAATAATAGGAATCATCGCGTCGTCAGAGAAAACAAACGCATATTTACACAATTAGAACCTTCTATGAAAGCAGATGTATGTTTTTGTGGCTAAAGCTGCTCATTAAATTGCACATTCGTGTTTATTAGGTTCAACCGCTGTCGTTAAATATAACGCTGGAGCTTATTCTGCTTAAACCACTTATTGGAACACCTTCATTTGTGTTTATGGAACCTCAGAGCCATAAATTAAAGGTTTAAGCTGCTCTGTATCAGATCTAGACTTCAAAAGGACAGTTACGCCAGATGTGTGTCCAAGTTGTTTCTCAGCCAAGTTTTATTGCAGAGTTCAGAGAACAGTGTGTTAGATAACGGTTTTTAAAATGGCTGCCTGTATATTAAACCACGATTTTCTTGTCAGTTCAGGTTTTTCTTAAGATAAAAATCAGCTTATGAGAAGGTATAGAACCATTTCAACATTATCATGCATTTCACAATACAACGATAGAAATGTTTTTTTTGTTATTGGTTTAACTTTATTTATGTAAATGAGGAGAATTTCTCTTCCTAATTGTGCAAAAATATTAAAGTGATGAAAGAAACACCTTGGATAAAACAGCCAGATGAAAAGAGAGACAGTAACATGAAAACTACAGTAAAAACTTATATTTCTTTGTGCAAACAAATGTCTCAAAAGATTTCACACACTGTGGGGGAGAAAGAAGGTTTTACCAAATGAAATAAATAAAACGGTAAAATCAGCAACCTGTATTCTGAACTTGAGAAACATCAAAATGGAGACAGGGTAAACACAAACAGTCTGTTTCAAGCAGCTTGAATCTTTTGTCATGAGGTTCAGTGAAGGTATCAGAATCCTGCTAATGACTAAATCATTTTATTCAGGTTTGTTGAAACAGAGAGACGTCTAAAAGCTGACAGGCTGGAATATGACTGGAGTGACATTGAGATTTTGATGTTTTCTCAGCTGAACAACATCTCTGCATACAGTTTAAACAGAATAATATGTACAATAAAGTTGGGAGAGACTGTTGACTAAATTAATCAGCTTTATTAGCTGAACATGAAGCAACCAGAATTACTGACCAACACTTTGAAGACCTGGGAAAGCTGGGAACATACCATCTTGTGATGGTATGCAAACATTTTCTCCTCTCTAGAGTCATAACTCTTGGGTGACATTGATATTGATTATAGATAGCCTGACTTTATACCAAGCAAGCCTACAATTTGTGTGAAATTGTAGGCTTAATATCAGACAATACAATGCTGTATAACCTTAACATTTTTAATTGTACTTATTTTAAATTGATCAAATCAGCTAAAGTGTGGGAATACCAAACTAGTGAATGACAAGTTTGTAAACGACTTTTGGGAGAAACTTCAGCTCAAAATTTGATGTAAATCTATCTGGTATAATTACAGTTATTAAATGCAAAAAGCTAAAAGAACTGGAGCATGTTTAATAGGCCTCACTGTTTTGTATATTAATTGCTTGATTTTTTTTGTTATTCTTTTGTTAGCAACAGCGCAGATGCTGAGAGCGCAGCAAATCTATATGAGAGATTGTTTCAGGTCAACAGCAGCGCTACGTTTAGTTTCTCTTGGAAAGCAGGAGAAAAATCACACTTCATGCATTCCAGCTTTGTGTTTTGCACAGTTGTACTTCTAACTTTTCCACATTTTTCCCCCTATTAACATCTTTCTTTTGCCAGACACTGATATTGGTTTTTGTTACCTCTGCAGTATCAAGTGTGATGTGTCGCTCAGCTCCATTCTCTCCTCCCTGTCTATTCTCTTTTCTTTGGAAACTCATCTTGCCTTTTCCCGTTTACCTTCTGACCTTTGCTTTTAGGTGTAATGAGGGGTGCAGCGAAGTCAGAGAAGAGAATGACTGAGAGTGTAAAAGACGAGCGACGCGGGGATATGGGAGACATAATTGATTTAGACATGAATCGTAAATCATGGAAGGCTTAGGTTCTTTTAACAAGAGTGTTTTCTTTTTTTATAAGCTCACATACATGCAAACAGATGCTCAGGTGAAATAAATCTGAACATGTCGACGGATCTGTGCCGTCTGAAGCATGCAGTCGGTTACCAGTGAGTAAAGATCAGAAATAAGAAATCAAAAAAGTAACTGCAACAACAATTATTTAAAAAAAAGTGAACATCCTGATCAAAATATCAGATTACACATGGTAGGAGTCTGACTTTGAAAAGGTTTAGGAGGTATGAATACTTTATAAAGTGGTGTGTTAAAAATCAAGATGACACAATTGACAGATGTAAACCAAAAAAAAAAAAAAGCATAATATGCAGAACACAGAGCAAATGCATCTAAACCGACACTTTCTTTAAAATATGTAGCCCAGCATCAGTCTTTATGGAGACTGCTGTGCGGACAGGTTTAGGTTTATGAGCCCTTTAAATGTTCTCTGTGTGCACAAGGATGTCAAGAAGTGGATAGAGGTCTGCGAATGTGTGCGTCTGGTGGATGTCGCATGTGGGAGAGAAATTTACTGAGACAGACTAATGAGCACAGAAAAAAAGGAAAATGTGGAGGATGAAAGGGACATGGGGATTAACAAAAAAGAGGAGCAGACACACAGAGAGGAAGGAAACTCTGAAGACATCAGTGACAGTGACTCTGTGATTAAAGAAAAGAGGGGATGTGAGATAAATAAGGGTCACAGAGCCAGCTAATGACAAAGACATAAAAAAAAAGACACTTTGAACCTTCAAAAAGAAAATGCTGCTCTGCTGAAAGCCTGATGTAAAAAGGAAATGAAGGTAAAAAAAAAAAAAAAAAAAAACACAAGTGAAAAATAAAAAGGAAACAGACAAATGAATTGTTGATTTTATTCATGCTGGTATGAAATGTGCTGCGCTGCCTTGCAGTTTAACAATGCGGCTCTGGAAACACAAAGTCTAATTGTAATTGTACAGAAACATGAAAAATATTATTGTCCTTTTAGTTTAATTCATATTTATTGTAAAGCCATTTGCTAGACTAGACGACAATGTGAAATAATGAACCGGATAAAGAAATAAGGAATAAGATGCAGAAAGACAAAATAAATTGATGAAAGCCTTCAAGTTTTCAACTCTGAAAATAAAACATAAAACAGTTGAACCTGAGAAAGAATCTGACAAGACTGCACTGATGTCAGCGATTAAGATTCAAATCTAAACCAGGTTTCTGTAAATAATAATAATAATAATAAACTAAAAGCCAGAAAGTACAGGTCTGTAACATTTGGCTTGAAAACTGAAGAAGAACAACTGAAAGGCAGCAGCTGAATGAACTGAGGAAGGTGAACGACTAACACAAAGCAGGTGTTGCAGTTAAAAAGCAGGGAATAAACTCTGAAAAGGAAATGTCGGTATGACCCAAAACAGAACGTTCAAATCCACAAAAACCAAAGACAAGACAAAGAAAAATACAATCCTCAAACTACGACCCACCCAAGCTTCCCAGAATGGTCCAATTCCATATAAATCATTTGATTAGATCCCTGCAGAAAATTTCAGTCCAGCACACAATGTTTACTTTATGTTTGATGTTATGGAGATTAGTCTCTGCAGAATTGTGGAAGCAGGAGAGCAAAACATCAAACTACAGCAGAGGTCACTGAAATGGTCACTGACAATTTAGCTGCTTGCTTTCTTTCTCTTTGTGACTGAAGCTCCTCTTTGTTCACAGACTGCCGTGTTTACTCAGTGATTTGGTTCTGGCTCTCAGTCTTACCTGCTGGCTTTCTATCTGAGGGTACTGTACATGTTTCTGCTCACAGTTTCGTTGAACAAATGTGACACATCTTGGCTGTAATGGAGCTGTGAGAGAAAAGCTGGCAGCTGTCAGGAACCGCAAATGAGAGAATATATAACGTGCAGCGAATGCTTGACGATTTGCTATATTGTGCCATGTCACAGATCAAGAGAGCGTGTTTACTTTTTTTTTTTTATTATGTTAGCAAAAAAGATGGCTCTATTGACATATATGTATGATGCATGCCAGAATTATCATTCAAGTGAAACCACAGCTCAGAGTGAGTTAATTTCAGGCTGAAAGTTAAATCGTTTAGCAAGCCTGACAAGAAATTATTTTGCAGAAAATTAAATAACATTTGTTTGGTTTTTGTAACAGTTGGTTTGCAGTCAGTCTGTACTCAGTTTGTAAAGGTATTCATATCCTTTGAACTTTTGACTCTCCCTCACATTTCAAACACAAATGTGAAAATATTTCATTCTGTAGATCATCATAATGTAGCATATAACTGTGAAGTGGAAGTAAAAAAAACAGCTACATGGTTTCTTTTCTTTAGTGGAGTGCATTTGCATTCAACCATTTTCTGTCTTTTTTTTAAAATCAATATTTATTCACTGCAAAAGCGTACAAAACAAGTCCCAACCTGCTTTGCGCATGTACATTTAGAATTTTGATGCCCATTCCTCTTTGCAAAACACTCAACTTCAGTCTGATTGGACGTAAAATATCCAATCTGACTATGTTTTATTCAAACACAGAGCTTTGCATGAAAGTTCAATTTTGTGCACATCTGGCTTTCATCCACATATTTGGTGAAAAAACCTTTAAATTGAACTTCTTATGGCTTTTGTTTACCCAACAGTGTTTTTCTTCTTGTCATGTTTCCATAAAGGCCAAATTTGTGAGCTGCATGATTAACAGAGTGATTTTGCTTTATAATGGGTGCATAGACATGCCATCATAGCCATGTAGCAAAACAAAATAGTTGCTCTTTAGTCATCTGTCATAGTAATATTTTGAACCAATTAGAAAAAGATTGCTGTCTGTCTGTCTTTACCCTCATTTCTGACTTTTTTACAACTTTAACAAGAAACAGTTTCTATTCTAGAGAAACTCAGTTCCTCCACATCATTAATATTAAACACGTGCCAGAAGAAGGAATTCATAACTGTGTCCTAACAAACACGTTTTACTCCTTAAAGAAATTCTCATTTTTGCTGAACTCAAAGAAGCAAATTCTTTGGCTTTATTATTTTTACCAAGCTGTGATCTGCCAGCATGAAACCCTTGGAACCTGAACTCACCCTCCACTGGGCACGCTCAGTAGCATCTGCTGGTTTTGGTTTGTTTGTCAGCGAAAGGCGGAGTTGGCTTTTAAGGGAAGAGGAAAGATGTAGCTGCTCGACTGGGCGTCAGCGAAGCAGAAAGACTTTTATAAAAGTGCTTGGAAGTGGAAGTGAAAGGAAATGGAGAAGGGCAGGAAAGTAAATCATGAAGGTCATTGATAGATGGTATTAACTTTAGGGATGCACAATCAGTGTCTGAGTTAACGCTTAAAGTTTGCCTGAAAAGTCTTTTTTTTTTCTTGTTTCGCTAACTATTAAGTATTATCTATAATAAACTGAGGGTATTTAAATGGTTTAAGAATGTCTTACTTGCGAGTGAAGATACTTAGTAGGTGTTCCTGGATTAATGCAATCCAAGATTGAGTTTATGAGTAAACAAGATGTTTGAACCAAATATATATTTAGAAAAAAGAATACTTTTTTATATAGTTTTTGCAAACAAGCTGCACAAAACAAAATTATTAATGAATTAAATTTGATTAATATGGAATATTTCAGCACAGGTTTGACCAATCTATAAAGTACAGTTCGTTTTATTCAAAATCTGTGCTGATGCAAAAAAAAAAATAAAATACAAGAAAAATTATTTGTATTTTCATAAAAACAATTAAGTCTTCATAAGTCTCAAACTCAGACCATAATAATTTCTGTTCAGTGCCAAATAAGTCATTCAGGCAAGTTGTGTTCCTTTAAAACAAAGAATAAATAGGTGTTTAGCTACAATGCTTACATTTTAGTTGCACTAAAATTTGATGATGGTGCAAATGACAGATTTTGTTTTTGAGCTTTTTGACCTTTGCATGGCAGAATGATGGACAGATCATCTGTGTAGCCACATGTTGTTAAAAGAAAGAAATTGCCGACTTTAAGCTGTTGCACCTGGCTGAGTGATGGGAAACATGCTGGGTCGATGGACCAAATGAACTGTCCTATGTAGCAACATAAAGAAGAATGAGATTCTTTTAAGTTGGTAATTCAGCGCAGCACACAGTAAACAATTTCTTCTTTGTCTTCTCCAGTGAAATTTGGAGCAGCTACAAACAAAACGTGAAAGCCGTAAACTACCCAAGAGGACCCAAGTGGGCTTCAAAACCTCTGGACAGAAAACGAAAAGCAGAATGCTATGCAAAATATGCAATACACAACAAACAGATGAGAAACAAATGGGTGGGAGCAGATGCCGTTGTTTTATAAACCATTTGTGCAAAAGAAGGAGAAAAGGTAATTTTGAATCGAAACAATTCCATCGGACTATCAAAGTAATATTTATTGAGGGATTAGTTTCCCTTTCTTTATTTCTTCAGAGGCGTTTTTTTGCTGCATAAGCAAAATTGTGTTCTAATTAAATTAATGAGAACACAATAGGTCCCAGATGCTTTTTAAAGTATTAATCAAAAGTGAGTTCAGTCGTTTGTTATAAAAATGTAAGCAATTAGCAATTATTTCTCATTGCATGGTTTTAATCTAAGGAATCGAGTATTTAAGGGTCACCCACAGTGAAAAACTTGAACTATTTTGGGTTTGAGTTTATGTTTTTTCTTATATTTCCTTACTTTAACAAATCCTAAATAATTTGTGGTTTTTGTCTGTTTTCTTGAACTACACCTTCTGTTTTAGTTTACGTCCTCTTTCTGTCGCCTCATCCCACTATATTTTACCACAAAGCAATGATAGCTCTTTTTTTTTTTTTTTTTTTGCAGAAATTTAGCTGCATGGGGGAAATCTAAATGCAACCTCTGATGAGTCGAGCTGTAGAGGATAAAAATTAAATCATAATCTCACTTCTATTATGTCATGATGCCAATAGCTGATAAGGTGTATTCAGGACGCAGATGGTGGAGCCCAGGTGGTATGATGTTTTCACCTTCATCATAGGAGAAATTTGAACACCTGCAAGTGAAAAAGAGACAGATGCAAGCTCTCACACACACACACATCCAAACTGTAGAAAAGGGAAGTGGCAGATGATCAATTGTAAACTCTCTCTTTCACACGTAGCCCTTTCCTGTGCCCCAGCCGAGCTACCAGTAAATGTTTTAAAGACTTAGATCATTTTCAGGCTTATTTTCATAAGTCTTAATGGTGATAAATTGAACGAGGTTTGACAGAAAGAAATGTAAAGTCTCATAAATTTTATGGTGACACGTTTTCTTTTCCTGTTTGATTCAGAGGTTTGAAAGGCAGCACACTTTCAGGGTTAAGAGACATTAAACAGAGTCTTTTGAATCCTGTGTTGAGGCCACAGCAGGAGGAAAGCGGCTGTTTATCATCTCCATTTGCTGGGCATTACTAGATCATAGATGTGGCAACATTTCTGTGGCACCAAAGAACGGACACCTTACAGTGACCTTCATCAAGATAACAATTCAACATTAACATTAAAATATTAACATATGTTACAATTATATATATATTAATGTGTTTTTTTGCTTGTAAGAGTGATTCGTAATTGAACTATGTACTACAACACAAGGTGCCCTGCATAAATATTTTACTATTTTGCTGGTGCACTTTCTCTCATGCACCAGCGCGCGCATTCGCCATTGAGCCTTCCTCAATGAAAGTCATGGAAACGGCGTTAGCGTCGGCAACCCTGTAAATGACGCTGACCTTCTGAATTTTTTCCCTTTGCTACGGGACTTTTGAAGGAGATGCCTGAAGGCGCACAAAACCTCGGAAGATTTGAGCCTGTTGAGAAATCTGCTTTGCAAAACTTGCTGAAGAAGCACTTGCTGCCTGAAAGAAGAACAGGTCAAGTGCATCACTTGACTGTTAAAGTAAACATGACTGATAATAGCCATGTTCATCTCACAAGAACTGTATATTGAAAAACTTGTCTCTACAAGTTTAGGAAAAGTGCTCCAACATCATTTCTGTTTTGACAAGCTGAACCACTCGGGGTCAGATACCATCTTTACTGAGCGATTAGTAAAGATGGTGTTTCATTTCAGAGATGTGTGGATCCAAGCAATATGGATCCGCACTGCTGGTTCTGATCTTTTACAAGATCTTCTTTGGAAAAACCCTCTTTCAAATTCTCCATGTTACGCAACATCTCTCATGTTGAACAACTCATCCCCAGCATCATCCTCCCTCTTGAGTCTAATCCTCCAGCTGTTGTGGACGAGTGCGGCCTCACTCCGACCACCCAGGCCACCTCCTAAATTTTAATAGAACCAAATATTGACAAACCACATATCACTCAGCACCAGTGACGCAGCATGTGCACAATCGCACACCCCGACACGTGCATTCCTCCTCCTCCTCCTCCCTCCTGACACTGATGATGGATGCCGTTAAGGATGGAAGAAATCAGCAGAAAAACATCTGCCACTGTGATCCCGAGGTCACGCAGGTCACAGACCGTGGCCGGTGTGTGTTTGTGTGTGGGTCTGTGTATTCATGACACAATCACACTGATCAGCCACTTTAGGGTCCTGACCTTGGCGTGCTGTGGGAACCTCACAACAGTCATCACTTTGTCTCGACAGAGTGGACGCACACGACCGGCGTGTTTTTCTTTAATTTGCTGATAATTGTTTAACTCTTTTCAGCTCGAGGAGACGGTAAACAGTGATGAGTGATAAGATTGGAGGGGAACCGCAGGGAGGATACTGTGAGGCTTTTACACAAACTGGAAGAGTTCTCAACTCACAGCGATGATTAGAAGGGATTTCTTAAATTAGTTTGTATGTATTTCGCATTGATCAAATAGGCTTTGACAAATAACAGGAGCTTTATTAAAAATGAGAGAGCATGATTTACCACCTTTAAAAATAACAGTAAAGGTGCTTAAAATGTGAAAATCCAAGAGGTGAAAATATTTTTTTTAACATTAAAATTTGAAGATAAGCTGAAAGTAAACTTTTCTGTGAATTACAGTGATACCTAGTTTGTATATCTTTGTTGGAGGATAGATTTATATTGCTGCACACCGAGGAATGCTAGCAACAGTAAACGTTGTCCTAACACACTATTAAGGACAATTTATGTTGACATTTCTTGTGATAAGGAAGCCACTGGTAGTCCATCTCCTTGCAGGATTTTAGCAGGAAGCCAAAGAAATGTTCACCATGATGGAAACAGGCTGGGATAAAAAAGTGAATGATTTAGAGGAAGGAAAAGAAAGTTACGACAGGAGAGGTTTCTGACTTGAGATTTCGCCACTGTTATCTCTTCTTATCTGCAGCGGGGTCGGTGCTTTCAGATCCTGTATTAAAGCTGGATTTAAAGTTTGAGCTCAGAAGGAAATATATGTTGACAACAGGACGAAAAAGTGCATGTGTTGCTTGACCTTCCCCTCCTCGCCTTTTTATTTACTTTAGTATAATTAAAGCATAAAACAAAAAAATTTAAGGATTTTGAAAAAAACAAAACAAAAATAAAAACAAGCTGTTGTATTTTGAATTTTATCTGCTGTGCCAATGAAAAGTAAGATGATTGTGGGCTTACTGCAATATATATAATAGAACCTGTCACATACTGACATGATGCAATCCTTCTGAAGTGGTATAATCTGCATAATAAAACAATCAATATGCATCTATGACTGACATAAATACTTTTTACAAAAGAATTACCATAATATGAACTATGTAAACTTCATAACAGTAATAGTTCAATTCATAATGTTTCACTAGGCCATATTTTAACATAATTGTGTCAGTAATCTCGTAGAATACTTTATGTTTGACATGTTTCAAATTTGGGATGATATGTTCTCGTTTTCTGCCACGCATATTGTTTCACATGCAGGTCAAAAAGTTATCTGACAAGAACACCTTCTTCCATGTTTACTGTGTTACATATATTTCAAATCTTTTCTGACTTTGTTGTCAGAAAAGACAAAGTATTAAAAATGCATGCTACATTTTTAGGTTATTATTTGTAGAAATCTTTTAAAAAGCATATAAGATTCTCCTTCCACATCACCTTTGTGTGTTACTTTGTGTTCTATCATACAGTTTTTACACGATAAATGTCAAAACTGCTTGTTTTAAAACATGTTTACTTTTGCTGACATACAAAAAATATTTGGATATTTATTGACTCAACAAGTTCATCATTTTGAAGTAGATGGCGGTCGATAAAATTATATTCCTAATCAAACTCCTCACCTCAAAACACAAAAACATTCATCATTCCTTTTTTCCTAAACCCTAAGTGAGCTCACGGCCATTTTGAGGATAACAAGGAGCTTTAAATGACTTCCTCATGCAGATCCACAGCTAAGGGTTTCCATTTTCTTTCCCCAGAATGGAAGCCCCCATGTGGTCTTTTAAGTATGTCAGCTGTGTTTCATCCTGGCCTGGGAGTGTTTAGCATCCAGTGGTCAGTGGCGGGGTCACAGCTTAATCAGGACAGCAAGGAGTCCTCGCTGTGTGTAAACGTGGGAGTTCACTGCTAAGGTCAGCCTCTAATCAGTCTAAATTGAGACTTGGGGCACCTAAAGGTCCTGACAGGGTGCATGTTGTGTGAGTTTGCCTTTGTGTGTTTTTGTGTGTGGAAAAGCATGTTGTCCCCAAATGCTGGTCGTCTTTGCACCATACATGGTAAAAAGCCTTTGAGTGAGTGGTAACATCCACGCTTCTATTACAGCCTCTCTCTCTTTTTTTTTTTTTTTTTTTTTTAGCTCCATCAACCCTCTCCTGTTGCCTTAGTCTTCTTTGATCTTCCAACCACTTTTTTCCTTCAATTGTTTCCTTTCTTCTGCTGCCTCTCTCCACTTTTGGCTCCCACATTACCATTCCCTCTACCAAAATCTGTTCATTGGCTTTCTTTGTTCTTTCAACATGTTATTTACTCACTTCCGCTATTGCGCTCACCATTAACGTTTTGTGATCCCATATTTCATCAACTTTGCGGTTGCTTTCATTCATCTAAATTTGTTATTCTCCGGTCATATAGCACCGTGTAGAGTACTTGAATAATTACGCCAGTGTGCTTTATTTAGTATTTACATCACTGACCAACACAGAGCAGCATATAATTAAAGAAATGAAAAGAAAAAAGAAATGATTGCTTATTTTAACAACGCAAGAAGATTCTTTGTGAAACCAAATTTTGCAGCAGGTTGTGACTGCAGCTGAAATATAGTCTGCCAGCCTTTGACTGGTGATGGAAATTTCTGGAAATTGTTCTTTGCAGTTGTTAGCTTGGAAGAAAAACATCTGTAAAAATAAGTGTTTAATGTTCTGCCACAATCCATTAATTGAGTTTAAGTCTCGACTGTGATTTAATTGTTCCAATGTGTGGATAATTTTTTGATCCTCAGAGAAGCATCCCTATTGCATGATGCTCTCTCCATAATGTGCCGTCACATGGAGGATGAGTACAGAGTTACTTGCAGTGATTCTGAATTGTGGATTACAACAGTTCCTTGTTGACTGATGCTTTTTTTTTTGTTGGTTTACAGTCTACAATTTCTGCTAAATAAAATCTGCCTGGAAAACATTGCAAAATGTAAGAACTAGAATTTCAAGTATTTTATTTTTTTATCTGAAAAATATCAAACATGTGGCATTACATGATTGTGGAGGAGATACATAATCTACTGTGGCTACACACTATGATGCAGTTTAATTGCTGGTCCCACAGCTGTGAGAATCTTTCAGTAGGACAGCTCTGTTGTGGTTTACTGAAATCTGGCCTTCATGGGAGACTGGTAAGAAGAAAGCAATTGGTGTAAGAAAAGCCATAGAAAAGCCACATTTAGGACATGGCATGTGAAGACGTTGCTCTAATCAGAGGACACTAAAATTGAGAGTTTTCTTGTCTACTTGCAAAATGCCTTTCCTGGATGTCGGTGGGGGGTTCTACTCAAAGTGTAATTAAGTCAAATGTTTTCGAAAGCACAGTGAAAGACCAGAACTAAATCCAAATGACACAGTAACTAGGGAAGGTTAAAGATGACAAGAAGTGGAAGGAGGACAATGGCGCAGTGTTTTTTTTTTTTTATGACTTATTGTGTGAACAAACTTATTCATGTGTGACTTTAATCGCATTTCTTATTTAATGAAAACACAGCAATTGCGAAATTGAGTTTTTTCAACATAAGTGGAATATTCACAGATCTTTACACACATTTGTAATGGAAACACGGTTTATGAGCCGAGACTTGAACATTGAGGGGAAAAAAGCACGCCATTCAGTTTAAAAGTACCATTTTACAAAACATAAATGGTTCCCTCTACACACCACATCTATGGGCATAAGACAAACAAATCAGATTCTCACTAAGAGCAGAGCAGCTCTCCCAGTTGGATTGCCTCAACTAACAGGAACAATCTGGCACTGAATGGAAACCCCGCTGGTCTTCCTATAGTGGCTTGATTAGAGGATGGTTTACAGGTGGCAGAGCAGCCCAGCAGGAACATCCTCGCCTTTGGTACGTATCAGCTGCAAAGAGGGGGAGGGAGCAAATGAGACAGCAGAGAAGAAAAATAAAAGCACACAACCTCTGCAGACTCAAGCCATGACAGCAAAATTGGTCTTGTGCCATTTATTTTCTTTACTTATTTTCTTGTGCATTAAAATAATAATAAAAAACCCTGCAATCGATTAACAAGTAAAAACTCTGCACCGTTGTCTTTGGTAAAGAATGTATTTTAATATTTCAGTGCCAAAATAACTAACTAAAACCACAAGTTCAATAAAAATGTTGTATTAACGCTGGAGAGTTTGTTTTTCCATCGGCAATTCGTGTCCAGCAGCTTTCGGACATGGCTGAAATTTGTTGCAGCAGAGAAGGAATGTTGCTGGTATAATCATGCTAACTGGCTGGAACATTTGTGTGTGGTTCATTTGTGGTTGTGCGTGTGGGGGTCTAACGGGCCTCAGCATATCAGATTGTAACCTTTCTGGGCGTATCCTGTCTCTTGCCAAAATGCCAGCCTGGGACAGCTTCCAGCTCCCCTGGCTCATTGCAGTGATTCATCCATTAATGTGTGTTTTTGTTCTTTGTCAAAGTTTCCTTGATACAATCAAATAATACCCTTTTTTTATAGGTTGGCACGTTCTCATGGCGCTGCAGAAGGAGGCGAGTGGTTACTTTACTTCTCTCCTTCTGAGAAGAATCACAGCAAACAAGGTGAATATTTTTAAGACGTCAGCAAATCGATCTGCTTTATTTTTTTTTATTTTACTTGATTTTGCATTTTTAGATTAATCCACTTTAACAACAGTGAATTTTTGATGATATTTAACTAACTTTCCATACATTGAATAAGCCGCAGAAGTCAAAGCACCAGTCAGTAAACCTTGTTGCTAGATAATATATAACATTTGAGGCTGCAACAGACTCCTGAAGAGGGAGTAGTATTAACTGAGTGATGATAATTAAAACACAAGTAATATCACCAGTAACAAGAATTTTTACAATTTCTGTTTTATTATAACTTATTATGACTATTTATTTGATTAATTGGATTAAGAGTCTTTAGAAAAACGTTTGTATCTTGTTTTTGAGGCGCAGGTTTTTAAAATTATTTCTTAATTTAAATTAAACAAAACCTTTTCAGATGAAAATAGTTTTTTGCTCTCTTTCATTTAGCATCATATAAAAGTCAGTATTTCCATTATCTGTGTGGGGTCACTTTTCTCACCAGGTAAAGAGAAGCTGGACGATTCAATCTTTCCCACTTCTTGTTTCCTACCTGGTTATTGTTGCAATAAGTTGAAACAGTTGTTCCTTCAACCACTGTTTTGTCTCTTCTGCAGTAGGCAAAAATAACACATTCATAACATGTCTTTTTTTATTTTGTGTTTATTTATCTGGGGCCATTTACAGAAAATGTTGAAATCAATCTCTAATTGACATTAGGTATTAGTGTGTGTCGTGTGTGTAGTGTGTGTGCTGTGTGCGTATGTGTGTGTGCGCATTGTTATTTGACCCTTGTGTCTCTGTGCTGTGCTGCCCTGTAATGGACTGGCGACCTGTCCACGGTGTACGCCGCCTTTCTCGTCTTCTCACAATGCCTGCCCCGAATCGCTTCGTTCTACTTTGTCTGCAGGAAAACTCTATTACTGTACATGGCTTTCTTCCTGTCTGTCCTAAGAATGTTTAAACATTTATGAATCCTGAGGCACTTGCACAAACAAACCAGCTGTCTTGGTGCATTGTGGCTCAAATTTGTTCTCCATTCATTATTTCTGCCCTACCTCCCACATTGTGAATTCATGAACTTCTACGCTGCCATTTCCAATCACCACTCCAGATGTTTCAGCTGGATTTTTCAGAATGACACTGCGTCAAAATGCTGTAAAGAGTTTCACATTTCATGACTACTGACAGCTTAGAGAGCATAATTTAATTCTGGGAGAATTTAGAGAGGTGCAAAGAAAGTCCTTCAGGCACTCAGTGCGTTTCCTAAAAAGTCTGGCGCACCTTTCAGAATGAATTACGTCGTTCAAGGCCTTGGAAGCTTAGCCTGACACACAAGACGATCCTTTGTGGGATTTTTAAGAGGAAGGTTAGAAAACCACATGAGTGCTGCCAGTGATTAGAAATGACACAGAGGAAGTCAGATGCGGGGTTAGGAAAGTAAAGAGCAAATCAGAACAAAGTAAATTCACGTTGCTTAATCATCCTGGCTGCTCACGTTCCTCCAGTTAGCTTGGTTGTGGTTAAAGAGGCAACCATCGTCTTAGGTCTTTAAAGTCAGCAGTTCCTTTTATTAAATGTAGGGATGGCAAGAAGGCTGCTGCTTTTACAATCAATTATTCAGATCTTGAACACTTGCCCCACTTGTGGCCTCTTCTGCTGGGTTCCCACGTCTGTTTGTCCAACAGACAAGTTTTGTGCGGTCAGGAGCTTCTGAGGAATGAGAGCCCTTTACTTCATCTGTCAAAAAGTACCTCAGTAAATGCTTTTACTAGATGGTGCCTGGCAAAGGTATACACTTTCACCCTTTTGAAATGTTTTCATGTAACAACAAGACTTTGGTTTATTTTTACTAGTGCTTAATTGAAGAGCCGACACAAAATGGTGCCAAGTAGGAGAAAAAAAGATATCAAAGCTTGTTTTTAGCACCCTCTGAACTTTTCACAGAGCATTGTAAAATCCATCATGAAAAAAATGCAAAGCGACGCTACTGCAAATCTGCTAAATCATGGCCTTGAAACAAAACCTATATTAGTGATGAAGATGTTTTTGTCTACGTCCAGATAGGAAACCAGTTGAGAAGGCAGTAAAATGTAAGTGTTTATAGAAAATCTTTATCCAATCGGAGGAATTTTGTAGAGAGGAAGGGCATTCTTTGGATATACATGCCTGAAAAGACTTAAAGCTGCTCATACAGTGAAATGTGTGTCTTTATAAAGAAACATGATGTCAAAGGAGCACTACATCTTATAAACATTTTTATTTTCGCAATGTCAGAGGTGAAAAGTATTAACTTCCATCACTTGATACCTCTTCGATCTTACGCATGGGTTTATTATTCCAAGGCAGCGGCTTTCCTCTCAGTTGTATCTCATTTTGTTCTGTATCAGTTATATCTCTTAATGGGTCAAAACCAGAGAAGACAGAACAGATCATGTTTAAGAGTTTCTGGTAACCATAAAACCAAAGAGTTTCAAATGGAACAAAATCCTTCAAACCTCTCTTTCCACAAAAGATGAAAAAAAAAAAGATGAAATTGGCAGGACACAACATATTTTATCCCTCAACAAGCACGGTGTTTAGATGAAATACAATCTTATCTTCAAGGAGAAAAAGATCACTTCAGAGGGTAAAGCACTACTACCCATTGTCAAGAAGACTTGTGGTCTCTTTTGACTGGAGGAAGCTATTTTCTTCAGTGATGCATAAATATTTACATCAAGAGGTTTTGGAAGGTCTCCTTTAAGAAGACATTCGATATCTTGTTGCCCTGTTGGATGCTGCTTCGAAACTACAACTTGCTTTTCTGTGGCTCCAGAGGTCCGCTATTCCATGGAAACTTCTCAAAAATTATAACAGCTGAAATCAACAATCAACAACTCAAAAAAAGCGCAAAGCACTTTGTTGCTCGAAGCCCCGAGGGTTCCCAGCAAGTCGTCACACCCGTCTCGTTTCCCACCCTTGGCCTTTTGAACCGTACAAACCATGTATGGGAGTTTCTTTCCTGCTGCAAACAAGTGCTCCCAGAAGAAGCAGGGCCACGGCAGCATTGATACGTTGAATGGCTCAGTCTCATTCTGCCGTGACCCCTGTGTGCACTTAAAGACTTGCATCTGAATGGGATGCATGTATGAGATCGGGCTTAAAAGGTACGGCACAACTTAATTAAACCCCTGAGATGGTGACAATGGCTAGGAAGGGGTTAAAGAAGGTCACTGGTTCAGAGGTTTTGGAGGAGAGAGAAATGTCGAGATGGATGTCTTTTTGTCTTATTTGTTCAAGCACAACTCATGAATTTATGGGATTGTTATTACCTTTGCTAAGCGAGAAGGTAGGACTTCCCTCATTCACATAATATGAGCCTAATATGGACCCTTCATGTCCCAGTTGAGCATAAGGCATCCATATGAAAAGTTTGTTTTCAACACTCAACACTGCCTGTTTGGTTCCTTGACCATCATGCAACACATGACAAGTTGTGATTTTTTTTTTTTGCCATAAAGCCAATGGCATTTAATTTTGTCTCAACACTGAAAAGTAAAGTAAAGATTTTACATGAATATCCAACAACTGTAAATGTGTATTTCTATTTTATTCTATTCAACAAAAAAACCCTTTTATGTTCATTGGCAACTCTTGTAAAGATGTTCCATCTCTTATTGCTGTGACATGTAATAAAAATATCCAACCAATAATTTCACTGCATTTTTATATAGAAGTGTAAAACAACTGGAAAAGAAACAAACAAGGCTGGACAATGGCCGAAGGTTACCTGAATACCAGGCATGGCAAGGTGATAGAAGGAAAATGAAAATAATATTATCTCTAAAGATAATATTGACTGCAAATTTTTAAGGTAATTGGGGTTATGATGCTACAACTAAAGGTCTACATTTATCAGATACAGATCAGATGGCTAATTAATTTGCCGAACTGTGGGGTGGTGGAGGGGTTAAGCATAAAGAGACCTTGGTCCTCGATGCTGTCGCAGGTTCGATTCCTGGTCTGACGACCTTTGAAACATCTCTTCCCCTTCTCTCATTACCCATTTTCCAGTTAATTCACTATCAAATAAAAAACACTAGAGCCAATAAAACCTTTTTAAAAAATCAGTGAAAGGTGTTATTCTAAATCATTTTAAACGATTCAAAGTAAGTCACCTTTCGCCTATTTGATGTAACAATGAACCAATACCCCAGGGCAGAACTGCGCTCTGTGTAAAAGGATGAGCCAGAATCCAACACATGCCTCTCTCTCTCTCTCTCTCTCCTCTCTCTCTCTCTCTCTCTCTCTCTCTCTCTCTCCTCTCTCTCTCTCTCTCTCTCTCTCTCTCTCTCTCTCTCTCTCTCTCCTGTGGGAACTGAGCTGCGGAAGCATTCAGAGCAGAGTCAGTGAATCTGCTCGGCGGCTCTGGCGAGCGGCAGTCACTCCACACAGAGGACAGAGCGCGTCTTCAGTTTGACGCTCCGGGAATTAACACACCCTCAAGATCAAACACCTTGATGAGAAGGGTCAAGATAAAAGCCCCTTAGGAGTTTTGACGTTCAGTCTAAGAAGATCTTAGTGAGAAGGAGAGGCGCGTCTGTTAGTAATTATGGGATTTACACCTTTCGTCTTCAACAAAGTTGTGGCTGCGCTGCTTGTCACCAGCATCTGCGCGACCAAAATCAACGTGCCGCGCCTGAGACTCTCCCACAAAGGTACAGCTGTTTCATTCTTACAGAGACGCTCTTCATCGTGGCTTGCTTACGCGCTTTCCTGCAGGTGACACTAACTGGCAGAACTGTCCATCATATAAGGAATATTTCTGGATTGTAGTTTTCTGTAAATATGTTTTCGTTTTTTCCCCCCTCTCCTCTCCTGGTGGTGGTTCAAGCTGGAAGCGTTTAATCCGGGTCGCTCATTTGGCTACTGTTTCGGAGGTTTACGTGCTTCAGGAGGAGCAAATGCTCCGCTGCGCAGTCAGAGGAGGTTCTTTTGGCTGAGCTTCACCTCTCTGCGGTGAGAGCCACCCGGGTGCGACCGTCTCATTAAAAGAGTTTATTAGGAACGGCAACCGCGTCGGAATTCGGAAGCAAGTAACTTTACTGACATTTAAGCTGCTTGAAGCGCTGAGAGGAGACGCACTGACCGCAATGGTTATCGCGCACAGCTCATTCACGGACGAAACTGTTACAATTTTGTGAATAAAACTGGTCTGGATAGATTTTAGTCGGAATTTATGAGAAGAAATGTTTTCCCCATAGCGAGTAAATGCGCATAAATTTGTTCAAGGTGAAGCGATTTTAAACGTGTATTTTATCAACTAAACAAGTAGAAAACTAAAAAAAAAAAATTCTTTTTTTGACCAAGCTTAGAAATGTTGCTTAATGAGTAACTTTTTAAAATGTATTCTAACAAGGTTGTATACCAATCAGGGGCGTATTTAGGAGGATGGGGGCCTTTGGCTGCAGACAGTTTTGGTCTCCCATCCACTTTCTTGTACACTTGCAGACTGCTATAGGCTGATGACAAAAGATCAACCTCTTGGTTTTTATCTGTTAAACTAAACTTTGTTTGTATTCACTTTTCTTGAAACTTACTTATGAACAAATGATAATTTATGTGTTTTAGAATTTCCATTGACCTTAATGTGGTGATTTTATATAGTCACTGCAGCAATGCAAACGTATACCGGGACAGGTGAAGCTTATGTTTAATGTCACCTGGCACATCTGATGTTCTTGGGGATTAAAGTTGGGTCAATGGTGTCTTCAAATCCAGGCATATTGACCATATGGTACCAATATCTAGTGAATATTTGTTATCTTTATGAAAAATAAACACATTTTAACACCTCAATACCTTTTTTGAAAGCCTAGAAAATGCCATCTTGCTTTAATGCAGAACATTGCTTAGTCTTGACAGTTCTTAACTTTTTCTAGGCAGTGTCAAGTCATTGTTCGACCCATATAATATAAACCTTACTCTTAATGTCTTGGGTATAGACGCCTATGCAGTCTGTTTTTGGACAGTTTACATTGTTTCTTTCCCTCTAATCTGACACAGTTGTTGTCCATGACTCATTCATAGATAATGAGCTGGTTTAAAAGTGCGTAAGTGCTGTTGACTATTGTTGCCAAGTCTGCCTCATTGTTTCATCCAGTTTCACCCGAAGCAGTTCTGCATTTGTTATTGGCCCAAGATATCTCACAGGATTTCCTTCTGTTCAGTTTTCAGGAGAAAAGCCACCATCTGAGCTTATTGGTCTTCCCGCACTGCAAATAAACACAGCTCAGTGGGTTGGCAAGGAATGAATAGAAGAATTAAGTGTAGGAAGGTAACTTGGATTTTTGTGAATAAAACAACAATTGCTCATTTAAAAGTTACGATATTGTCTCGGTAAATTCTATCTCCTTTGGCCTTTGCAAAATCCTGGACTCAGTATTTATTTACGTCAGAGGAAATCTTTGATATAGAAATACAATTGAGTTTGAAAAAATAAGTTGATGTCCTCAAAGGCTAACTTAGAGAATGGGCTAGTATGAGCTTTTGTTCAGGATTTTTTACCTTTAGTATTAAGTCTATCAGTGCTTGTTTGTTATGGTTCATTCATCATGTTTGTAGTTTTGTACATTTTCCATGTATTAAACTGGTCTGAAGTTCTGTAGACTGAAGTTAAAAGATGTAACAGTGTAAAGTAAACCATTTCGACCACTGTATAATTCATAACTACACTAACTCTTGACATTTTTACCTATTCAGACAGTAACAAACACTGCAAACAGATACCAATCATGTCTGTTTATGCAATTCATAAACATGACATGTTTATCACCAAATCAAAGTAATTTCCTCCGCCTGGGCTTTCACTGCTGCTCGCTTGTTAAATGATCTAACCTCATCTCGCCTACTTTTTGTGGTGTGGTTACTGACTGGCGCCACCAGCTGTTTATCTTGGGACACTTAACATCCAGCTTCCAGTGGTCACCCCACCTGGACAAGTTAGAATCAACCAAAATCAGACATATGACAAATAGTAAATTGCTTTAAAAATGAAATGTGATTATTTATTTTTTTTTCAAAATAACAGGAAAAGGTTGCCTACTCAAGACTGAAATATACACAACATTTTTATTAACAGAAGCTCTAGTGAGATTTCTTATCTTAAACAACCAGGTCTAGTTAAGGCACAATAAGTTCAAACCTCTGTGCCAGCACTTTGAGGCACTGCGTTCACAAACACAAACCCTCTTCACACTAAAATGGCTTTTTAATTAATTAAACGACTTCACATGTAATATCTAACTTCCTTACATATGAAAGGGAACTCTCCACTTGTGCCTCTGGAGGAGTGTGGGAAGAGCTCTTGCACTGAAGATTCTCATTAGTGACCACACAGCTCTTTGCTTCCTGTCTCATTGACCTTTACTTTGACCTCTCTGTTTGCCCTCCCATGCATTATTCCCCCTAGCGTTAGCTCTTGTCTTCTTTTGCAGCCTTTATGCGTAAATCTCCACCTATCTTCCAGTATTCCTCGTCTGTTTAATGAAAGCCTTTTTATTGTTTTCAAACCTCCATCATTTTGCATGTGTTTGTATTCAGCTAGTTGCCTCGCACTCAGTATTAAGTCTCAGAAACACTCGAGGTGTTTGCGCTGCCAGGAGGATGTGGAAGTAATTTAGTGGAAGGAAAAGGCATCATTATCTCATTTCAATCAATTAGTGGGTTCAAGTTGAAGCAGGAAGACGATTGTTTTTTCCACTTAACCGTATGAGTTCATGTGCTTTGTGTCACTCCTTTGTTGTGATTTACTACATTTTTGACACCTTCACTTTAAGTAAAGCTGGATTTTTCTGAAAAAAAAAAAAAAGTTAGTTTGGAGGTCTGTTTACATACAATTTTTTCTGTCGTCCCATGAAGATGGTAAATATCTTTTAACTCAATTTGAAGCTTATTATGTACAATTTGAATATAAATACATAGTTTTTATATGTCAAGCACCCAACTGGACCTCCCTATGCATTTCACGAGTTCTTATTTAATTATCTCATTTTAATAATACACCTTTCAGTTTCACTTTTTCTATTTTTTCCCTTTTTTGTTCATTCAAGCAGTGTCTGTGTCTACTTTTTAAGCTCACACACGGTCCTAAACACACACGTTTTGTCCAATACAATATTCACTTTGTCTCACTGAAGGCGGGGGGAGACAAGGGGGCGTACTTGAAAACTCAAAAGACTCACATCAGTGTCCTGTTTTAATCCAACTGCGCTGGTTTTCAAAAGGAAGGGGTCTGTTTGTTTTTGCACCCTTTGAATTAATGAGTGTGCTTTCTCAGTTGGCCTTGCTCGAATGCCGTTACCGCTGGGCGTGAGTTGTCCGGCAGCAGGGCTGGGAAAACCGTCACCAGGAGTCAGACAGAGACTCCAGACCTGCTGGAATGCAGGGCGTCTCTTGCCCTGTCATCTTTCAGCTCTTTTCTTTGTCCATTCGCCATCCGTCTTCATCCATCTCTTTTACGCCGTGAATAATGTAACAACTCATTCTCTGCAATCACTCTTTGCAGTGTCTGTCTGTCTGCAATTCTCAAGTTCAGCTGACTTGTTCTTCCAAATCTCAGACTGATAATAATATATATATATATATATATATATATATATATATATATATATATATATATATATATATATATATATATATATATATAGTGAGAAAAAGCTGGGAGAGTCGACAGCCAAACCCAGGGGCCAACTGGCTTGGTTCAATCTTTTTTTCTTTCCTTTTTTTTTTTTTTTTTGATGTCTCAACTGTAAGAAATTTTGGGAGGAAAGACTGTAGGTTCACTAGAACTTTACCTGGTTGCTTAAAATAAAACATTAGGGGCTGGAGGATGGTCAGGTGTATAAAAACATAAATTAGACAATAAATTAGTAAAAATCTAAATACATAAAAAGAAAACAGAATTGTAAAACTCAAGGTGTCCTATTTTGAAAAATAAGTTTATTGTTCTTTGAATTTTCAAATGAACTTATTGTTTGTAAAATATATTGTTTAATTCTAATTTTGATCCATTGTCTTTTCTTAACCTCTTTTTGGCCTCACATGGAACGACACCAGTTTAAGTTCTGCAAAAGCAGAACGAAAGAATTGCCAGGTCTGAATATGATTTAGACATTACAGAGTTCTGTCCTTGCATCAAATTGTAATGATGTTGCAATTCCTGCTTTTTACAGCAGGTGGCAGACCAAACATCAGGCCAGTATTAGGCAAAGAGAAAGTTACCCCCAATAAGTAGTGATCAGGTGAAGCATCTGAGCGATAATAAAGGCAAAATGAGAGCTTGTTTAAAGGTTGGCTTGATATATTTGGCAAAGCATTTTCTTGAATGCACAAATGCAGAAACTTCGACATTTAGTGGCAGGCATTGAAAATATGCACAGTAAAATATGTATAGGTATATATATTTGCATCATCTCTTGTTAAAAATTTGTATAAACTCCTATTTACTATAGTCAATAAAAAGTCCAATGTTAAGAATTAATTATGCTTCACAAAATCCCTAGGGCTGCAGATATTCACACCCCAAAGATTTGTATCAAATTAGATGAAGCTAGAAACATTATTCTGTATGCTAAATTTAAAATGTCAGTTTAGAGTAATGCTATGATTCTGTTGTGAAAAAACTTCTCAAAATCAGAAAGGCAAAAAAAAAAAATGCCTTGAAAGTAAAATAAATCTGTGTTGATTTCCCCACATCAGGAAACTGCCAGATACAAGCACATACCTACAGCTTTGAATTAAGTTTATTTTACACATCTTTCCCAGGCGTTCTGTATTTTCTTGCACAAATGAGCCCAAGTTGCTCATTTGGTGTTTCAAACACACACTGTGTACCTTTAACATGGCACATCACAACAAACTCACTGTTAGACTGAACAGATTCAAAGAGTTATCCAAGAAAATACAAAATATGTGCTTATTTTTGTAAGTTACGCTGAAGTAAGAGTGATTTATATGCTTGGTAAATACAGGTGACTCCTGATACCTGTGCTAAATTAAAAGACGGTGCAAAACTGAGACATAGCCGAGCTCAAAGCGCTCAAGATATTAGTGCTGGCCATTTATTTAAAGCTGTAAACACACCATTGTTGTTAGTTTCCTATTACAGAACCATGCAGGTTTCATGAGACGTCTCACTGATCTGGTTTGTGGATCTGCTGGTGACAGTAATGTGCAATATGTACCTGTTGGAGTGGTGAGATGAGATCATTTGTGTGGTGAAGAAAAAAGTGCTAAAAGTATAGAGAAAGCAGAATATAACTTGTTAGGCAATTTAAGTTTGCTGGCTTGATGCTTCAGATTCAGCCAAGCTCTGATTTGTGTGCTGCTGTTGCTGATGAGCCTCATTAATTGTGTTCCTGAGCCGTTTTATTTAAGACGTTGCAGACTGACATCTGTGTCTACTGAGCTGCTGAAAGTGTTTGTTTAAAGTTTCCGTGACACTGTTGCAGTCACTCAGGGTTTACGCATCTGATGTAGACATCTGAGTGTCAGTTGTGTGGCGTGTCAGCAGTATTTCTCCAGTAACGGCTCTCAGATGGCGGCCTGGCGACTGAAGACAACAATATTGACACCGAATGTGGGAGAGAGCTGAGGACAAACACAGTCAGATCAGAGATGACAGATGGAAAGGGAGCTGCAGTGAAAACAGCTTAAATGTTGTATCTGAAGCTGAGAAGAAAAGGTATGACAATAAATCATAACAAAGAAATCTGCATAAAAAGAACTACAGAATCCTCAGAAACAGATTCTTTCCTTTTTCTGTATTATTTTGGGACTTGATTACAACATTGATAAAAAATAAACATTACTGCTGGCAACTTCTTTTTGTTTATGAAGAAGATTAAATGAAGCCCATAACTTGGCAAAGAAAACCTTAACTCACCTTAAAATCCTGGTCAGTTGTTCCACTTGTTTTTCTTCCATAACCAAAAAGATTAATTTTAGATGGCATGTGTTGGTTTATTTCATGTTGGGAGAAAATTTCAGAAAATTAATCTTAAACAAACTTTATTTGAACACTGCAATGCCAAAACGCAGACAATGCCGCGTTTATTCATTGCAGCACTTGTAATGAACTATGACCATGAAACTTAATCAGCCTTGGATTTAAACAACCTTTTCGGCTGTGTAATTGTTTAATTTTCTAAATGTAGAGATGTACTGGTTGATTTCAGTTTGGCCAGCTTTGAATAACCTTTCTTGTGTATGTTGACCTTCTGAACTTCTAAAATCTCTGTCCTTAACTATGGAAAGTTCCTGCTCACCAAGTTCCAAGTATTTCATTATTCTCAGTTTTTATTCTTTAAAAACAAACAAACAAAACAAAACCAGCATAAATACCTTCATTAACTTTGTCGGTTCATCAAAATGTTGCTGCGTTATGGTTTATTTTTATGCCCAGTGAGGAATAAAGGCAGATGAAAGCTGATATTAGTTTAGGCTAGTTCTGAGTCTGGAAGAAAATGTTTTTGTTTTACATTTCAAACAACACTGTATCACAACATCTGAAACAAATAGTTGAAAAAGGTGCAAAAATGAAGCAACTTACACTTTTGTGTGGATTTACGCCAGAACAATGAAGACTGAATCAATAGCAAGCTGCAGATAAGGTTTTATAAAAAGGAGGGAAAATACAGGAGATTGAAAGAGTAGTGTAGGAATGACAGTAACAGAGGAAAGAAGAGCCAACCTGAATGCTGAGGAACACTGGTCCCTTTGACAGGCAAAGGTTAAGAGTTCATGTCCCAACAATGTGGCATTGACCATCTGTCATGCAGATTACTAAGGACCCCAAGTAAATGCAAAACACTTTGTGAAACGTGCATGTGTACGTGTGTTTGTGTACATTCAGCCCCACTATTCTTTCCATCTCTTTTCATTGGAAAATATGTATGGCTGTCCACTGTGATTCGGTTACTATTTAAAAAGAAAAAAGGGTGCGGATAGTTCAGCTGCACATGTAGCCAACAACAACCTAAATGTCCTCAGCATGGTGGTGAATTTAACACGAACCATACACATCACAGTAGTAGACCTTGAGCAAGGAGGGTTCAAAACTTTAAAAAAGTATTTATCTAATCTCCCTAAACTCTACTCCGCCCGTAAAGTTCAAGAAACACACCAGCTTCACTCTCAGCTGCTCTCAAAAGCTCCCTGATAACCATCTGTCTTCAAATGTTGGAGGTTTTTTAAAAAAGTTCAGTTTCTGCACATGCTTGCTGGTGTCGTACATCATGCTGTTAAGACCCTTCGTGTTGACTCTTACTGTGGATTTGTTTCAAATCAGTTTCAGAGAGTTGAAATACAGATACAAAATGTATACATAGCTGAACAAAGAAGGAAAATAGTGGATTGCTATGACAAAAAATTGAACTGCATTAAGTAGACAAGAATATAAGTTAGTTTGTCTGTAAAAGCCAACCGAGGTTGGCATGGATACTTGAAACACATCTAGGTGTTTGCTCCAAAGTTACCAAGTCACTATGTGTGAGCAGCATTGAGCTGCCATTTTAACTTGTCTTTAGAGATTGTGTTGCTTACTTGCGTCAGAGAATCAAGTACCAGCTCCAGCAGAGACAGTCAGTGCAGTAAAACCATTAAAAAACCTTGTTGTCTTGATGAAACTTTAATCAATAAAATACCCATTCTAAGTTGTTAGATGACAGAAATGCTCTCCTCTAAGTGTAACACATCACATTTTGTCCTTTTCCATGTTCTTTTTTAATGTAGTCTGACAAATGTTGGGATTTGGAACACAGTTTTCTAAAACTGGGCGTTAAAATGGCTGAACCACTGCTGCCATGAATTCTGCCATTGAAAAATCTCTGCTAATGTGAAGAAATGAATGTGACTTTGTGGGAAATCAAGTCTTCTCACATCTTTGAAGCCTGCATGTTGATTTTTATGCACTCCTATTTAGCAGCGTGCTGAGACCAATGGGTTGGACTTCACAGGGTTCTTGACTGAACATAACATCACTGTTTTGCTTTAAGTCTTCATATTACCCAATCAACTATGTAGAATTAGTTTTTTAATGCTCTTTGAGTGGTTCAAGTGCTAGAAAATTATTAGTGAGCTATTCAAACTTTCTTAAGTTTCACTTTAACAAGGCAGCATGACCTTATTGCTGTGCAACATTTGTGACGTTTGAGTCACAGTTACATTAATTCTGTAGCAGGGGTGCACATGTGCAGGTGTGGTATCCATATGGACAAATTTATCTATATTTCCAAAAGAATCTGTGGCATCTGGCATCCCAGATGATCAAGCTACTTTGATAAATGGTTAAAGCATTTTGGGAGCATTACTTTTTTATTGCATTATGTCTTTAAGGCAATAAAAAAAAAACAAATAGACAGATTGTGCAAATATTAAAATCTCTTAAACATTCAAAACAGCATAGGATCAGACATTAATAATGATATAATAACTATTTGCAAAGACAATGCTGATTTGGTTTAATAAATGTGTTTGCCATCCTCAACAAAAGTGACATTAGCTGTTTAATTGGATTTATTTTTTTTATTTTAAGTTTTTCAGTGTCTGCTTTCAAATACCTGTCAAAGTCAGTATGTTATTTACTGTCATCATATTCTTGGAATATAATTAAGCGCCTTGAAGAACAATCCAAACTAATTGCCAGGAAATTTTGTGATGTCAAATGGGAAACAACTTTTCTTTGCCAAAGTTAAAAAAACACATCATAGCCCAGCCCATCTAGAACCACTAGAACTTTGTCACTATTTTTCAATAATCAATGACATAACAAATCGGCCCACAGTTTGAGTAAAAACTTGTGTCAGACATAAAAGTTAAATCTCAGAATGGAGGAAAATTAGGCAATTTACCCAAAATCACAGTTTATAAAATAAAACAATGTTCTCTTTTGAATCTGACAAGTGCATGTGCAAACGAGAAACCTGGAAGACTTTCAAACCAAAGTGTAATTCTTTAGTGACTCACAGAGAGCCCATGTGGTCCCCAGACTGAAATAAATGTGTTGGCTGGATCATCCCGAGCTTCCCCACAAAATGTCAGTGAACTGACAGAAGCCATTATCAAAGACTTGTGCCATTGTATTGTAGAAAGGTGAAATGACCCAAATTTGTGTTTTAATTTCAAGTTCAAATGCAATTGACAATAAAAAAATGACTATTCAATTTAACGGCTACAATCTGAACACTAAAATTTCTTTAAAGTGCAACAAGTGCACTCTGTTTCCAAACAGGTTTGAGTTTTTTAATATTGGTCAAAATAAGGGATTTTTTTGTTAACCATAATTATTGTAGCATTAATTTATTCATGACATACGCTTGAAGGTCAGACAGATAAACTAAAACAAAGTGGGACTTTCTGTCTCATGTCATTTTATTGTCCTATATAGCCATTTAGCATTTTGGCTCAGAGCCAATGTGAAGTGATGAAAAACAGAATAATGATGGTGGGAAACCTGGATGATGGAGAATGTTACACACATGGAAACAAAAACATTCTTTTATTTAGCAATCAATTGGTTCTGCAGAGGCGTCTGAAAAGGGACTGCACTGTACCATGATTACTATGGTGTACCACTTTTTCAATTGCACAACAAATTATATCAAGCAAAAGTGAGGAACTGAACCGTTAATCAAAACTTTAATATTATAGACCTTTCTGTTGAGGTTTTGAAGGATAGATGAATTTTTCTGATGTTTAATGTGAAAGAGAAAGTCAAACTAGTACATAGACATGTTCAATTAATAGAATACAACATTAATTATGTTAATTTATTTTGGTAAGTAAAACTCATGATAAAGATTAATTACACACACTGTTCTTTTTTCAAGTCTTTATTTAATTTAAGCTAATCTCTAAAGAATGCATTTTGCCTTCTCTGCAACAATTGAACCGCCACATCCTCTTAACAACAACATCAACAACAACAACAACAACCCTCTTCAGTGTCTTGAATAATGGCCAGAAATAAAAACCACAGTCAAATGTCGATTGGACAGGTTGCAAGTCCATCACAGAAAACACAGAAATACAAGTGGGGAAACAAAATAAACGTCAATAATAAGGAATATGTTGCTGGCCAGGAAATTAAAATTATTTATGACCATAATAAATTGAAATAAAAGCTCCCACCAGATCTCAGATTTGGTTGCAATTAAAAGTGTTTCAATTTTTAAAGTTAAGAGTTAGCCAAACCTAAGAAGTGAGAAAGTGGAATATCACATGCCTCTGCTTTGAGCTGTTTTGAGTTAAAACAGTTTTGAGTTTTGAGTGTGTGTGTGGGGTGTGTGTGTGTGTGTGTGTGTGTGTGTGTGTGTGTGTGAGGCCGGTGGTGATTTGGCTGAGCACATGAAAGCAGATTTCATTGACAGAATAAAGGCTTCAGATCAAACTCGACGGCAGTGAAGGATGTGAGAAAAATTGTTAATTAGAAGACTGAAGTCCAAGAAGAAAATCAGGAAACAATGGAGGATTGGTTGCTTCTAAGAGTGGATTATGAAGAGAGTTATGTAGAGGTTAGGAGGTACATTTCATAGGGAAATTGGGAACAAGGACATGGAGGAAAAAATGACTGGTGTTCAAAGAAAGTGATAGGTTACAATGACTGGAATTTAAATCGTTTTGAAGGAGAGGTGGGAAAAGAATGGTTGAATAATGGCAGAGGCAGGAGATATAAAGAGCAGGAAAATGGATTAGATTGGGTTAAGGAGAGGGATGGGTTGAACCAAATCCAGAGAGGAGAGAGAAAAAGGGAGATTGATTATGATGATGATGAAATCAGGGAAGAGAGAATGGTAAATCTGTGTGGGATGGTGGGGTTGACTCTGCAGACGAGGATGAGGCAACATGTGTGTCAATTCGCCCAAGAGAGAGAGAAGATCAAATAACAGAAAGCATCTTTAGAAGACAGAGGGATTCGTTAGCACTTCTTTTGTGTGAGAGAAGGGGAAAGAAATATAGGATTTCTGATAGAAAAAGATAGATGTAGTGAGTAATAAAAATAGCAGGGGATTACAACATTAAAAGTCAGAAAAGACAAGAACCTCAACTCCTCTTTGTATTTGTGGTTATGGTTCTCACTTTTTGTTGTTGTTGTTAAATGATTTCATGTGTCTGATTAAGATGAATAATCAGATGTGACATCTCCAGCAAGGAGCAGGGACAACTTGGCATGGTATCTCCTAATTAAATCTGTCATCAGTTATATGTGCTGCTGTTTTCTTGCCAGTGCAATTCCCTGAAACTTTAATGACTAATTGTTTGCTGAAGTTTTACAGCTGTTCGTGCCAACTGCACAAGTCTTAACAATGACATCTGACATGATTTTAAAAAAAGACAATGTGCTTTAAGGAGTAAAATATGCTCATCACCATATTTTGCAATGTTAGCATGATACTTGAACAGGCACACATACTGAATCGTCTATCGCTTCAGCCTTTACCGAATCAAAGACGCCCATCCAAACAAGGTAAAAATATGGTTAAAAAGTTACAAATTTGCTCATGTAAAAATGTGAATAAAAGATTGAAGATGTAGGTTGAAATTTGATGTAATTTTTTAGGCTAAATTTTGTCAGCAGTTGTAGACTTAAAAGATCTATTTTAATGGCTACTTTCTGGGTTGAATGAAGACCAAGACTAGCGGACCTTAAATGACCACATGAGAAGGTCCATTGACTTCTGTTTGGAGATCTGAGTCTATATATTGGACAGCTGTCACAAGGCACGTTTTGGCTTTTGTGGGCTGAACAGAACGAACAAGCTCCAGTTTTTAGTTTGTACAAATAAAGACTTCAAATCTCAAAATTGTGTACTGAAGAATCTGTTATCAGTGCAGAATGATGTAAGTTCAGGGTTCTTCTGGTTCTCATTGAATACAGTAGTATTTTCTCTGGAAACAACCTCAGCTCAAAAAAAAAAAAAAGTATGTCTGAAGCTGCAGTCTAATAAAAAGACTGTACTTTTTGATGCCACAGCCAGCTCAGACATTAACTTATCATTGAAACTTAAATATTTTTAATTATTTCAACATAACAATAACTCCAACATTAGTTCAGTAACATATTCTATACAGTGGTTGACTGCACATTTTTACACCCTTCATCCCAGTAAGCATGCCCCATACAAAATGGGGTGCAGCATAAGTGACACACACTTTATCAATGTTACAGGTTTTTTTTTTTTTAATGAAAAATGCTTAATTTCATCTCATTTAGAGTTATATAGAAATTGTTTTCAAGACAGCCAAACCTTGTTGGTAACATGGCAAGAAAACAATGCAGGAGGAGCTTAATCAAGAAGTCTTTTTTTGTTTTTCTCCAATGCACAGCACATGTATATTTAGGAACACTAGAACTAGCAAAAAAAAAATATTGCATGCTTTCCTTTTTTCTTCTGCGAAACGCACCTTAACATAATGCAAGCAAGGCAAGTATGGGATGGAAGGTAATGCAAAACCTGGGAGAGAAGGATGAAAAGGAGTTGGAGGGTGTGCAGTGTTTTTAGTCCACACAGCAGATTCCAGAAATATTTGACACTCTGCAATAATATACAACCGAGATCTAATGATACCCTGGGAAGTCAGTCAGCAATGTAATGAGTCTAATGAAACTTCGTCAGTGTGTTTGCGTGTCAGAGCTCAAGACAATTAAACGTAGAGGAGTAATATTTAGAGAAACGGCCAGTTTTGTCAGCTCTGATGTAGAAAGATGTGGCTAAACCAAGGACCTATTTATTCATTCATGGGTCTGGCATACATTTTGAAATACAGGGGGTCTAATAGGCTTCAGATGTGTCCCCCTCTCTTTCTCTTCCTAAGCCAACAATAACACCGATAGCAATCACCCAGGTGTAGATATGCATGGGTGTAAACCTGTCTGAGGTTTAATACAGCTTACACTCTGCCTCCAAACAATTTGTACTTTGGAGATTTCGGCGCACGATTAAAAGTTTTGTGTTACCGTTTTGCTTTTAGAACAAGTAAGTATTTCTTAGACTGTTTCTTTTTTGGCATTACAGAATTTCCTCCTTGGACATTGAGACGTTTTTAAAGACAATTACTTTAATTGCATTTAAATCAAATTAGACACAAACTATAAAACTGACTCATAAATACCTCTTTGCAGTGGTTTTTAGAATTCATTAAAGTGTCTTTTGGACCCGTGTGCAGGAACATGGAAAGATGCTGCATCTTCAATGGTACAACAACAACAAAAAGGGAAATTCAAAATATGGCAATAAAATCCAAAGTACATGCTACATATACTGGAAGATGAGATAAAATAAAATAGATAGGATGACACTGAACTGATTGGGACTGCAGAAGATGGAGAAAACAAAGAGATAGAGTGAATGTGGAGATTGAAAAATCTGGAGCCAAGTTTCCCAACTCAGAATAAATCACATAAGATCGAAACAAGAAGCTAAAACCCCAAGCATGACAAACAATGATACATAGAATACTGTCGTTTACCAGATGTCAGTCTAATGTTTGTAACAGTTTATTTATTGTCATAATAAAAAAAGCTAATTCAAAAGCCAGGAGTATTGTTTGATCGTTAACATTTTTTAAAATGATGCAGCTTTTCTGCATGTGGGAAAGCTTTTGGAAAACTTCATTTGAAGGGAAGACATTTAATCAATTTCCAATATTACCAGTAATAGCTGCATTTGTTTGTCATCCAAAACATAGGAATCCAGGATACAAAACAACTGACTCCGTTTGCCATCTAGTGTCAGCAGTGATGCTAAGCTGCATGTTTTTGGACCGTCAAATCATTTATAACAGCGTTGGGACACCTACACAGAGAAAAATGATTATACAAACACAGGAAGAATGGAAAAAAATCAACTGCGGCTAAGAGTTTCCAGAGAAAACATTTCCAACCCATTGGAAGGGAAAACTCAAATGTTTGCTGGTGTCACTTTCATCACAACTCATTTCTTCTAATCCTCATTCAGAAGTTTGATTACATTTCATTGTTCTTTGCGTAATGGTGAAATCATGTAAGCTCCCACATCAAAGCAAAACCGCAAACCACACAAGTGAATGAGACGTCCACATGTCCCTCCGCCAGTTCTGACAGGCATCTCACCAGGGCAGGCTGACTAAGCAGAACGCTGCATAAATTACTTCATAAACATCTCCGCAGATCTCACAACGGGGTGATGCAAAAGCTTTGGTTGGACACAGTGAAACCAGATGCTGCTTCGCCTGTCGCTTCGGTTTGGCACGTCTGCTGTTTGTGGATGCAGCGTTGGCCCGCTGCCTGCGGGGAAACGATACACATTGAAGACAGATGTTTCACCTTGGATGCTGTCAGAACTTTGCAGCTATATAAGGTCTACAGGCAAAGGATGGTTGAAGAAAAAAAAATGGCACAAAGGAGGAAAAGAGATCAGGTTGCAAAGGGCAGAAAGTTGGGACGACTTCTAGACAGGCAGGAGAGATGAAACTACAGATAAGGCATTTAAAGCAACTTCAAGAGACAAGAAATAACGAGACGAGGAATTAAGGATGAATGTGAGCGTGATGGAGACGAGAAAAGGGGAATTATTGAAGGAAGAGAGGCGCAGAAAAAAAAGTCAGCAGGAGTTGAAATGCGGCTTGTGAGATGTTAGATGATGGTGTGACTTCAGCAGTGAAATGATGAGTTACTGGAGTGATAACAAGCCACAGATGGAAGCTGTTAACTCACCTTTCATCCTGTTTTAGTGTCTGTGTGTAATGTACTTTTATTGGCTTACATTTTTTGCTTTGGTTAGAAAGGGATGTGTATACATATGATTTATAAAGTTTACAGGTGGAGCCAAAGTGAAGGAGACTTTAAAGAGGATTTTGCTTATGCTTCCAAATGAGTTTAGGATAAATACAAATGCCACAAAGATGAAAGTCACACATCATGAGTTTGGTCAAGGAGCCACTTCAGGGCATACAAGGGGAGGTAATGTTTTAAGGAAGTTGTAAATAACATACTAACCAAATGTTTGTACAACTAGTGGTTTTGTGCAAACCACAAGTTTCTCTTTGCCTTAAGGTTTGCCTGTGCTAAATCTATCACCATATTGAGAAAGTATAATATGAAACAGACAATCTGTGAAAAGATCAATCTTCTCTTCTCAGTGGTACTATTGCTGTCTGAAGAAATAATTGGTTAATTGCTTAATAATCCTGGTCAAAAACAACCAATCAAACACAGGAGGAGGGACTTGGCGCTGTCAATCGCTCTCATGTATGTGCTCCTAAATGTGGAAATTGCGGCAAGACACCTCACCATTACAGAAAAACTCTTCATCCGCCATCAGTGGTGTCTATGCTAACTCGCCTTCACATCCATGACAAGCTCTGCTGAAGGGGGAAGCTGCATTATTAAAGAGAGATAAGGCAGCAGGGAAGAAAGGAAGCTTTATTTT
This sequence comes from Poeciliopsis retropinna, assembly GCA_010277075.1. Classification (NCBI taxonomy): domain Eukaryota; kingdom Metazoa; phylum Chordata; class Actinopteri; order Cyprinodontiformes; family Poeciliidae; genus Poeciliopsis; species Poeciliopsis retropinna. Next base: position 7,326,684 of record VMRM01000009.1, on the reverse strand, counting down.
CTTTTTATAAAAGTTACATACTGTAGCTTCAACCACCAAATGACTTTATCTGTGACGGTGTCATTTCTTTGTTTTCATATTTAAAGACCTAACAACCATCTAGGAATAAAAGTTCAATGCATTTTGATTGCTCCCAAGTGGTCAGATATTTGTGAGATGAGATAATAGGAAACTATGAAAATATGTGCAGTGCTTCTCGGGACATTAATCCTTCAGAATACCCACAAAATGCATGGCAGCCTGTTTTAGACTGAGCTCAAATTGCATATGCTACACTGTCAGATTCACACGGATGTGATTTTTGGCATGTTTCTCACATAAGGCACCATATCCTCCTATGCCTCGGAAATACACAGCAGATACAGAGTAGAATGAGGATATTAACATTTCATGGCTAATCTTCTGGATGTTTCATCAGCTGGAAAATGTGCAACAGTGTTTGTGGTTTTGGTGAAAAAAAGTGTTTCTCACAATCTTCTGAAACATGCCACACATACCTGACAGTCTTTGTGTTGTTTTGACTGACAACAACTGTATATCTGCAGGGCAATGTTTATATAGAGACACCGCATTTAATTAAGCACTGAGGTAAATAGATGGATCATCTGAAACATTTAGCAATGAAGCCTAATCTTCAAGAAACCCTGTACATATAATGCTCACATGTACTTTTTAAATATATTTGCAGACAACATTCACAGTGTGTTATATTAGGCAAAATGTTACTGTTAAACAAAAATACTTCCTTTGAACATTGCTAAAAAATGAAGTTACCAGCAGTTTATCTGTGAACAGTAATAAACCTGTCTGATTAGCACATAAACAGCTTGGGGTTTTTTCTATGTCTCTAAAATCTTCTGCATGAAGACTTGGGATTTTGCATTATTCAGAGTCTGGCACAGTGAAGCCTTTAAGATGACATGACAACGGACTGCTGTGTAGCAATCCAAAACAACCACCAGAAAGATGGATGGAAAATGTTCAACGTTCTGAGGTAATCGCATGTCTTTTCCAAGAACAGAGGAAGGTTGTGGATCCAGATCATTAAAATGCCAACAGTAATACTGTCTTCAGTCTTTAAAATACTGAACTCCACTCATGTGCCACATAACTTATGATCCTTTATTTGTGGTCTCTCGTGTGTGATCACAAAGAAGAGATTCATAGACATATGAGATGTTTAATCGGTCTTTAAAAGAACACTGAGGTTTTATTGATAACTCGACACACCTAAAATCCATACACATCTGATATTGTGAAGGCATACGGCAAATTTTTCCTTCAGCACAATTACGTTTTATATGAATTATAAAAGTGTAAACCCTAAAGGCATGTGTGAAATAAACTCAATGACAGATAAAAGGGCAGTGACAAATCGTCAGAGGAAAAGTAAGGTCAATATTGCTTTCCTTTTCTGTCTTTTTATATGATTCATGTTGTGAGTTCCAATAAATCCTTTAGACAGTGCTCTGTTTTCGGATTTCCTCTGCGTCTTTATCTTTCTGCTCATTATTGTCTGGCTTTCTGCTGCTCTCAAAAGCCACGTTATCATCCTGTTCTTCCGAATTTTCCTGTTCTTGCACTAACTTGCTTTGTTCCAACTGTGAAAATCCCTGTTGCCTCCCTACTTCCTTTTTCCTCATTACTATGTTGCCAGCAGCTATAAAGCCTTCCTCTCATTGCTGGCTAACTAGGGTGTTTTTGCAGAAATAATTATGATAACTTATGTCTTTGTGAGCGTTACATTGGATAGGACTTTTCTAGAGTTTTTGGAATTTTGATACCAATTTTAATTGAGCTGCTTTGAACTATATATATAAATAAGAAACATATTAGAAATGTGTGAATTGCCAAAAAGATTTTCACAACATAATAGCAACCACTTCCTCATGTTATGTTTAATGAGGGAATGTTTGTATGTGTTTTTTTCTTTGTTTGTTTTGTTTTGGCTGATTTGATTTATCACATCATACCCTAATATAAGTTTTAACCACATCTGAGTGTCTCCTTTTATCCACTTCAAACCTCAGGTTAAAAATATTAGTATTATTATTATTATTTTTTTTACACCAAAAGGTTAACAAGGTCTCTCTTTGCCAACAGTTGCAGTGTTTTGCTGAAATATTGATACGTCTTTACAGTTTTCATGTCTTATCATGTCTTCATCCAAGTCAATAAATTACACAGTAAAGTAAATTTCAGAATAAGCTGTTTTGCATTGGTAAGCAGGATTTGGACTTTTTTTTTTTTAGTGGGAGCAACATGTGTAGTCAACTCTTCCACGTAACCCGCAGATATGTTTTCCCTAATGTCGCCCCATTTCAAGGGAAATTAACAAACAGTGGTAACAGATTGGTTGCTAAGAAGCAATTTAACAAAGATAACATTGACACAGCTTTCTCCACTTTTTGTGCAATGTTTACTTTTATAAGGCACTCTACACTTGCATTTACCTTGTGATAATTGGTGGTGGCTGGAGAGACTCTTCCAAATGAGCCACTTGCACTGAAGTACAAGGCAGACTACCAGTACAATAAATCAAGTGTTCTAAAACAAGCAAATTGATGGGAAATAAATAAATAAATAAAATAATATGAGCCTACAGCAAAGGTTTGATGTCCGGACCTTTGTGAGGGTGAGAAATGGAGATCTCTACTGAAAACAGATCCGCAGTGACGGACAAGGTGTGACGGGGTCTTCGAGCTTCACTCTGTCAATATGCTTTGCTGAGTGCTGAGTGACTCGAGCCCCATTCTAACAATCCCCGTGTTTGCATGAGCATGTTTGCCTGGGTGTATTGGGTTGAGCGAGAGAGTGGTACAGATGAGTGATGAGAGATGGGCAGAAAGTCGATTCAGACCCGCATCTCTGTCAGCGGGGCTTTGACAGTCACTTGACATCTTCTCACGCGCAACTTTTTTCTCCTCGTGTCTTTACCCTGGCAAAAGAGAAGGAGTCAAAATATTAAAGAGAAGAGGCAAGCCGAAAAGATGAGACAGACACAGATGTGAAACACGTGTTAAAAAGTGTTTAATGGCTTCACTGTATGGTTGAAGCAATATGAAATGCTATATTTTAAATTATTATTTGATTAGTAGACAAATGACAGATAATAACTTTAAAACAAAAAGACAAGTGGATGATTGGAAGATGTTGTTTTTCTGACATGTTGGCATTGTATGTCTATTCTTACACTCTGGAACATGACAACTGATAAATGAAGTTGTAGTTACCTGAAAGCTGGGATTCAAAGCTGGGATTGCAAAGCAACATCACTTACATATTTAATGGAAACAGTCACCTGCTAAGTATCTATTTTTATTCAATGCACACTTTTTGTCTTCGTAGGATTTAAATTAGACTATTTTGATGGCTCTGAAAAAAAGAGTATTTGATTGTAGTAGGACCAAGGGAAATATGTTACATTTGGTAGGTGAAGGAGAAAGGTAGTATAGTAATAAATGGGGAAATTTGAAAAAAAATAAGAGATGATATAAGAGGACCATCTGGAAATTGTTTCAGTGCTTGATACTTAACTTTTTAACCCCAAAACTAAGATGCATCATATGCTGAACTGTTAGATAATTGCATCCATGTTTCCTTGCAAAATCTGAGAGCATGTTTGTGTTCCAAACACTGTGATGAGAGCAGGAACGGGTGCTTGGGAAAACTCTTCATGTGATGAAATGTGTCCCTCTGTCCTTCAACAGGGACATCAAAACAACAATCCGTGTCACTCCAGCTAACTTTTTTTTTCTCTTCTCTGCTCTCTCTGCAGACCTGCTGTCCACCAACAGGTCGTCCATCTTTAGCGGCCATGACGGCCAGCTCTCACTCAGCGCTGTCCTTCTTGATGAGTACCGTGATCGGCTCTTTCTGGGAGGTAAAGATGTCCTGTACTCTCTCATGCTGAGTCCCGTCAGCAGTGAATCCAAAGAGGTGAGGTTTCAGTATTCTTTAGACAGTTTGAGTTGAGGATATTTTTGTTCATATCAAGTTTTCTGTTGTAAAGATTGATATAGCATTGCATATTTAATACACACTGAGTCACTTAATTATAGAAGCAGCAGTAATTCTGCAACTGGTCTCAGTCTGTAGAATGATGATATACTGGTAATGAGACACTGTAGGTATAGGGTTTTTTCCCCCAGAACTGTTCTTCTATACAGAACATCTGTTTAAGTGAACTTTGCTATAAATCATGCACAAATAGGGAGTGGGGGGTCAAACTTGAGTAGACATATCATTTAATATTAGTGCAGTTGCATCATAGGTGAAATGTGGAAAATATTAAACACAATTCAACAAAAGATCACTTTACAGATAAACAGCAAAGGATGACAGAATCCCAGATTCATGGTAAATTTATTGTTGTCCATCAATCCTTCCTTTGCTCTGTTTACCTTATAAACAGTGTACATCTTAGCATTATGTTCTTTGCTCTATGAATAGTTGCCTTCTAGACAATTCTATGTCAAATTTAATGTTTTTCTTCTGATGCCTGAACACCCATAAAGGGGAAGCTCCTCATAAATCCTTACAGTAGTTATTATTGTTATATATTAACAGCAAAGATATGAGGAAGGTTAAATTACAAAGCAGATCTTCTTCTAAAGAGTCTGGATGTTTAAATATTCACCATATATTATATAATCATGTATCGAAAATAACTAAATGTTGTCAAGCCAATTCTAAAGTCAAGGCCATACAGTAATGTAATATTTTTGCATGAATGTGTAACAAGTTTTCAACAAAAAGTTTGGAAAAGTTTTCAAATTCCTTAAACGTCACCAAAAACTTGAATGTATTTTACTGAAATCGTACCTGATAGTTCAGTGCAAACTATTGCATAAAGTGGAAAAGTAACATCAAGTTTAACCACATTTGACATTGGATAAAGAGAAAGCAGGGATAATGTTGTATGATTGCTCTTTCTACACCAAAACCAAAAAGATGTGGTGCTGTAGTTACAGATGTAGGTGGATCTGAAATGTTGACTCAGAGAGGCAGACTACAAAATGCATGTAGCACTTTTCAAATTTGTGTTTTAACCTTTCTAAAATTATTTAACTCATTGGGAAAACCATGTTTTCTTTTCTTCCAGCTTCATTCGTCTGTGACACAAAATCCCACAAAAATACCTTAAGACCTGTGGTTGTAATGTGACAAATTATAAAAAATGACATGTAGAAATTTTGTATGTATGCAAGAAGACGAAAGTCAAGTAACAAACCACAGATGCCCTACTTGTAAAAAGTCCTCCAGAGGTGAACATTATTGGATTAAACTCTGTCAGATCAGAGTTTAAGTTTTTCAAGCTTTTTAAAATAATAAAACCTAAGGAATATGTATATTATGACACACGTTATACATATACTGCAGAAAGTGATTCAAATCCTATGTTAGACGGTGTTCTTTATCTAACATAATTCGTTTCATGGATGAGTAAATCAGAATGTGCTTAGGTACTACTGGTGGAGTCCTGAAACTTATATTGAATAGCATGCAAGTCTTTTTTTTTTGGAAGACTGAGTCCTCAGGGAAATTGATGAGTTCAGAGTTAAACAAGATTTAATTTCACCAGCATGTGCTTCCAGGCTGGTTGAAGGGAAAAGTGCTGCATATGTTACATGTATTCATACTGTACCTTACAATAGTGCAGCCTGTACATATGTTCCATAAATGGTTTGTGGTGAACAAAGGTAACTTTTTAAAACTGATATCCCCACTGCGCTCCTGAAAGGAGCAGAAACATCAGATGCATGAGTGTGAATGTTCACTTTTTGACAAGTAAAAAAATGTCTTGACTGACACAAAGTGAATGTCAGTCAAGTAGAGAAGTGAAATACACTGAAAAGTATATATCACGTACTTATGTCTGCCTCCTGTTTTGTCTGAATTCACAGATATTAGAAAACACTCATGTTTTAAAAGTTATAAACATTACCTTTTAAAAAAGAAAATGTATAATATGCTAGGGATCTGGTCTATAATCTACCACTTGTACTTTAAGTAATATCAAAGCATGCATTAGTACCAGTGAAACATTGGTTTTTCATAATCCAAGATGTTCAACAATGTTGATAGGAGATATCAAATTCCCACTTCCTGCTACTTCTTGCCTGTTACAAGAAGTCAGAACTACAACTTAGTAACATTCTAAGATGTTACTAAAACCCAGGGAATTGCTTAAAAAATTATGGTGTTGTTTGTTATCCATTTATTGACTTTTGTCATGTGGCTGTCATTTCAGGAGATAGTTAATGTTTGGTAGTTTCAGTGTTATACATAAAGATGTTGCTTTAACAATGGCAAAAATGTGGGAAAAGAAAATTATTCACTAATTCAAAGTCAATAAATCCCCAAATTAAAATTAGCAAAGAAACCAAAATATATCATGTAAATCAATAAAAATGTTTATTTGTCAGTGTTATAATGTATATACAGTGGTATTTACTTTAATATCTTTGGTTATTGCAGCATAAATAACATGTTCAGTTTTTCTTTTCTGGAATCGGGACTGGCTGTCACAGACGTTTTATATGTTTCTGCACGTCCAGACAACTCGTTTATTTTGCCCAGTGTTTGGTTACGTGTGCTGAATAGTGTGAACTGTTCTACCTTGGTGATTCTCGTGATGGCATCTGTTCTGGCTCACTTAGCGTTGCTCAACTCAACAGTACTCCTTTCGGTGTGAAAGTAATACAGAGCTGGAACTGGTGTGTTGATAAAAGCACAGGGCGTGTTGAAAGTTAAAGTCTCTCCTTGGAGGACTGCATTTCTTATTTCTTGAGTGAGTTTTAATGGTCTTAGTCTTTCAGTCCAATATTTAAAACAAACAACATCGTATCACTGTTGAAGCTTTGTTCATTACTGTTTTGGGTTTGGTTTCAATGCACAAACCCAAAGGAAAAGGATATTTGGTCCCAGCTTTTGACTAAACTTAAGGTTAGTTTTCTCTTTCTTGGGATGAGATTTATGCCTACTTTGTTGTTTATTATTTGCAAATGGAGTTCATTAAAGCATTAGCGATTACCTTGGCTCTAATCTTGGCTGAAAGTTAAAGTATTGTTTCTGGATCTACTGATCGTCTTTGGGTAATTTATTTACAGCAGCAGATTAAAGTCAAAAGACTGTGTGTTTTCATAACTTATTTGTTATTTGTGTCTGGAAAGACATCAGTAGTTTAACGACTGTCTTTTATTTATACATTTTAAAGATTAAAGAAGTATTTGAAATTGAATGGCATGTTTTGGAGCCAGAAGTAAAGCATGATAAGAGAGCTAGAGCGGCAGGTGAAGGCTGGCTGGCCTCCTGAAGCGTGCAAACCCAGAGATTTAGACAATAGATTGAATATTGCAACACAATGACTTGGACCCCTGGGACCTAAAATTGGGGCCGGGTGGATTTTAACAGTATAACAGTATCAGCAAAACGTGCCAGGTCAGAGTTTGTAGAGAGGGAATGACGTACACACACATTAGTATGGAATATTCTGGATCATGCCAAATAAAGATCTTTAGAGAGCTGACTCATTTGGTTCCGCCTTAATTTTTAACTTCATTTCATTAAACATAAAAACATATCATCTCTAATGATGGTTCAGTTTTAGAAAAAACAGTCTGCTCTAAGGAAGATTGGATGTTTAAGAGAATATCCAATCCTTTAATAAGGAGATGGAGCTGTCTGACCAAGGTTATGTTAACTTTGCCATATTAGATTACAGCACAATCAAGAGCTCCCAGTTTCTATACAGATTTTGAGTGAAAGTCGACATTTGCCAAATATTTTTCCCGTTCAAAGAGATGTATGATAAAATAAAGCATGGAAATATTCTGCACCATTCAAATATTACATTATAATTCAGACTAATTTACAGAAAATTAGAGGAACAAAGGTTTTTGAAGACTAGTGTGGTGTGACCCATTTTCCTGGTGTTGACTCTGTCGGCAGTATTTTGGATGAACTGCAGCTGCCTGTAAAGATGCCATCACTGTAATCTAATCCTGTCAATGTTTTAAGTGTAACATTAAAGTTGATTCTGTTTAAAGATGAAACTTTATGAGAATATCAGATGCAATTTTGTCTCCATAATGATACGTGTCTTGGATGCTTTCAGGTTTGTCAGCGTCGTTCCGTTTAATTATGTCTTGATCTTTAACAATGTCTTTTGAGACCAAAAGTAATGATTTCTTCAATTTCTCCATAAGGATGGATGAGTTTGTCCAGCTTAAATAAAACTTTTTGGTTAAATTTATCATTATTAAATTACATAAACCTAACTTCACCTCAGTCTAAATCTTTTTTCTACAATTCTCACAATAAAATTATTTTTACGGTTTCACCATATCTGCAATATCTGAGGCCTCTAAGCATTGTCATAAAATTATTTAAACAATTCTGGAAATCATTTGGAAAACCCATGTATATTTTATCGGTTTAATTATATGTAAGATTATTTCTTTAGACAAAGATTGCTAAATTATTGATAGTTGAGACATGTTGTTAAGGACACCACTTTGTTGAATGGATATGGTAAATATTATCCTGTGCACTTCCGCCTGAAAAATGATCTGACTTTCATCACAATCTGGGCTCGCACTCCTTAACTCAGATTGTCTCTGGACCATTTTTGACTGGACCAATCAGTGAACAGAAAGAGAAATGTGAACAACAGCATCAATTTTCTGTGCCGTTTTAGTTTGCCTGTAGTTTTAACAATGGCAGCAGAGGAAGCGAAGGAAGCCGTTCAGTCCGTGTCGGACACTTTTCCAAATATTGAATTAACATCAACAGTCGCCTTGTTCGGGTCAGCACTTCTCTCTTTGCAGTGGAGGACAGTCAGTGGAGGACAGTCTGTGATAAGCTTCTTAACATTGAACTGGCACATTACATACGTCACGGCCGAATGGGTAACTTTTAAAACCTCAACACAGTCCACACCTCCAGGGAGCAATCATTTCTCAATCATCCAGATCCTAGGGACTGGACTATTGATTCTTACCAGGCTGGGTCAGTAAGGTTCCTCTTGCTTTTCAGTTTTCACATTATTAATACAAATGAAACATAAAGTATAAATGATTTATACAATTTTGGGTGGATGCTTTTAGTTATTCTGATTTACACCAAGTCCACTTGGAGGATTTTGGTGATTTTGAAGTTCATGTCAGAGGATATACAGTGTGCCTTACAGTTTTACTGCTGACATGAAATCCATGTGTAATTGGTATAAGAAGAGAATGTGGTTCAGCTTTGAGGCCAACAAGGCACTTTACTGCTTCTGATTCATTCTCACTCTGTCCCTATAGCTACGGCAGGAGCCCTAAACACATGCACATGTTCTCCATGCATATTCTGGAGTCAGTGAGCCAACCAAATTCAAGTCTGGATCATTTGTTTTTTCCCCCCCACTGGTTGCTTTTATCTCCACTAGCCAAAACAAAGGCAGTTTCCTACTGGACCAGACAAATGCTTATTGTCTTTAGAAGTCGGCACAAAACAATAGTTTGACCCACGTCACAGAACCTCAGCAGAGGCGGGCTTGGACGTTTCTTTTTAGAAACAGCAAGTATTAATACAACATTTGCAGAAAGCAGTGGAAAGAATAGTCTCAGTGTCTTGGGAACAGTTTTCATTTCACACACGTCACCGAGAATCCAACAGATTTTCTCATTCGCACCTCTTGGATTGTTACAGTGGAAATCTAGATGAAAAAAGAATAGAAAATCCTACTTTATATCTGCATGTTTTTTTTTTAAAACAGGCCTGTCATATTTAGCTTATTTTGAGAATAGTTTTGCTTCTTGTTACACAGTTTCTCAAAAAGGAAAATTCTATAATCTTTACATACCAGGGAGCAACAGCATTTGTCAACAGAAAAAAAAAAGTCCTGGACATGAGATCATAATACAGGTTTAATGTTTGTTTAAAAAGAACCCCGTATTATAAAGATGGGTGTGAAAACCGAACAGATTTAATAAGACCTTTAAAAAACTTTATTGCTTCGTCTGAAATTACATCAGTTTAAAGCCTGCAAATTTTATGTACCATTTTCAAATATTACCTCAGTACGTACTCTAAAGCTTTGGCGTGTCTACTGTGAAGTTCCCCATTTGCTCATTAAAAACCTCATGTAGTAAATTGCTTTTGATTTATCTGAAGTTTAATCTTTTTGGATCATAATTTCCATTTAATGATACTAAAGCTGAGTATGTTTTTGTTTTGTTTACCAGAAAGTTGTGGTTAAGCCGTCAATTAATGGTAATTGATTGCTTTACCATCAATTACTAATTGATTCCCCAAAGCAATTATATTTTACTATATTGTCAAATAATTTCACTGTTATGAGGCTATTAATTATCCAATTCTATTTTCTCTTACTTCCATCCTAAATGCTCCTTTGGTTTGTCTTCCTTCACAGATCTACTGGCCGCCGTTACCTGGAAACAGAGAAGACTGCATCCAGACAGGGAAGGAACAGGTTAGCACTTCTTCCCTTTTCAACCTCTTTTAAAAATTGCAGCTTGTAAAAGTATGAAACACCTGGAACTTTTCCACATCTTTACATGTCACAACCACATGGTCAATGGGTTTTATTAGGTTTAATGTGGAAAAAAACAACACAAAGTGGTGTGTAATTGCCTTGAGTAAAACATTTAAACTTAACAAGTCTCCAATACGCCATTCAACCATTCAATGTTTTAACTCCACCCAGGTTACAAATAAGTGTTTTATTTTCAGTTAATCTAAAACTACAGCTTTCTGGCCTCTAAACTATCTCTTAAGGAACAATTATATTTAAGAACCTAGTTTACCTAATAGAGAACATAAACTTGGGGCTTAACAGTTATTGTAAGATCTTTTCTCCGTTATCTACCAATGCTATATCTTACACATGTACTCTAGTTATGTGTAAAAGATTTAAACCACCTCTACTTTCTTTATTTTAATTTCCAGCATCCATACTTTATTGGAATGTTTCTGAAATTTAAAAAAAAATTCACAAAGTTTCCAGATTCTCCTAAGATTTTTAACAACTTAACATTATTGCTATGTATTTTCACATTTCACAGATTTTCTTCTCATGACAGCATGATGTGCACTACCTCAACTGGGAAGTAATGCTAGATGAAGCTCACAAGAACAAGACAAGATTTGAGCAATAGTATTTAGAAAAGTTTAAGTTTTTCAGTTGACACAGAGTGAATATTTCACAAATCTCAAACAAAGCGTTTCAAAACTAGGTTAGATGAAGAACATGACCCAAGCCTTGGTGACCTCTGGTATAATTATCTGTGGAACTGCATAATTGCTAGGCAGACTTTTATGAAAGCCATCAAAATGTTGCAATATCCTGTGTTATGTGTTGCTCCTCTGCAGAGTAAAACTCTGTGCGGTTGTTATGTCATAAACACTAAATAAAGCAAATGAATGTAATGAGAAACATGTTAAAATGTGAAAAATCTGAACTCCTTTAACTTGTGGAGCTGCAAAAAAATGTTGGTGCAAATAAAATCCAGAGTAAGCTTTAGAATTGTTTTGGAAACAAAACTCTGACAACTATTTTATTTTATTTTTTTCAATCACACAGTGACTGCACGCTGAATGAGTTATAAAAATAATAGCATTTTTGCAACTTCTTGCTCTCAAGCAAGAAGTGTGACGGGCATCGCATCTGGAACGAGTTAGACCTTGTGTGTCCTCTGTGCTTTCACATATAAGTTATAAGTTTTGTTTGAAGTGGCAGGTGTCGAGGGTGTCTTGTAGCAGTTTTATTGTGCATTTCTCATATGCTGTTCACAGACTCACGCAGGAGAAGATGCATATGTGTGCAGAGGAGGCATGACACTTTATCAGAGAAGTCAAAAGAATGTGCATGTCGATGTCTTTCTGCATTCCTTCACAAATGCTGTTTTTTGTCAGTTGTTTGGTTTTAAACTGAGGGAAAGGGTTTCAGACACCGAACACTGACAGATTCACGCTGGTCTACATGTGTTATGACCCGTCTGTTGGCTGGGCACGTCTAACACAGACAGAAGGAAGGTTGAAAGGTGAAAGGTTTTCACCTTGTTCTGTTTTACGTTTGTGTTTTGTGATGTAAAAAAGATATTTGGAGTCTTAAAAGGCACTCCAAACAAAACATTGGTTTGAGTGCTAATAGTAAGTTTATTCATATATTTAAAATATTTAGAAAATGTACATGCATTTACGGACATAAACAAAGTCAGCGGCAGAAAAAGCAGGGGCGTGGCGTTGGCATCTAAGTCAAAACTTCACAGCTGCCACAATCGTTAATCATTGCTGAGACAAATAAATACCGGGCAGAGGGAAGGCATTTGGTGACTTCAGCTAAACTTGTTCTGCCTTGTTCTCCCTGTTCCATTTCTTTCCGTTTCATTGATTTGCATGTTACTCTTGGAAGCTGACTGAAAATGAGTTGGGCACATATTCCTTTCCCTAGCGGACAAAATTAGTCACGTAATGCAATGTAGTACCTACCCAAAATGTAATATTGCAATGTTTATAAGACATAAAATCTAATAAGAAAATAAAATTAAAAAAAAACTAGAGAAAGCCTGTTATTGTTTATATATATAGTGTTTTCACATTTTTTAGTGAAAACGCTATTGTTGTTTGTAATATAATCATTTTTATGGTAAACCATCACAGAAGAGCTGCTACATTGTGTTCCCTGTGGTAGAAAAAATGTCTTCTGGGTAAATGCCTCTTCACCGGAGTTAGAAGTTGGCAATTATAATGTTCATATTCATTTTATTTGTGGGGGGGGATTATTATGATAAGAAATATTTATCATAAGAACAAGAACCTTGCGTTCTGCATGGATTTTGCATGTTTTCTACATGCATGCCTGTGCTCTCTCTCCAGCTACTCCAGCTTCTTCGCACACTCCAGAAATATGAATGTTAAGATTTGGTGATGGCTGTGGTTATAAACTGTTTATTTGTGTATGTGTTTGTTTGTATCGCAAAAAATCAGTTGTGCACAGCTGGTCAATTCAGTGCAATATTTCTTCAGATCCAAAAATGCAGAAAACTTCATAATTGTTGACTTGTGTTGCCAACAGTAGTTATCCTGGTCATTGAGCAAAACCGTTAGCAAAGCCCAATGGTTACCCATGTTCCAAACTGTACGTGCTGAAGTTGTTTGTGAGGTCCTTACTGTTGCATGAGTCAAATTCTCACTATCAGGCCTTTCATAAGGAGAGATGGATCATGGTAATGACTTTTAAGAAATGTCCTCAAGCTCCTTTTATTTGGTACAAGATAAAACAAGATCGTAGATATTATTGCAAATGGTAAATAAAACTCTTTAGCCTGCTCAATTGAGTTTTTCTTTACTAAAATTTGTTTGGTAACATAATAGGAGTAGTTATGAGTGTTGGAAAAAATTATCTCATTCTATGTTGAAAGACTTTCCAGCCCTCTCTGGAAATGCATCATTTCTGACTTTAATAGCTGTAGAAACCAAACAACTGGATGGTCTAGTTCATCCAGCAATGTTGCTGTCCAGGTCTTACTCACACATGTATAACTTTTATGTATGTGTTTATATGCTTCTTGCTAGCATTACAGAGTAAGACATATTGTCTATTCCATGTTGCTTACACTCCAAACCAGTCTGTATGTCCAAAATTCTCTCTCATTGACTTGTTTACTATTCGTACCCTTTTCAGGCAGCCAGAACCTCTGGGACTAAGAATTTCATTAATGATGAAAAACAAACAGTTTTACCTCGCGGCGGTGATTAAAAAATTTCAGCATTTTTCCTGTTGCATTGACATTTTGAAAATGAGCACAGCATTGTTGCTTGCAAAACTGTTTTGTCAATAAATAAGACATAAGGTTGCTCAGAATGAGAGATTTGCTCGATGCTTCTGTAGATAGAAAACCTCCTATTAATTAGCAATAATTGTTCAGCTGAATTAGTCTATATTGTGTTAGAACTACGATTTGCATGAATTGAACAGGTTTTAATTGGATGTGAATCTAACTATATGATTGGATGCTATGCAGCTCAGTGTTGAACTAAAACTCATTTGCCTTCAAATTACTTTTGTGGGAATTGTTAATATTATATAATTAAACTGATTAAAATATTTCTTGATTTTACATTAATATGCTGAAATGTTCTAAACATTGATAAATGACAGGTTGAAATGTGACCAAAGATGCAGATTTCAGATGGTGAATTGAGTGTTATATTATTAAATTACAGCCCAGGTAACTGGCTATACAGTTTTGGTGACAGCTTTTGGTATATTTTCTAAAGTTTTGGAGGTTTGTAAAAAAAAAAAAAAAAAAAAAAAAAAAAAAAGTGAACATATTGTTAATTCAGCAAGAGTTCAGCATGGAACAACCTCTGCTGTTTTTCATAGTTACCACACAGTCTTTAAAGACATGCACCTTAATTGTCAATGTGCTGTCATGTTTGCAAATTGAATCTTGGTTTAGTCTTTGTTTTTTTCTTCTTCTTTAACTTTAGTACTGTAACACTGCAAGATCACTGGATTAGTTAGTCAAACTTCCACAAAATGATTGAATGTGGCCAGACAGTTGGGTTTCGTCAGCAATGAGGTCGTCATATAAGTTCACGACACACTGACTCTTTGCCTGCTCTATGCCATCCAAAGCAATTAAACTCAATATTGCTTCACTGCAGTTTTATATCTGGAGCTCCACACAGCACTGAACTCATACGGATCTACGCTTCTACCAGAGTAAGATGGAAATACAGTTAAAAAAAACAAAGTACAGCAATTGCTTTACTGTTTTTAGACATCAGGGGATGAACTTTTATTGTGTTCACATGTAACTGAACTTTTAAATGATTGATGGAAACACATTTTCTTCCTTTTTCATGCTGTAAATTGCAAAGGCCTGGGGAAACCTACTTGACAATATGATATTACTCATATTTATTTGTATTAATGATTGAAATTGCAAAAAAGGAATAAAACAATGTTTTGGATACAAAATTGTTCTTGTCAGAACTATTATTCATGCCAATGTGGTTTTTGTGGGCAACATAAAAAATATGTAGCATGTATTTCTGTGCAGGAATATTTGTGGTCACTCAAATCTTTCCTAATAATCAGAGTTAAATGCAAGGAACATTGCTGGCCTTTGTCTTCACCAGATATTTATGCTGTAATTTTCAATTCTGGCCAGAAGAGTTGAGAGTTGAGTGTGTTAGAAATCAAACCACTTCATTTTTTGCTGAACCACCCTTCCTCTGCTGCCACTTCTTCTCTGAAAGACCACACAGAATTGTAATACCCCAAATCCCTGAGTGAAAGGCTGCAGACATATTTCAGCTTTTCAACATTTCATTCCACGTTTTGGTCCCCACGGCACCTAAGATTTCTAAGACAACTTTCTTGCTGAACATGAGGCAGATTTACGCATGTTGGGTCCACTCAGCTTAGCGGGATATTGTGCATCCTGTTGCAAAACACAAAGTGAAATCCAATGTTTTCTTTTTTAGTTGGCAGACTATCAGTGCCAACGCTTTTTTGACGTCATTCAACACTCAACCAAACGGCTTATTGTGCATTTTGAAATGCATGGTTGCATTACTAACTGTAAGCATCAATTTCCACATGTACTAGAAAAATGTTCCTGAAGATTTCCAAACCAACAAGTCAAAGGTAGAATCTCAGATGTCTACTTTGCATTTTTTTCTTTTTATGTCTGCATATGTTGAGGTTGCTTGTGATTGGCCAATCTGTAGGAAAGGTGACATTAGGGGTTCACTTTTCAGAGAAGTCCCTGAAATGTTAGGCTTCTATGTGATATGTATTCAGATATTATGCAGATTTTGTTTCATGATGCCTGAAATACGTGTGTCACTTGATTGATGAAAGTTGTTTCTCAAATCCAAACAACATGAATTACGTCATGGCTTCAGTGTTGCTAAAGCACTGAAGGAAACTGGCAATTCAATTTCTTCTCGGTAGAAAACAATCTTTGGTCAGCTGATGTTTTTATAACTCCTCCATACCTCCACATTCATATGAATCATTGTAGAAATATCATGATACTTATATCCTTAGACATAAAGCCTTTTGGTTCTGTTCTTCTGTGTCACTGATTTATTTATTTTCTGTAATCTGAGACTTTGTCCATCATCATTTTGGCTGTTTCAGTAAAATATTAACTTTTGTATTTTGTGTGATTTAGCCTTCTGTCATTTTCTGTGTTTAATGTGGCATTTTTGCTTTTCCAAAAACCTTTACGGGAGACTAAAATATTCTGCAGGCTGGGTTGACTGTTTTTATCAGTCATATTTTATGAGAAAAGTATGGACATATTTACGCTTGCAAACAGGCTGCCATTCTGTTTCTGAAGTTCTTTTGATATTTTCATAGTTTTTTGGGGGGTTTTTGCCCGTCATGGCTGCCATCCAAAATTCAATTCCAAAATATGAGTAGTTGGAAAACTTTTAGATTTTATCAGATGACATTCTTCTTGGCCTTCACTGAAACATATGCGATCAATAAGCCTCATTAAAAAAAAAAAAAAAAAAAAATCATTTAGGCCATGGAAATGAGCTTATCTGGATTTTGATGACAGTCACTATGGTTTGATTTATTGTATGGTTCTCCCTTTATTCGCCCAGATGTGTTTGTGTGCACAACAAAGCACTCTTTCATCATGCTTTTGGGCATAAACATTTAGCCTCCCTTTTTTTTTTTTATGTTGCGAGCACTTAAGGGGTTTCTGCACTCAGACGCCTTAATGACATACTCATGTCAGAGATGTTAAAAAAGAGCTTTAATTAGTCTGTGTGGATTTGTTTTGCAGATGGAGTGTGCCAACTTTGTTCGCCTCCTGCAGCCATACAATCGCACTCACCTATTGGCCTGTGGTACCGGTGCATTCCAGCCCATGTGTGCCTTTATCTATGTGGGCCACAGAGGAGAGGTAAGTGGAGGAGTGGAGGAACGTTGTGCATCTGTTCTTTGTCTGGGTGGATGTAATCAAACAACTTTGCACACACATGGAGCAACAAATAACAGGACCTTTGTGGAAGCCTATGACCTAAACAAAAAATCATGTTTAGGTGAATGTATGCTAAGCTGTACTAGATCATATTATCCGAATGAACTTTGAACTTTAAATGTTACTTTCAATAGAGAAGATAAAAACACCAAAATTTCCACAAAAATGGCAGTCATGGTCTTTGGGGTGAAGTATAGGGCTTTTAGCACATTTTTACACTAAAAGGTCAAAGATTTGCTTCCTTTTTGATTAAATCAGCCTCTTTTGTTTCCACACTTTTCACAGTGCAGGTTCTTTATTGAGGATCAATACATACAAGTTACTACAAGAGTGGACAGCTAAGAATGAAAATTATAGACTGACTTTTTTTGTTTTGTCTTCTTTTTCTTTACATTTTGGAAGAAAAATCTGTGTTGTAATCTGAAGAGAACTTTAGAGTAGAGATCACCTCAGAATCTAATAGACTTAATTAACTTTGGCAAGCTAAAGAGAGCAAATGTCCTTAACTCAAAGACATATGAACAAAAGCATTTATGTAAAATAATTGTAGCTTTATTTTTTTTTCCTCACTTCAGTTGAATGGGAGATGTATCACATTATGAGGTAGAAAAGGGTTTTTTTCATGGTGCCATATTTTTATATGATAGAGGGAGTACATTGTAACAACATGTAATTTTATAGACATGTAAAAATATTTCTAAATCGTACCAAAACCACATCCCAAAATTCAAAAGTGGACAGAATATGGAAGACCTTTGCAGGAACAGACAAGGTCTTCCTGGCTCATCAAGCATACAATGGGTTTCCTTTAATACTCAGAAAGATGTGAGAGTTTGTTTTTTTTTCTTTTAGCTATGCATAAAGTATTTATAGAATGGTTTTGGTGGTGCAACCTGGGGACATTTTGAAGTAGGAAAGGAAGAATAAGCATGACACAGCATGACATGCTGATCAGAAAATTTGAGGCTAGATTGGTTGTTCCATTAAGCCCAAAGTTGTAACATCAGCAAAATTATTGCTACATTCCTGGCACCACAGCTGCTGTGTGCATTGTGCTAGTGCGCAGGTTGCTGGGTGACTAAAGAAAGTTGTGATGTTTTACGTGGTCTGTGGATGCATAACTATCTGCTATTGTATGCGGTGGTGAGTAAGAAAGAGTACAACAAATATTACGTGCAGCAATTCATAAGGTTTAGGGTTTAATATCATTTCAGTTTCAAAGTGTCTCATAAAAACAGAGGCTTCAGGATCATAGGCCTGTTTTGTTGACAGAACGAAGGAGGCCTAGAAATAAATGCGAAGCTGAGGAAGAACTAATGAAACCTGAATGCAAAATTTTAGTTTTTTTCTTCAACTGGAAAATATTTCGACTGAAAATTACCCATCTTAAGGGCAGCAGATGAGTGGTGCATACGAGGTGATGTTTTACTCTTGGAAACTCTAGGTTAGTATAGCAGAGTCAGGTACAATGCTGCATTGTGTGTCGGATCAAATAGTGGAATAGAAATATAATGAAACATGAAGGATTTCCAAGTGAGATATTTGGACAGTGTGAAGAATTACTGCTTCTGTTAGGGAAATGTTCTTGAAAGAAATGTGTTTTGCTTCCAGTTCCCAAAAGGAAAAAGAAAATAAACTGATACAGGCTGGGGATCTGGGTACAAATCACTGGGGTCTCCACAGGCAGCTCCGGCATGAGTTTTGTTTAAGGGCGACTCAGCCACAGCATAACCCTCTCTATACATCTTTTTAACTGCGCCGCCTGTCCCTCCTCGTATCCACTCGGCTCACAGTCAAAGCCATACAAAGGACAAGAACCTTTGAATGAAGCTATTAAAACAGTCCTGCATTTTGTTGTTTCAAGGCAGTTTTTCACGTTTTTCACTCCTGCCACAACCCAGCAAGAGGAGGTCAAAACCTGGATTCAGAGAAGGACTGGCTGACATTGGTAGAGCTGTGTAAAGGAAATGAGTGCAGTGGCAGGATGCCAACCATTAGCGAACAAATGCATTGATTTGTTAGCATAAATAAAGGAAACCGAGTGCAGTAAAACATTATTTTTTTTCTTAAGTATTCAGTTAGTCATCCATGTGTGTGTTCCCTTTCTGGTACAGTTTTCCTTTTCACTTCCAATCTGTCATTTTCATTGCGGTTTCTACTTTGTGGATTTCAAGAAATAGTAGAAGAAAAGTCAGCAACAAAAAACAAGTCAGCAGAATCCCTGTAAGACTAGTAGGACGTTCATGTAAAGTTTGGTTCCCTGTTCAGAACTTTTCCAGTTTTAAACATTTTGTCAAAATTTGTATCACAGTTGGATGGAAACATGAGCAAAAGCTTCCAAATTAAAAAAAAAAAAAATTATTAGTTTGTTTGATTATATAAGGAATGAAAAACACAAAGCAAGTATTCCTTGTTTCTTTTAATTCTTCCTACAGTTGATGTATATATTTTGCAGAATTTTGCAGAAAATGGAAGTTCTTTCCATTTTTGTAGCTCTGTCCATTAGAGTGTGCATAAAATGACTTGAATCTCACACCTCTTCATTTGGGCTAACTGTCTCTCTCTCCAGTTTGTGAGTGTGGGCGTGCACGTGTATGCATGCATGTGTGTGCGTGTGTGTGTGTGCTTTAGCCACTCCAACAGTAAGCCTCTCAGGTAGTCGAATCTGTCACTTTGCAGTACTTTATTTTTCTAGAGGAAATTATGAGGTACTCTTTTGCTCACATACATGCGTAATTATCCATAAAAGCATTAAAAACATGATAAAATAGCCAATAAGCATATAAAAACTCCTCAAAGACTATTTAAAAAATTAAAAAATCGAGAAGTGAATTTCCCCATTTCCCAGCATCCTCCAGGAGAGCATTGTGGAGTCTAATGGCCAGTGGCATAAATACATTCCTGAACCTCTTAGTTGAACAGCCCACTTACAGGAATCTGAGAGAACTCCTCTACGGGGAGAAAAAAGTGTTCAAGAGGTAGGTGGTAATTTCCTGAACTATCTTCAACTCCTCTTTTCCATTATGACTCAAAAGACTCCAGGCTCATACCAACCACAGAGCCATCTCTCCTGACAAGACGGTCCAGTCTCTGCGTGTCTCCTTTTCCTCACCCCTCCAACATACCACTGCATGCAAAAGTACACTTGAAATGATTGACTGATAAAACACACAGTAGCTTAGAGTTCATATGAAAAAGGGCAAGTCTTCTCTAAAAACACATGTGGCTCTGCCCTTGTGTTGTATTTGCTAACCAGTTCAACCTTTTGTCCAGATGTACACACAGGTACTTGTATGTGCTGCACTTCTGCATCCTTACCATCTATGGAAATGAGATGAAATGAGGGCGTTGCCCTCTGAAAGTCTGGTAACAGCTCCTTTGTTTTAATGATTTTGAGCTGGCATCTAATTCTTGCTGCACCACTCCATAAAGTCCTCCACTACTCTTCTCTACTCCCCATCCCATCCCTAACTTGCAGTATTGTCTGAAAATTTCTTCCATGAGATATGTATTACAGTTGTAGTTGGAATCAGTGGTGTACAAAGTGAAGGGAAAGGGTTAGAAGCACAGGCCACCAAAGGTAACCTCTCCATTTATTGTACCAATCGTTTACTGGCGAACACACAACTGCCTGTTTGTGTGACCTCTCCCAGGAAATGAGTCTCCAAGGCACTCCGACTGGACACTGGGTGGGATGACCTTTAACCTAGTAGGCGTTTCATCTCTGTTAGGGGCAGATGTACCCATTTACTTTCTAATTCTCTCACATCAGCCCACTGGTGCAACCATCGTTGTTGCAACGTTGTCTAATGCCACAAAATTTCACATAAAAATCTATAAAACTGTGAGAACTGTGGATCTTATTTATTTGAAAGCAGCTGGTGAAGTGAAGAACAAGGCTTTTCTTCACACGGCCGAGTCAAAATCTGTTAGTATTGGAGACTTTGTTGTTGTTATTCCGTATTATTTAATCCCCACAGTATTTTTATGGGATAAAAACAAAAGAGTGTGTTTGACAGCAATCTTGTCCATTAAACACTAAACACACCCTCATGATGGACAAGAGTGATATCTGGCTACAGATAACATGGATTGCAAAGTCATAGAAAGTTTTTTTTTTCCTTTTTTTGTAACGGTTGTGTTATGAGACTGAATTCAAAACTTTTTTTAAAAAATGGCGTTATTTACAAAAGGTCTTAGTAAAACCAGTATCTTAATTAATTATGATCATATGGTATTCATCTATGAGTCTGTGAGGGCTTTCCTCTGGGAATCTTAACCACAACCTGACACTTATAGATGGACATGGGCTAGAGTCCCCACGGTGAGCGACACGACTGCCTGAGGAGAGTCGCAGACGTACAAATAAACCTCCGTCGTACAGTGACGACACGAGGAGGACAAGACCACACGCACATACACAAACAGCCGGTCAAACAAAACAAATGGCACCAAACTGAGCACATAAATATGCAGAGATGCTGACAGAAACATACACAAACATGATGAAAGACATGGACGTTGAAACACAAATAAAAAGAAATGAGCTGTGTGTTAAACCCCACAAAGAAGAACAAAGAAGAGTTAAATTTTTGCAACAAACAATAGCTGTCAAGAGTTGGGAAATGTACTGTAAATGTTTGCATACTCAGAATTCCTGGAATGGAAGCTCAATGTTTCCTTGTTAAAAACTTTTTCTCAGTTAAAATTCTCAAGGGAAAAATGCAGGCAACATTTCTAAAAGTTCTTTCTAATATTGTTCAAGCAGGTTAAATTGAAGCCTTCATGGCTGCACTGAGGACTATCCCAACATGCTGCGTCAACTCTACTGCGACACGCACCACAACAATCTCTTTTTTTTTTCTCTCTGATCCTAAACTGAAAATTGGATGGATCCCTTTAGTATTTTGATGAAGCTGCTTCTGGATTTGGTCTTCAATATTTTGGGGGCTGATCGTTGTTTGATTGAGTTCAATGTGAATGCCACCACAAGAGTCAGTCCAAGAGTGTCTACATTCATTCTTTAGACGTGGTAAAAACATTAAGGTCTGTGTTGATGGACTTGGTGGCTGTCCCCATTGTTCTTGGAGGATGTGCTTGGTAAATCTGTGCTTTAGTAAGACTTCATCTTGTAAAAAACATCTCAAGTTTATTCAAGTCTTGGTTTGAAATGGTTCAGAGATCAGATCTGTTAAGGATAACCAATATCAAAGTTCAGAAGAGGTGCATCTTTATCCTAAAGGAAACATTTAGCTTTTTCCAAATTCATATTTTTAAAGCCATCTTATTCTCTGTATCTCATCGTTTGCCTCAGATTGTACACTCTTTTGCCCTTTTTTGTTATGGTGTCCATAAACACATTGAGCAGAAGTGGAAAATCACATCTTTTCGGTGCACATTGAAAGTTGTTCAGATTGGCCACATTTGGTTCATTTCTATAATGGTTGAATCTTCATAGGCCAGTTGATGAAGCAAGAACAAAAGATCATCTGACTCTGGAGTAACTTAACTCAGGGGTATTTGTAGTGGCACAAAGTTGAGTAAATGAACAGATGAGAAACTGCTAAGGGGGACTAAGAAAGTAAGGCAGAGAGGAAATGGGCAGGGTAAATCTGAAAAGAGAGAAAATCAGCAGAACATAGTATCCGAATTGGCATAAATGGCTGAAAAGCAAACCATGATTCACTGAGCTGAATTCAAAGTCCAGCAGATTGCGATAGTCAAACTTCTACTGGGAGGTTTTCTCTCTTTTAGGACTCAAACATCTGAACAGAATCCTAGTGGACCTTAGTGGACAGACATGAATTGACGGATCAGCAGAGTGGAGAGCAACATTAACAGAGAGTTAACAACATAACTAAAAAGTGTTGGATTCGCATGGCTAGAAGATATTTTGTAAGGCAGAGATTAGGGAATTAGCGAAACCGGGTTTTTACTCAAAATGAAAATAATGCAGCAATCCAAATTATGAGTGGAAAACCACTAATCAAGTTCATTCCATCTACCATTTACCGTCTGCATGTTGTGACCTTTCTCAATGGTTTTGCTGTTGGGGTTCTACAGTATTGTGTTGTATTATGCTTGGCAGACCTGAACACAGAGAGCTCTGAATGTTTCCTTCTCCGTGTCACAGAACTTGTGTGTATTTGTTTTGACAGAGTGTGGCCCAAGTGACTCTGACACACTAATGAGCTGCTCGATTCCCTTGGAACATCATGAGAAAACACATTCAGACACACACATTCACACGCAGCAATGCTTAGAAAGCTTGACTCTTGCTCATCTGGGATGAGCAAATGAGCAGTGTAAAAACATACAAAAGAGCAAAACAGCCAAGACACACACACATGCACTTGTACACGCTTAAAAGGAGAAATCCAGATGGGAAGACAAGATATTTTTCCATAATAATATTAATTAAAAAATCTTTGAATACACAAAAAGAATCAGAATGACTAATAAGATTATTATGACAAAATACAAACCTTTTCTTGATTTTTTTCACTAATAATGCATTTTGTGTCATTTTTATGTGAAAGACCAAAAGAGTAATATATAATTGTGAAATGAAACATGGACATTTAATGGTTTTCAAATGTTCTTCCAATAAAATCTAAAATGTGTGGTGAAAATTTGTATTCAGCCTTCCTGAGCTAATATTTTTGCAAGAACCTGCTTTTGTTGCAAAATGGCTTAAAATCATTCTGTTTTACTAGTGTGTGTCTGTGAGCAGCAATTTTGAAGCTTGTTTTGGAGTTCAGATTTGTATGTGGATTTAGGTCTGGACCTAGACACTTTTGCAAGGCACTGCAAGTTCAGAGATTAATCAGTGCGAGCTCGTGTTTCAGCATTGTGCGTGCTGGTGGGCTCTGCATTTTCACTTCACTACCTGTAAAAGTCGTTCAAACCTCTGGACGAGCACTTAAAAAGCTATACATGTCTCAAGTAAAAAAAGTTAAACATCCTCACACTGTCAGGGAGTTTTCCTGTGCCGGATCGCTTTGACTCATTCATGTTCCTCAACACGTACTGCTGTGCTGCACGAGTGTGTGTGTGTGTGTGTGTGTCTGTTGTTGCACATCTAAAACTAAATGGGTTTTGCGCGTATTGTTTGCCGATTCTGACAGGCCTTTTTTTAAGCAGCTGACTTCAATGTCATCATCTCCCCTGTGATCTCTGCTCAATGAAGGACTCGCCCACCGTGTAACAATGCTCTATTGTTTATGAGAGGAACATGGACTGAGAAGCAGAGTTCACGGCCAGGGCACTTTAATTTGTTACATGGGTTTGTATCAAAGTCAGAGTTTTATAGTTGCTCCTGTCACCTTCCATTCCTACTTTTTTCCCTGGAAGTAGACCGCGTTTGATTGCACCGAGACATTTCTGGTACAGACAGCCTGGTACTCTGGTGGCATTGAAGTGGAGGAAGAAAGACTGGAAACAAAAGGGCTTTTATCCAAAGCGACCCTTTCTTGACCTAAAACGTCACACAGTCTGAGGATGTGGACTGAGTTCATTAAGTTGGTTTGACCAACCGGTGAGTTAAGTCAAAAAGACCCCGTCTACCACCCTCCCCACTTCAGTTTTTTATTAAGTTTTTTTTCATTTCCGCAGTCAGAACAAAAGATGTGGGCAGATTTATTGTCACTAAGAGACCAGAACAGGTCGTGTTCAGGATAAAGAGCAAGTGTTGGTTCTAATGAGGTGTAATGGGAAGGTGACGCCGAACAGACACGAACACATTGGATTTTGCACCTGGCCCTGTTGTGGATGCATTCATTGCGGTTTCCCTCTCTCCCCCTTTCATAATTCACTGCAGTGGGCAGCATGAGTTACAGCTTTGAAATTAAAAACCCTGTCGAGGTTTTGCCTCTGTTAGCTGCTGTGAGGTGGAGCCATCGGGAACCAGGAGGAGTATTTTTGCAAAATGTTGCATCTGAATGTATTTGGAATACCAGAATAAAATATTTTAATCAGAAATAATAATCAGAAAAACCAGAATGATAAATTAATTTAAAATAAAAGAACCAACAATCCCCAGGTCTTTGTTCTGTTTTTATTAATAAGTTTTAATGTTTCTTTGGGATCAGTGCCTTGTTTGAGGTTTCAAACATCTGCCTTAACCGTAAGAGTAAATAAAAGTTGTTCCTTAAAAAAACCCAGGAATGATCAAAATGTTGCTGCTGCCAAGCTTCTCGTGCTGAAACACCTTTGTCACAATCCACATGTGACTGAAAAACATTTCCCATAAGGAGAGAAAGATCCTTGTGGATCTTTCCACAGACTTTCAAGCATGACTGTCATTTGTTGCTGCCCACCTGGAAGAGACACTTTTTCTGATCAGACAATATAAACATTGAGCTAATTGGCCACAGTGACATACAAACGTCAAACTTAAGACAACTGTCAAATATTGTGGTGATGGTAACCTGCTGAGGTTGTGTTTTGATGCTACAATTGGTGCTGGTGACGCACACTAAATGGGCAGAAAATAATAAAGGTGGGGTTCCTTCAAATTGTTCAACTTGACACAAATCAATAGATTGTTCAAGCTTGGACATCCTTGTGGAAATGCATGGTCTACAGTTTAAAATTGCTTTTTGCCTGTAAAACTAATGAATTTAAGTGAGATCTGCCTTTTGTGCCAGTCTCTATTGTTCCAGAACCATGTTAATGTCTTCTGGTGATGACCCTAACCAAATATTAGGGCTCATGTATTTGGTATGTGAAGTAAGAAACAGGAGTTAATCAGAGTGGACTCAATAAACCTTTTTTCATGATCTGGGCTGAATTGTGTTAAATACTTTTACGGAACAGGTAATCAGCTTTATGCCCATTTGGCTTGTGCTGTAACAAGAAATAAGTGCTAAACTACCAGCTGTTAAGGTCTGTTTTTGTACGATTCTGTGGTAATGGGAACTGTTTTTGGTGGACTGCTTTTATGATTTATATAAAAAAATGTTGTCAATTTGCTGATTTTTAGTATCTCACCTACAGCGATCTCACCCACAGAGTTCATTTACTCTTACCGGTTCATTTTCCTTCTGCGCATTTTGAAAAGCCAGATTTAAAATGTGTCTTTTATTTTTAAATGTAAATTCTATATTTGTTGAAAACTACTCTAGATGATTGCCAAGAAAATATTTTCCAATGGAATATTTACTGTTGTAAACCAAAAATAGTTACCTTGCTAGCTTAGCGTAGCAGAAATTGATGATTTTGCCTTATTGTTTGTTTCTTGGTCTACAAGAATACATTTGACCAGAAACATAGCCTTTCAAGTGTAACAATAAAATCTCCAGCTTTCAACAATTTTTTTACTGTTGGTAAAGTTCAAAATTTAACAGCAGATTTCATTTGATAGTAGTATTTTCTTTTATTACCCAGCTGGCTCCTCTGCAGCCAGGTCTCCCAGGACTGATCTGCACTGGGAACTGAGTGGGAAATTTGTCTGAACTCTGGCAGCTCTGCTAATCCTAAATTTCCTCTTATCTCAGACGGCTCCTTCGTTCTCAGACAGGCGAGGGTTCGATGAAAGGACGAGTAAACGTGAAAAACTGTGTGAAACTCCAAAACGTCCCAGTTGGACTAATCCGAACGTTGAGACAAAGCTGAAGAATCTCTCCTCCCCCGCAATAAAATTAGAGTAACGTCTTTAAAAAAGAACATATTCTGTCTGCTTTGTGGCTGTACCTGCTGAACTTTTGTTTAACAAGATAATCAGTTTCAGGTGGTGCAACGGGCTGACCTTGTTTGTAGACGGTCAATAAAAACATTTTCCACTTGGAGGAGCTGGTGAGGAATATATGACTCGGTTAATATTTCAACTCTGTAATCTGAATCATATGAAGTAAATCTGTATTTCTCATGCGTTTTTGGAGCTGTGATAAATATCAGCTTGATAGAGTTCTCCTCGGGGCCCACCTGCTGGACTTAATTTACACACTTGTAACTGTGCCTTTTCTTCCCCAGCACGTGTTCACCATGAACCCACTGAATGTGGAGAGTGGACGAGGAAAGGTTCCACATGACCCCAGCTTTCCGTTTACAAGCACCTTTAGCGGTATGTCACAGTTCATTTTCCAAATGTGTTTATCACGTTATTATTTTGTTTATGGAACTAATAGTGGAATGTTAACTGTGTATGTAACCCAAATGGGGTGTATGTAATGTCTGATTCTGGTTTATT
Organism: Poeciliopsis retropinna; assembly: GCA_010277075.1. NCBI lineage: Eukaryota > Metazoa > Chordata > Actinopteri > Cyprinodontiformes > Poeciliidae > Poeciliopsis > Poeciliopsis retropinna. Next base: position 7,299,474 of record VMRM01000009.1, on the reverse strand, counting down.
GAGATGCAAACCGATGCAACTATAACTGTGAGTCCAGTCCACCCCATTATAAATAAATCACTTGTGTTCATATTTTAGCCCATAAACAGTCTGAACTAAGTTTACATTATTCTAAAAGGCAGTCTTTAGTCACAGACAGATGATGATATAATTGGTCAGCACATTGAATTGACGTAACTTTTGCAATCTGGGCCTGACCTGACGACCTCTGCCTGCTCTCTTTACGCAAGCTGACTGTACTTTAGTTTGGATCTGTTCTCATTCACATCATTTTCAAGATGGATGGAGCTGTTGGAAGGCAAAAAGGGTTTCAGGATTTAGACATTGTGACATTGATACGTTTTCCATTGCAGCCACCACTAAATTCAAATTCAACTCAAAAATACTTTATTGATCCCAAAGGGAAATTAAATATGCTACTTGAATGGCATTCAAAGAAGCAGAACACGCTGTTTGAATAGTGTTTAAATAGTGTGACAGGTGACATCTGTTTGGAGATGTCACCTGACAACTGAACTAGAGATCTGTGGTGTTATTTAAGATCCACTCATTTCAGCCTGTTTTTTTGCAAAACTTCACATTTTCTCTTTCTAATGAACAGCAGAAACTATTGTAGATTAAATCATTTACACTTAAAATCTCTATTTATATAGTTTCACATTTAAAGGAAAGAGGATGGTGTTTTTGGTAAGCTTAATGTGAGTGGTCGGGCAAATAGTTGATTTCTACGATCCTGCAGCCCCTCTAGGTTTTGTATATGCTGCACTGCACTGCATACTGAACTCGGGATTACTCTGGAGTGTAATCTTTTTAACTTTAGTAGGCATCACATTAGATTTTTCTGTGTTGGAAACCAGAAAATGCAACTTCCAAGTATAAGTCTTCATCTTTAAACTTCTACCTGTAAGATTTGTTCCATATAAGGACAGAACTTACAGGAAAAAAGATTTGTACTTATGACCATATTGTACACTTACAATTAACCTATATTGTATGTAGGTTCTTGTCATATCAATAAGACAAAACCCTTATTAAAAGCAAACCTTTCCTGGCTTTAACATGTGGTGAAACGCACACTTTTTGAAATTGTCCCCACTAGAATAAACAATTTTGGGTGTTTCTCTTGAAATGTCATTAAGTATTTATTGCACCTTGTGAAGGAACACTGATTTATGCCAGTGATAGATGATCCTGGGATTGTTTCAGGGTGGAGGCCTGCATAGTGTGTGTGTGTGTGTGGGTGTGTGTGCATACATCTGCACAGCTGGGTGATTCCAGCATCAGAAATCATCTAGCAATGCTTTGTGTTTGGCAGGAAAATGTTAAAACCTGAGCCAAATATTTGGCAGTGTGGACCCCAGCTATCATATATAGTGGCCACATGGGCACACAAATGTTCAAGCTCACTGCAGAAACAGAGAGAGAGTTAGAGCAGTCCATAGAGCCATAGTCATTTGATAATGTGAACTATAAATGAAGACGGTGATGTGTTCAGATTACTCATTGAAAGTCTAAAAAACTGACACAGTGAATTAACTTTTTTTTTTTTGCCCTCCCAGTAAAGTTATGTTCAATAAAATTAATTTCTTGTTCCATTTTCTTATCTCAGAAAATTGATTTCTTTAAGGTTTTCAACAATTGCAATCAGTGCCACTAATGCTTCAAGTCTTTCAACTATTTATCTTTAGCTGATCTTTTTTTTAAACTGTTAAACTCATTTGTATCAGCTCTCAGCTGATACATTTCTTCACCCTTTCTCAAAAAAGAACAATGCGGTAAGATTGTTTTTTTAGGTCAGCGCTAATTACTTTGTCTATCTTTCCATATTTGCTCATGAGATAACATCACAACAAAGCTGTACAAAGACATTGTATTTGTCTCTGCGATTTTAAGACGAATGGGTGTGTTTCTGATAGCATTAGTACTGCCAAAGAAAATAAATGGGGTTTTTTTTCTTCACCATGTTGTACAAACGCAATCTGTGGGCCAGATTCAGTTTCAACATTATCCGGGGGGAAAAAAAACAACAGCTGAGATTTCAGAACACATGGAGCTCTTGAGAAAAACTCTGTGATGACAAATATCTAAAAAGTGCATTTTTTTTCTAATTTATTTTTAACAGTTTAGGCAGAAGATTTGCTAATGACATAATTACTTAATCTGTTTATGTTCACAGGTCAGAGATAGAGTTGTACACAGACTTGCTCAAATAATTGCTCTCATATTTTCAGTCGATTGTGTTCAGGCTTGTGGTTAAACGTTCTTATATTAATCTCAGTGTCAGAAATTGGGGAACATGAGAACAGCTGTGACAGGGAAAAAAAGTGAGAACAAGGCCACTGATTACAGCATAAAGCTGCTGAAGAATGATGATGGTACTGAGTAAGCCAGACTACAACATTAATTTATAAAACAATGTCCACAACACTGTGAAGTTCTTCTGTCATGAATCCAGTGTGCCTTAATTTCACCGCAGTAGAAGATGGAGGGTTTATGACTAAAATATGCAATCGGAAAACACTAAAATTTTGTTCACCTTGCCTTTGTAATTTCTGCTACTATTCTGATTTACATTGTCACTTTGATGTGCAAAGGTCTGCAACTGTATGTTTCTTTAAGTGACTGTAACCTCAATAACCTTTTTATTGGCCAGGAATGCATTCAAAAATGCAAGTCTAAGTTTTTCCACATGATCCATGTCTTTTCCTCTGTCGTTTACGTCCAAGCACCTCACCCATGTTTACTTGGCATTTGGGTTTTCACTTGAAGGAACTATGTTGTTTTTGTCTTTAAGGAAATATGTCCTGTATCAGACATGTTTTTTTGTCAGGGCTCGAAACTCTCTGGAGGTGTTGTGACGGTCTGTGTAGTCAACATGTCCTGGTTGACTGCTCCGGGCACAATCTTCCTGTCATCCATGATTTGATTCATATCAAACTGTTATTTTGGTTTTCAGACACAAAGAAATTAAATTGGCTGTTTAAATGTTTTTCTTTCTCTCTCCACCTCTGACTCTGCCTGCCTACAGGTGGTGAGTTATACACAGGACTGACCGCAGATTTTCTTGGAAGAGACTCTGTGATCTTCAGGAGCATGGGAGGTCACACCACCATGAGAACAGAGACTGACCAGAAGCTTCTTCATGGTAAAAATGTCACCTATTTATTTTGAAAGCTTGCACAAATGGTATGACCTAGGAGTAAGACGATGGAAATGTGCTTCTTAAAATGCAAGTCTAAGTTGCATTTTGAGGGTTTTTTTCCCCATAAAGTAGTGGTAGATGTCAATAGAAAGTCAGAAAGTCTATTTAAAATTAAAATTTTCCTTTTAGGTTGTGACTTTTTTTCAACCTCCCGTTTATTCCTTCCAGACCCTCGGTTCATCGCTGCCCACCTCATCCCGGATAACGATGACAGGGACGATGATAAAGTCTATTTCTTTTTCACCGAGAAGGCCTCAGAGGGAGGGGACAAGGAGGAGGCCATCCATACACGAGTTGGACGAGTGTGTGTGGTGAGATATCATAATCGCTTCTTATTTTTCAGACAGTAAATGATTATGTTTCCAGCTCTGAGCTCTGGAGGAGCTTTGCTGTGAGTTTGCTTTCTCTTCCAGCAGTTAAGTCCTTCTGGGATTTACCAATGAAAACCTCAACAGATTAGATCTAAATACCCGACCACGCTATGTACTTCACAAATAACGTTCCAGGACAGGGGATAATGTGCTTAATACTTAAGTCTATTTAGTATGACACTTGGAAACTTTTGTGTTGAAAGGACAAATTTATCCTAAAGTATTTACATTTCCCTACCGGAGTGTGAAAGTGTCATTATCTTCAGACTAAGATAAATGTTTTCTTCTCCCAAACTACATGCAGCTGTCAAATTTCCCAACCAGAGACTCGAAACGCATTCCAAGTCCTGCAACATTCTTTCATGCATTGATTTGTCTTACAAAACCATATGTGCCTTGAGAAGTCAGCATAAAAAGTATACATATCGCCATATTTTTTTTATTCACTTATGCACACAGCTTCAGGGCTATATTGCGTCAGAAGAAAAATATTTTCAAAAATATATTCATAAAATCATACTTATAACTTCCTTTGAAAACTTATATCTCTGTATCTCCCTCTCTTTCCTTTCCTTTTGTAATGTTTTTTTTTGGGGGGGGGGGAATACGATACAGTAAATTAATTTAAGCTTTAAATTGAAGAGCATTCGATATGCAGCTTTATTATAGAGCTTCTATGAAGTAGGTACGTTTACATGGACATAGATACAATAATCAGAAAGAAATGACCAATCGGAATAAAATGCATCATATAACATTCCAACCTGAATTTTCTGATCAGTTTCAGCTTGATAGGAATGAATTAGTAATATGAACTTGTGTAGAACTTGATGGTTCTTGATGGTTCAAGTTTTACACCCTTCTAGGAAAATTTTACAACTCTGCAAAAGCTCTGTTTTTGCATTTAGATGCAAAAACAGCAATTAGCAATCTGGTTCAGGTTTAAATTGCATTATGGGTGTTCAGTCATTTGCTTGTCCTTCTCCCATTATTTCCTGTTTTGTGATAATCAGCATATGTTTTGCATTATAATGAAGGCATTAGTTGCGCCTGCTTGTTTCGTCATTTTGTTGTCGCAATCCTGTTGGCATGTTGTTTTTCGACGTGTGTGGTGAATATAAAGTTTAATCTGTTTTCATGTACGCAATCCTTTTTAAGATAAGGCCACACAACCACTAATTTAGTCATTTTCTGAGTCCAAATTGAAGAGCCTCAGAATTGCTTCGTCACACAATTTGCCAGTCTATCTTTTGTTGTTGGTGCCGATGTCTCTTTGTCTCGAGACAATGTTGCACTTGAGCTTGAGCTGTCCTCTTCATCACGCACTCCAGCTTTTAGAAAAGCGGTGGGTGAAAATTCTTGTATTGGTGGCATCACTGTTTAAGTCACAGTGTTCAAATTATGCGGAAAAAAGTAGCGGTTTGTAATCTGGAAATTGTTCATTTATGAATTATTTTCCCTCCATTCCAACACTTAACTGTGAAAATGTTGTTTAGTTGGTTTGAGGACACGTAATTTGTTTGACTTTTTATAAAACCTCATGAATCAAACCATGTGCATGAGATTGATCAGGATCTCTAGCTTTAAAATTGGGACTTTTATGCCAGTAAACCCCAACCTTGCATGCCTCTATGAGGAACCCTGAGATTATAGACGGCGTCCTCATGTGTCATTCTTTAATCTAACATGTTGGTCTTTAATTAAAACCAAAAGCATGAATAATGTCTGTTTGGGAATAAATGCCCAGCTGTGTTTATTTGTTTGTTTGTCTGCATTTTCCACCAGAACGATGTTGGAGGACAACGAGTTCTAGTCAATAAGTGGAGCACGTTCATAAAAGCCAGGCTTGTCTGTTCTGTTCCTGGACCTCATGGCATCGACACGCATTTCAACCAGCTTGGTGAGAAAAAAAGCACAGACAAATAAGAGGCGCCAAAAGTTCTATTGACCCATTTGGAAACTTTGATTGGAACCTTCATTAGCCCCACCGCTTTCTTAATAAGTTAAATATTTAGTGGTGATGCCTTATCAAACTCACATCACACATATTTTCTTTCCTAATTTGAACCAGAGGATGTTTTCCTGCTGCGCACCAAGGATGAGAGAAACCCGGACATCTACGCCATTTTCAGCACTATCAGGTAAACATGTCTGCAACAAAATGTGTTTTTGTCATCCACTGAATGACATTAGGTTACTCAGAAAGGTTGGATGAAAACTAAACAATGTTTTACCCTGATTGTGACTCTTAACTCAGTGGTGACCAAAGTCAGTCCTTGTTTTGCGCTGCCCTGCACGTCTTTGATGTTTCCCTGATTCAGCACAGCTGAGTTAAATAAATGGGTCATTAACAAGCCTCTGCAGCGCGAGGCGACGTGCTGGGGAAGCAGTTCAACCATTTGAATCAGCTGAGTTGGAGCAGAAACACATCTGAGCTCTGCAGGATGCCTCCCTTTGAGAGCTGGAGCTGGACAAAACTGCTATGAGTGATTTATTGTAAGAGTCAATAACTCTGGCCAGATGAAGTTGTAGATCATTTTGAACATCTTAAATAAGTATGACTGCCATGACTTGAGTTCAGCTGTTTATAGGTTTAATTTCTCCTTACATTATGTCAGACTCTATATTTTCCATATATCTGTTGGTTTATCATCTCACCATTATAAACTGTTGGAGATTTGACTTTAGAGTGTAATCACACATGATACAAATAATCTATATAATTGTTTTTTTTCTCTACAGTAATGTTTTCCATGGTTTTGCTGTATGTGTTTACCGTATGGCTGACATCAGAGAAGCTTTCAATGGGCCCTTTGCTCACAAAGAGGGCCCTAACTATCAGTGGGGCCCCTATGAAGGCAGGATGCCTTATCCAAGACCAGGAGTTGTAAGTGATAGATCACCATCCATATTTCTTGTAATGAAAGATTTGCTCATATTTAGTAAACCTTACTTTTTCAAGTATTTATAGTCCTAACTAAAGCATATCTGCACAACAGTCGATGTATTTAAAGTGTAAAGTGTTTTTCAACATTAGGGTGCAGCATATCTCTACATCCAGATGACATGCTTTTATATTTACTTTGATCATTTCAGTAATCTAAATGTTTAAAGATTTATGTTTGTAAACTGCATGTACAAAGGTGAGAATTTAAACTGGTGAGAAACTGCTCGGTTCAATCACTATAAACACTGTGATGTTTTGTTTGATAATCAAGAGGAAAGTTGGGACTCATTTTAAAGCAAAGCAGGGATCCAAAAAACTGAAACCATCTCACTGGCCATAAATCTCAATTAAAAGCTTGTAAAAGCCATTCCAAGTTTCAAGTTTAAAGGGTGTTTATGCATGGAACATTGATTGTATTAGAAAAGCATTTGTGCATAGTAATGCATTAAGTTTTATGCAGAAGAGATTGTCCTGTGGTTTTCAAATTTGTTAAACATTTTACTGCATTATTGAGGCGGCATTATTAGTTTCCAATCCAAGACAGAGTCAGCTGTAAGTAGATGTAACACTATGAGAGATGAACAGGGTTACTGTGCAGTGTTGGCGAGTCTGGGGTTTGACGTTTGTGTCACTAATCATGGAAAAAGGAAACTCGAGTATAAAAGTATTTTTCTACACTCAATTTTAATGTTTGCCTCATTAAACAAACATTAAAATCAAATCAAATTTTATTTCTTGGGCACATTTCAGCAACAAGGCATTTTAAAGTGCTTTACATCACAAATAATAATAAGTCCTGGAACACACAGTCAACAATTAAAACATAACATTTTGCTGTTACACATCAGATATTGTTGATTAATTTTTCATTAATTACGATTCAAAAGCAACTCTTAACAGGCTGGTTTTAGTCTAGATTTAAAGACACTTTGTGTTTCGGCTGTTTTGCAGTTTTATTACACACTCAGGTCAAAAATCTGAATTTCTGAAATTAAGGCAATTTTTAAAATTGCCTTAACAACAACAAACATTTTAGTTAATCATCGACTATTTTTTCCTTAACATGCTCAAAATTTTCTAAAACTGACAATTTCACTACATTTGGCTTCTAAACTCTGAGCTTAGGGTTTTGAATACAATCTTTGTATCTTAAACTGGATAACAACAAAGCATTGACAGTCATAAATAGTTAAATAACCTACTCCAGTTTTTCCTTTTGGAATGTTAAACAAATCTAAGTTGGTTCAGGTAGCCTGCCTGTTCAAATATCCACTTTAAGCTTCACCACCACTGGCGCAACTAAATGCTGACAGATTTTGATGAATCTACAGTCGTGTGCAAGTTACACAAAGCTGTTTTTCAGTTCTGAGTAAGTAGCCTAAAACTCTAGGAATAGTTTATTAGGTTCACAGTACATACAATAACTAAGGAAGAAAAATATTATGGGATAGAAAGGGGTATAAAAAACATTATAAATGAGGTGTGGAAAGTTTCCATATCGGTAAAGTAAACTACTGTAAGTGGAAGTGCAGCTGTTGTGACTGTACACGGCACAGACCCCCTATCCTGGATTACATCCTGACTCTGAGTGGAGCTCTCAACCACATCGCTGTAACTCAGCCTTGTTACACACGCAAACACACACGCATGTACGCAGGGCATGCATATGTAAAACAATGTTTCATGGGCTATTCTGCTTCATTACCTGAGTGAATGAGAGATAAATAATGTGAGAACGGAGTAGACACCTCTGTGGTGTCTCTACGCCGACTCCCTGATTAACAGGAATGTCTTGGCATCAAACGAAGAGGAAAGTCTCAAGGAAGACACTGAAAGAAATAAAAAGCAATAAATCAGAGTAAAATAGTGAGAGGAGGTAGGAGGTAGAAAGAGATTTGTGGATTCATATCCAAGGTTTGACATCTTTGAAACCTGGATTTCAAATATTTATCTAACGTTTTAAATCAATCTTAAAAATCTAAACCTAGAGAACAATTACGTTTGCCTAAGTCAGTATTTTATCTTACTAAAACTTAAAAAAATGTGTAGCCCTTATCTCTGAGGCTTATGAAAAGTAGAAGATACATTTTATGCCCCTCCTAAAAATGTAAATTCCAGTGCAGTTTTTCCTCCTGAAATGTTTACATCTGCTTTTTAGCTTATAGCACATTGTGTAAATATATAGCAGAGCTCATCCTTTAAATGACAATATGCTGGGATTTTACTGCACACCTGCTAGAGCTTTAGATGTAGAAATGTCTTAACTATAAACTGTCATCTGCTCCCCCCAATGCCCTTCATTGTACTGACCTGAATCTATGTAGAGCTCAACTATACTTCCAGGCTGGCACTTTTAGGGATTTGGATTCAGAAAGTACCATTTCTGACATATAAACCAAATATCCAAAACACTAGTCTCACTCTCATTTGTCCAGATGTCACCCACAAGACAAAATATTATCTCACTGTAAAGTAGACTTGTGCTGGAGTAAATTTTAAGCTGCAAAATGCACATTTAAAAATAATGAGCACAATTTTCTTATTCTGTTTCTTTTTGGGTCAGACGTGTACCAAAGAATAACCTCAGCTATTATTTTTGGTGAGACAAACCACAACCGTTATGCCTGCTTAGTGGCCTGAAGCAGGCCACTATAAGCTACTCCAAGCAGCTTATAGAGATCCTTTTTCAAGCCTCTTCTTGTCAGATGTGTTTACAAGACCAGTAATTGGTCCTTTTTTTTTCTTGTATGTTGACATGATGCATTTTAAGGTGCACGACACGTCTTAGAGAGCCAGGTCGCAGTATTCCTCATGTCCTTTTGCATCCATAACATTCTAATGTGATATTTACAAACGACTATGACAATAAACCAAGTAATTGAAATTACTGTAAAACTTGACTGAAATACAAAATAATGTGGGAAAGCATAATGCTTTTGGAAAGGTAGCGCTCCTTGAATGAGTGAAATTATGGAAACTTTAGAAAAGACAAATGAGGTATCACTTTTGATGGCTTTTGCCACCTGCAGAATAAATACAGCCAGCAATCTGCCAGGATTCCAGTATTATTACCCTTTACTTTAAGCATAATGCAAACCAGTTGTCTGGAAGATTAATGAAAATGTAGCTGTGCATGACAAAGGCTTTGGCCGCTGTCATCAGAAATCCAGATCTGCAGTATGAGCAAACCTAGAACTCCAATAGCTTGCGTAAAAGCTCGCTTTTGGACCGTTTTCAGCCTTCCTGATTATTTTCGTGATACAGTATCTTTGCCAAATACTTTGTTCATTAGATTTCCTATCCCTACAGTGGCATAAGCTGGAGCTTCTACAAACCCATAATAGTGGTCATGAACTTTTATCCAGTTTTTCACTGAAATAAAACTTCTAATGAGGGTTCTTTTAGTCGAATTTAAGACCATAATTAGGCTACAGGTTGTTTGGAAAACACTTACAGGGTGGTGTAAAATGGTGGGAATTTGTAATTAGAGTAGAGCATGGTAATCTCTTCCATCTGTTGGTTTTGCTTTGACATGTCAATTTCTTTCTCACTTGCAGCATGCTTTAGCATGCGTTAGCCAGTAAAAGCTGAACAACATAAACACTTTTATCTTCTTCTTGATCATCATCTGTTTCTCACCCGTCTTCCCGTCTTGCCAGTGCCCAAGTAAAATCACCAACCAGCCCGGCAAAGAGTTTGGCAGTACAAAGGACTTCCCTGACTCTGTGCTGCAGTTCGCCCGCAGCCACCCTCTCATGTGGCGCCCAGTGCTCCCAGCACTTCGCCAGCCTGTGCTGGTGAAGGCCAACATTCCTTACAAGCTGAAACAAATTGTGGTTGACAGAGTGGAGGCCGAGGATGGGCAATATGATGTCATGTTTATTGGTACAGGTAGGCTCAAGTGGTCTTTTTTCAAAATGCAGAACTTGCACATGGTTATTTATTGCACGTTTGGTTTTCAGACATCAGATTTCACTTGTTCAGTTGAGTTATGCTATCAATTTGTTTAATTTTAAAAGATTTACTTGCACATGCAGCACATAGGATCAGACATCATTATCATCGCACTACAGATTCTTAAGATAAATTTGGATTTTTTTTTTGTTTTTGCAAAGATCTGATGTATTGGCATAATTTTTAGCATTGACTAAAGAAAAAGATGCAATGTGCTGCATTTATGGAAGTAACTATTGATGCTACATTGGCAACATGGGCAAATCAATTCAAAAGTTTCTAAGTGAAATTATTACCAGCTCCAACGAGGGTAACTTAATGGGAGAAACTGTTTCTATGTTCGATATGTGTCAGATATTAAAGTGAACCTAATCTGCTTTAAAAAATCTGATATTGGCTATATATGGGTTAAAACTCTTGGATTCGGGCCTTTGTTGCCTGCAGTATGAACATTAATGTGTTTCTGTTCTTCTTAAAGATGTTGGAACGGTTTTGAAGGTAATTTCCCTACATAGTGGAAACAGTCTGGAGGCGGAGGAGGTCACACTGGAGGAGCTGCAGGTCTTTAAAGTAAGTTTTACTTCTACAACTATACACATGATTCTACATTTAGATAGTGTGCACCTTACTTTGCTTTGTATTCAAAAAATATCCAGATTTCCAAAGGTTTATGTTAAGTTATAATGTCATGTATGCTGGATGAAATGTGGCTACAAATAGGAGACGGAACCAGCCCTTCATGAAATGTTTCAAATGCTTACAACATCGTTCTTTTGTTTCCACCAAATTTCATTGCACATCAATATTTTTATTTTTTTTTCAGGTACCAATCCCAATTACTTCACTGGATATATCTGTGAAAAGGGTGCGTCGATACACTAATCTCTTATCTCCGTCAGCTTCCAGAAATTGTTCTCATATTGTGTTTCCCTTCATTCTTTTTCTCTCGTCTCCACACAGCAAGCCTTGTATGTGGGCTCTGCAGCAGGCGTGGCGCAGGTGAAGCTGCATCGCTGCGAGACATATGGGAAAGCCTGTGCCGAGTGCTGCCTTGCCAGAGATCCTTACTGTGCATGGGATGGATCCTCCTGCGCACGTTTCGTTCCAAACAGCAAACGTCGCTTCCGCAGGCAAGACGTCAAACATGGAAACGCGGTGCTGCAGTGTGTGGATCAGAACGGTAGCGGTAAGTGTGCATTCCTCTTCTTTGTGGATTTCAGTGAAAATGCTCGTTATTGGACACGGATACAGTTCAAACCAAAGATGATTTATTTATAAGTAATCTTTTAAAAGCCCATTGTATTTCTCCTGGGTTTAATCAAAACAAAACTTGTAAAGTGGCCCAGCAACACTTCCAAATGGCATCTGTCAGAGAATCCAAGGAGAGAGAAGCAGGCCCTTAAGGTTGCAGGCACTCCAACCTTAAAGGATCGGAGGACATTGAAGATAAATTGTAAAATATCAGTGGAAACATTCATAATGCTGGTTAACAAATGTAAGAAGAGTTCGACAGCTGTAAAGCCATTAAATATATTTCTTTTGATTATTGAGAAAGCTTTCAATAATGTTTTTGGGGTTTTTTTTTTGAATACCGGGGAAATTTAATTTAATTTAATAATATAATTTAAAATCTCCTCAGGTTATGAATAGTTTTGGATGAAATCGTCAAAAATGTGTCTCATCTTAGTAATTGTGTTTAAAATGGAACAATCTCTTACCTAAGAGATACCATTTTCTGAATTGAAAATGGTAGATAATTTTATGATTATTGTAACGTGGGTAATTAAGCACTTGTTTATACAAAGGTAGTTTCTACATCAATGACTAATTCTTACAAAAGCCTAGAGACCACATGTAGGGCAATCAATCCACGTGTTGCTTAGGTAGTTCTCGTATCTCTTCGGTGTTGCTGTGCCACAAGTCTAAACTGTTTACTTGCTTGTAAAAATAAGACCACAGACTGTTTTATGTAGCCCACATTTCTCAGGATAAACTTGGAAGTCTTTGAGAATGTGTTATTTAACTTGTGTAAACAGAAACTTGAGGGAAAACCACTTATACCTAACAGGAGTATTCCAACCATTGACCTCATTCCATGACAGCGCTCTGATTAATGTACTTCTGATACGAAAGGTTGCAGAGAAGATGCTGCGTTAATCTTCCTGTGCTCTGGAAAACAAGTTAAACTGCAAAATGAATTTCTATCCATCTATGCAAATGTTAGACTCCTGTGCGACTGTAATGTCTGCATCCACCCATATCGTTCTTTGCACCCCTCCACACCTCAAAACACACTAGATTACTCCCTCAAAATTGAGTGACATTTAGAGTATTGCTGACAGCATTCAGTCATGTCATGTTTATTGGCACGTTTTCAACAACAAGGCTGTTTAAAGTGCTTTACAAGATAAATCAGGCAATGTTTGACTAACTACTAATTAAAGGCATCTTTAAAGATGTGTGTGTGGGGGGGGTGTTGCCTTTATTTAAAGAAACTCAGTGTTTCAGTTATTTGTTTCAGATTTGAGATGAATTGGTTGTTCTGGTTTTGTGATGCAAATCAGACACAAAGCCAGAAGACCTGATACCAGAACTACAGATGTTGAATGTATTTTGGTGCATCAAACTGTTCCCAAACCCCTGCTGTTGTTCCCTGCTTCTTTGTTAAAAAAAAAACAAAAAAAAACCAAGGTGTAAGTATTTCAGCAAAGATTTGTAGCTGAAAAGGTGGAGAAAAACAACTTACAGTTAAAGACTGAACCAAATCAAACATGTTACTTCATGTAACAACTAACAATCATTGAAAGGGAAAAAAGAGGCAGAAGCACTCATTCCACTTTTTAAATCCTTCAACAGTCAAACAATAATAAAAAAAAATAGATTCAAGTGCAATGTTTACCATTTTGACAATAAGAGGCTTCAAAACAGATGGGAAGACATAATGGTGATTTACGAATTAGCAGAAAGAGACATGTCTGTATTTGTTGTATGGTGGTGGAGCGATGAAAGATGCCTCTTTCTAAGCCTTTCAGTGAACCTTAGAGGACAAGTTGTCTTTGCTGAGGACTTTTGTCAAAGTGTGAAAGGAGAGATTTTGTAGTGGCTTGGTGTGAATTCATCCCTTTCCAAATTCCTGCAGCTGTTTCATAATCACTCGTTACCATTTTGTCCCTTTTTTGACTTACATTTGATGCTTACAATTAAAATGACTTCATACATAATTACAGTATAATTATTTTAGTTAAGTATTTAAAAAACTGCATATATAATTGGTCTCAAAATCATTTAATTTAGTCAGAGATTAAATGCTTAAAAATGCTTTCATTTTTATACTTCAACATTTTTAAATGTTCGATATTTTCCCATATTCCTTCATGTTTATAGTCCAAATAATAGGCTTTGCATATTTGCATGACATAAGCAATTTCAAGAATAATAAATTTTTTAATAAATTTAGTTCTCGATCATAAGTGATTCGGACAAATTTTGTCGTGATGATTCTTCTGACTGTCTAAGGTTTCTGTAACTCTTATTTTTTTCTTTTTTGAGAAGACTTGGACGTGATCGAGGACAAAGTTGTGTATGGGACGGAGAAAAACAGCACCTTCCTAGAATGTGTCCCTCGCTCGCCACAAGCTTCCGTCACCTGGCTTGTCCAACGTGACGACCGCAAGGAAGAGGTACGACGATTTGCATAAACAAGCCGGTCAAAATCACACGTTAGAGGTGTCAAAATGAAACGCACGTGCGACGGTGGCGAAGAGGAAAACTGTTCGAGTGGGGTGAAACCTTTGTGTGGTTTGAACAACTGCCTGTAAAAGTGAGATTAGTCATGTGGCTAGCACACTTGACAGCCATTTGACATATGTTTCAAATTAAGCAGTTATATTTCAAAGCAAAATGCTCAATTGCCTCGTCGCTTGGATAAACAGTGAATTCTCCTCTGGCCTCCACAGCCACATGCTGCAGACGGATCGAGTCTCATTTAAATGTCTCTGCTGGTCACTGTGACTTAAACACAAAGCTGTAAAGTCTTCTAAAGCTGTATTTAGAAAATAATGTTGCTGGCTGGAAGCACACCCACAGAAACCTTTCGTCCGTTTGAGGTTCTGCTCCTCCGAGCTCAAGTGAATGTCTCGCACAGCCATTCAAGTATTAAGGCATTACTACCCTTCTCCATTTCCCTGCAAATAAACATTTAGCTGCCACTAGCTGACAAGACTGCATGTTTGGGTTGGCAACAGGTTACTGCTAGAGAAACAGAAGGGCAGAATGTGAAAATGTGGGAGACAGGAAGCGTGAATTATATAGGGACAGCAGGGAGCGTTCCACTAGTTATCTGAAAAACATATTTCTCCTATTGTCCCTAAAGGGACAATAGGAGAAAACAAACATTAAAAAAAAAAAAAAAAAACTCTGAAGATCTTGTTGTTACAACTTTTTCTGAGTAAAGAGAAGCAGCCGACGTTCTTGTTTTTGTTCTCATTCAATGAAAGATGAAACATTTTCTCAGCTTGCATTAATGTGTTGGACTTTGCCTGCAATTTTCAATGTTTTACTTTAAACTAACACTTTTCAAAGAATTTTAAAGGCCATACAGGAGGCAGAGCAAACATGTGTAAGATGTTGGCTCTTTGTTAAAATTAAATCAAGGTTCAAATTTAACATAAATTAGGCAGAAAATATTCTACAGGTGATGATAAACATGCACAAACAATTATTTCCTCTCTGTCCCATTTAGGTGAAGCTGGATGATCGTGTGATGTCAACAGATCAGGGTTTGCTGTTTCGTCATCTCTTCCGTCAGGACGAAGGTGTGTACATCTGCCGCTCCCGAGAGCACAGCTTCAGCCAAACGCTGGCCCGCATCTCCCTCCAGGTCCTCCAGGCAGACACGGTGGATGAGCTCATTGCCCGTGACATTGCGGGCATCTCTGACGGGTTCAAAGACCGCTCTCCAGGGAACCACAGGCCCTGGATGCCTTGCAGCACTGGGCCTTACAGCAGGGGTCAAATCGGCCAGTCGCGCACGTGGTTCAAGGACATCATGCAGCTCATCGGGCCGTCTAACCTGCCTCACGTTGAGGAGTACTGTGAGAGGATGTGGTGCAACGACAAGCTCCGGAGGAAGCACAAGAGCATGCTGGAGAAATACCGCCAAGCTCAGGAGAGTGCCAGGAAGGCGCGCAGTAAAGGCTCTGGAGAACGCAACCGGACGCCGCGAGATCTCAGAGGACGGCCAGAGTAGCACCGGAGAAAATGCAGAATTTGAAATCTAAGAGAAAAAAAGAAGATCCTTCATTTTTGGTTCAGGTCAGGATGGTTTTGGGAGCCAATTAAAAGCCTGACCTAATCAATCGGCGTATGAGAATCTGGTGGATTAGTCTGTTTTTGCCATAAAATAAGTAGAATGTTTTCATTTAAAAACATAGAAAAAAGATGAATTAATTCCTTCGAGTGTTTGACAGTGAGCCATTTTAATAAAGTTCATAGGTGAAGGACATGAACTTGTCTGTCAGTAAAGACTGAGATGTTATTAGCACACGGTAACAAGAGACTTTTATACCGAACTTTATATTACAGTATATTCCTAGAATGTTTTTCCAAGTCAGAGTCGTCAAGAATTTCTTCACTCACATCTTTCTGTTTTTATGTTACAGTGACAAATTTTATCACAGCCCCAAGAAAACTAAGAAAACTGCAAAACTTGAGATTTATAAGATATGTGCATGTCGTTGTGATTTTGATTAGCGTGGACCTTGTTTCATGTTTACTATTTATCCTTAGTGACTCTTATGACACTTAGTGTGTTGCTGATATCAAGCTTTTCCTTGTAATCTGGGAGAATATCTGAAATTCTCCTGCACACACTCTCACTTTAGCATACGTTTAATCCCTGAGTGAATTTTGCTCCATTATATATTTAATGCTTGATATTCTATACTCTTCACAAACTCAGATTATCTGAAATTTCACTGAGCTACAACACTGAATGCATAAGCTCAAGTATCTAAAGATGACATTTTCTGAGACGACTGTTGATGGTTCAACGGATTAAAGACACATGGTTTCATTCTTCCTGCCGTGGGCTGAACTTTTCTTTAAACACAAGATAAAGATCAAAAGGCCCAACTTGCCGACACAGAGATGGAAACTTCTCTGTGGCAATTGTTTTGGTTACATTCTGTAACAAACTGTAAGTCACAGGAAGACCAAAAAGTATGTGAACGTCGTGGACGTGCGGCCAAAAACGGATCCCACCGAGCAGACCGTGGCATCTGGCTCGGAGATGTTCTGCATATCCTTTGGTTCCTGTGGAAGCGATCGTCAGCTTTGGACCTGGCTTTGCTGGCCTACAGTAATGTGGATCCGGTATGGGGCAGAGGGAAGGGGGTTGAAGCTTTCTAAATGAGTTTTGTGACCAGTTGCATGGAGCTCTTACAACACAGTTGTTGCCAGTCGGCTCCAGTGTTTAGATGGACGTTGCATTGTGTTTTTTTGCTTTATTGAATTACACATGAGGCAATGTTATTTATACATCGCCAAGGGTTTTGGCATAAGAGTCACAGATCATTTCGCATGCTTAGGAACCCTTTTCATCACAACAAAATTTTTTTTTTTTTTCTTTCTGATTGCATTTTTGTTTTCAGAATTTTTTTCTTTTTTAGCTATTTTATGCAGTTACAGTTTAATCTTGCCAATCATGGGGCAATATTTTAAGGGACATTTTTCTTAAAATGATGGTTTCTTAGGTCAGGTCATTTGCTTTAAACCTTTCTGTTGAGCTCCTCAGAGACATGACAAGAAACCATAACTGTCCAGGTTTTTTGTGCTTTCTATTTTGTAAATGGTATTTTTAAAATGTTACTTTTTGAACAATTCTTTATGTGTTTTCTGTTGAGTATTTTTATTTTTTTACATATGATTTTTGTGTTTATTGTAACTGAAATTGGCTCGGATCCACCACTATAAAGTAAGCATATGTTAAAAGTGCAGTAGCAGGGATAGAAAATACACTAAATGGATTTAAAATTTAAAAGAAAAATTTGATTTGATAAAAAGTCATTTGGAATGGAAATGTCATACACTCAAATCTGTAGCAGTAAATTGTATTTTGTAAAATTTCTTTCCCTTAAAGAAATGTTTTATTTCTTTCATCTTTAGTTCAATATGTGGGAGAAATGCCAGCAAAGACACATCTTTGTTGTGCATACATAAAAAGGAACAGTGTTGCTTTTGGATGCAACACTGTTATTATACATTAATACATGAATCATAATTTAGAAAACTGTTTGGCTCGAGTGCAAAACCCTGAAGAACTCCATGCCATGAAGATAACAAACATCACATCGATACAAACAGAAAAAAAGATTCTGTACTAATTGTGTTCCTTCTTATTAGAAAAAAAAACAAAACAAAAAAAAACATAATACTGATTAGCTTTGTGGCTTAACTGAGTGAATGATTTTTCAAGGTGAATCAGAAAACATTGGCTAGGAAAAAACAGAGGAAGGTTGAAAATGGTTTCTTTAAAAAGGTACTGAAAGCATCTAATGCAACTTTTTTGAAACTTCTAAAATTCTTACATTTTTATATTCTGAATTACTTACAAACTATTCCTTTGTATTGACCCTTTGTATTCTGGTATGTAGAGCCCAACAAAGCACATAAAATACCTTAAAGCTTGTTCTAAATATTGATAAGTGTGTCTTCCTAAACTACGAAGAAAAAAGAAAAATTGAAATTAAATATTGAATAAGTTAAGTTTATGTATTCGTTGGATCTTTTGATTCTTTTAACCGAGATGTATTGCCATCAAATAACCTAATACCTGCTCAATTTGTAACCATTAAAATAATGTTTGAACGTGTTTAAACTGAATTTTCTATTTTAAAGCGAAACTTGACTAAACGAACACTTAACTCTGATACTCAAATTGTGTGGTTGTTGACATAACAAATCTAGTTTTGTTTGCGTTCAAAGCAACAAAATCCTTCAGTTGCAGTTACAATACAGTGTAAACTGTATTTTGAATAATTTACATTTTCTTTTGTTATATACTGCTAAAAAAAATAAAGGGAACACTTAAACAACACAATATAACTCCAAATAAATCAAATTTCTGTGAAATCAAACTGTCCATCTAGGATGTGTTATTTGAGTGTTCCCTTTATTTTTTTGAGCAGTATATTTTGCCTCATTCAGTGAAGTAATGTTTCATTGTAAAATGAATTTGAAACACTGCTTGTGTTTGATGCTGTGACTCCATTAAGCACAGAGATTCAACAAACATGTTGTCTTTATCTAACTGTTTTTTTTCAATAAGCAGTTTCATTTTGATATTTTACTTTTAAGCTTGTGTTCTTTTCCAGAGTTAGAAGTTCATAGAAAAGTCTGTATTTAAAACTGAATGCAGAATTTTTATTAAAAAAAGAAAAACTTGCATTAAAATGAACTTTGTGAACTACTTTGTAAGCTGGTCAATGGGTGTAAAAGGAAAATTAAATATGTATTTATGTTTTATTTAAGTGTGTTTCTACCATGCATGCTACAAACGTGTATACTGTTTAAAACAATTAAAGGTTGATTGTTTTTAAATCAAAAGCTGACCCCGTATTTGTCTATAATTTTATGAGAAATCAT